>VUYV01000001.1:4775878-4899598 GCA_008711295.1 Anarhynchus alexandrinus
AAAAAAAAAAACAAAACCCAAACCAAACCCAAAAATCCAAACAAGTGGGCACTGATCACTCGTGGGACTCTTCCCATGTCCAGCCGGGCGCTGGGGACAGGGAGCTTATCCAGGCTGATATCCCACTGATGAAGTAAATTTGGGGTGGGGGGAAGCGGCTGGACACTTTCTAGACGGAACAAGGGACGGGGGACGGCCAGGGCGGCGGGCGAGGGGTGCCCGCGGGGTGAGGGCTCCCGATCCGCCGTTGCCCCGTGGCGGCCCGTACCGCCCAGCGGGGGATGATGCGGTTGCGGTGCAGAAGGAGGGTTTGGCGGCCGCCGCCGCTGTTTCCGAGGGAGAGCACCGTTCCTCCAGCCCAGCGGCTGGAGCCGATTCTCCCACGAAGATCACGGGGTGGGGAGGTGGGCATGGGGGACGAAAAAGGAGGAAGAAAGGGGGCCTGTTCCGCTTAGGAAAAGTTATTTCCCAGCCCAGACACCGATGTGTTTATTCAAAAGAGTTGTCCCACTGAAATCTACGTGCTAATCACAGGGAGCGAGGAGCAGGTTTTGGCCCCACGTGTTTTTCTCCTCTCCTCAAGCCACGCTGGCTCGTTAGTTGTTCACCCCTCTGGATCCTGCCGAATTTCTCACAGCTTGGGAGAAACATCCCAGGGCTCCCAGCAGAACAGGGAAACGATTCCCATCTGATTTCCTTTTTACATAATCCCTAAAGAACAGTCTTTTTTATTTTATTTTTTTGGCGTAGTGACCAGGATATGGAGACACATTACATGTTGTCCGGGGTCAAATCTTTACCCACATCGGTAACACAGCCCCGAACCAGAAACAGCCATGTCACCCCCAGAAGCATCATCTGTTCTCCCAAACAGACTCTAGTTCCCCTTGTCATTTAAGAACGACCCCCCCGCGCCGCACTTCGGCTCCCCCGATGCATATTGCACTCTAAGAAAACTCGCAGTCCATCAACAAGTGACCCGTTTATTTTATTCTCAGTGATTTCCAAGGCAGAAATGGAAGGTCTGATCCCACAGCGGTTAGGCAGGCAAGATTCCCACTTAACCCACTCGGCGCCTTGCAAGGGGGAGCCCGCAGGGCTGCGACCTCATTTACTAACATGGCCGGGCTAGAGGCTGCGTGCCTGGAGCCCTCCCCGGGCCACAGGAACAGGCGAACATCTCAAGAACAAAAGTAACCTAAAAATTAGTGGTGCTACAAATGTGTGTGTGTGTGCGCGCGTACGTGTATCCCCCGTGTCAATATAGATCTTCTGCAAAAGTATAGTGTATACGTTGAGGTGTGCGTAGATGCGTGGTTGCATATGAGTGTGCTAGTGTAGAAAAGTAATGACTTTCGTGTTAATTTAAATTATTCAAATGTACAATAGAGAGCCTCACTAAATCAGGGTGAGATTTGCCGGGAGATAGAGGTAATTCAGTATATAGCGAGTTAGGGGAAAAAAAAAAAAAAAGAGACGTGATCTCATTAAAAACAAAACTTAGGAGAGGAGAGTATGGTGGAAAAGGCTGGCTATTTCTGTGTGTCGTTAGCCAATGCGCAGCCGGACTTTTTATTCCTCTTTATTTAGATATTCGTTTGATTTAAATATTCACTCCTGGACACTGGTTAAACTACCGATGGGATGGAGACATTTCAAGGTATTTTGACAAGATACCGACCGCTGTTCTGAGGTCCCTGCACACGTTTTTAAACGAGGGATCCTGAAAAAAAAAATAAAGCGAAACGGCACCCGTCCAAATAACTAACGTTTTTTTAAAAAAACTGTTGCTAATATTTCAAAGAACAAAGGGTTGGATAATTCTTTTGCTCAATGAATACAAACTAAATACCAAAGCATCTTTAGGAATAAAAAAGAGCAGATGATGGATTTTATTAAATATTTCACATTAAAAAAATTATACCTTTTATATGTACTTGTCCTTAACCTTTAAAAGCAACTGCTGTAAATACAAGATCCGTACTTTCTCTAATAGATTTTACTAGGAGCTGGTGACAGAGAACTGATTTCTTTTCTATTAGGCTTTAGTACATCTTTGTTGAAGGCCTGCAGAATGACCAGGGATTAGATTTGCATCTCTTAGACTCCCTGTGTGGTCTTTGTAAGAAGCTTGTAACTGTTAAAAATGACTTGTTAGGAAGCGTGTGGGCTCTCATCTCTTTCCTTTTGACAGAATGATTGTGAAATTCAGATTGTTCTTATAGGCTTTAGCCTGCGGATTCCACCTGAACCTTAAGCAATTAGAGCCTAATCTCAGTGCAATCATATTTGAGTTAGGATTTGTTGCACTTTGTTTACCTCAATTAAAAAAACTACGGAATATTTCGGGGCAGTTTTTAAGTGATATTCTCGAGGCATTAGCGAATTTTTTCAAACCCTGAATGTTATCCTCACCGCCCCATCGCTCGGCGGTTTGGAGTGTAAAGCACTCCTCGGGTTCCGCGGGCGGAACTGAAGAGGAAACAGCAGGAAAGAAAAAACAAGCTGAAATTCCTTGCGGTGTGGAGGGGAGAAGATGTCCGCTGCAGCCCCTTCTTTCTGCTGCTGGCGGGAGATCGCCGTGCCCCGGGGCCGGACCCCCTCCGTTTACGAGAGGGCGAATCTCGGGGGGGCGAGAGGAGAGAAAACCAACCCCAGGATCGGGCCCGGGGCTCGTTGCTATTAAAGCGATTGCGGCAGTGGTTGTTGGCGTTTGCGGGAGCCTGGCATGGGTTTGTCACCGAGGTGAGGCTCCCGCTGCCCACCTCCCGCCCCCGCCGGCCGCCCGGCGGTCGGGGCACGCTTGCACCTACACCCCCGGGAGGCTTAAACACACCGCTCGTGTGACACAGCTTCCAAAAAAACCACCCCAACAAAACAACACCTAACCACGCCACCTGCCTGCAGTTGTCCATCCGATACTTTTAGGATATGAAATGGTGAAACGGGGAAAATATATGCTCGGAGGGGTTCTTTTCTCGCTCGGATGACAAGTTTCTGTTTGTGCTCAGGTTTTATATGGCCAGCTTAAGAAGGGTGCTTTTTACTATTGACATTCACATAATTACGATTTTCAAGTGTCATCCTCTCACATCAGAACTATTTTCTTTAAACTGAAACGCTTCCTTTCTTTTTTTCTTCTTCTTCTTAGTTTTTTTTTTGTTTGGGTTTTTTTTTTTTCAGTCATAATGACTTTTCAGAAAGTCTTTACCAAGTCTCTGTGGATGAAACCCGAAACTTTCCAAAACGCTTTAATATTTGGGGTCATTCCGTTAAAAATGTGGGGACAATTTTTTCTCCTTACGTCAGACATTTGCCATCGGTATCCTGTGTCAAAACGGTCTGGGCCCGATCCTGTTCCCAGTGAACTTACGATGCGAGACCTCCTCTGGCTCTCAGCAGCGTAGGATCAAGCCCTTCCGTACTAATAGAGGTTTAATTGCATCAACACATGCCCAACAACCACCATTCCAACCTTGACCCGGTCAGGTGCAATGATATTACTCCTCCTAAAGTTATCCCGCATTTCCTTGGTGACAGCAAACAGCTCTTTATCACCTCTCACAACCCACAATAACCCACAGGCAGTGATACCAATAACCCACTGCTCTTTTGTCGTTCGTTTTCCCTAGGAAGTCTACTCTAAGAAGTAATAACAGTAAAAAATAAGAATACTGTCCGTGTCTTTTAGCCCCATAAGCCTAAACCGCTCAGAACGTTTCAGCCCAGTGGTGACTGCTGAAGTAAAAAGTCACGTTTTTAAAAGTGAGTTAGTTACCCTCTGAGCAGTCTCTGTCCTGATGCTGAGTGCGGAACTGAGTGCTGGAGTGGAACATCAAGAGCTCCTGTGTATATCCTGCTCCACAACTTTGCTGCTAGGCTCACTCCGTTTGACCTGAAAACTTCTTTACAGGCAGTGTTGGGGTAGTCTAACATTATCACTGTAAAAACTTTGTTTTAGGGCTGTAAGAAGGATACGAGCCAGAAATGTTTTTTTGTTTGTTTGTTTGTGTTTTTGTTTGTGTTTTTGTTTTTGTTTTTGTTTTCAGAAATGACAACTTTGCAGCAAGAAGTCTTGCAGGATTATTTATAAACCTCAGATTTTCACTCCTGCAGTGTTTCAGTTCATAACCACAGACATAATTTTCCCTTGCAAAACTTGAGGTTCAGCATAATATTTCTTTTTTTTTTTCTGCAAAATAAAGTGCTCTTCAGCCCCTTCCTATCACAATGTGGAGATACAGTCACCAAATAATCGTTGCTCTAACAAAATAAAATAGTAAAACTCAAGGATGCTCCCTGCATCCCTGTAGGATGCATCAAATCCAGTCATTTTAATGTTAAGAAATAAATTCTTATTAAAATGGTATCATGCAGGCAAATATGTTCTCTTCCTGCAATCTGGAAGAATGGGCAATTCTTCTTGCCTTAAAGGGCTGTTTTACAGATGAAAGCAACTCAGTCCACAACTTAATCTGTTTTAAATCAGTCTTGAACCGGGCTGAATGAGTGATGGAATGACAAGATTTCTGGGGTCCAAGAGTCATCCAGCATCTCTGCTGCTCCTCCTCTTCCCCCTGCTTTCAGTGCCTGTGATTGTGTGCATAGGGGACATTCACAGAAAACAGAAGGCAGAAACAGCTGAACTAAAGTTAATATAGCAAAGATTCTACTTTGACAAAAGAAACTGAAATGTACAGTATTATTCCTGTTTAAAACAGAACTGAGGACTAGAGAAGCATTAAAAGAGAGACTAAAGCTAGCCAGTAGATCCGATACTTTTCTCAACATACTAGTAAATCCATTCATGTACTGAAAAATTCTTATAGACAGGGAAAAACCTGAGACAAGCAAGCATATTTTTCTGCCATTATCTCCTGCAAGATTAGGATAATGAGAGCAGCTGCCCTAAGAATGGAGAGCAAGCATGAAGAAACAAGACAGAGCAATGGTATCATGTGCAAAGCTCTGCAAAACCCATGCAGAAGATACAAACAATGATCATACTCTCCAAAGACTCCTCGTCCAGTCCTTATCAGAAACAGGAGGCAGCTGATCAGACTGCATGCAAGTGAGCTCCACTCACAGTCTGTTTGGACGATTTTGGCAGTCTACTGTCACTGAGGAAGGACAGGTTTTCCAACATGGTAATGCAGGAAAGTTATGTGCTGAAATAGTGGAGGGAACAAAGGTGTCATGGGTGATAAGTCTCCGAATTATGCTCAGAGGGCTACACACCAGCAGGGTCTTTTGATATGAAAACTGAAATACAACCTGCAACCAACAACTTCCTAGGTTGCAGAGAAGGTCTTTCCAGCTAGAGAAAGGGTGGACCCAGTGTCATGAAAAACAGATCTGAGGAAAAGTTTGAGATAGGGCTTCAAAACATCCAGAAAGGGCCTTGTTTTGCTTATGCTGAAGTTAATGGAAAAGTTTTCTTGGCTTCTGAAGAAGCAATTGCGTCACTCCTTTAGTGAGTATTTCAGGAAAGCTCAGAGATGAGAACAGATCTGACTGCTGCAGAAGCCAGTGAGGGCCAGTCACAGAAACCCTCACCAAAGCCGCACACAAAACAACTTGGTTTTTTTTTTTTTTGTATTTTGTATGACTCTGAAGTCCTCCATGTTACAGGTACCTTTCAGTGAAGAAGTCAATTTATGTGTTGTACTGCTTTTTTCGCTAGGGATGTTGCCACTTGGCCAGGTCTGTTGATCTAGAATAAAACTTGCTGGCTTATAGATTCAATGCACTGGAATTTCTTATGCAACAGTGAGTGATATGTCTGTAGAAAGGAAGACTTTAGTGACAAAAGCATTTCAGTATTTTTTTATGTTTCTCGTATCTAATAATTTAGTTAAGTCAAACCCAGATCTCAAGACTGCTTCACAAGACATAAGTCACAGAGCAACCATGTTCTTTAGCAATATAAATAATCGAGACACATTATTTGTAATCCTTGACTTTCCAATATGCAATTTTCCAATATGATTGTTTTGAGCTAATGTGCCCGGAGTGATGAAATTAGTCTGTTTTTCCATATATTTAAGTATACAAAAATATGCCTTGGTCACGAGCTGAATTTGGGCAAATACTGTCAAAGGTAGCTGCCTCTAAAGAGGACAACAGATTTAAAAAATGTCTTTGCAGTCGGATTCCTTTTGGGTATCTTGTCCCACCCAGGAAAGCCTAGTCCAAAACAGTCATGAAAATGAGTGAATGATCCAGAGTCTGCTTTGCAAAAAAGAACTTGCACAGTAATGCATGCTAATCCCAAAGTTGGAGGACTAATGAAAGGGAGATGGTGTATTCTGGAAGTTCTCTGCCCAGACTCCTTCCTGGCTGAAGTGAGGAAAACTTCTGCCACTCATTTTGAATAATGAGCTGCAGCAATGAAAAACAGGCTGTCACAAAGGAGTAAGGCTCATGGGGATGTATGAGGATATTACAGCTTAGACAAAAATTCTGGTACTACTGCAGGTACAGGAAAGAAAGCAGAACGGTGTGAGTATTCAAGAGTTCACAGATGCTAGAACATTATCCATAAAGCAACGGTTAGGCTTAGAGAAAATGTTATATAGAAAAGGCAAGGTCAAATCAGACCAGCAGCTCATAGAACTCAGCACCCTTTCTTCAGACAACAGTACTACCTACTGCTTCTAAAACAAGGTGCTCAAAGTGGGCAAGTATAGAATAACTGGCTCAGAAGAGAGCTTTCTGAATCACGTCTGGTAGATTTCTGAACTCTATTACTTCTTGGACTTTCCCAGGGGTATCTTGTGGCAATGAATTACGCCACTAATCCATGACATGATTAATGTTTGGCAGTTTAAGGTCCCTCCTTTCTGAGCTCTTAAACAGGCAGACTCCATAGGGCAACTTTTTTGTGGTGTTATATTAAAGTTAGGGTTGCCCTTTCTCACAGTACGTTCGTTAGCTTGGAATCACTTCCGCCATGATCTTCCCATGCAGTTTCTAATGCAACCTTTTTTCCAGAAGCTGCAGAGAGTGGGGGGACCTGGAGAGGCCACTCTTCTTCCTGGTGACTCAGTAAGCAATGATGTAAGATCCAAGGACCTGCTCTTATTTCTAATGTCCTCATTGCTGTTATTATCTCAGTTTAGAGCACTATTTTGACCAGGACAAATGTTATCCTGAATAGTTAATACATACTCTGAAGAAAAAGAACCACAAGTTTTTATGAGTCTTTTCATAGTGTGAAGAAGCAACATCTGCTTGTTTAATTCACGTAGCAATTGGAAACAAAAGTCGGTGCCACAATCCAAACTCTTTTTGCTCCCTACACGATGCTCTTAGGAATGTATTGTTTTTAAATTCATTGCAAATACAACCAGTACCTTCCATTTTGTTCCCTCTTATGCACTCTGTTCCTACCGCAATCCAGAACTGACATTTTAGTTATATTTATTTAAGGAATTTGAGAGGCTTTTCCAGTATATGAAATCAATGAAGTGTGTTTTTCCAGGGCAGTAACAAAGAGGTTGAGATGACACAGTCACAGGCTACATGTAACTAAGAAAAGATTTCCTATACTAGATGTCTTTTTAATTTAGTAGAAAAAAACCCCATAATGACACCTTACAGCTGAAAGCTTTGGCTAGGCAAAGTCCATCTGAAATAAGGTGCAAATCTTTAATAGTGAAGGTGTAAGCGTGGTATGATAGATCCTCCACCACTTTAACTTGAAGGTGTATGTCTTTCTGGAGCATGGACAGATATCTGATGTAGAAATTACTGGGTGACATATGGTGGCCTGCTGTGCGCAGGCAGTAAGACAAGAGATACACACTGGCCCCTTCTTGTCTCAATTTCTGTGACTCTGAGGAGTCCTAGACCAAAGTCTCTTTGTCCTGGCAAGGACTCAGTACTCTCCTGTTCAGAAAGGGTATTGCTGGATATCAAGAATTACAAACTGAAGTATAAATTACAAAGTACAAAGTATGGCCGCTGAATTACAAAGTTAACACCGATAACCTGAGATATGCATTTATGCAATACCCAACTGGAATTGCCACATAAAGAGAAGTTTGCAAAGCTTTTACCCTCAGAAAACTCTGAAACGGTGAGTAGGAACAAATCTTTCAGTTGAAGAAAGATACTTCTGTGCCTATGTTAATGCTCAATATACATGGGGACACCGCTTCTCTATACTTACTGTGTCATCCATCACATGTGTAGGGTGAACAAGCCAGAGAATCAATTCCCAGCCACCTCCCTTTCCAGGGAGAGGCATTACTTTCTCACCTTGTCACCTCTGTCGACAAGTCCATCATTACCAGCAACCTGTATTTCACAGCATGTGAAATCCTGGGGCCTTTCCAATCCCAGGAACCAAACATGGGTTTCTCAACAAAACAACCCAAACCTGCCATCACAAAGGCGCATAGAATCATAGAATCGTCTAGGTTGGAAGGGATCTTTAAGATCATTGAGTCCACATGAAGGTACTGAAACCCTAATTGCCACTGAAAAGTCCACACTAAAAATAAAAATACAAATCCATAGTGCCTGCTATAAATTGGCTGTTACAGGGCTCCAGTACTCTGTCCTCAGACAAGTTCCTTGGTGGTCTAGGTCTACCTGGAGAAAGCAGATGCATGATGGAAACTCAATGCAGCTCGTCTTTCATAGTCTCTATCCAAGCTATAGTTAGTCTGGGCTCTTTGGGTATGTGACCCAAGAGGGAGAGGCCTCCAGAGAGCTTGCACTGCCTGTCTATTGCTGGAATGAATACACTACCATAGTTGCCCCTACGTACCTTGTGTGTGGCTTCCAATCTAACCGCTTCTGCAGGGAGAGAGGAAGGGAGAGGGCATAGGAGTCAGCTCTGCTGGCATTTCATGCTGGTGTACCAGGAGCTAACTGGGGCTGAAAATTCTACCTTGACAGGCTGCTGCAATGAGCCTTTAACAATACCAACAAAAGGGGTTCTTCAGACTTAACACAGCCACGGAAACGAGAAATCCCAATTAATCTGAAACATGGTTTTCACTTTAGCCTTTTATGCTAAGAATCAGACTACCATTTCTTATTCAATTCTAGTTTCACATCCAGAACAATATTATTGAAATAAGATTTGAAGGCTGCTTTTGGATCTATCTGCTACACAACAATACTTCCAATAAGGGGACTTCTAGAAGAGAGCCACGTGGTACTTTCTATGGAAAAGGTGTGACCCGCCTCCAAGGCAGAGCATTACTAGACCCAAGTTAATTAAAAAAACCATGGTTTGGAGACCTGATATGTTACAGATATGGCATATATAATATATCTCAGTGACCCAGTTGATACATTCAGACTGTACAGGAGTCACAGTCACATTTTTCAAATGCTTCCAACTCTCAGTCAGCCAAGTGTAAATATAACAAGCCTTATTCAATGCCTTCAGAAAACATGAAACTGAGCACACCTTCTCTTCCCATTGCAGATATCATTTGAATTTTAGCTACTCTGTTGTCAAAACCTTAGCAGATAATGAGACGAAGGAGACAGGATGAAAAAAAATGCAGGCAGTAGTAATGGGAACTCAAATGGCTGCAGAGAAAGAGGAAGATGCAAAAACAAAGGAAAAGCATAAAAAGCCAGAGAAAATAGAGAGGAGGCAGGAGAATATGGAAGAACTGGAATATAGTGGTTGTGCCGAAGGGTAGAATTCCTCTTTCTGAATATTTAACACCATAGAAAGGGATTTAATGTAAATAGGTGATTGGATACTTATTTATTATAAGCAGTCTCTATTCTTTTAACCCCTGTGGAAACCTTCCACAGGGTGGGATTTCACTGCGTATTCTTCTGTGGACGGAAAAAGACTGAAAAACTGACCGTGATCAGAACTGGAATGAATTTCTGCTGCCTCCATGGATGATCACTGTCACACATAAGACCTGCGATGTCTCCTACTTTCTGGTGCAAAGGTGATGACGATGTATACATAAAGTGGAGATTAATCATCTCACTGCAGTGCCTTAACACCAGAAACAGCCCCAGCCTCAACCAGAGAAAAAGAGGGAGAAAAAGGGTAGATCTTAATGAGAAAACCAAGTTAGGAGGAGATGAAGAAACAGGCTCAAGTCTCCTCTGGAAGTCTGTAGCACGATGGGGAATGAGAAAGCAGCCTGCCAAACTGTGCAGCTAACGTCTCAGTCACAATTCTCTCCTTCCTCTCTTTGCTCTCAAATCCCTATAAGCAGCAGGAGCAGCGTAACAGAAACAAAAGATGTAGTATGCTCTCCCTGACCCCCAGCCTGAAGAGGCCTCTCAGCTCCAATTCCACTTTATAGAAGTGTGATTTCATAGGGGTCCAAGAATATGTCATGGTTGCCTGAGGGGCATAACAGGGGATGGAGAGAAAGGATGGGGGAGCAGCTAGGTCCTACCTACTGTTAGCATAAAATATACATAACATTTCAGCTGGGATTGATTTCTTCCACAGTCCAACAGCTGACAGCCTTCACTCTGTTGTTTTCACTCTGGAGTTTGGTTTTGTGTGTTTTAGTCAACTGCCTGTCTCTCTGGTCCCTGCAACCCTTCTCAGCATCAGGACAATCTGATGCCCCAGAGGGGCAGTGAGAGCTGTGAGCACAGTCTGATCACAAGATACAGCCTCAAGAGATGCTGATTCCAAGTGGGATAGAGCTCCCATTGCAGACAGGGGACAGGCTCCTACATGACACAGAGCTTCACTGTCCCCGAATTTAAAATCTTTAGGTGACTTGTTTTAGACCTTCTGGTTTTAGATCAATATCTTGTTCTGACTCTGCTTCTTAGGGTCAGTATAGGCAGGAATGATGAAACTTTGTAGCAAAAATAAAACAGCACTTTTGAAACAAGGAAAAAGGATTTAGAAAATGGCATGAAGAGGTGATAGGTAATTTTGCAGCTAGTCAGATGAAAAAATACAGAGATTCTTTTTTTTTCTTTTTTCTGTGTTTAGCCAATGGGAAACATAAGTTGGGTTTAATCATATTATTTTGAAATGGTGGTTTGTTTTAATATTAAATAAAATTCACTGCACTGAACTTTCTCTAGATACTAAAATTTCAGTGGCACCAACTAAAGGCAAATCATTTCACACATCTTCAATATTAAAACAATCTGATTTGCACAATAACCAAATGCCTGCTTCTACAACACTGAAATGGCTTTTTAGCATTCCAGCTTCTAACACCCTGAATGTATATATCTCCACAGATATACAGAGGCAAATGTAGGATGTACAGGACAACAGCATTTACTTCTGATTCAAGGTTAGCTTCTATATGAGAGAAGAAGGGGAAATAAATCATGGATTTTCTTGCAGTTTTTTCTATATCCAGGCTTGTTTTCTTTGTATATATATCTTAAAAAATGTAGCTCTGATTTTGAAATGCAATCACAACGTAGTATGTTTCGCATGTACATGTAGAAGGGCACAATAGTAGAGCAAGTTTATCAAATTATGCTTTATTTTAAAACATAAACAGCATCATGCCATTGGAAATATTTCTAGTGTACCTACTAAGAAGATTTTAAGGAAAAAAGGGTTAAAATTGTAAGGATGTTGAATTCATCTGTTTTTAAGCAAAAATCTATTGAACAGCAAAATAAAAGGTATTGTGCTGTGTGTTCCTGCTTAAAACTGAGAACAACACTGGAGCATCGCAGTTAATTAGCTCCAGTCAACATGAGATGGTTTACAACATTTCTCACATTGGTGCTTCAGCTGGGCTTCAGAATAAACATTTCCCACACTTTGCATGAAGAAAATAACTAGAAAATATATAGCTTAGTCATTGAAAATATGGAGGTATTTCAGACAGTCTTTCCTGCACCAGAGAAGAGATTTTAAATCATTTCCATAAAAACAGAGATTAAACCACTGAACAGTGCAGTTTGTAATCCTATTTGCTTGGCATTTGGGGGGGTTAATATCTATTCTTAATCATCAAATCATACATATTGCTTTTTAAAAGATCTTTCAGCCTTTCTGTATTTATTGTAATTTTTGTGTACTTTAGTTATCTGTTATGCAAGAGAACTGTCTGCTCTGTAAAGGCATCATATAAAAATCTCCATTTAATGCATTACAAATAATGAAGTGCTACATTATAATAATTATTTCCTTATTAACTGAATGCACAGCTGAGTTACCTGTATTAATCATCTACACTTTGCTTAATGCCTTTAAATAGCATCTGATTCTCTCTTCTTATTGTAACTATTCAACTAATGTTCTGGCCCAGAGGAGGCTGCAGAGTTTACTTGTATAAGGCCAGTGACTTGCCACGGAGAAGAACCATATTTAATGCATTTTATTTAATTTAGATTGTACAATACATATATTTAAAAGGTTGAGACTCTTTGCGACATGCATTTCAAACAGGCATGTAAAATTTATTATATTTTACAGTCTCAGAAAAGCACTAAACAGCTTCCCATTTTACCTAACAGCTGAGATGAACTGGCTAAAATGCTTTCTTTCCAAAGAAGTAACCGTAACTTCACTGTTGTGAAGAACACTAAAGCTTGGCCATGGATGGTAAATATATCAGAATATAGTATTTGCTTTAAAAAGTATTATCTTAATATTTGGGATTTATTATTCACTGTGTACATATTTATAAATAGATAGTATTTTTGAGGTCAGAGGCAGTGCTTCCAAGCTCAGATGCTTGTTTTTAAACCAAAATATATGTTATTGAAAGCAAAAGACAAAAAATCTTTTGTTTAAAAAGCCACGCTAACCAGAACAGTTTTCTTGTGAACTTTCTGAATCCTGACAGCATATTTTCCTCAGACATTATTTATTATTTGTTCACTGTTTGTTGCTCTTCACTTTGTAACAACAAATAAGTAGTACTAAGACATTTTCTGCCCCTCAGTTGTAAATGTACCAGACCCAACCAGACAGGGGCCACCTTTATTGCAAAACTGAATGGGGTTTGGGGATGGGATTAATTAGGAGAAGGGAATGTAAGGACTCCTACTTTAAAAGGCAACTACCTTGTATCATTAGTTTGCTCGTTTTTTGAAAAAAAGAAAAAAAAAAACAAACCCCCTTGCAACAAAAATTGAAAGCAGAATTAAATGCATTTTCAAGACTGCTCTTTAGCCTCTCTGAAATTTCATTTGTATTTAATAAACTACTACTATAATAGAGCATATGCCTTCAAACTCTTTAATGCGCCTGTTACAGGAGATATTCAAAACTGACCAGGAGGACAATTGTGCCATTCACGTTCATATTTCAATTAAACATTTGTGAATGTGACACTGCTTGCTTGTAAAGATCCCAACGTTCTTAACACTGAGGGCAATTTTATGAAAAGTGGTTAATGAAAAATAACATTGCTGACACCATATGTTAGTAAATACAATGTCAGCGCTATAATACCAACTTTGAATATTAAAGTAGTCACAGAATTGTCTCTGAACTCATTGTTTCTGAAAGCAAATATATCTCAGGGAAAGGTCAAATGGTTTAGGTAAAAATGTTTTAATCCTTTGGACAGACAAAGTTGCAAAGGGAATGATGTGAAGTTCTGGAAAAGTTGAGATTACACTTTGGCTCAAGAGGATATACTGTATGACCAATTTTTTAAACAGAAGTTTCAATCATAGCATTTGTCATCATTTTCAACAGGCAAAACTGTCTTCTGCTAATGAGGAGAGAATCTAGTGCAGTGTGTACAAATGAAAAGAAAAACATTTGAAGAAAAAAAATCACAAGCACAGAGCAGTCTATCAAACACTTCTATCTAGAAAATACTGGTACTTAATTCTGGTCTTCTTCATGCTCCTTGGCTGAGGATCAAAATTCTTATTTGGACAAAACTCTCACAGCTGTCTTTCTCTAGATTTTTGCTTAAGCAGAAGTGACAAGAATTTACCATTTTGTACTCCAGCCTGGTTTTCTGCTCTCTCGTACAAATTTTAAGCCACTGGCTTCAGCTGAATTATTTTTGGTACACATTATTGAATGTGAAAGAGCTGATCCCTTGGATTATACATTTTATTTACATAATGTAAATGTAACTCCAAGTCTTTTCAAGAAATTACAGCTAATGAAGCCTAGGAAATTTATTGATGGACTGGGGAAATCTTTCTGCCCTAATCTTCTCTTTTGTGTGTTACTTATTGTAATAGAATCAATAAAAACAACAGAACTGGGAAAGGAAGTAGAAGAAAGAAAACTCAGAACTGCAGGAAAGTCTATTTTTCCATTAATGGCTAAGCATGCAGGCACAAAGGCACAGAAGACAGCAGCGCAGGGATGAAATATTCTACACCGAGTGCAACTAGTCAGAATGAAATGAATGAGCCATAACAAATCCTGCTTCAACTTTTATAATGGTATAAAGGAAAATGCTTTTCAAGCTGTGCTGCATACAATTATCAGAAGAAACATAAATTTTAATGTTACAAGGAAATAAACAATGAATGAATGAAGGAATAAACAATAATATATTTAGAAAATTTATCTAACTGGGCTTGATCTTGAAGTCTGTTTTGGGCAAGATTTCCAGAAATATGGTATTTGGCTGTAAGAACTGCAGGGCTTGGATCCAACAGCTGTGCTGCAATTCTTTAATTAAAAAAAAAGAAAGGAATATATTTAACTTTTAACATTTTCTTATATAAAACAGCTCTCTTGCCATAACAAACTGGGAGAAACATCTCTTTTAAGACCATGCCTTTTTTAACTTCTAACGTCTTAAAAAGATTTCTTATGCAACTTCAAGAACAGATCCCTCAAATAAGATGGAGAACCAAAGACAGAGTGCTGATAAAATACAGAGCTCATCTATCTTATTTGTATTTATTAACAAGAGACATATGGAAAGATGCTCCAACCTCCCTTTATTTGGCCAACCAATTCAATGGAACTACCTGTATTGGTTAGGAGAGCAGAATTTTGGTCAAATACAGGCTCAGCCGGACCTTTAAAAAGAGCACAGAAGGGGAGAAAACTCTAGAGAAGTGTTTCCCCTGTGGAGAGAGTGGTTTATTGGCAAAGGAGAAACACAAAAATTGAATCTGAAATACACAAATCTTATGCAATCAGCTGAAGTCAAAGAAATTCAGGCACACTGTGAAGACTCACTCATATGTGGTTGGGGAGGGGATGATACCTAGCTTTCTCCCAGACTTGACTGCGGACAAAAAACCCTCTGAAGGACCCTTTGTTTGATCTCTGGTGGCTGAATACCCACCCTGGGCTTTCTCTTTACGTATGGATCTACTGAGACGTGCTGCTGCTGAATTCAACGAAATTGAGACCTAACTGTGATTGGGATATGAGGACACATAATTAGCTGTGTTAGAAAACTGACCCTCAGTCTTTCATTAAGATGGAATTTTACCCTGTAAAATATGAATGAGTAAAGACATTTTAATCAGGAAAATAAAATAACCAAATGATTCTCTCTGTTGTTATTTTTACACTGCAGTGAGACAATGGTAGGGAAACTCACTTTAGGTGATATCACTTAATTAGGAAAAGCATCCTAATCAGATCCCCCTCCAATTGCAATAACTGTAGGGAGTCAAGTACATTTCTCTATCAAAGTAGCAAGCTGCAGTGAAGTATAGATATTGATATTTTAAATTGTGATACAAAAGCAATAGCAGAGAAGGCACAAACACTAAGAAAGCAAACTGTATATCCCCAATTTCAGGTTTGCTTCTAAAAGATATATGCTATAGCTCTTATGACATTTCTGCACCTTCACTTACTAAAATAATGTCAAGATCAGTACTTCCATAGCCAGGACTCAATGGCCAATGAGGGCCATGGTACATAGACTACTCCCATCGGTGACTCAATATGAGTGACCGAGACCATCTCAGTCCTTGCATTTTCCTGATATTTTTGTCCATCTCATTTGGTACTACACATTACATATGGGAAACCCAGGGCAGGATATGGACACAGAGAGGACCTCTTGCTGGAAGGTCAAAGTCCTCATGCGGTTAGTAGCTATATTGCCTGGTACTTTTGGAAGCACAGTATCCCCAAAACCTATGATTCAATGCAGTCCTTTTTTGGTGACTGTGGATTAATGGTATAGTTAAGCCTTCTATATTTATAAGTATGCTTACAGTTTCCCTCTCTACATTTATCTCCAATACTATGAGTGCCTATTAATGATAGCATTCCACACCATTCAATTCTTTGCACAGGAAAAGTAGCTTTGGCTTACAGTGCCTGATACTCTGCCTTCTGCATGGGACTAATGCAAAGCCCAGGAACTTCGGAAATCCCCTTCAATTTCAGAGTAAATCTTAGGGTTTATTTCAGTGAAATGGGTTTTCAGTGAGGCACCTCCTCCCTAACTACAAGTAGCCATGCATAATAAAAGCCATACAGAATAGGAAGGGAAATAAATACTAAAGTACTGCCAATTACATGCAATTAGTTGCATTGCCAACACCAATCATTGAAAAGTTACAAAACAGGCTTTAAAATAACAATTTTTAACATATGTGTAGGATCCTGCTTATGCATTTACTAAATTTGAGTGTTTGGTTTTTCCCCCCAGTTTTTCTAAGCAAACAGCAGTTAGCAACTCCAGGATTACTTTGAAAAAAAAAAATAAATCAATGCTCATATATTTACGACACCGTATGGCAGATCTAAAAAAAAAGGTTTTGATAAGGTTCTTCACCAAAGACTCTGAAATGAAGTTGCCCTGGCATAAGAGGGTGGGTTCTCTGCTTAAAGGACAGGAATAAATGTCTAGCTTTTGCCATGCTGATGAAAAATATGGAAGTAGGTTACCAGTACATTCTAGTTATCGGTCCAGAATATTTATAAATGACGAGAAAAAAGGGAGTGCCATGAGAAAAGAAAGACCGTTGCTGGTATTCAAGCTCTTCAAAACTAAAGATGATTATGGAGAGTTGTGGAATGATCTCAAGACATTTAGTAAGCAGCCACTAAAATGGCTGATGAACCTGATGTTGATGTATGCAAAATAACAGACCTGAAGAAAAACAATCCCCTTACGTAGAGTTCTACATGCACCAAGATGGGCTCTAAATTAACCAGCTGTGCAGGAAGGAGCTCTTGCCTGTCTTTTTGTATAGTCCTCTGAAAATATCAGCTCAGTGGTCAGTAATGACACATGTGGTACATGATAAGAATTACTGGAGGGGATAGAGAAGAAAACAGAAAGTATCTCCATGTCAATGAATGAGTCCATACTGTAACCACATTTTAAATAATAGCTCTACAGTGCACCCACCACAAAGGAGTATAGCAAGGCTACAATAGATTCAGAAAAAAAAAAAAGTCAGAATTATCAGAAGGATAACATAGTTTCTTACGGAGTCTTAGTTTAATCCATCAAGACTCTTCAGCTTGGAAACCAAGACCTGTAAAGAATGACATGAAGAAGGTGAATAAGGAAGAACTATAGGGCATCCAGTGAAAGGATTAAGCAGCAGGTTAAAAAGTAACAGGAAGAAATGCTGCACAATCTTATTGTGGAATTCATTGATGCAGGATTTTGTGGGGCCGGAAGTACAAAGGGGTTAAAAAACCCCTAGACAAATTTATGGAATGAAACTGTTCATGTGGTTACTAGTCACAACATGACCTCAGTGCAACTTTCTGCTCAGGAAATCATTAAACCATTGATTGCTTAGATGTGGAAGTGACACCATGTTAGTACCATGTAGTACTTCCCCTGTCTACTAGATTGAGGGTTTGCTCTTGAACATTGTCAGATACTGCATCCCGGATTAGCTAGATCTGATCCAACACAGACATTCTCTGGTTACGCTCACATGAGAATTTTCTGAAAAAAAAATTAAAACTGGTATTTTCATGTAGCCGCATGCTTCCAAAAAACAAACATTTGGGGTAAACATAAATATTAAGAATTTCCTGATAAAATCACAAGATGCGGAAATGCCCACGTGATAGTCTTGAGAATCTGTACATAATATATAAATTCTCATTGATTTTATTAAACTGCTATGTCATTGCTTTATCTTAAAGGCTGCAAAATTGGCTATTTTTCATCATGGCTCTGCCATGTATCTACCTGATGAGAAACAATCAAAAGCAATTTTGAAGCAATGGAATGGCCATATCCTGGATGAAACCATTTGTTTCCAACCTTTCTGAAGGATCTGGAAAGAGGACAGCAGCTAACAGGACTACTTTTAAACTACACAGTTTGAAAGGCTGCAGGGTCACTCAAAGGTAACTTGCACACAGACAAAGAATGCTGGGGCAGAACAGATGGGCATACTTCCAAAGCAGAATGGTTCTGTTTAACTGCAGGTTCAGCTGAAGGAAAAAGAAAATGGACATACAGAAGAGAAATTCTACAGTTCAGGGAAAAGTTTGTGAGGGCAGGATAGGAAAGGCAAAAATTTCTGCTGAGGTACTCTCATCTGAATGCGGAGGACATACAACACTGACGAAGCGAAGAAACGCCTATTAACGCTTGTTATTTTTATCTACAGCTGTATTAGTCCAGGTATACAGTGACCGATTTTGAAATCTTCACAAACTTTGTGTTGTCTTGCTTTAACTGTTACATATTTGGAACGCCCAGGAATCGATAAACTGGCGCCTGGAAAAGTTGGAGCTCAGGGTACTCACTTTAATGAGAAGCCTGGTAAGCCAAAGCTGCTCTTGCAGGCTTATGGCAGGTGGCCAGCAAGAACCCATTTTTGTAAAGGGATTAAAGACGGAAAGCAGATGCCTAGGATACATGTCAGAGATGTCAAGGAAAGAAGCAGTGCTGCAGCTTACTTAGACTAAGGGAAGCTTAAGAGCAAACTGATCCAAAAGGCTAGGACCCAATCACGCAGTGTCTAGTGGGATGAGCTTTAGTAGGACTGAATGACAGTGAAATAAAGATTTGAACAGGGGAGAGCAGAAAGCTTTGAGGACTGGAATTCGACTGCCTGTTTGTATACAGCCTGACAGGCTGAAGTGCTAATCTCCTCTAGCCTACAAGACAGAAGGAGAAAATGCAAGCCACTACTGACTATTCCTGGAGTCAGCGGTCACCTTGGGTGCGCATGGCCAATGCTGGGAGAGAGCACCCTCCCCTCTGGCTTCCAGCGGGCATGGAGTGACTGCTGCAGAGTGGTAACTTTGCTCACGCTCCCTGTACAACCAGACTGCCAGGTTAATGTAGGAAAAAACTCCCTTTGCAGACCCTCTGCTCTACAATGAATTTCACCTTGAAGTCAACAAATCCGTTTTTATCGCTCTAAGGTTACAAGTGATGTTCTGCAACATGTACACTACCCATACATTTCACTTGTAGCATGTACTGAATAACTGATGCTTTGAGGTTTTCCATTTAAATAGAGATCTACAACTCAATCCAAATCTGCAACTCAGTTATGCCTTATTTAGAATGACTGAAGGTTCTTTTTGTCAGCTTTTCTAACCTCGCACATCTGAAGCATCTTCTGAATAAGCTGATATTCTAAAATATCTTTGAAGTTTCATTTCTAAACAGACCATCATTTCCACATGTTCATTTACAAGGAAGTCACAGTTTGGTCCTCTGTATATTCGAGGTCAACACAAACATGTAATGTCCATATTGTAGCAGTGGTGGTCTAAGGGTGTAAGTGAGAGTTGATGGAGCTGCAAAAAGCAGAAAGCTTCCAAGCCCAAAGCCTTGAATTGTTTGTTTTTTTCTAAGTAGTGGGTCTACTCAAAGATACTAACTCTACAAAATCTCACTGCACATATCACAGACCTGTACACTGTTACACTGGAAAACATACTTCCAAAAAGTAACATTTCCTAGGTAAAACACTTATGTACTTTCATGCTCCTTTTCGCTGTCAGAAAAAGATGAAACCATAAATAATATTTTAGATCTATACTAATCTTGGTAAATATATTTACTGTATTTTATGAAGTTACTAGAAAGTCTTTATTTGATTTTATCTAATTATCACATAAATGCAGGAACATTAAGTGGGCTGATGTCAGCAATCAGGACTGCTTGTTACACAACATCAGTAACAGGGGCTCAGGTATGAAACAACTGTAATTATAGGTATTTAGCCAAAATGTATGTCAGTTCTAACTGATTAGCTGTTTAAGTCTTTATAAGTAATTGAAATACTTTATAAAATCGCAAACTTAGCAACCAACAATATAAATGTAATATAGACGTTTGATTGATTGTACAATGATACTTAATTCTCTGTCTTTTTCTTCACTTTTGCTGATTGTTGCAAGCTTGTTCCTTCTTAGAATTTCCTTATTGTATATTTTTTCCCTCCTCTTTTTGTGTCTTTAGTTTGTTTGGTTCGGGATTAACATAATGGCTAAGGGAAGATAAGTCTATATAACACTCAGCATACATCTATCTTGCATGCCCATTAAAACTCGATTCTAACATGGCAGGCATAAAAACAGTGTCTCAAAAATATTTCAGCATGGTTTCCTCAAGTTCCGAGGTACAACTAGCCTGTAATTTTCAATGGACTTACCAGCACGTGCATTATTCTGTCAAGTGTTGTGTTGCTAAGTTTATTCATTCAACACTGTGTTGTGGCTATTGCCAACCGATGTCACTAGCTTGTCATGGTGCAAACCAACCTTTACCAATATTTAAGTAATTCTTCTCTTTCTTTGGAATAAAGGCTAACTGCTGCTTTTAATCCAGGGATCCAAAAGTACAGACAAGGTGCAATGAGATATATGCCATACCACGGCGACATGGTATATTGATGTAGTATCAAATACTTATTTTCCATCAAGACCACCACATCTCATCAGCTATGTGATCACATTAACTGACATATAGAAAACCAGTTTTCTCTGGAAGGCATATGAAAAATGTTTTGGTTAATGCCAGTTACATCACATTTTATAACCACACGGAATTGTTGCATGTCACATAGGCCTCCCAACAAGAGTCTTGCAGCAGGTCCCTGCAAGTACGTATTTTGTACCATACATAAAAACCTCAAAGCCCACATTGCTGCACATCTGATTACTCCTGCATGTACAGCAGAGCAGGTTTCCACTGCTTCGGCTGCTGAAACACATAACTGCTGTTACACTTGCAACAGTCTATCACTACACTGAGAAGAATGAGCTACAACAGCTGCAGTCTGTGGCCATGGTGAATATCCGTAATTTCTAATTAATTTCTAATTAAGTGGAGTATGAAAACCATCATCACACACTGCTCCCTGGCATCACCACCTAACAGCACACGCCCACAGACAAAGGACACTCAGCCAGGTTTGGTTCCTTATGTTTGTTTACAGCTTGTTCAAAAGATTTAATTTAGGGTTAGGACAGGTAGGGCTATGCACAGGTGCTGAAAAGTTTGCCATCAGATGCCACTAGCACTGCCAATGTCGAACCACGGGCCATTCATGTGATTAAGTTGTTTGACCTGAAGTGAGCCGTCACAAATTTAAGTATGGCAAAAAAGCATGACTCACTGCTATGTGCAGTTCCGAAAAGCCCTTAGTAGAGGAAAACATGTGACTTTGCACTTGCTAAAGCAGGGCCACTCTAGAGTTTACAGCTGCTATCAGCCCTCAAAGCTCTTCCTCTTCACAAACAACAGTGCTTTATGCATGAAGACTGTCTCGAGAGCAAGACAGAGGAGCTCTGATGGAACCATATTCCATTGAAATGTGCTATTTTGTCAGTTCACTTCAGAGGAAAAATTCTGCTTTATCATTTACAGGACATCTCTTAAGCACATGAAGCACATGTAACAGGAGCTGGGATCGCAGGGGGGATAGAGCTCTCCAGACTGTACGCTCATCCAACAGCTCCCTGCCCCCAGCAGTCCCCTCCCTCCACATCACTTAGCTTTAGTAACACCCTGCTGTTACTCATCCTCCTCCCTCATACAATGATCCTAGCACCACTTGTGTTACCAGGACAGTGCTGAAGACCTGGTGCCAGTGCTTGGAGGCAAAAGAGAGAGGAAGAGAATACCTGGATTGAGAAGAGCTGACAGAAGAGGCATCAGATGTGTTGTAACTCTGTGCTGTCCTCCTTTACACACAGCCTTGTTGTTCCTCTTGAGGACATGTATTTTCACAGGGACACAGCCTGAGGTACCCATTCACCATGTTTTCAGGAAGCCACAGTGAAAATCTTCTCTCCACTGGTTGTGTTGGCATTGGATTTCACCCTTTCATTGCTGGCTGTGAAGGAGCCAGGAACGGGTTACCGTGACCATGGGCTGAAGAGCAGGTGGGGGACATGCTGCATGCCCCAGTCAAAGCCATGCTCGCCGGGGAGTTTAATCCTGTTACGCTCGCATTTTCTCCTTCCCCTACTTTTAAACCTCATCAAACATGAAGAGATTTACACATCATAAATACTCTGGTAAATGTTAGAAATGGTCTGGTTAGGTTAGCTACAGTACCAGTGTGCCCGTCTCACACGGCAGAAGCAGGTCCACTGTCCGGCGGGCCCTGAGGATGCTCTCCTGGCACCCTCGGGTGCAGAGGAGTGGTACGGGGCTGAACAGAGGGAAGGTCCTATGGCAGCCCACATCCTTCCAGCAGCTCAGGTGAAAAGCCAGCCTGTCCTGGGGGCTTGCCTAAACCTGCCTTTGGTCTCCTCCAGCGCTCTCTCCCAGCCCTGGACTGTGGTACAAGGCCCCACAAAGGGCTCACCCTGACTGCAAAGAGCATCACCATTAGGTAGGTGACAAGGAAACGTTGGGAGGGGACTCTCTCCTGGGCAGCACACAGAAAGTTTGGGACTCGTGTTGCTTAATCAGCTTCAAGATGGACCCTGTGGTTGGCATCCCTACACGTGTCCCTCATCCAGGCCAAGGCTGGGCAATGGCGCCCCAAAGGCAGCTGCCCTTAGCTGAGGTAGTAAAATGGCCGCTGTGAGGTGCTCTCCTGTCTGAGGCAGGGCAATGGTGGCCCGGGAGGCACCCGCCCTGCCTGAGGTAGCAAAATAGCTACTGTGAGGTGCTGCCCTGCCCGAGGCGGGGCAATGGCACCTGGCAAGCCTTTGACCTGCCCGAGGCAAGGGAACGGTACCCGTGCAGGGCACTAAAATGGAGTCCGTCAGGTGCGGCCCTGCCTCAGCCCGCAGAATGGCGTCTGCCGGGGCGCGATAGCAGCGCGGCCGGGTCACCGCAGAGGGCTTCTGTGCTTCCCGTTTCCCCCGAGTTAAATTTTTTTTCTTTTTTTCTTTTTTTTTTTTAAATAATATTTTCGGCAGGGAATTTCAGGCCACGCCGGCGGGTCGGCAGTTTGAAGCGGGGCGGTGGTGCCGGGCGGGCGCGGGGGGCGCCGGCAAAAGCGGGCGGGGGTCGGTCCGGCCTCGGCTGCCCCGGGAAGGGGGTGGGGGAGGTACCGGGGAAAGAGCCGTTTAACCGGCGGCGAAGAGGCGCCCCGCGGGGTTGATCGGTTAACGCCGCCGTGCGCGCAGCTCGGCAGGCGAGATCCAAAATTTTCGGGGGGGGCGACAAGTTTAACGTTTGTTTGTTGCTCGTAAGGAACCCAAAGAAATTGCCGCTGTCGGCATTGCTGAGGGGGGGTGGGTGGGAGGGAGGCGCGGGAACGCGCCGAGCCGCCGGCGCTAATGGAGNGCACCGGGCGCCGCTCCCGCGGGCGCCGCGGCTGCGGCGCCCGCAGGGGCGGCGCCCGGTACGCCCCTCCGCCGCCTTCCTGCGGAGATCCCCCTCCGCGGAGTTGCGGCTCGGTCCCTTTTTAAGCCGTGCCCTACTTTGTATTGGCTGGCGAACAAGCCTGAAAATGGATATTACTGCTTTTTATGATATAATATCCCCCTAATTGGTGCTTCATAGGGCCGTGCCTGAATTCTTTTCAATTAAAGCCCTAAACCGCGGCGACTGTTTCTCCCCGCTTACGGCGCTGGAAAAAGCCATTCACGAGCAGAGGCGACTGGTACTGCACAATTCCAAAGTACCTTTAATGTGTCAAAAATGTTTTGTGAAGAAAGCAACACTGTAAATGCAATCACCTACATTGGTGTCCCCATTGTTAAGCGGGAGCCAAAGTATTGCTAATTGTCCTGCGTTTTAGCTGGGTTTTTAGAGCATTATGTAGTAAGTACACCGAAGGGTCAATTTGTGAAGTGAAATACTTAGCATGCAAAGCGTAATACAAGATGCTGTGTAATACTTGACCTCTCAGCATAATAAATGTAGCAGTGAAACGCTGTGCATTCAGGATTCGCTGAATAGAGCCTCCGCAGAGGAACAAAACCAGAAAATGTTCTCTTCATTCCTCTTTTTTTTTTTTTTTTTTCCACCAAGCGAAAATTATTCTTTATAATGGCCATTGCAGCAATTAGCCAGCATTTGGGGAGAATAAATGTGCAGAAATAGCAATTTCTTATTTTAAATGAGATTTTTGTATGGAGCCTGCAAATTACTTGGAGGTATATGAATAATTGTTGCCTTAGTTTTATGCTACAGAATAGGGTGTGGGTGGGTATAAAGATTTCCTATTTGCAGTTAAATGTTTAGACATTTTATTATTTTAATTTCACTCTCAGTCTGTCTCGATTGACCCTGCTTTCCCCACTGATCATTTCATGTATGCCAGGAAGCAAGTACTCAGATGATGGAAGCTTTCCAATTAGAGCTTTATGGTTTGGGGGGATGCGTGTGTGTGTTGGTGGGGTGGGGGTGGTGTCGTTCCTTTTTTTTTTCCCCTTTTTTTTTATTGTGGTTGTTTTTTTATGAATGTGACATATAAGTGCAATCAGGTTTTACTTTGGAAGCTACTACTGTGTTTTGAATTTAGCCTGCTAAATCAAAACATTTTAAGAATGTAGCATATTTGATGGGCACTTCTCATTATCCTCTAGAATGGAAAACCTAATTGGTGCTTTATTTACACATTTTAAAGGTTTTGTGCTCTGAAAAAAAGAGATGCAAAATTCTTTCTCTTCGGCCTTCCAGATTCCTGCATTAAGTTTTAAGTGGACTGAAATTTTTGTGCTTCACTTGCTAAAGTGGGAGAAGTTTTGTGAATATGAAATTAAAACACTTTCAGAGAAAGCATGGGAAGTTCTGACAGCTACAACCTACTAGGAACAGTTTATTTGGGAAAAATTAATAAGCTTCATTGCGCATTTCGCTAGGGCAGTGCTGGAAGTTTATACCCTGAACAAAGGAACTTCCAGTATAACTCTCTAAACATTTGACCAAGAAAAAAGTTTGGATAATTAATTTAGAATATATAACTTCCTCTTGCTTCATCTAAAACTTTCCTTCGCTGTCTGAGTTCCCTTCCTGCACTCTTATTCCCTCCTAGCCACCTATTCTCCCTTCTCTAAATTGCACATTAGCGGGATTGCCTCTGAAAGTGTGATTTCTTGGGTAGTGGAATGACATAGTGTGAAGATAAGCACTGGTCTCTTACCCAGTCCATAAAACAGAATGGCCTTAGAAAATAAGGATTGTTTCACAGAACTTGCTCCTGGCAAGTATTTTCCACAATTTTTATGCTTTAGTATTGTTTGGGGCTGCCTTTTTTTTTTTTTTCC
This sequence comes from Anarhynchus alexandrinus, assembly GCA_008711295.1. Taxonomy (NCBI): domain Eukaryota; kingdom Metazoa; phylum Chordata; class Aves; order Charadriiformes; family Charadriidae; genus Anarhynchus; species Anarhynchus alexandrinus. Next base: position 4,801,380 of record VUYV01000001.1, read on the forward strand.
TTGTTGTTGTAATAAATACAGTTTCTTTTTGATTATATGCAAATAATGCAATCCGGGTATCTTGTTTAGGCCTGATCCTGCAGTCACTGTGTGTTTCAGAACTCCTTCCACTTTAGAAAGGTGTCTTGTCTGCAGGGACCTTGGTTGCAATCCTGAGCTAAAAGCAGTCAGATTGTGTTTCATATACCTTTAGAAGGAATTACTAGAAACTAAAATTTGCTGGTGACCATAAGAAATACAGTTACATCATATTCTATATTAAGAAGTCATACTCTTTTTAGTAACCTTTCTTTTTTCTTATCCTCTAATATCTATTTTTTAATGGATCTTTTTGATAGAAGATGAACAACTAGCCCACAAAATGAGTAGAAAAAGTGTAGAAATTACCAATGAACAAAACTGTATTTTTAGATCTTCAGCAGTATTTTGTATGAGTATTTTGTAAATCCAAAGTATTGCTATTAATGCTGTATACAGAAATTTTTCTCTTAATTTACTCAGTGATATTAGAAACAGATTGCATGAGTTTATGTGCTGGTAGCAGCAGAGGCTCCACATCAGTGATGGTAATAATGTATTACACTGCAGTGTCATATTTACCATGTATTTTTGGCAGCATAACGTGCTGTCTGCCTACCATGTGAAAGTTCAAATCGCCTTTGTACTTTTGAAAGAAACTGATCTGCCACAGAAGCATCCCTTCTAACTCATACTTTGTACTCGTTTGAGTACCAGTGTGTCCTCATTTGAGTTGGAGAGTCGTCACTGTTTAGTGTTCTCCAAGTTTGCACTTCTCACATTGTGTGAATAGCTAGAAAAAAATCTTTGGCCAGGTTCTCTGCTGAGCTATATTCTCTGAAGCCAGTTACTTTGCACCAGGGACTTGTATTACTTTGTCTCCCAGATATTTGTATTACTGGAATATAAAAATTCTAGCTGTCCGAATGGAATCCATAGGTCTAGCTTCTAGCTTTCAACCATTCTGATACTAGATGAAATCAAGTGAGTTAATAGCTATGTGAGCTATATGTTGTTCAATTTTTTCAATTCACAGTATAAAGAACGCTTGTCTTAGCAGGAGGAGACAGAGAAGACAGCAAACTCAGTAAATTATTCAAAACTCCCCAACGTCCTTAAAACTTCTGCTATTCAAAATATGAATTCAAAAGATCAAACAATAATTATCACACACATCACGTAAGCTCATGTAGCATATCTTCTCTATTTTACTTTGGTCTTTGCCAGCTGCTGGGGTGTGTGGTGATGACTGGTTATACTAGAGTACTCACGGGTAGTCTGTTACATTTAAATAAAAGGGTCGAGTCATTTTTCACTATCCAGTTGTGACTAGTGCCTTCATAATAATAGTTGTAAGAAAAAAACCTCTGTCTTTTGTGTTAGTTCCACACAAAACGTTCCCAGGTAACATGTTTTCAGTGTATATTTTAAAAGCGCCAGTATGAAGAAGTTTGCAATGGACTTTTGTTTCTGTCAGCTGCAGGAAAGCACAATGAGTGGAACAACAGAGAACATGCCAGTTCTTCAGCATCTTTGCTCTGTTGTGCCTGTTAGCCTTTAATGTGGTATATAAGGAAAAGTAGTCAAGGATTGTTAAAAGCACATATTTTCAAATCAGTGTGTGTATCTAGCAAAACTAAGGGCTTAGCTAAAGCAAGCCCTGACAGCCGTCAGTAGTGTTGTTCAGCCAAGAAGCATAAGTGAAGGAAACACAGTTTCTTCTACCTCAGTTTGTTCTGCCTTAGCTACCTTTATGACAATAGTACTATACATTTCTGTGCTTCAGTGGTTAATTATCTTATTTAAATAGTTCAATAGCCCATAATAATCTAAACAATAGTTAGCCAAAGTCCTTAAACTTGGTAGGTGCTTCCAAATACGATGTCACTGATAATTTCTTGATCCAAAAGCGACCAAAAATAAAATTGTGTATCTTTGCTGCTTCACAGGCACCACTGATAAACTTCAGAGATACAGGAACCTTTGAATTGATGCAGGGGCAACCAATAGCCTGATGTGATATTTAGGAATGTGTATACAACCAAAAGATGGGCACCTGATTCACTGCACAGACCTGATTTCCCAAGTAAACACACATTTCTTACCACTTGAGAAAACTTTAATTTATTGCCATACATATTCTGGGGTCTCATTTTAGGCAACTAGTCATCTATTTGTATATGCTTACCCATTTCTAGAAAGAAGGAGCTAAGTCCTCCATTGAGGTCAATTTATTTGCTGGGAAAAAAAATACCTCTTCAGCTATGATAAGACACATCTATCTATCTTGTAAATTAAATTCAGTTTCTTTCCAAAGATGTGCAAGGATGAATGTGGTCAAGCATTGCCTGGTAATATGACACATACGTTTACAAAATGACTTAGCAAACAGAAATAGTTTTCCTTTTCTTCCATATAGTATTTTTTTTTTACACATAGAAAAATTATTTGATTTGATGTGCTCTATTCATTAGTGGCTCCCGCTTCTTGTAAAACAGAGGGTTATGGCTAGTAGGCAAGATGGTGTTCTTTGCTTCATGAACTTACTGCTAGATGTTAATGAGGAGTTTTAAATTTAGAGAGAAAAAGGCAGCTTCGCAATTGCTGTCCATAACTGCCTCCCTTCAGTGCAGGTTCACCCTCATGTGTAACTTTTCCCCACAAGTAGACTTCATGTACATGGTCAATTAAGACACTGAATCAAGTATTCCATTCACAAAAATAACCCATACACCGTGACCTCCTAACTCTTTCACTTAAGCAGATCCATAGTGTAAAGAAGTGTAATTGATGGTGTACTTAACAGATTCGATTCAAATTTGTCGGGGAAAAAAAAAGTCTAAACAGGTGTTGGAAAATAGCATAACAGAGCATTAACCCAGCCCTCAGAGGTAACCAAAGGACATGTGTTTTACAAGACAGGATGGAGAGTTGGGAATATATCCGGATGAAACAGGTTAAGGAAGATCCACCTGGCTTGTCTTGGGTCTTCTACTGATTGTTTTCCTTCCTGCAGTTTCTTCTTATCTGTTTTTTAAACCATTGGACTGTTGAATTGATTCATTTTGCACAAATTACATAATACTCAGTCAATGCAAGTCATTCCACCTCTTAGTCTTATTTTCTGATGTATTAATGCTGTATGTGATATTTTCTTCAACATTTCTGTTACCTCCAAACGTAGTCCTGATAGTTCTATGAGAAATATAATTACTTATACCAGAGGTCAAATTTTACTCCAATTTTATGGTGTCAGCTCTGTATGAAACTAGCAGGAAATGTACCTGTACAACTGAGAATGGAATTAGCTCCAAGGTCTGGCCAAAGGACAAAAATCCACCAGGTGTCAATGTATATGAGAAAAAAGCAGACAATGTAGATACAGAAACAATCACAACTAAGATTGTTAGTAAAATGAAAAATTTAGCAACAACTGTAGAGCAGTATAGGGGGCAGGTGCAATAAATGCAATGGGAAAAAGGTCAAAGGAGCTCAAAGATGGTGGTATAAAATGGCACAAGGTAAACAAAACACAACTGGAAATCAGTGTAGTTTTATTTGCCATGTCACAATAAGCATAATAAGATGTGTGAAATTTGTCACTTTCAATCTTCTCTTTTCTTTTTGTGGAGCATCATAAAGATGTTTATCCAGGTTTTTTCTGTGAATTTGTTGATGAATCCTAAAATTACAAATGAACGAGATCTGGGTTTTGAATGAGATCTGGCTTCAGGTTTAGATCAAGTGAAACCATTGATTTACTATTAATTCAGTATAAACACATAAGTAAGGACAAGTTCATCCACTAGAAACTGTGCATTTATGAATCTTGGCAATGCATATGTGCATTTATACAAAACTTCTCAAATATATTTCTTCATGCATTGATAACTTTGAATCTCTGGAGAGGGCTGTATGTTACATAGTATTCATTATATATAAACAGAAAAAAATTTGAAAAAGATAGTGGTTATATATGTAACACCTTTCAATATATTACTTCATATCATGGAATTCATCAATAGATTTGAAGAAAAACTGAAGTCTGGGATTTTCGTTACATAATTTTTTCAAGATTTAAAAATCACAAATATAATATTCTGTCAGACTGAAGTGGAACTTTGACCTATTGCAGTAGGATTCAAAGCTTTGTTTTGCTTTTACAGCTACTAAAAAGCTTGAACTTTAAGGTAAGTGTTTTCACTATGAAACAGTAAGCATTGCATGGGTTAATTAGCTGTAGACTTCATTTTCCTCACATATTTCATTTGGAAAGCAAAAATTAAGGATCAAGAATTAATTAGCTATGTACAAACTATGAAAAATTGTTGAGGCAAGTGCTGTCTTGGTAATTCATGACTATATTTAGACATTGTAATGATTAGATTTTAAAAGAAACAAGCTAATTAGAACATTTTTCCAAAGTCACACAGAGGTCAGGGATGACAGCGACCTTATGTAAAATGGAGACTAAATATCTGCTATTCTGCACATTGTATGGAACTGGTACAGTAAGGCTAAAGCCTTTTCCTGTTCAATGAGTTGGAATTAAACATGCTAATTTGAGATCTACTTCAAGTATTTTATTTAACTACTTTGGCCTTTAATTCCTTTATATTGCATCATTTAATGTAATGTTATTTATATATACGAAGCACGTTATACTTATTAACCAATGTGCAAAAATCTAAAGTACAGATTTTATGTAATGGGCTAATTACAGGACTTTAAAGCCACCTACTGAGTTTTGCTAAGCTTAACAACAGGTTCACTGAACTGGATAAATTTATTCAAACTTGTGGAAATGAACCCCATTCTATGTGCAACCGTACTGGGAAAACACACAAATTATACCTCAATACCAGTTTAATGGGTCAAACAGTGAACCTGAATACCAAACTTATCTACATCTTGCAACAGCAGAGAAGCTATAGGCCCTGGGGGAGAAGAGGAAGTGCCCATTCATAGTTTCTTCCTCAAGTTTGTAAATAACTCAGACTCGGTATATGGGACAAGCCAGATTTTCAGTGTATGTAGAGTTGGATTAGTTTTTCTTACGGTGGCTTTTGAAGCTGCGGTTTTAAAATGCGATGCATGTATCATATGCAATTGTAGAAGAAATGTGAAAGATACGATCTTTTACTGTATCTTCCTATTACACCTACTATGTGCGTGTTTTATTTATTTATTTATTTGAATAGGCTTTTAAAACTGAGTTTACTTCAATCAGTCATGGCATTATTATTCCCATCCATTAGGTGGGAATTTCATCTGACTCGTGTCTTTGTAAATTGGGTCAAATTTAATCAAAGTTCAGTGACTGGATCTTTGTCAAAATGGAATGAAATCAGAGTCATGCCAAAAAGTCTCTTACTACTATACTTCTAAGGGAGCGTTAAATTTTTGGCTTCATTATCTGAAGAGTCTAGAAGAGGCTTAGGTTTCCTACTTATTGTTGAAAGTTTCATAGAAGTTCACAAGGCTTCTACTTTCCTTGGATATCCAAAGTCACTTCATTGTTTTCCATCAAGTTAGCCTAGATCTACATCAGTGGAATTCAGCAAACTATGTCCCCTAGTAACCCTTTTTTTCAACTTTGAACAGTATTCAAATGAAAACAAAATGAAAAGGCCAGCTTTCTTATTCTAGCCATAACCTGTCCTTCAAAAACGACAAAGCAGTTTGCTGCTTTAAACACCACTGTAGTTTAAGGTCCATATGTGATTTTTTCATTTGCATTGTTCTTCAGAAGTATCATGCAGATTATCTAATAAAAATCTTTTCTCAGAAATTGAGTATTCTGTTGCTGAGATTTTATGTATCTATATTCTGTTTTGGATAACTATGCATAATCTATTCAGTAGCTGACATTTGGGTCTTGATAGATACATTCAAGCATGTACTTTCAGGAATAATAATGCCAGTGCACTGTGTTCTACAATGTGTGCAATGAAAATGTGCCTCATAAAGCCCATAATTGTTGCTTAAGTTACAAAGATGATTTTTTTCCCCAGTAAATGAGGAACAAGCCACATAATCTTGCTAACACTATATGCCCAGGAAAGAAGAGTTTAAATAAGAAATGCATAAATTTAGCAGACTGCTGTAACAAATGAAATGGTGTAGCATTGAAAACATTTGAGGCAATTAATCAATGCTGTGTTTGCACATATCATTAAATATATTATACTAAGTTTAGATTTGATTTCTATGCTTCTTTTATAAAGAGTTAAAAGAAAATACATTTGAATTCATGCTGATACTGAAAACATGCTCCTAGCTCCTAGTTTCTTGGATTTCGAATCATTTCCATTAACAAACAGCTATTTGCCCTCTAATAAAATATGTCATTATGCGTCATTCACATCACACAAAAGAATCACTGAAAAATCGCCCCAATGATGGCCAATAATTACACATTTTGCTCCTGCACGAGCAATGAAGAAATCTGTTCATTGGAGAAAGCAGGTGCTGGGGCATCATGCTAATAGTCAATGTGTGCCACAGTAATTAGCCATTGCAATTGCTAAAATTAACAATTAGCTAACATGCAATTCTCTTTTTGCAGGCTGCAGTTTACTTTGTATAATCCTTGTATGTTCTTAGTAATTATTCTGACAGCTTATTATTTTTATTTTTTCTGGTTTGAACACAGCTTTAACATTTGAATCAGTCTACCCAAATGTTCAACAGGCAGTATGAAACAACTGCTTCACTAGGCAATTTCGAAGGAGCAAATTTGTTTTTATTCTCAACTTTGTATTGTTCAAGAAATACATGATTCTTTTGTAGAGTAAGAACTTCTCATCTTATTTGAGAGCTTGGGACCACAGCGAAGGTATTAAGGCTTTTTTACACTGGTAGAACATAGGATCATCCCAACTTTTCAGAAAAATTACTATGAATTGTTCTTTGCAGTTGGGTTCCCGGTCATTGGTTCATGGCCGCTGGTTGTCTGTGGAGCTCTTGATGGCAGTCTGTGGAAACTTGGCAGGTCACAAAGTTCTAATTCTCTTTGTTGCTACTGTCAGCTAAATAATGCAAAAAAAAAAATAAATCATGGAATATACCAACCTCTCAGCTTTTCATGTGAACATGTGGTGGTGTTATCCCTGGAGTTGTTTGATTTACAAAGGCCTTCACAATCCTACTAACAATACTTCAGAATCATCACTAGCGTATGGTCTGTATTGTAGAAATGAAAAAACAATAGAAAACAAAAAAACACCAAAAAAACAACCCAAAGCCCAGAAAAGAGTAAGGACTATAATGCACAAATTAATGGTATACCCTCATCTTGTATACTGTATGTTGGTCTTGTAAGCCACCTCAAAAGAGAGTAACAGTAGACATAGAAAATAAATTCAACAAGGATGAGCAATGGTGCGGAATGGTATTCAAATTGGGAAGAACTAAACAGACTGGTCAGTATGGAAAAGATGACTGACTGTATATAAGTGAGGCTTATACTTTTATAGGCAGCGTGGAGAAAGTGAGTGAAGAAAACTAAGTGCATCTTATTAAAAAATAGTTGAGGGGCACCCCATAAAATCACCCAGTTTAAAAGGCTCAAAAGCAATGACCTTTTCTTATGGCGCATAATTAAGCCATGGAATTCGTTGTCCCAGGCTGAAAGAAGAAATGGCTGGATTCATAGCAGTACCCATGCAGTCCCAGCAGTACCCATGATCTACTCAGGTAGCCTGGGGCTCAAAAAGTCTCTGAAACTGGCAGGATATGAAACTGTATAGCAGGGAAAGCTCTTTCTGCACATACATGGCTTTACCTTGAACATCTTACACCTCGTTCTAAGCCATTGTCAGAGAGGCTTCCAGAGCTAGCAATACACGCTGTATAAAAATCTCAGTAATGTGTTACAACAAAGATGCCAGAGTTGGATTTTTTCCCTACATACTGAGGTCAAAATTCAGCTGACACATAAATGTGTGCAACTCAGTTGAAATCAGTGAAGGCTGAAGTACTTACATAGACAAATCATACCCTGCATGTTATACTTTGGGTATTTTTGTTATGTTAGTAGATAGGTAGAGGTAACTGGACCCACTTCTCTATTAACTATAACTGGACCCTATTCTTCTCTAGCACAGGCTTACTCCTGTGTAACTCCAGTGACTCCAGTGGAATTCTGCGTGATTTTATAGGTGTAAGTGAGACGATAATAAGGCTTGGGGAATTTATGTAATCTTCTGTAATCAGCATGGCATCTGTAGCTGGCACCAAACCAAGACCAGTTTTTTAAACACTTCTTTAAAGCTCCTCCATGTTTTAAAAATATTTTAAAATGTGATTTGCTCCTGTGCATACTAACCAGCAAAGCCATGTCAGAGAGAAGTAAGCTGTTTCAGCAACTGAGTTTTTGACCTTATATTTTAATAAAAAAGCTCAGCACAGATGGAGTTAGAAAGAAGCAACAAAAACTTTCTCCGGGATTGGTGTGGTGTTCCCAAAGAAGACAGAGTGAAGTAGAAGAGTGAGACTGAAGTATGGAGTCCAAGCCTTTAGTTAAGGCAATAAGGGTACAAGAGTAAGGATCTCAGTCAGGCATGTTTTGGCTGTACCCAGCACACAAGGCTCAGTTGTTCTGTCGCTTCCATGCAATATTACAATCAGTGACGGAGAACAACTAATGAAAATGAGAATGGAAAATGCATTCCATTTCTGAGGAGGTGTCTGATATTTAGGGTAATATTACTGATGACCATAACCTCTGTGGACTTCAATGAAAATATTTTCATATATGTCAGCTGAGAAACTAAACTCTATAGCCACAGAAAGAATTAGCCACTCATGGGTGCTTTATGTATCTACGTCAAAGTGGGCAATCCTCAAAGTTTCTATCTTAAAGCCACAGGCACTCAATGCCTCTAGAGACTTACATTTTAGCTGGAAAAAAAATGCTGTGCATGTCTAGATTGCTGTTTATATCGTGCTAAGAAGAATCTTTCTGTTGTCAATGACAAGCAGTAGTGGTAAGCTGAGCTTCACAGTGACCCACGAGGTAGATATATCCTGCCTGCATCTTCTGGGAGGCAGAGCTCAGTAAACAGGAGAGTATGATTTTAACTCTGCTAGCCAGGTTCACAAACTTACATTTCAGCTTCACCCACAAAAGAAGAAGGACTTAAATTAACATACTGAGCGACGTGTTGGGTAGCTGAGACATTGATACACACTTATTTTTGTTTCTTCTGATACTGAAACAGGAGACTGTGTCGCAAGTGCTATTTTTCCCCCTGGTACAATTTTCCCCAGTCTGGTTCACCAGGAGATGTGTGTCAGAGACAAAAGGCCTCGAAGAGGTGTTGGCCTTTGAATTTGGTTTCCATAGGTAAATGTCCACTGTTTGTACATTTTCACGGGTGCTTCTAAAGATTAGGGAACTTAACTAGCTAGAAAAGAGGACACACTTAGTTCTTCAATGAATTGTACCCATTGGATAAACTACAGAAATAGCCTCAGGAGGAGGGAGCTCAGGACTTCTTCAATCTGTGCAATTATCCTAAGTGCTAGGCTCAGCTGTCATGCATCTCACATTCCTTTTCTCTGTCCTAGCACATTTTTAGTTCTTTTCTAAAAAGTGGAACACCCTCCACAGGGGCATTGGCATTACTTCTTTTGTTGGGCCTGATGACTTCCCTGGCTGCATGGAAACCCCATTTCACAGTGAAATTTGGGCACGTGCAGCTCTCTTTTCTACACAGCCCTTCATATGGTCAGAAGGGAGGTGTGGCCTTTGGCAGCCAGGTCTTTACTAGATGCTAAGAGGCCAGAATACTGGACCACCCCACAGCATATGCAACTTTGTGGACATAGGCATATAACTTGACTATTTGAACCCAAGAGAAGAAGATCTAGAAGAAGATTTAGGACACAGAATTTCATCTGTAAGTCCCCCCACTAAGCAGAACAAAAGATTTCACTGGAACGCATCAAATACATAATAACCTTACTGACAACTTGTTGGCTCTTGAATTCGTCAGTGAAGTATCTGTTGTGATGCATCCCATGGCCTTCGTTCCACAGCAAGCCCTAGAACTAAAGGTGAAAAATAGAATCACTTCTGCTCATTGCTTCATTGTAACATTCCACATCAATGCCATATCTCAATCCTGGTGGGAACAAAGAAGAGAGGAAATGAAAAGTTTAAACTTGCGTAGTGATAATACACATACATAGCACATAGATGATTTCCCTGAACTGGGGGAAATCCATCATCTTAACACAGCAATCTACCTCTGTGTGTATACTTTATTGAAAGAGATCAGCTCAGATCATCCCCATTAAAGCCATCTTGAGTTTCTCCAATGGCACACAGTGGTCCAAATGATCATCTGTAACATGCCATTTAGGAAGGTTCTAGTCATATCAGGTTAGGATACTTGCTTCTATACTGCTCACATTTAGGCTAATCTCTAATCTAGTTTAAAGGTTGCAAATGGAGTATGCTTGGACTCTAATCTTTGTTCTCAATAGCTGCTGATACCTTTTCCTGCGAGCATTCCAGCTTGAAAACGTTCCTTTTCAGGTTTATCTTACTGAGTCAAAGGCGGGGGGAAGCGAGAGATATTAATGTCTGAACTCTCCTGCATTGTCCCTGGAAGTTCCTCAGACTGCTAGCCTCAAGCCTGTGGTCCACCATAACTGTTGAATGGCTGCACCATCTTGCTCCCATCCCAGACTTCCTCCACAACATATAAAATTTAAAATACAAACACAGGGGAATTAAAATGTTATGGTTTCTCTTACTTTACAATGACATTAGGTCATCTATATGGTATAAAATACATTCAATTACCAATTTCATATATACCTAAGCACACATTTTGTATGGCTTGGGCATGCTCATGTCATAAGATCATAAAATATAGAAAGAAAAAGATAACAATCTGTTACTTTATAAGAATTATTTTGGTATACATCTGGTACTTGGTATATACATTTGGTATACAATGGTTCATCATTTGTGAACGGGATAGCAAAAATGAATTACATAGAGTGTCCCAAAACAGCAGCAACAATTTTAGAGCACTGTATTCTGTATCTGGGGCATGCCAAATGGTTGCCAAACATGATACCAAAATATTTTTGTGGCTGTTGTTATTTTTGTTTCCATTATTGAGACTATTTCGTATGTTTCTGCCTATAAGACCAAGGGCTTAATTAATTTCAGTCTAACAGGGATTTGAATGTGTGGAACTGATTTAATTAAGACATTTAGGATGACCTGAAATTCAGGATGAATTCAGGATAAGTCACAGCTGCTCTATATCTCACTGCAAATACTTAGAAATCAGCAACTTCTAGATCATGAAAGATCATGAGCTACCAAGTTTTAAATTTATCTTTGGAATAAAATGAACATGACCAATGTTGTATTTCAGAGATGTATCATAGTCCTTTTTAGAAAAAATAATCATAGCATGCAGGCAATTTAGTGACAATAATCTTTATAACAACTCAGCAAAAATACCTTTACAACATTAGAAGTTTCAAATCCTGGCAGATGGAGCAAAGTCTGGATTTTTGAGATTGCTCAGTTGGTGCCACTGGTGCTGCCTGGAGCTTTAGGGCACTTAGAGCACTGCATGGTGGCTCACCTGGCAATGAAACTTATGTTACTTGTTGAAATTATGTATGGGTTCTCAAGAGGTGAATCAAGAAAGTTGATGGGCTCACCGGCAAAAGCTTCTGAAAATCGATGAGAGGTTTACTGTTGACTTGAACAGGCTTTGGATCAGGCTTATGTAGAGATCTTCAGATACATGAATATTACATGGCTGATCCCTCTGAGAGAGGAAGACACATAGTAAGGACACAAAATCATGATTCCTTAGACCCTGTAAGCAATCTAAATGCCTATATTTAATTTCATTTGTACTGGATCCCAAAACAGGGGTGCAAAATACAAAGCTAAATAATCTCCAGAGCCACGATCGATTTTAGAACAACAAAGCCTGTTTTATTTTGCCATCATACCCGTTAAGATGTGCTGAGAATGTTAAGAAATTAGAAATCAATTACACTTTAATATACATTAACTGTGTTATAAAAAGTTGTCCTGTGAAAGGAACAAAGCTGTTAATTGAATGAACTCACTTTTTTTTGCAAACCAAGATGGATTTAAAATGTGCAATGGCATGCTCTCCAGAGTATGTATGCTATGGAGTAAATCTCTTGCAGCAGAAGGATAAATATGTTGTAAGTTTCCTTATTTAAGGTGCTGCTGTATAGAAACCGAGGCATATAAAACCATAGTATGTTTCCTCGTATACAGACATATAATCAAACAAGAACAAATCTACCACCAACCGCTTCATACTGTGTTGTGCTTTGATAGCGAAGGAAAGCCAAGTTTCTAGCCTGGGTCTAGCCTGACTCAGGCCATAACTTGTGAGTCCTGCTATTCTAACCCTTTCTCTTGATCTGCTTTTCAGCATGTCTTAGAGTACACAGCTCAAAGCAGCAGGGGAGTTTCTTAGCAAAGGGCCACCCACTTGCATATTATTCCTTCCTTGCCTGTGACATGACACAAGAACAAAGTAGACATTAACCGCTACATTAAACCCAGAAGGAAAGTAATCAGTAACCTGTTATTCCCTTAATAAAGGGAAACACATGCAGTGTGAAATCCAGAAGACTAATCAATAGCCCCAGACAATGCAATGTGCCAAACAAATTGCAAATCAATTAGAATCCTTGTTTTCTTTGAAATGGTTCACTATACCTAAAGCAATTACTCGTTCATTAGACCTAATTTAACAGCATGACTGCCCTAGCAACAACTGGCAGCGTCTGGCTATCAAATGGAAGAATGGCAGCTTATTTCTGTCTGTCTGTGAGTCTAATGCCAATCAAAAAAAAAATTGAATTCCTTTATATAAGACAACTTTTCATTAATGGGTAAAATATTTTCTGTGAAGGAAGAATCAAGTATCCCAAATGATTTGGTTGAGTCTGGTTTTATTAACTAAGTAAGGGAATTGACGAAGACTTTTAATGAAGAAATTCTGAAGTTCTTTAAATGTTCCAGTAAGTTGCGATAATAAGATATGCAAGAAGGAGGGGAAGTTTTAGATCTCCTTCAATAAATCCTTTGGGATTTGGAAAAAAATGTAAGTCCTATATATGTTTGCATGAGCTGCATGTTTACCACAATTGAAATGGCACAATAAGATTAGCATCGTCCGGCACAGGATGACACAGGTTCGTCAAATGGTCCATAATCCCTTTGATAGGCTCAAAGGGCATTCAGCATTTGATACAAACCCTCCCTATTGTCTTCCCTTGGCATTGGATCAGACCCTAATACCCTAACTACAGGTTTAAAGTGATGTTTTCATATTTTGTTTCCTGCCCTGTTCAGTGATATGCTAATAGCATAGCCATATGACTCTTACGAGATTTTTTAAAAACATTAAGTTTTCCCTCCCTGTAAAGCTCATACTCATGAAACCATTTTTTTGCCTCTTCCTCTGTTGTGGTGCACAGCAATCTTGCAATGAAAGGGATGTACCTGGAATGGGGTCAGCTGGCGGGAAGCCACCTCCAGGAGAGGGGATTAGCTGCCTCACCATGCTTGCAGCGTAGATATTTCTAGCCCTCACAGTGAACACAGGCAAATAGGAATGATGCTCACCTTTAGTGGTTGGTATCAGGGGTGTTTGCAGGACCTAAATCAAGTTCCAGAGCTAGCTGGGGCTTTCTTCTTATTATTATTACTGGGGCAAGGTATTGGATCGTCAGGTACTCCAGGGTTAAGATACTCCAGTGGCAATCTGTCCAGGATTAAACCCACCGCAATTTTGGCCTGTAAACTTTAACCACAGGGGAAAAAAGGAAATGCTTGCCTAGAGGGTTATTTTTAATGGCCATGATTTGAAACCCTTATATTGTTTATTGACCTTTAAAGATGTGACATTCTTCTGTAAAAATCCTTGTAAACTCTTCAGTGTGTATACATGTGCATATATAAAAATATACATAGCCTAAAATATATATAGCCTAAATATATATATCCTATACACATATAGCCTAAATATATATGTATATATTTATAGCCTCAGTTGGAGTATATTTTTGTATTAATTGAAGTAATTTCTAATTTCCAGCAAATAAAAAACCCTTCAAAATTATTTTAGAAATCCTTTAAACATTCTTTGAGGCTATATTTAGTGTCAAGTTGATTTAATTACTTTTAGAACAGCTGCTGTTACTGGGAGTTGGAGCTGTTAAAAGTGACCGTAAGTATTTATCTAAAGATATTCAACTTCAATGTTCAGTCTTGCCAGGCCTGCTAGACTTTTATCCTCCTGGGTCTTGCCATCCTTTCTGATTGTATAATACTCTCCCCCATTGCAGAGAGGATCAGTGAGATGATATTTTAATTTTGAGAGGAGAATATTTTTTTCTGGAAGTTTGTCTCTTTTTTGTGGCAATCAAGGGCTGCTCAGGAGATGGAAATGAAAGATCTAAGTGCAATAATCATAGAAGCATAATAAATGATCACAGTTCCATATTTTACCATATATACCTTGTCTGCATCTGCATGTATATGCATATTTGATGTTTTGCTGTAAATTCAGAGATGACTCACCATTCCTCACATCCTACACAAACCCAAAGTAGCTGAGCTTTGTCTACTGGAATTTAATCTGGCATGACAGACCCAAGCAATGCTCAGGGTTGAAACTTGGCTAGCAGGCACAGATACTGAGTTCCTATCTGAAAGACTTTGGACCACTGAATCCAAGTAGTCCTGAACCTTCTGGCAGGCTAGTCTTTTCCCTGGAGTACAGACTAAGGAGCCATGAAAGACACCATAAAATCAATAAAACATGTCATTAAAATGTTTTCCTGATGTTTTAATATAGACCTTACAGTTCACATATGCTATTCAGGACTGAGCAGATGTTTAGCTTTTTAAGAGGGTAAGAAATCTGAAATCACTTTATAACTCAAATGGTCTCAAATTGAAGTTCACAATAATCTCCTGCAGTGGCTCTGCCAACATTTAGAGTTCACTAAGAATTAATTTTAACACTTTACCACACATACATCAATAGTTGAAATATGTTATTAAGTGTGACTGAACAATTGGTTAAAATTAGTTGGAAGCACTTAGCTAGAAATGCTACCTTCTGACTGTTAGAGCAAGTGCTGTGTGGCACCTTGAACTTAATAGGGAACTTGAAGTTAACTACAAATTACCTATTAACTTCTGCCCTTAACATATTTAATAAAATAGGACAGCCATTCATGCCCTCACTTTGATGGAAAACTTGGGCATATGTTCATGTCCCTTCTCTTTTGGCAAAACAAACGTAGGCACTAAGCAATGGACATATTGTTCATATGCTTACATCTCCTTAGAGCCTATGTGACTTAAGACCATGTACCAGCATTCTATTGTGCAAGTACGGCAGCCTGAAACGTATCCTAAACTGGATATAGTTTCTTCTTTGTTTCCCAGCATTTGAAACACAACAGAACCTGAAACTAGCCAAAGGACATTTTAATATTTGTAACTGAGATCTGATCATTATGTGGCTGTTGTGAAATAACTAAACTTGACATACAGTAAATTGCGCCTTTTCTTTTTGTGGTATCTCTTGCAGGTGAACTCCCTGTTTTTACGTTTATTGGATTTCATACATTTATTAGATTTTAGCACTGATCTGAATTGGAACTGAAGTAATCTGTAGGTAGCTCCATCACTTTCTTAATTTTGTACAGATAATGTGCAAGTGTTGACTTATTGTAAAGCTGAACACATACTAGAAGTCATCTTGAGGTAAAGAAAGAGAGTATCTGCCTGGTGTCTCCATGTCACGACATCCGAGTGAGGGTCTGGCTTGCCGGCAGGACTACTTCTGAGTTCCTTTACCTGGCTGGTAGGAAACTCCGCATGAACCAAGCATGGATCAGGGAATCCCACCGTGTATCTATCTTGTAAGGATGCTTCTGCGTGCAGTGCCCTGACACCTAGTGGATCACATACAGACCTTTGAAAAACCACTGAGCAGATGACACTTAGGAGTCTCTGTACTTTGCATGTAAGGGCAGAAGCATATACTGGTATAGGTGACAGAACAGGATATGTATTTGTGCCTCAGTCCATCTTATCTTACTGCTCAGCATCTCAGCTTAGAACATCAATGAACTACACATTATTTCTAATAACAGGATGAATTCCACCACATTTCAGCTGCCTAAAAGTGAGGCACTTGAGCTGCCAGTCTTTTAGGGTCCTTTTGCAGCTACTGAAGAAAGACAGGGAATTCCAGATACTATAAGATAATTGAACCCCTCATTTTACAAACTGTGCATTTAATGTTTAGCTTAGTAGCAGATAACACTCATCATATTCACAGATTATCCATACATTTCCGATATATAATGTCCAGTTAGACTCAAACATTTGATATTAGATTACAGCTTCCCTTGAAAAACAATGCATCCCTGCTTGTGTTTAGAACATTTTTTTTTATTTTTGGTAAGGAAGTGGTGGGGGGAATACCACTGGAATATCTTTTTATCTTTCAAAATAAACATTTTCTTTAAGGACTTAAGAGTAGTTGAGGACTACTGCATTGTTGACAGTACTTTCAAATAACAATGCATTTGTCATCTTTGGCTGACTCTTACTTGTGTAGTTAAAGACAATTCATTCTTTGACTGACTCTTACATGTATCGTTTAAGATAATTCAGTAGCAACAGCTAAGTATCACTTTTCTCATTCATGTTTGGCAATGCAGGAAATCCAAGCACACATAGATGGCAATTGGATTTCTTTGTTTCCTGTTTATTACAAGGGTAATAGGGCTGGAAGGGATCTCAAGATGTCATCACATTGATCTTCCAGCCCCACGGCAGAATCGACTGTATCTTGAAGTTGATTAAGGGAGGAAATGTAATCTGTGTTTTGTCTTCTGGTAATTAAGCATTTTACAAAGATGTGGCTGTGGCTAATCTGAAGAATGACTATGCATATACATATGTATGCCGTGATGAGGCATCTCTCTATGCAAGAAAGAACCGGTCCTAATAGAGCTGCACATGTTTCAGTCAATGCATACCTAGCAGTTATATTGATAATGTATGAGTCAAAAGGGGATGGGATTCATCCTCTCATAGTGGCACTGGTTCAATAGTGAAAAAAACTTCAGTGTCTCAATGAACATATGTAAAGAAGAATCCAGAGGGACAGAATAAAGAGCATTCAGAAAGAGACTCTCTTTAACACTTTCCATATAATTCCACTCTTTATAAAAGGCTGTTTCCAGGCTATTGAAAGGGCTTCTTCCAGGCTATTGACAGGGTGATGACAATCACCCAAATTGTCCTGTTGAACTAATTCCCTACACTGAAACTATTTATTATTTCCTAGTATGCAATTGTGGCTTGAATAGCAAAAAGTTCATATTTTTTCAAGGCTTTTAGGGCATCATTCCTCTTATCTATGTTGGAATCTGTATTATAGCCAGTATCACAGTAAGGCCGCTCTCTGTTATCTTTGAAAGGTCATGGAGATCAGGGGGAGGTTCACGATGACTAGAGAAGGGCAAATGCTGCACCCATCTTCAAAACAGGCCAAAGGGGCAATCTGGGAAAGTACAGTCCTTATTTCGGTTTCCAGGACAATCACAGAATGAGTCCTCCTTGAATGCATTTACGAGTGTATGAAGAAGGTGGTGATTGCAAAGTCAGCAGATAAAATCATGCTTTTCCCGATTGCTTTCTATGATGAAATGACTAGATCTGTGGATGAGGGGAGTGCAGTGGATGTCATTTACCTTGCCTTTAGCAAGGCTTTGGACAGTCTCCAAAATATTCTTGTATCCAAGGTGGGATGTCATGGTCTAGATTGTTGGACAAATGGCTGAGTAAATAACTGGTTGGATGATCAGGCTCAGAAGGTAGTGATTAATGAGTCATGCTCTACCTGGAGGCTGATAACAAATGGAGCACTACAGGGATCTATCATGGGACCTGTCCTGTTAACCACCTTTATCAATGATCTGAGGCAGATGGCAGAGTGCACTCTCATCAGGTGTGAGGTGACACCAAACTGGTGGGACCAGTTGATGCACTTGAGGGCAGGGCTGACACTGGAAGGGACCCAAGATGGGCTGGAGGAACAGGCAAATGGGAACCTTGAGAACAAGGACAAATGTGAAGTCCAGCCCCAGGGAAGGAAGAACTCCTTGCAGCAGTACAGGCTGGGGGCTGCCAGGCTGGGTAGTAGCTCTGCTCCCCAGGGTAGCTGGTGGTCTTGGTGGGCAGTAAGCTGAACATGAGCCTGCAGTGTGCCCCTGCACAAAAGCATCCATGGCAAGAGTCATAGGAGCACAGTCCAGCACAGACCAAGGAGAATGATTGTCCCCTTCTACTCAGCCCCAGGAGACCACATCTAGATACTTTGTCTAGATTTGGGTGCATTAGTACAAGAAAGGTAATGATCAGCCAGAGGGAGTTCAGCAAAATACCACTGAGATGGTCAGGGGTTGGAGCACTTGCCCTGTAAGGAGAGACCGTGGGACCAGGGCTTGTTGAACCTGGAAAAGAGGCAGCTTTGGAGGGTTCTAACAGCAGGGCCCAGTACCTGCAGGGTGGGCATTGCTTCTCTGGACTGACCTACCAGCCTTACCTCAATAGCCTCTGGTTTCAGCTTCGGGAAGGACAGCTGTCAGTCATGACGGTGGCACTGGGGAGGTCATTCAGCTCTGTGTAGAGGAGGTGGAATTTTGATAGTGCTGCCACACAACCAAAATAATATCCTGTAGCAAAAGCAATCAATTAAACAGATCTGATAATAAAAAAAAGACAGGAAAAGAGAAAGAGGAAAAGAAGGTACTGATCAGTGATTAGAATAAACCAGCATTTTAGAATAAAAAAATGTATTTTGAATTAACAAGCAATGAAGAAAATTTTGAACTGGTACACAGGGAGAGAGATACTTCCAGAAACATCAAGGTAAATTAACCCATAACAAATCCAGAGTAGTCACCAATTTAGGACATTGCAAACCCTCACTTGGAAAGGCTTCAAATGTGTTTTGAAGTCTCCAGTTTTATTTATTTTTCATTTTTCCCTGTTTACTGCAATCAATAGAAATTAAGGGTACTTAGTAATCCACAGAAGCTCCCCAACAATTTGAAGGATTGGCACAACCGCAAAGTCTCTAAGAGACTTTGGGCACCTGCGCAAAGATTCTTACTTGAACATCTCCCAAAGGTGTGGTCTCTTGACCAGGGCAGGAATAATTGGAAAGCTCTGGAAATTTATAATCCATATTCCAAGCATACACAATATGACCGTACACAATAAAAAAATACTACACTATTAAAAAAAAAAAGGTAATTATTGCTGAGACAAAAGCAAGATAATATTTTGTTCTGTTTGTGATGTTTGCATAATATCTGGGCCCTAAATTCCTACTTGGCATCTTCATTGTTATTGCAATAAAAATTATAACAATATAAAGCAATTAACTTCAGATACTTGAATAAGGAGTGAACAATACTTTCAAACTAATTAAAACAATTCAAACTAATACAGATTACATCTGAGAACAACAGATAAAAATACTTGGCAAGAATCTACTCACATAAATAGAAATCAGTTTAGAACAGCCATTACATTTTATATGCTTATTAGTAAATAATTTTACTGTTCTCACAAAAATGTGTGTGTCTACACACAGGTGTATGAATAAATGCTGTGTACTAATGAGGGACCTCAATGCAGCTGAAAAGATTTCAACAACTTTCTCTTCCTAAGATTGTGCATTTGCATTTCCAAAATCTATGCATGCTTGTTCTTAACAAAATATTCAATTTTTTAGAAAATTCATTTTTTACATATATGTTCAAGCTTTTGAATGCACCTAACATTTTTGCAAAATGGTTCCTAGAGAAACTCAGGCAAGCAACTTCTCTGCCACTATTTTAAAAAATGTTGTTCTATCATTGGTTATTAATGAGCAAGTTTATTAAAAATGTTTAACTGGTTTTGTGAATTTTCCTCTACCAGTAACATTACATGAAAAATCTAAAAGCACTGTGAAAAATTCAGGGTGATTTAAGACAGCTGTCTTGTAGCATACCCTGACTTTTGAGGATTACTCTATGCATTAAAAGGAAGGAAAAGTTCAGCTTGGCCATTATAGTGAAAATTAAGAAGTAGGGAGGCTGTAACATTTTGATGAATATGAAAGCAATGAAGTTTTATGTATATGAATCATTATTTATTTCTCTCTTAAGGGAATTATTCAAATTGTCCACTAGCTTTCCCACAAAAAGTAAATAAAATTAGCCATAACACTATTATAATAGCAAACTTAAAGAGATCCTTTCTCATTATAATTCTTCTCATATTGCTAAGACCAGTCAGTCAATATTTATGACTGACAGTATTTATGGCACCTATCAAAATGCTTTAAATGGCTCTTTCTAGTAAGACGCCTGCCAAAAATTATTAAGGGTATTTTGTATATGTGATATATTTCCCTTTCCTAGAGCACATGCTTCAGAGACCTGATTACTGGTAAAGCACAGATAAAAGCTATAACAGAATGGTGGTCAAACAAGTGGAGCCTATAAAGTATGCACTCCTCTTTTGTTTGCTGCTACACAAAAAGTGAATAGACGAGCCCTTTTGCAAACTTGCAGAGGACCAACTTTTTCCCTACCCCCCACTCCTGGGAATAAGCCATTTTAATTATTGAAGTTTTTTTGTTTAATCTTCCACCAACAAGTAATATGAATATTTTATACAACACTGATGAATGCTTAACTAATACGGTTCTTCATACAAATGCAAACTTCCTTTTTACTGGCCTCTGGTGACTATGCATCTAGTGCCAGAGTGGCATCATTCAGCTCCAGTTGCTATAGCATTTTCAAGAACCTCTCTGTTCTTGTCATAAATTATCTTTAAGTGAAAAAAGCTCCAAGGAGGTCTGCAGCAAACTGTATCAAATAATGAATTTCTAAGCTGTGGTAGAAAACACTCATCTTACTTATATTCTTCTACCATCGATTGTTTAGTGACCCTTCTTTGGGATACAGATGAGCATAACCCTGAAAAATGTTTGTGTTGTCTTTCTCTTGCTGGCAGCCTGCAGCCTGCATGATCTAATAAATATTGGCAGGACCAAATGAAATAATATAGAAGAGCTTCTCTTCTTTAAAGTCCATAGACCAAGAGACTCTTGTCACTTGTTAATATCTCCATCAAACAGTGAAGTGTTAACATATGTGATACGACCACGCAATCAAGTAAGGACCGATTTGTTGACTAATTAAACCAACACAACAAGCTCTTTAGCACCTACAAGTGACAAGTTTAGAGCAGGCAAGTGGAAACTCTCAATTGAGTCCCCTTTTATGAGACTATCATGCCAAATTCAATTCTGACTGAGTAGTATTTGAATGTACTTGACTTCCACTATGTGCTGACATGCTTACAATAATTCATCATGTGTGACAATAGCCCAATATTAGAGATTTATGATATATACAAAACAGTTACAAATGAAATGTAGCCCTAACATGTGTCTGCTTTACTTATCCACAGCCTATTGATATTATAATTAATGGTCAATTACTTAGGGATAGAGAATAGAAAATAGTCATTACCAGTTTCAGTCATCATCTGTTTTTGGCAAATTCTGGAAGTAAATGAAACCATTTTCATAGTGTTTGGCGGTTGCTGGAAAGTACACTGTTGCTCACTGCAAGAAGAATGGGTTTGCTATCTGTTCTGCAGTTGAAGAGTTATTTTAGGAGCATAACATTTATTTTATCATAACGTAGGTAAGTTTTAAAAAGTGTATCTGGGAAGAAGAAAATATAGTGAACGTTCCATATGAGTATTTTACAAAGATTGCTAGCACTGGCCAATTTTACACACAGACACTCAAAACCAGTCCCCAAATCAATTTAAAAAATGTAAATTCAAATTCCTTTAATAGGAAAAAAAAGCATGAAAGTGATTAGCTTCTGTTAATCTTTCACACTTTCAGATCCAGTCTTAATATTGACAAGATGACTTGTGAGTCTAATAGTGCAGTTTAAGGGGGCATTCAAGCTACTGGGAAAAAGACATGTGAAGCACTTTTAGGGCAGTGAATGATTATGTACAAATGATTATGAATACTTTCCTTTTCAATTTTAATAGTTCCACTGGAATCAATGGGGCTACTCATACACTGAAAATTATGAATAAATATATATGTGTGTTGCAGTATTTGGACCCTTGTCTTTAACAAGCAGCAACACAAACTCCAGTCCCTTCCAGGTTCTTGGAGAGCTCATTCCAAGGTTCAATCTACTCGTTGCTAAAATTTCAGCCCTGAGGGGACATAAGATTTTCCATGTTCAGGAGAGAATCAGATACTGAGGAAAGTATTTACAGGGATCAACCAGCCAATGGGCACCTTCCTAAGCTCCCAAGGAGGAGAATGTGAAGAAGAGACACTTTCCTGGCTCACCTGTTGAATCCAGTCGGTGGGCCAGAGAGAACACCTCGCTTAGCTCAGGATCCTCAACTGTAAGCTTTCTCTGGAGTTAGGTCACAAAGATGATGTACCCTTAGGGATCTGGTCTAGAGGAAACCACATCTTCTCCAACACAAATGTTTTGATAATCGCTCAAGCATGGAAATAAGGTCAGGAAGAAAAAAAAGGAACTCAGAACAAGCAGAAGTAACCTGATGAGTGTCTCCATTTTAAAGACATATTTAACCACTGACTTGGCATGGAGGGCACCTTTGAAACAGATGCTTGCAGTAGCACAAGAATGATACAGGCAGTCTGTTGATTTGGGTGTTGGCATGCCTTTGCTTAAAAGAAAAGGGGAAGAATGAGAAATAACCTTGGATTTATATTGAGCAAATTGCTCTAATTGTTAATTTCAGCACTGATGTTTGCACAGTGCTTTGACATCATCAGTTGGAAGAACCACAGAATAATTTTTTCTGCCTCAGCAGCCAGCAGTGACAACAAAAGGAGTTCTTTCCAACAGCAGGGGATTATAGTTGTAGTGATCCCTTTTACATGTTACTGCTAAGCTTCTATTACCAACCAAACTTTTAATATGAATTTTTTAATGTCTGTAAGAGTGTTATGTTTTATCCCCACATGGAAATGTATTATTTTTTTTTAGTATTCCCAATTTACTTTAAAATTATATCCAATAAGTAAATATCCCTAATTTATCAAACATATCAAAATAAATTGTCAGAATTTTGCATAAGAATGATCTGAAATCTTGATAAGTACATTTTATTTCAGAAGTACAATCATTCATAGTTGGAAAAGAAAAGATTTGATTCAGTTCTCAGTGATACTAGTGCAAACAGAGAGCAATAATATAACACTGAACTCATGCAATTTAACTCCAGGTTTAACATACAAATTCATTTAGATATTTTATTACCTAAAAGCATAAAAGCATTAAATAAAAATGCAATTATTTTAGTAACCTTAAAGGAGACGAGATCTTATAGACTTGTGTTGATATCTGCATCTCCAGAGGAATCAATGCAATTTCAACAAAAGAATTGTATCACATTGAGTTGTTTCATGTAATGCCATTGAAATGAAAGAGGTTCACAAAGGGTTGATTAAATTTAAGTGGAAGAAACACAATGAGCAAAATTCATCGCTGGTGTAATTCTGTTGTCTCCTGCAGTTCCACCATGAATGGATAGGGCCCATGACAGTCTGAGCTTTTTTTGCACTTTGGCAATTGAATTAGCTGAATTAAAATCCTTTAAATTGTAAAAAAATCCAGTCCCCGTCTCCATGTTATACAAACCAAAATGAATTAAAGAAAAATACACAAAGAATGTTAAGAATTTGATTTGCTAAGACATGAGCATATAAAGAGGAAGCTCCATCATTAACGTGCTCTGTGGTCAATATTGATCTTGTAGGTCACATCAAAAGTGTTTCAAATCAGTCTAAATATACCATGTGCATGATAAAGCTACTGATATTCTTGAGACAAATCTACCTTCTCTTTTTCTTTCTTTTTCTCCTATTTAGGGAAGAAGAAAGCAGATATATAATAAATGATAATATAGATATGATAAATGATAGACTTTTAACAAAATTCTTAAAACTGTCCTTAAAGACTGATTCTAAAGGGTATTGAAGTCAACAGGAACGACAGATAGTGATTATCTCACAGGGCTAGACATTTAATTTCTTTTCACAATTTATCGTGTGTAAGACCCATCAATTGCAGTAGCAATTGAACAGTAAAGAATATCTAACTACACTTTATAGGATTTGCCTTTACAGATGCATTTATATGTTTAATAAGTGAAGCTATTTTGAAATGCAGCTAACACCAGAACTTCTTGCACCCAGCCTCTATTTATTATCAACAGGAATATACCTTTTTCCGTCCCAGATACCTCAGAATTGGTCAAAATTATATTTCTAAAGGGACTTACCCACTACTGAAATTAATCTAAACTACATCTTTCTATCTCATACAAAAGGAGTAACCTACTTTTATTGGAATGGAGTTTGCATACTAAGTCCATCAGGAGGGTTTCAGTAATCATACAAATAGCTGCATTCAGACGTTTATTCATTTAGACAATATAATTGGGAGGCCAGAAACGCTTCCAAAAGGAGAAGTAAGATACTAGGGAAAAGCCCCTTGGGTTTATCTAAAAAAACAAGTTAGCAGATTTCTTCATTTGTAGATATATAATTAGATTTGAATCTAAAAGCCTCAGAGAAAGCAATAATTCTGTGAATATCAAAATTAGGAAACCTGGTTCTATGGTCTCTTTCCTGTGTTAGACTTGGTGTCTTGTGGCTTGATGGCTGATGTCGTACCACAGCCTTACTGGCAATGAGAACATTGTAATTTTACACCCCTGCCCAGCTGTCTACTTTCATGTATTTCCTAATCAGCTTGAATCTGAAATATCTCTTTTTAAGAATTCCAAACTTTCTGTTTAATTTCATTGAAATTCGATTACATATTGAGGAATTACTAAGGGGAGTGGGGAGTAGCATAAGGATAGACAGAGCAATTACACAACCCTTTTTCACCTTTAGAAAAAAAGCTAACAAAAAGTATTATTTGGGCTTCCATGACCTCAAAAAGTCCATTTCTTTCCCTGTCAAGCAGTACAGTTGAATCAATATTGGCATATTTTAGGGTTATTTTAATTCCAATATTTGAAGAGGACTGAACTTGAGAGAAATTATTTAACCCGTTTTCAGCATGCCACAGAGAGTTGTCTGCATTCGGGACAAGGAAAGAAGTAAGAGATATGGTAACTGGGAATGACACAGTTCAATGGCTCCAGCAAATTCACTTTTGCCTAATACGGGTTGAATAGTGTTGATGTGAACTGACTGAAATCTGTCTATACATACATGGGCAGGTCCATCCGTACAGCATACCTG
The DNA here is from genome assembly GCA_008711295.1 of Anarhynchus alexandrinus. Lineage (NCBI taxonomy): Eukaryota > Metazoa > Chordata > Aves > Charadriiformes > Charadriidae > Anarhynchus > Anarhynchus alexandrinus. Next base: position 4,826,855 of record VUYV01000001.1, read on the forward strand.
GGCCGTTCAGATCACATACTTGCTGTGCCCTTGGGTAGTCTTATGCACCATGGTGTATATCCATGCTACTGACATTCCATGGGAATGTTGTAGGGAGAAGCCTTGTTTGCCTTCAAGTCAAAAGCAGAAACATGATTGACTTAACTGGTGGCCACAATCTCTCTCATAGGCTTAGCTCCGACTCATGGAGATCATAATCCATTGCCACTCATAGGAGTTTTGTTGATTTGGATGGAGATTGTGTAAGTTGTGGATCTGGTCTAGTCATGTCAGTGGTCTTACCTGCAATGCATGAAGATAACTGTGTGCAGAAGCTTTGAAGGAGTAGCACCTGGGAGGAAGTGTTCTGCAGAGATTAGAATTGGTCTTGATCTGCTTTAGTCCTTATTACAATAACTGTGAATTCATTTAAATAAATAAAGTGATGACAGTGACTGTGGGTTCCAAACACCATGTCTGGGACAATCTCACCTCCTGAGATTTTATCTCCATTGCTCTGTTTGGGTTTATCACCTCCACAAGAAAGGATGAAGATAGCATTTCAGACAGTGAACTTAAGATGTAGGCATGCGATCTTTTCTGCTGCTCTCATTATTACAGCAGCAGTAACCTTTGTCAGAAAGGCACGGGAACATCTGTGTGTGGTTACACCTTAAGACAGATCAGTAAGATTTGCCAGTGACATCCTCCAGTACCTGCAGAGATGCTTCTTTCACTAAGCTTCAGCTCATTCCTGCCTCTGAAAAATAAATAATGCTCATATAAATAGCAACCAGAATGCAATTTTATGGGCTGTGGTTTTGTGCTTATTTTGTTTTGATTAATAGGACCTTGAAATTGAATAGCAGAATTCCAGTAGCCAAGTATTTTTTTTTTTTTAGTAGAGCTGAGCTCGAGTTTAAAACCCTTCACCTCTGGAATCTTGATCTGAAATATTATTTATGTCACAAATGAAAATGAGTACAGTGATATGAACCTACTAGCATGTAGGCTGAGATTACAAAGCCTTCCCTCTCCTCAGTAGGATTGTTGGTTTCTGTTTAAACGAAGGCCAAGGACTCGAACAGTAAGGATTTTTGAGCCCAGGACTCAGGTGCATTAGAATAACCGGAGAAGACTCAACAGCTTCCATCTCTAAAAAATGATATTAGAGTTCATGAGACAAAGAAACCAATGTAGGACTGCAATCTACAGAACAATTAACATTCAGGCTTCAATACTGCAAAACACTTAAATATATGCTGCTACCGAGAGAAGAAATCTAAGATATTAATGTGGACTTAATTGCTCCTACCCTTTTTAATGTACCTAGTTCTTACAGCACTATCTCCCCATTGTGCAAATGGAAAGTAAGACAGAGGCTGAGGGACCCACTTCTGTACACAACAGTAAGCAACTATGGCAGTTTAAGACATTGCTTTTCCCATCTGTTCTCCTTTCTCCTTTGCCAGAGGTTGCTGCCACCATTGCAGGAAGAGAGGAAGGTTTGGATCAAATGTGTGCTCGTTCCCCATCCGCTGCACTTCATATTCCAGTCTTAGTGCAAACTTCAACAGCCCTGAAGTTAACAGACAGAGCTGTGAACTACAATTGCTGAGGTGCAGCCACATACTCTTTTTGCCATTTCTGCTACAGGGTTAGTTACCTGCAGGAGAGGGGTACCGCAGGGAGCTCACAGCGGTGATGTGCAAAACTGCCCCAGCAATATTCACCAACACTTACTCTTGGAGCTTGAAGATCTAACTCTACAAAGGGACAACTATGACTCCCTCAAAGCCCACGACTAAAATCCTCAAAATCCTTGGTTGTCCATGAAGGTGCCTAAAATCCACCTAATTTTCTGGTTTTCTGGGTTTATAAGTGCTGGGATGCCCAGTATATCCATCTTGATGGAGCTAAACTACTTCGTTATGGCTAAGACTTATCAGGATCTACAAAGTGTTTCCCTGTCTGTCACACCTGGTTCTTGTTCATACAGATCTCACAGAGCACACTTATTAGAGTAAGGTCTGCACAGACATGGGCAGGAAAGAATACAGTGCCTTTCATAACACAGAGGAGTAGGTAGAGGATTTTGATACACTGTGGGAGATTTTTATTCATGTTCTTTCCCAGCTGAAGTCCATCCCAAAGTACCAGAATACCATAGCTTGTTCTGGGCTTGGAGATCTCTCTCCATCCTGCAGAGCTGTGATGGATGACCACTGGATGAAAGCAGCGCATAAAAAGGCAGGATGCAATTCTTCAGCTTAGTTGACAGGGCAACACGAATCGGGGAGGGAGGCGAGTAGTAGGGGTTTAATACCTCCTCCTCTGTTGGCTATTTATGTATTTTATACTAGAATTTAGTGAACAAAACAAGTGCATTTTGTGAATTGAGTTCCAGTGAATTTCCCAAAGTCACAAGGGAAATCTATGGTGGACCTCAACAGAAAGCGTCCCAGCTCAGCTAATGCCCCAACCCCTGGGTTGTGTTTTCTTTCTGAGCAAGTTTTTTTACATCTAGACTATTCGGTAACTTCAGTATTCCCCCAAAGCATGGCCAGCATCTTCCAAGATAAATCTCTTAATCCCTAAAGTGTAGCTAGAGAAGAAGAAAGAACCCAGCAGGTTGTTTGTCTTTATCAAATCAGTATCAGGGTTGGTAGAAGACACAAACTGTTGTCTCATTCCTGCAAAGTTATTTGTCCATCTGCAGGATTAGTGATTAAATTCCCAGTTGTTGAGAATCAGTCTGTCCTAAATGAAGATAAAGAAAAGTAGGATTTCTTACTTTTAGGCAGAAAATTATAAAGCAAGCTGAAACGAAGGGGTGCAATTCTGAGTGAGGCATGGGGAACAAACCAACACAGTTTGTTTCATTCCAGAAAGTAATACCAAGACTATTTTTGGTGTTTTGAGACCCTGCCTAAACTCATGTGGGAAGACTGCTGTATGCCTATGCATATGCATATTCCATTTGGCAATCCACTCACTACGGCACGCAGCCACCTACTAAATAATAGAACTTAAAAATGGAAAATCAAATGACAGAAAAAGCTATTTCCAGGTATTTAATCAAAGGGAGGATCAGAGTACAAAGCTCAAGACAGGCCCAGCACACAACTCTGGCTGAACTGTCACTCTGCAGCGGGTTTCAAACATCTGCATTACTTCGACTGAAACACCATGAATAATTTATAATAGAATAAAGAATTTAAGAAAAATAGATTTTAAAAAAAATTAATATCCCACAGTAATCACCTGGCTTCGTGTTTATTAGTGAGGTGCTCTGGGGTAGAAAACATCATTGATTTTATGAACCTTTGGGGAGGTTTCTTTTTAAAAATTAACATTTCAGCTTGATATTATTTTAGTATTTACCACTCGGTATTGTCTTAGATGTCATCTTGGCAAAGGGCTCCTAAACAACTGCCACTTTTAGCACTGCTGCCAAAAGGCCCCCTTTCACAATAAAGCATGCTGTGCTTTGGCAGGAAATCAATAAAGTGAAAATCTGTTCTCATCATCCATACATTTACCATCACAATCAACAATCAAAGGCAAGACCTGGGTTCTTTATCCACAGGCTCCAGCCTCCCAATTTTCTGCTATGAAAGGCAGCATAAATTAGAACCCTTGGTTCCTGTTAGCTGGGCTTAATGGGTATGATTTATGAACCATTAAATGAGGTTATGTAAATTGATCCTTAGCAGAATGCTAGCACACAGGTGACAGGTGCAGTACATTTGAATGATGAGTCCACAAGGGTTCTGTACAAATCAGATTTCAGTGACATTCAGTTTTAGGAAGGAGAAATATGTTGTCAACAAGGAAGTGATTTAAATAGTGCCCTGGGTTTGTCAGCAATTATGCTTTTCTTCTTAATTGCTGCAAACTATATAAATTCTAATAGGAAATAAATTACTGATTTACCAGTTAATGACAAGGGGGTATAGACAAGAATGGTTTAAACATTAAAAAAAAAAATTTGCCTTTTGAGGCCATATTCAGTGATGATTTCATTTAAGCTGTTAAAGTTAACAGATGCTTTAAAGTCACACGATAAACTTTGACATGAGCTAAGTAAAATTGTTTTTATTGCTAAGCTAAAGGAAACTGGTTTTGTGTGACAGCAATGGATGTTCTTAAAAGGATGAAATAATGTATTTACAGAGAAATAAGGACAAATTTTGCTTGTTATTTTTTTGCTTGTTTGTTGTCTTAATAACCTTTTCATAAATCAGATCAAATTACATTAACTAGATTTAAAGTATTCTAGCTTACCCTGGCAGGATTTTTTATACTAATAGTGAAAATGATCACACCTAGTGATCTGACGTTTGTCTCATTTCCTTCTCACTGTTACCCAAAGTGACCATAAGGATTGACTGACTGCCTTATAATAAGGTTTTGATGGGAAAAAATGGGCTTGCTGTTGTAATACATTTAAAGCAGTGCCATCAGTGTTCAGGCTGCTTTGGTCTGGGTAGGAGGGCTCCTGGAGAACTAGACGCGTTTGTGTGATATTTAAGTTCTGCTTTTCCCTAGTCTGGTTAATAGCACATTCCAACTAGTGGCCGGGCACACCTCTGCTTAATGAATCTTTGCATTTTTCTTTGGAATGAAACAAAATAGCCGTAGGAATGAAATAGCATGGATAAGTCTGTGTGTAACTCAAGGCTTCTAGGGCAGCAATACTGGAGGAAAGATTGTACAGGAGGGTACTTGAAATACATAGGATGGTAGGATGGTGTGAAAATACTTTCAGAGGCTTAGCCATGTTAGATCATTTTCATCTGTGGAAGAAAATATAGAAGATGAGAGGGAACCAGAAAAAAAACCCATCGGTAAGATGGGAAGCCTACTAAGATCTAAGGCAAACTGAACAAACCCAAGATATTAACATGTGTTTGTCTATTTTTGCCAACATGTTCATTGGCTGTGTATTTCCTGCTTTTTTATTCAAAATTCAGTGAAGTTTGTTCAAGCAACAAGCATCAGTTGCTAATTGAATTAGCCTTTCCTATTGTGTTTTACTTCAATGGAGATTCCCTTCAAGGTTCAGCTGCTTACTCATTGCATTGTTCTGCTCAATGCTCATATGTCGTTCGCTGCAATACTTCCCCTTTCACAGAAGCTGTCACTTTTATTTCTATGAAGAGGATCAACAGGAGTGAGTCCAGAGTGTGTAGTGCTTTTGGGGGTGTGGAATGCCAATTAAAAGGATCGCAAGGTTGCAATGTCAGTAATGCAGAAAAAGCATGATGCAGTTTCATTGGTGAGGAGGCGAGGTACTGGGTTTTACTCCAGGTATTAAGAAAGAGTTCCATAGCCTTCCTGTCAATATTATTGGACAAAGCTGCATCAAAAGAATGCAAAAGACAAGCCCTGAAAAGCTAAGGAAAACTTCACTGTGCTTGTCTATGCAAACCTAATTCAGTATCTTCTGTGAGTGCATTACAAAACAGTCTTTATCATAAAGGATCTGCTAGTGCTTTGGAAGGTCCTTCTTCTGTTTCACACCTACAGAAGGGACTGTTCACCCAAAGACAAGTCAGTTATTTTTAAAGGTATTAACCTGATCTAATCGAAGTTATCGTGTCCCACCACACAGCTTGCCTTAGGTTGCTATCTTTAAATCCCCATTGCAACGACAACCCTATAACTCCAGTCACAAATAAAACTCTCAGATTTTCTCTCATGTGGCCGTGCCACATTCATTGTATGAGATGGTTGATCTTCATGGTATGGGTTACTGCTGAATGTTTCTCGGTGTCCACCCTGCCTGCTGCCTATCCTGTCTTAGTTCCTTGCTTTCTGACAGTGGCAAAAAGCAGATGCTGCAGAAAGAGTAACACAAGAGGGGAAAAGATGTATAGTACTTCTGAGCCCTCTTCCAGCCTCCAGTCATTGTCCACTTAGAGAATTCCTGAGTTGGATGTGATTTCTCTATGTTTACTAACTTCCAATGGATTTCTCTTCCATACAATTGTCCCATCTTCTCTTGAACCCACATAAACTTTGGCAAGACATTCCATATGTCAGCTCCTCTCCTTTTGTTAGCTTTGAACTTGAACCTGTGTGCAGAGAAGTAAGTCTTAGGAAGGAGCATGACTAATGGTTAAGCACTGGACTAGAATGAGGATTTTAGTTTCTGGCACCTCATATTTTCATATTTTACATTTTAATACAAAGCAGTTTCCGTATAAGGTACAGAGGCAGTCCCAACTATATGCTGAATATATCTATCAAGACATGAGGGACTGACTGAAATCATGAACATGTGCCTGTATAAAACGCCCTACGGGCATTCCATTTATATTCACTCTGGTCTTCACTGACTGAAGGAGCAAAGCTCCAATAACTGGCTATTGTAAGAAAGGTGGCAGCATCTCCTCCTCTCTCTGCTGAAACCAGAAAGAAAATGGTGCCCACAACTGCATTTTGTAGAGATCTCTAGTCAGCTGTGCTCTGGGAATGTCTATTGGTATCCCATGGAAACTGGGGCTGGGACTTGGCGTAAATCTGCTCAGGTCTGTCAGAACTGGGCAGTTCTGGCCATGTAGAAGTGCCTGTGTTTGCACCTGGAAATGCTCCAGCTAGAGAGGAAAGTGTTTACGGATATTAGTCATCTCCAGGGTTTGGTCACCTCCAGGAGCTGTCACAATTTTAACTTTGGGCAGAATGGAGCTCATGACATTTACTGGAGGTGCCTAAAGGCATGTCTTATACAGCAGTGGATCTCAGTGCAAAGGTCCCTGAGCTGACCTAGCCAGCATTGGCCTGACCTAGTACATCCACACAATGTGGAACAGCTTTATGTAGACTCAGCAGCTCAGGTTTGAAAGTAGTCTGGTTGTGCCGCTGCAATGCAGCGATGCAGGGAGGCCAGAACCCGTGAATTAACGCTAGTGTAGCCACAGAAGCCAAATCCTGCAGACTCAGCCCAGTGGTCTTTGCATTATGATAGTAGGAGAAGCCTCTGATTTAAGTCCCTTTTAGACCTAGTTCTGAGTTCTTCAGAAATACTAGGACCTGTGCTGATCCTTCCCAGAGGGGTGACAGGTCCTTCCCCTTTCTGTGTTCCAGATGGGCAAGCAAAAGGCAGGGAAAACGCATCCCATGGATAAAGCCTGATTGTCCAGGTAAGGGAATGTGGCAATGACTGATTACTGAAATTCTCTTTTAGACCAGATTTATGGATTTATTTTGAATAAAACAAGGCTAGGAAAAGGTATTGATGTACAGCTCTTCCTCATCCCCCTCTGCAAAGAGTTGTCCAGTATAAAAGCACTTTGAAATTCCATAATGCAGACATAGGCGCTGACATTAAAGCCCAAATTGACAGTGTCAAGTAAATGTGGGTGGCTGGTTTGAAGGACCAAGGTCCTAATTTTGTTGTATCTTAACTTCTCAAGGCACTTAATTTTCACAGTAGGGCTTCCAAGGACCCTAAGATGCAGATGTCACAGCTTTGTACGACAGTGAAACACAAACACGATGTTTGAAAAGTGGCAAAATAAAAATGGTGGTCTTTTGTGAAAATGGTGGCTTGTGACTTCTCAGCATCACACAGGAACTCCATGGCAGAGTTTGGGATAAGAAGCAGTTCAGGACAGCGTTTCATTGCCTTAGTTGTCAGGGCACTCCGTGTCCCTTCCTGCAATTCCCTTTCTTACCAAGTAGATGTTTTCTTGGGTTTCAGCAATTAGTGAGATAGATTTACTAAGATGGTAACATCCTGAAGCACATATCTGTGGATTCTTAAATTTATTTATTTATTATTATTTCCCAGATTATAAAATCTCAGACTCTGGAAAAACAAACTTTTCATCATGTATCATTGCATGACCCCACAGAGAATAGGTTCTTTAGCAGGACTGAAATATTTAGGGCCACAGAACCTTTTGGAGCTCATTGAAAGGTGGATGAGAAGGCCATCTGAAGTTCTAGTACCCTGGGGTCCCCTCTCACACAGACAGCTTCTGTACCTATTGCTCTTTCTCAAGTCCCTAGAGTCTTCCCCTTTTGCCATCCTTACTGTCTCATCCTCACTGTTTGACTATTGCCACTACTCCCATCCTCCCATCTCCAGTTTCTGCCCTGCTTCTAACTTCTTCCTGTTCTCCAGTTCCTCTCCCTTTATCCATCCTGCTTCATTCTTCATGTTGCCATGTCATACCTGCTCTGCAACACCCTGGAAATCCCCAGAGTTTCCTGCCCTGAGCTGAAGTGCCAACCAGTGCAACAGACACCGCTCTCAGCCTCCACCAGCTCTGCCCCAGGTTTACTACAGAGAACATCTAGATCAGCACAGCTTAGAGAAGTCCCCAAAGTCACAGAGTGCTTTCACTATGAGACAGAGGGTACAGAAGTCCTAAGGCCCCATCTTCAACTCAATCTTTCAAAGTATAGAGGATTATTGTCGTAGAGTTGGTATCCTAGATGCCGGGCATTTCTGCTGGAGTCAGGACTCCTAGATCTCCTCACCAGGCAAGCACCGTTTCATTGGTTAGATACACTGCAGAAGGGTTCCTTTTCCAGCAGAGCGCCAGGAAAACTGACAGAATTTGTCAAAATTGGTGTATGAATACAACAAAGAAAAAAATCTTAACAAATTTAATTGCCTAAAATGCCTTCAGCTTTGTCTTCTGAATTATTTAATTTTCATTTACTCTGCCCTGGACACAACATTGTCTCCCATGGTGAGGCCCACAGATTATGTCTCCACAAAGGATGAAAGATGGGCTGAGGCAGAAACCGGGCTGCAATGAAACTGTTACAGTGGGAGAATTTGAGTTTGGCTATGGGAGAGCAGGAGATCAGGCCCATTGTCTCAAGTATCATTAACTGGCTTTTCTCGAGGACTGATTGTAGTCTGGAGTGAGTATCCATTTAGCTTCTCTCTGACTTTTGTCTCCCTGTATCTGTTTCTCTTCTTATTCCAAATGATTCATGGAAGAATCTATTTGGAGAGAAGAGGTTCAGGTAGGAAGGGAAAAAACCCTTCAAAAATCACTTTCTAAACTGCTTGCCCCCATCTTGGCTTTTTCAATAGATTTTTCTCTCTTCTGCTCTATGAAGTAGTAGAGGAAGAGGAAGTATATTCATATTGGTTATTAGCATGTATTTAACCACTGCTAGCATTCACTGAAAGGATTTCAGGCCCCCTGATTCCGTGACTTGTACAATTACATTATCTAGACACATTACTGTTACAAATTTTTTTACCATCGTGGTTCATATAGGATAAATCCTTATATGAGAAAATGGTGGTAGACCTTAGAGTGATTTGCTGAACTTTCATTTTTCATCCTGCTAAAAATCATTATAAGATCATAAGAATTTCCTTTAGGTATATATTTTTTTTATTTATACTATCAAGTTTTATTAGTTTCCTGATTTCTTTATCTAATGCTTAAGTATTACATAAAGCAACATGATGATGTTGCTACTTTTCCTTATAAATAGAAGGGCTAAAAAGGAAAAGTCGCTTTCTTCTCATTTGCTAAGAGTTCCTAGTAATTAATTCTTTGCTGTGAGCTTACTCAATTTAAGAGAACAAACAACACCACAACAAAATTTTACCATAAGGAGTCATGATTTTCAGGTATCTTAGGCAGCCTATTGGCACTAATCACATGGTATTCCCAGCAGTGTGCATTATACCCAAGGTAGGAATTCTATATTTGCATGCTTAACAACCAGTTGTTTCCCTTCTTTTTTGGAGACCACATAAAGTGAGTGATATGCTCTGCTCTGGTTCTTTGTACTCCTCATCACATGCCTCGGCAAAAAATGTTTCGGAATTGCTCCAATTTTCCTTTTGGCATGAAACACAAGTTGTGCCAGTTATTAGTGCTGTGCATCCCACCCTCTTCTTCAGTAAAGGCTACACTGGGACAAGAAAGCGATAGTTGCAATGGAGACTGCAAGCATGACCTTCTGCTATTCGTATCCTCTTCGGCACAGGACCAAGTAACAATCCTTCATCACCAGTGAAATTAGGACTACTAGAAAGCAAATGACTAATCCAGGAAAGACCAGTCTCCATCTTCTGCAGGGTGAGGAAGTCTCTGTTCCTTAGAAGAGGTTCAGTAACTGATTCGAAGTCATGATCCTTTCAACTTCTCTGGAATACAGTTGAAGAGTTCAAGCTGAAATGCAAATTTAACTGCTATTTGGGTTTTGTACTGACAAGTTCAGAAAAGACCGGAAAGTCAAACTTAGAATAATTTATCGGAAAGCTTGTGTTGTAAAATTAATTTTATAAAATAAAAATAGTGATCTCAAAAAGCTGGAAGCATTTTTGATGAAAAAGCTTTGTCCTTCTGCAGTTTTAACCAGACTTTTTTTTAATTATTATTATTTCTGCTCAGTTTTAATACTTTATTGTGCTTAATTTCTTTCTCTATCTGTCATTAGCTTTGCAGCCATTTTTTTTCACCTGTATTTGGCTTGGTCCTTTCTACTTTGGCAATTTTTTAATCAATTTAATTGCACTAATATTAGTAGACTAACTCCTGCCTAGCACTTGCCCTGGTAAAGACAGGTTCTGGATTTATATCCCAGGACTTTTGTAAATGACAACTTTTTGTGCTAAGTGTTTGCTTGAAACTCTAGCATGGATAATACTGAAGGAAAACGACTCCTTTACAGCCTTATATGAGAAAGCAATGGCCTCTGTGAGCGGAATAAAGTTGCTCAGTAGGAAAATAACTTCCACCTAGTGGCTTTCCAGAAAACTGCCATAATAGTGAATTTCTTGTGAAACTCAAATTTCTGTTTTTACATAATTTGGGGGTAATCCTGCCACCACAACCCATATTCAGTTTTCAGTGAACACAAATGCACTTCCTACACATGTATAGTATTTAGCATGTAGTTCACGGTAATTTCAGGATCACCGTGCTTGTGGATTTATCATAACATCAACATCATTCTCAAAAACTGTAGACTAAAACTTTTTATGATTTCTAATGGCAAACTGATTTTATTCCAGCTTTTCTATTTCACATTGAAAACATATTTAAACACCAACTATACTAATATCCCCATACCCACTTCAGGGAAAGCTTTCTGTATTATCTCTGTACTTAAACTACCAGCTCATCAAAATTGTATACATAACCATTTGGGTAGTGTGGCTTAGTGGAATATAAATGGCTCATAAATCTGGTAGGATATGAATCCACTGTTTAATTTAAAAAGGAATTATTCAATAGTTTAGTATTATACATCTGACAGAGCTGAATAAAGAAAAACTCCTGGAAATGAAAACTCGATAAATTATTTCTCATGCCATTGAAAAAATAACTATTCTGGATCAGTGGTTTTAATACCAATTTACACAAGCTTAGAATCTGGCCACTAGGCTACTCTAAATATTTTCTTTTTTCTGGAACACAAGTATTAAGAAATTATTTTTAAATTCAGGCAGACAGAGATGAGTTTCTATACTATGCAATTAGTGTTACATAGCATTCATGTTGAGTACCAAGGATATAGGTATTGGTTGAAAAAGGACTCTGATGAATGGCATTGCCTGATAAATAATTTTGATGGGACTCATTAAATTGCTAGCTATGGGCTAAATTCTGAAATATATTCCAAACTTCTGCTTTTGTAACAGTAAATTTTTCCAAACAAAATAATCAGTAGAAATATTTAATATAGCAAAGGTATTTGTTAGAATCTAAGAAGTAAACAGAGAGGCTCATAATAAGCTGCAGTGAAATACATTTTATATTTTTTAAATGTCTAAGCTAAAATAAATGCAAAAAGTAAACAAGCAGAAAAAAATCATAACAATTACAGTAAATTTCAGATTTTCTCCCCATTTCAATCATCTAAAGTATTTAGTAATATAAACAAGGGAATTAACCCTTTGTCTGCTGCTGTTTTGTTCTTTACATAGCCACATATCTTTTATATAGCTACATATCTTTTTGCAAAATTATTAGAAGGTGAAGGTGGGAAATTCTTGGCATACATGTGGAAAATTATGCAAGATGCAGAACAAGAAGATTGTGCTTTTTAAGTTAAGAACAAATCTCTAAATTATTAACACACAAATTTAATTTACTATACTTCTTCTGTCAAGTAAATGCAGAAATGTTAATCTCCTAATATTATCAATATATGTGCAATGTATTTGTAACATTATCTTAAGCTAGCTGGTCACCCTGTACATATCTACTGTAAACTCTGATTACATACACTGTACCTGGGGCTTTGCCAATGGGAAAAAGAAGGAGCAGAATCAGAGTAGTCAAATTCAGTTAAAATGTTTCAACTGCCATTTTAAATGGTCCTATTATATTCTGTAGTCACAATGCTTATCCTAGATAGAAAAGTTACATTTATATTTAGTTTTGTGTGAAATGGGTAAAAACTGAGCTCAGAATCAACTGGCTGTGTGCAAACTTTGATTAACTAATTCAGTGTGGTGCTTTGGAGGTAGCTGCATGGAAATATTTCTTGTGTGTGTGTGAATGGTTAAACTAAATTAAGCTAAATTAACATTATGTTGAATTAGGTGATTACTATATGGCAATTTTCATTAGCATGGGTATTATCAATGGAGTTCTTAGTATTTTTTCGTTACATCATCCCTCGTGATATATAATATTTAAGCCATTATCTGTCAAGCTGTGCACTATGTGGACTAAGTCAATTCCATTACATGAAGTATAACAGTATGATGTGACAAGAATGAGGCTTTAAGTGTATGATGTGAGACTCACAAAGGCAGGCAGCCTTCCTGAACCCTGACCGTGGCCTCTTTGAAGCTCAGTGACCTCTAAATGTGGTAGGAATTCTCTTTAGAGTACTTTAAAAGGTGGTGAGATCCTATTCCTCTCTTTCAAACTAGCAAGAAACAGGAGGTTGGCCCAGTGGATCCAGGAGTGATGGGAGAGGAGACACAGGCTTCTAAATCAGTGCCTGCCCGTCGTTTCCTTCTCGCCCTCCAAGGCTGTAAGCCTATGAAATAGTCTTTTCAAAATCTTCCGTATTTATTCTGATGATGTGTAGTGAGGTGTCAGAAACAATTTGAGAATTACAGTGCACCCATTTCTATCTGTCTTAAGTTTTCATTACGGCTAAGAAGCAGAACGTCAGTACTTGCATATTTACTATAATGGGTATATATTTATTCAGGCTAGTCAATTGCAATTAATCTTGTTTATGGAAGGCAAAATTAAACAATTAAGCAATCAAACATACTGTACAAATTCGTCAGAAAACATTACAAGAAAAAAAAATAATCAAAAGGCGTATGACTCCTTGACTTTGTTCCCAAGATTTTAAATTCTATTTTGGAATAAAGGAAATCCAAACAACCAGAACACATAAAAGTTTCTAGATGAATAATTTTATAATTGTGGGAGATTTTTAACATCATAAGATGGAATTAAACCTCTTTTATTACAAGCAATTCTCAGTACAGTGAACTGATATATTTCATATCACAATTCTGGAGGACTTCAGAGAAAATAAAACCCACATCTTCCCACATCCTCCAAATCAGGCAAATAAAACACTCCATAATCCATGAATGCTCTATTAAAGCTGTCAGAAAATGCATCTGGAAACATCTGGCTATAAAGCCGGAAAATGAAGGAAGCTGAATACAAACAATATCAGCAGTGAGAGAAATACAGAACTGTGAGCAAGCCTGACACCCAGATCAGTCCTGCTGCCAACCGCTAATACTTATGCAAGTCCAGCATCTTGAACAGGAAGACAGGCAATATCTAAAGAGCTACGGGAAGAATAGTTTAAAATATTTCTGTGATGGTTATTTGCACAATAGATGTGGAAGGAAGATGGTTTTTGTTCCCATGGGAAAAATGCTGGAACTTAAATGTATTTGTTGCTCTAAAAATGACTAAGTTTTTGCATTTTATCAAAATCCAGACACGTCCATCACCTTTCTGTCCTCTCTTTTTTTTTGACAACAAAATACTATCATTTTTTGAGTTTGGATAAAAAGAAATCATTCTGTTACTAACTGCCAAATAAAATGTTAAGTTTTTTATTTCTTCAAAAGTATCACTGCTAGTGATATTTTTCAAAGAGGCTACATTTTGACAACAAACTGCACAATCATTTCAATTGAAAAAAAATTGAGATGAGGTTTTAATATGCTTATTTATTACTTTTCATATGATGTAAATAAATACCAACATCTCTGCCCACCCAAAGCCTGGACATAGCTGGTCCAGTTTCTGAATGTTTACTGGTGGAAGGAGGGTGAAAAGAAGGCGACCACCTCAATGGCGGGGGTGTGCGTGTGTGCGTGTGCACGTGCCTGGGGGGAGCTGATCCATGCACACAGAGGTGAATATAAATGTTTTATGGTATATTTTACCAAGGGGAGACACAGAGGTTTTATAATTTATTACCAAAATAATGACCACTACAGCACTCCATTATGTTGCACCACCAGACAAGACTGTAGGATGGATTTAGAAATCCACTGCAGAAAGTACACGGGCAGAGAGAGATGGCCTTCAGGACCATATAACAGGAAAGCCAGCCATAATGCTGGCTCTTTTCTTCAAAACTCCGTTCCTCCTGTTGTCACCAGTCAGGTAGAAGTACTTTGTATTTACAGCTTAAAACTCTAAAATGGATTAGTTTATCATGGCATAATATCATGACACTAGGATATGAAGGCTAGAAGATTTATTCACTTTAATGCAAGTAAGGAAAGCTTTTATTTTTAAATTTCTACCACTCAGTGCAGTGCGTCAAACAATCAGTTTTAATATCTTTAGGGTTAAGTGCACTCTTGTAATTTAGAATTAAATGATTTTTATTAAGCACTTTTACTGAATATCTACAAGCTTTACAACTCCACTGATTAAGGATCTGATAGTGACTGGTAAAGCAGCCACCTCCATGAATTAGGGAAGCATTAGTAAATGCATTCTGTCTATGGTCTTCAGTGCTTAGGGAGTATTTCAAAATAAGTGCAATTTCTGTAAAAAGTAGCCATAAAATTGCAAGTGAAACAATGTACGTGAAACCTGGTGCTTGCATTGCACAGTGGCATCTTTTAATAGGTTGAAGGCATTTTTCTAGACCGAGGACAGATCAGATAAAATCCCCCTGGGGTGAAACTTCAAGTGCAGAGTTTCTGAAACATTGCCCCGTCACACTGAAACATTGAAATGAAAAGCTCGCTGGGAATATCCAAGGTGTAAAGGCCAGCTTGCCACTGACTACCCAGATCTGAGGGAGGCCTGGCCAAACAGCCTGAGCACGGGTCTGGGACCAAGGAATGCCCACCGCATGCTGACAGTAACCTCCTCGGCAAGCTTGCACAAGCTCCTTTATTTTCAGAGATGTTGCTCCCTCTGCACTCTCATTAACTTCAATGGGAGCCAAGAATGCACAGCACCTTTGAAAATCAAGCGGCTAAGCTCACAGCTTCAGTTTCCCCATCTATAAAATGAGGCTAAACCTTTCTTATCAGCCTCATAGAGCTGTTGTGAAGATTAATTAGATAATGACTGCAAAGCCCTTTGAACACGAAAAGTGCTAAGAATTGTTGTTACCAAATGACGGCAAAGATTGGGCTATTCTTCATTGCTGTCAAATAATAATAAAGAGATGTGCTAGTCTAAGGAAAGGAGAGGTGGGAAATAAAGGGCAATAATGGCTGCTGTTGTTTGCGCATATGGTACTGAATAATCTTTGCAAGAAGAAGCCAATCTTGTGAAAAGCTATCTACTGTAATGGTGCTAGGGTTATTGACAGGTCTGGCTATAAGTGCAGGTTCCATTAGATACATCAGCCGCAATGTATTCGCGGCAAATCTCACTGATGATTGCCCTCCTGCAGAGGGAGAGATAAGACAAACTATGATTGAAGTAAAAATGTAAACAGTTAAAAAAAGAAATAGAAGTCAACCACTGCTCTCCCACAGGGGCAAGGACCAAGGATTGTTGCACCTGTGAAGCAGTAATAACATCAAATGTTAATGTGATATGTGATTGTAGCACAGATACTGCTTCAAGCTCTTGCTGAAGAATTTATGTTGTTTAGTATTTTTATATGTATATTAAGTGAAGTGCACTTTCCTAGTCTGGGGCAGTGCAGGGCACAATACTGGCAAACTGAAGGGGTTTCACATGAGTCAGGTTAACAAGAGCATTCTTCGGCACTGCAAGTTATAGCTTGTGCTTTTTATAGGTCTCCAGCAAAAGCCTTTGAACTAATACTGACCCTCTTAATCTCAGGGTTGTTTTATGAAGGAGACGTGATACAGTTTTCTCTTTTGTATTTGAAGTTTAAATCAGACCCGTTATTGTAAAAACATATTAATTCATATCAAAGCATGATACAACTACTTCTCTTTGGCAACTGGAAAGAAGCTGAGTGATATCTCAGTGATAAAGAAGTACCTCCTATTTTCACAGTGATAGGGAACGTTAACAGTAAACACTGACGTTAAATCATTTTCAGATCTGAAGGATGGCATAATATGCACCCCAGAGTTTTAAAGCAATTGGCCAAGGAAGCATTCTGAGGTTGATCTGTGTGCATGGCTTATCAACTAATGCGGTTCGTGTGGCTGCTCCATCAGCTGGCCATTAGTTCTCATTTCCTTGCCCACCCTTTTCCCCCACCCCCAAATAATTTTCACCCTTTGGGTTAGTTGCAGTCACATTTAGCAGAGGCACAGAGGTAGCAAACAGAATTAATTTCCTCCACGTTTAATTAGAAAAAAAAAAGTGCTGTCTGGGTAGAAGAGAAAGACTATTCATGCCACAGAGGAGAATTCATTGGCCGTTGCACTTGGCAGCAGCCAGCTTATTCAGTGATCACACATGTACTAGCCAGCATGTCTGTGCCAGATGTGCTGGCTCTTCCCCAGCTGGCGGGACAAAACACAGAGGTAGCGAACATGGAAAGAAGAATATAGAGAGCATGGAGAACATGGAGCTTTTGTTGTACGGGACAGACAGGAGATGGAAGGGAGCTGGATACAATGGTATCAGAGATCAAAGACATTGGAAGGAGTGCACAGCAGTGGTGTGGGGAGTTAGGTGATGTGATGGAGACACAGAGAGAAGGATGTGGCAGAACTGTGTTGGGAAAGATTTAGAAGACACGGAGAGATCTGGGATGACCATGGAACAACTCCTTAAAAATACTGTAATGCTTTCAAAGTTTCAGTGGTCTGGAAAACATCTACTAACGCATTGGCATTTTTTTTTAAATGCCTCAACAACATTACCAAAGTAAGTAAAAACCTAGTAACCCTATATTCATTCCAGACAAAATACTGGGATATAGAATAGAATGGGATCTAATCAGTAAGTTTATAAAGACAGTAGCATATCCATTTCAGTGAATGAGTTTTCATGGAAAATTAGTGATAGAACTGATTACATCTTTTGATGAAATGAAAAGGTTCTGTTGCTAAAGGAAGTTGCTTAATATAACTGAGCTGAGATATTTTACCTCGTACTCTGACCTTCTAGTTAAAAGTGACACAACATAAAATCTGTGTAGCATATTTTAACTGGCGTGAAAAGGCTGATACAGCTAAAAAGTAATTGCACAGAGGGCATCATTATATAACGGGGTTCCACATAGATCTATTCTTAGTTCAGTGCTATTCAATATCTTTATCAATGAGATGGAAGAAAATAGAAACTTGTTGTTGGTAAAGGCTGCAGATGCCATATTCATATATAAGAAGTTAGTACGTGATCTGATTTTTAGAGGCTCTAAGCATATTTAGGCAATGAAAAAGGAGGATTTTGGCTTAGAAGCTAAAACCACAGATATGTAGCTATTGCAGTGCCAAGCTTTTAAGAACCTTTTGGGCTCAACTCATCTCAGAATGGGCTTCATAACAGATGGTAAGAGACAGATGCCCAAACTAGCCAGTACAGAATGACCCTCTTCTTCAATGCTTAGGCACCTGTTTCTGATCTGTCAGATCAGAAGGAAACTTCTTGATCTCAATACCCTCACACCAAATCAAGCAATTAATTGCTGTTTCGCACAACCAAGGTGTCTAGCAGTGAGAATGCTCACTGGGCCACGTGGGATACTAGGGCTGAACATCCCGCTTTGGTGTAAGCAAGTTAACAAGTGCACCTCTCATGTTCTAGAAAGGTGTCTTCACCTACAAGTTAGTTTGGATGGAGGCACCTTCCATTCCTCCTGTTTAAGGTGGGGCAGTATATAGAAGTGCTAGAAAAACACATATGCTCAGACAAGCATTAGATGATGTAATAGCTACCGCCTCTTCTGCCCTCACCAGCTGATGGTAAGAAACAGATGACCACAGTCTTAAAATAAAATTATTCCATGCCATCACACTTGTTTTTGAGGCAAAATCTGGGACAAGAGCAAAAAACATGAGTAGATAAGCAGATGCTGGTAGGTTCTCTCTTTCTATGCATGCATGTATATGTATAAAAAAACCCAAAAGCATCAGGATCCTGCTCCTTTGTGGTCTATGTAGGAACCTGACCAGAGTATGCTACCAGCACTGTTGCTCTTCACATTGAACTTAATTTTCCATGGAAACCAACGTAGAACAGGAGGACAGACAAAGATGGCATGTCTCCACCTGAGAAGTATGCTTCTACTTACATGCCACGCCTGGATCAGAGGATGGAGAAGTATTCCCAGAACTTGCAGTTTAAACATAGCCTCAGAGAACAGAAGTTCCTCCTCAGTCTTCTCTGCCTCTCACTATCTTACATATTTTAATCTGTCCCCTTTTATTCATTTCCTCTCTCAGATAATGAATCCCAGATTTTTCTCTCTCTCTTCACATAACTTTCTCTAGGCCTAGGAGTAAAGCAAAGACCTGGCATGGTCATTGCTCCAGGCAGCAGATGTAAAGGTACTGGAGAGAGACAGTGAAAAAAAATCCTAAAGCATTTTCATTAATCCTGATAATTAAGTTGGAGACAATAGAAAAGGACACCAGCCCCTTAATTTGTTCAAACTACAGGTACCTAGGGACAGAGGCTGTGCAGACCTTTCCGAAACACAGATTTATTATAGTGACCCTGGGCAGCTCACTCTCCAGACGTACTCCTTTCTTTGTCTCCCTGCTGGAAGTACTAACAAGAGTGCCACATGCGGGTGTATTTGCTATAAAGTAGACCATTACCAGCAAAAAGTAAAGCGAAACTATCAATTCACTTAATGTTGAGTACCCATGAGCATTCAGATGCTGCCACTTCTGGGCACTGATGGCTACGTTTGAATATCTGTAGATGCTCGCAACCTGCATTGCAGGTTGTGACTACCTGATGAGCTGGCCAAAAAAGCTGGCTGAGGTCTTCCGTGGGGGCTGCTGCTGTGCAGGTCACAGCCCCTCTGTGCTCTCAGAGTGAGCCAGCAAGATCTGCAGCTTGTCATGTCTCAGGGTGGCTTGTGTAGAAGTTTTGGGGTATCTGAAGTTATTTCAGTTGTTGTTTTCAGGGCCGTTTTACAGCCCTGTTGTATTGCAAGAACAAAAAGACCTTGTCCACATTCAGACTAAGTTCCTTTCTTTATACTTGTCCTTATTTTTTCTGACTTCTAAACCAAACTGTCTTAACATCCTTCTGCAACAACAAAATCCCACAGTAACTGTTTAGTTAAAGCGTGCCGATTTTGCGTAGGGACTGCTCTGTGCCGTGTCTGGGCTGCAGCGCAGGGAGAGATATCTGAACTGGCCTTAAACGACTTAGATGCTGTCTAGCCATTCCAGCACAGCTGTCAGCTTGGATCAATTTTCCCTTCCAAAAAAATGCTGCCATCAGTAGGAACGCTTTGTGGCTGAGCTATCTTGATCCCCCACTACAGTTGCAGCAGGGATCCAGCCTATTTATATTCTTCAGCAAAAAGCAAGGAAAGAGTGCTCCTGAACTGGGAATTGGTCTGCACCCCGTTCCTGGTGTACCTCTAATGTCAGAGGGAGTTGGGTTGTTCTCTTAAAAAATTCCTCATCTGGATGACCGGCGTGCAAGGATGCACTGTGGCAAACAACTACACTCCAGTGACCTGTACAGCTCCAACAAAAGCCAGGCCTTTTATTAGAAATAGTGGAGTTTATTTCAATTTTACCTAACATGATTTTCTGCCACTTTATGTATTTAAATACTTCTTCAACACAGAATGGAGTCCTTCCCAGCAAAGGTAATTAGTAGCTATCAGTGTGCAGTACGGAAATGTTTTTCTCATTTTGCTCCTACAAAGAGAGCACACTATGTATCGCATTAACACTGTCTGATAGCAACAGATGACAGCTATAAAAAATCCCACAAGAAAATTAACAATAATGCTTCAAAAATCATCACTAAGGACCTGATCGTGCTAATTGATGTTTAGGATGAGTCATCCAATTAGTTCTTTGAAATAGGACTGGCTGCTGTTCTTACATTATTGAGATTGCTATGTTGTAGACCTTTGACAGTATCAAGCAGTCAATGAATGCAAATTAATGACCATTGACCCACAGATGCAGAAACAATTACATCTATGTTATCTTGCATCAGCATCCCAGGGGGTGTCCTCACGCACTGCCTACACTGCCTAGCCACTAACCGTCCCTCAGGGTGCACTTTGAGCTCTTCAACTGATAGCAAGTGGGGAACCTCAGAGCACCCAACCTGCAGAGGATTACGGATACCTGGGTGGTCTACAGAAGCCCAGGTTCATCCTGTCCTACAAAACCATGAGCTTGGCCCAAACTGCACTTCACACTCTATCTCAGATGTCCTGTGCCACTGTGCAAAACAGCACAGCACAAATGTTTAAACTTAATGGTGTCAAACGGCTGAGATAGGGACAACACAACTTCTCATCCCAGTAGGAGGCTCATAGGCTTTCCAAATGGAAATTGGGTGGAAGAGACGACACATTTGAAAACAGCTACATCTATGCAGAGCTCATTGCCTGTTCTGGCAAGCTAGTGTGCAGGTGAGCCAGGGAAAATGCTGAGAGATGCTTCAAGCAAGGCTAAAGGTGGGCAGTTTGTACTTATGTACAAGAAGAAGATACAGTGTCACCCACTGAAGAAAGAGGAAAGTATCAAAGACTGTGAACACAGACACACTCTTAGAAGGGCTGTAAATGGAATATTCAACACATTCATCCAGTGCAGACCTCATTACAAGCGGACCCTGAGGAACCTCCACTGTCAAGGGTCACCACACGCCTACAATGAGACATCTCATCACAGGGACAGAGTGTAAGTCAACGGCCAGCAAGGGCTAACTGTCCAGCACTGCAGTTCTGCGTTCGCTGCCACAGGCCAGGAGCCTCTCTGAAAAAGGATGGAAGAAGAATGGTGAGTGGGGCAATGATACCAGGCTCAGGGGAGCAAGATGGGAGTAGACAAGAAACTAAGTAGAAAATGTCTTCTAGAGAGATGTGGGAAGCTGGTAGGTGGGGGGCAGGCAGTTGCATGCTTCCTCGTACATTTTCTTTGTGCTTATGTGAAGTGAATGACTGTTGCTTTAAATCCTATATGCTGTCTGTCTTCAAAAAAAGAATTGAGAAGAAATGTGTATAATTATACACAGAATATTAATCTCCTTCCTGGTGATCTACAACTCTAGCATATTCATCACACTGGAACTGTGCTCAAAAGTATTTTCATCTGATTAAAACCGCTGATTCATCGATGCATGTAATCCTTTGCTAATAGTATGTATATAAATGGCTCTTAATTTGCACATCAGTTATTCTTCATTTTTCATTGTTATTTGGTTTTTCTTGAACACTGAGTGCAACACTGAACTTTTATGTTTTGATATAGCTCTTTGGAGAGGTAAGGTACAGTGATCTGGGCTGCAGATGGAGGAAGCTAGAAATCCTAACATCTGATCTTAGGTCTGGCCCCAACTTCCAGTCACTCCAGTCATGCGTACACTGGGGTCAATTTTACAGTCACCTTCAATCCTGGACCTATCAATTTTTAGGAATGATGAATACTTAAACGTGATCACCAGCTGTCTACCTCAGTACTGGAAACTGCCACACCTCAGGTTGTGAAGCTCTCTCTGATGTTACTCACTATGCCACGTCTTTCTACGCTTTCTCAGAAATTCACGTCGGAAGATACTTGTATAGTCTCACCAGGAATGCACCGATTTGCTGTTCTTTGCTTCTGACTCTGAAGCTCGCCTAGAAGAAGAGACAAGGCTGCCAAATGATTCAAAGCAGTGTACCACAAGGAAACCTGGGATAAATCTTACCTCTATGCTTGTGAAATAGAAATGCAATGCAAACAGCTTTGGTTTACACACAACAGCCCGTAGATATATGATGCAAACAGGAAATATTGGCTTATGGGGCTCAAAATCTTTGAGAATAACTTCAAGGCAAACCCTTGAGTGTCTGCCATTTTAGACATAACCTCAGGGCATATATTTGTAACAGTCTCAACACCACTCCTGTCAAAATCTTCAAAGCTGCAACTTAGTCCCATACGCCAGAGATACTACCAGTCAAAATTCTTACTACTTAAACATCTCTTTCCATGTATGTTCACAAATGCTCAGCGGCAGAACACCCACCTCATACCCGCTTTCCCTTGTTCATATCGCGAAACTGGGCACGTCTCACTTATGCCTTTTAGAAGCCTGAAAGCGTAGCTGTGCTCCGAGCATGTGAAGTGTGTATCTAGGAGCTTGATTTTGTGTGAAACTGAGTGTTAGCCATTTATTTTATTAAAAAGAAAGGCATGTACTGACCTGCTTTTTGTACCATACTCTGGTGACCAGGTTCACCTTCCCCTAGGTTCAGTTCTCTCCTCAGGCTGAGAGAAAAAGCAAGGTCAAATACACAGCTCCCAACAGCTTCACTGTTTGGCTGAAATCTCTTCTTGGGACACACACACATTTTTCATTGGTTGTCGGAGCTCTTAAATAGCAGTCCTAAGGTTTCCCCAGTCTTGTGAGTGCTCGAGGCAATAGATTTTATGATCACACAGCCCCCAGTTCTCTCAATCTCTTTTTTCTCTAAAAATGACTTCAGCAGTTCATGCTGGGAAAGGATGCAGAGTTCTTCAGTCCACGTGGAGGGAAGTTTGTAAAGGGTTATTTATACAGCTGGAATCTGGAAATCAGTCTTTCCTTTGTATTAGCTTAGGCAGCTTCATGCTCACCTGCTGTAAACATTATTCTGAGCTAATAAACTCCTCCCATGCCTTGATCCCGGGTAGTTAAAAACTTGTAATGCTCAGTATTATGGTATTCAAGATTCTTTATGAATTTAACTGCTAGGACAAAAGTTTCCATTCTGAATATGCAAATGTCTTCTTCAGTGCCTCTGAAAATTAGATCGTGTATCTATCTAGTCAGTGCCTAATTTTACAGTTGATATTCAGAAATGTTTGCCCAACCTCTGTATTTTCTGGGTTTTGTTTGTAAAAATGGAACATTAATACTTAATTGCTTCTCAAAACTTTGTGGGAATTAATGCTTCTAAAGCATTTCAAGAATGAAAAGGACCACATAAACTGACAACTACTGTAATTAAGTATGAATTATTTAAAATGAAAAATTTGTATTGCAAATGAAGCGCTGGAGCAATATATTGAACAAACCACCAAAAACCTCGCAAAAATTACTAACCAAAACACACGGCTTAGACATCTTGCAGTACCACCTCTTAGCAAAGTACTGAGTGTCAACTGAGCTGTAGTAATTGACCATATGTGCATGTGGCCTTATTCTCATGGAAAGCAGTTTCACGTAATGTATTTTGCCTTGCATTTGGTGCAGACAGGAGTATGCACAAGGTCAGTCAGTTAACACTGACTTAATGAGGAGCCCCTCAACAGTAGTTTCATAGTGACTGCTAGTGACTGACATCTGACTGTTACCCTGTATCCTCTTTTCACAGTGTCCAGATTTTTTTCTCTTCCAACATTTCAAATGCAAGTTCTGTGGGGCAGTAACCACAGTTTTATTACATGGACGTAGAACAGTTGGGCTTAAACTATGGTACTGGCATATGATCTGTCACAGAGAAATATCAGTGATAGTACTACTACTACTAAACAACATATTTAGAAAGGAGTATGACACTTCAGGGTCTGTGTTAGCAAGCTATTGGCTTGAAGCTAGAGTGTACAGGCCATGACACCTACAAGTGTACTAGAAGCATTCCTAATACCCATCTTTTTATGCAATATTGTTGTATGTGTCCTCCATCTACTTTTTCCCAGTTATTTTTTATTTTAGTTTTGAAGCACTTTAAATGACATTATATATTAAATACCAAGGATATCTCGCTAACTTTCTGCTAGTTTCCTTTTTAAATCTGCTCTGTAAAGACTGTATTTCAGTTTATGAGACAATATACTAACCAAAGTGATTTAGCTCTTTTACTATTTGTAAAACAACATGTTCTTTTAAGGACATTTACTATATGTAACTATATGCAAGCAGGTACAGAATTCAAATATGCATTTATAGTAAATGCCTCAAGTGAGCATGTTCTAGATGAAATACAGACAGTGGATTTCGTTTTGGGAAAGGGAAACTAGTAATTAATCTATAATATGGTATAATAATATATTGACATTTAATAACAGCATTCCATTAATCAATAGTTACCAATATTCAATATTTCTTTTAAAAAGTAGGGGTGTTGTTATTACAAGTTTTGCAGGCATTTTACAAAGTCATTCTATTCAGAAAAAGACCTGATGGCTGGAAAATGGCCAACATAACGTCATTATTGAAGACAGACTCTGGGAACACTTCAGGAAATTATAGGCCATTTAGTTTGGATGCCTTTTGGGAGGAGGGAATCTTAAAAAGCATTTTTGGACATTAAATGGGTACCATTTAGAAAAGCACAGCTTGATGAAGGATAGCCAATATTACCTCAGGAATGAAAGGTCATGCTTCACTACCTTCTGAATTTCTTTCAGCTTATACATAATCAAAGGAACAAATAGATAGCATGAATTTGGTTTTCATTTTTAGAGAGTGTTCAGGAAAATTTTAAATCAAGGACTAATATAGTGTACTGTGATGTTGGTAAATGAATTAAGTAAATAATTTTTCTTAGAGGAAAACTTTATTATTCTGAAATAAATAGGAGTAGAGCAATATGGGTATTAATGATAGGGCTTTGTACTTTCAGTTTATATATATTTAGTGACAATAGTAATAGCAAGATCAGGCTATCCAAAACCACATCATTTAAGTCCCAACAGAGTACTTAAGCACGTATATAACTCTAAGCAGATGCTGAAACAGTATTGTTAAAGTAAGTGGAATTACTCAGGTGCTTAAATGATTTATAGAGAACAGCATGCTCAGCCCCTTCTAATATAAGATCACAGAATCCAGATTAAAAAAAAAAGAAATAATTCATATGAATAAAAGAAGCATTTTCTGCAACATGGTCACCAAGAAGCTAATCTGATAATTAGAGGACACAGTTTTTTAACTTCTCCCCTCTCAACACTTCAAAAATACTGAGATTTCATTTATGAGTTTCTGATCCATCCAACTTCATGATCCTGTCCCCTGCAATTTGTTGTGCCTTGGCTCAGAAAATTTTGTGTTCTTTAAAATATGAAAATGTGATATGATCAAGCTTTTTCAAAAACAACTGAAAATTTTGAGTGTCTCAAAATTCTTGAAATTCTTAAATAAGATAAACTGTAATTAAAGTATCTAAGATTAATTGTGCAGTACACTCAATAGGAATATATTTTTATGATGTGGAATTATCAAATTTAGATAGAGATATACAGATATTAATAAAATTTAGAGTACTATAAAATCTGTTTAGTAAAGTTAATTATTATATCAATTTACATAAAACATATCACTACCACAAGACCCAAGTACATAATTACATAATGCATAATATAAACCAGGACAGATTTAGCTAAAAAATTCTCTATTTTTTCCTCCAATCCTTTTCTGTTTCTCCTCCAATATCAGTAGCAGTTTGAGATTTCAACTTGAACATCAAGCTTCATGCTGAAAATTACTATTACAGAAAAAATCCTTCAAACTAATTTATAGCTGACTGCAATTCTGGAAATATTATGACAAAACAGTGAATTAGTTTGCACAGCAGCATTTTTGCTTTTCATTTCTTTCAAGACCTATGCAGACATCTGTTTGAGACACAAATGTTATAGTTAATATATTATAAATGTGTTAACATCACATTACCGTTCAACCTCTTACTTTTTTTGAGTATCTGATAAGAGAAATCCTAACCAGGAAAAACGTAGGGGAGACTGACAGGATTAAAAGAATGACAATATGTAGGAAGATTTTTAACAATTACCCTTGATATAGCCTTAATCTGAGAATTCAAACATTCTCCAAATCATTCGCTAAAGACAGTGCTCCAAAAAGGAAGCACAAGAAGAATACAAGATAGAACTCCCTCTCAAAGAAGAGATCTTGGACATCCAAAATTTTTCACTCAGGTTCTGAATGAAGAAGTCAAGACAAAACTCATCAATTAATTAAAACAAACAACATAATCTGATTGCAATTTAGCATACACACAGTTCATACAAAGAAGGAATATCTTCTCTAAGACAAGCCACTGGAGGTGGGAAAGGGGGACAAGCTTTCAGGCAGTCCCTGATCACAGCTCTGCAGGGCGAACAGTTTGGTGAGGAGACTGCTCCCCAAAGCTCTCCCATCTTTTGCAACTACCCCAGCTGATCTGATCTACCTCTTTCTCCATGCCCTGTATCTCTGCCTATTCTTAGATCACCACTGCTACAACAGCACTGCTACTTCCAGCTGAAGGCAGGGAAGACTGACGGACGATGTTTAAATAGAGGAAAGTGAAGCTAAAAGCTATGTGCAGGATAAATCATATAACTACTCACTTTTCTAAGCCTTGCTTATTTATACCCACCTTTTAAATATATCCTGAGATTATGAAGTTAATGGGAATGTATTCTGTGAGTACTAGTACAATACAGCGCTCACAAGATGGTAATTAGCTTGATGCAATACTACATTTTATCACAGAGTACTGCAAGCCTACTCTAAGACAGTAGAAAATATACAGCAGGAAGTGATTTACTAGATGACTGATGCAAGATGGATGGAGTACCAGTTTATCTTGTGGGTGGATGGAGGCTGCACAGTTTGAGTGGCTTCTGGTGTAGAGGAGGAACCAGTCTTTTAGCAGATGGACCAACTACAGGAGTCAGAGGAGGTGTTGCACTTACAGGACAGAGTGGAAGAGGAAACAAATGAGCACTTACACAGTACAAAAAATCGAGATGTTGAGAACAGACTTAATCAAGACATTGAAGAACACAATGAGAAGAAATTATGGAATTGCTAAGGAACCACTCCTAGAAGCCCAGCTGAAAAGAAAAGGGGCGGGAGGGGTAGGGGAGGGTGGGCAATTGGAATAGGTCAATCGTGAGCTTAAAATCAGTCATCTCATTGGTATTACTCAAAGAGTTATGGTCAACAGCTCAAATGTCCAAGCGGAGACTAGTGATGGGTAGCATTCCTTAGGGGTCGGTATTGGGACCAGTATCAAGACTGAAGGGGGAGAGGCGGTGGTCTGGCATAAAGCTGGGACTGGACGAACTCTGCTCCCCCTCAGAGGGCTCCAATACAAGAGCTCTCGTGTTTCTCTTGTTTCCAATACAAAAACATCCGTGGATTTCCTAGAAATTCTAGGTGATGATGTCTTCATTCAGACTGTTGCCTCTACCACACAGGTTTCCATCTTGGACCTCACGGTGAAGAGGTAAAGGGGAATTATTTGCAGAAATAAGCTGGTTGCCTGGGTGCAAGGGATCATGAGGAAATTTGATGGCCAAACAGAATAAAATCCAGTCTGGAAACAAATCAATCAAATCAAATGTGAGAAGAACACAAATGAAAATATGTGACCACTAGTTGTGAGCTGCTTAAGAATATTTTAATAGATATCTCCAAAAACATTAGCATAACAAGGAAAGAAGGGCAAACTAATTATGAAACAAATCTAGCCTACAGCCAAGGGAAAGCAGCTGTAAAAATAATTGATAAACGAATGCACACTTCATATAAAACAAATGGAGGAACAGAAAAGTTAAGGGTAATGGATATAGATCAGAGAAGAGAAATTAGAGCAAACTAACAAGAATGAAAACTACACAGAGTTAAATTAAAAAATACATTTATAAAATTTGGGAACAAAAGAAATCCAAAGAGAGATATTGAGACTTTATTAGACTGAAATGGCAGAACTAGTTATAATTAAATAGAAGCACTGTATCAACTTAGATTCTATATTTGGAAGAGCAAGATAATACATTCATACTGTCATTTGATGGTGATATTAATTGCAAGAGTAATTAAGAAAATTTTGGCTTCGGCCTCCTTACTCAAAGGTCCTGCCTCCCAAACAAGTGGCATAAACTACAGGGGCTCAATACAACCAGATCTCATCACAACGCCTTGGCTTTTCTGACTGGGAGACCTTTTCCATCTGTTTTTAAACCAGGGGGGAATATAAAAGTCATAGGCTCAGGTAGAGACAAAGCATGACTGAGTCTGACTTCAGCTAATGTGATTAGAGGACGCAGATGGGAGGATGAGCTTGGGTTTCTTTACCCTGCTCCCCAGTGCATAGACATTTACACCCACACTCCTTGCACACCAGTATGCACACTGGCCCTGCTTCTACAGATGGGGAGGACACTTCTGCTCAGAACTGCCCTACAACTGTGAGTATAGTTTTGAAGCTGGGTCATCCTAAAGGTGTCTCGGGCAGAAGTGCCTGAGGAGAAACCAGATACCATGTCATCTGCAGTTTGGTAATGGGGTTCAAGCAAAGAGTACATGGTTTCTTATGGCCTGGTTTTGTCATAGGAGCAAGGAGGCTGACAGGAATTCTCTCAGTGGGAGGCGGCCCTGGATCTGAAATCTGTGATGTTGCTAATAACTTAGAGGGTATGGCAGAAATTCAGCTGAGATTTCTCCCTGCAACACTGTGGTCAAGCTCAACCTGTAGCACTAACAGCTCTTTGGCCTCTCAATTTCAGGTCTTTTCGAAGAAGGATGCCTTCAGTTTGGATGAGGCAGTTACATCAAGCTACTGACATAATTCATATTTGTAGCTAAATGCTTCAAAATAGTGGTCATGTGTTTTCTATCTTAAGAATGCCTTTCTCAGGAACTGCATATCTCGCTCAGCATGGACTCAATGGCACACTATCCACATCTGGTCCATTTCAGTGTTGCTTTGGGTAGAGTTCTGAAATACCACGATCATACTGATAACACCACCTCCCTAAATCCATATTTGAAAAAATGTACTTGTTGGATCTTTCTAGAGGCCTACTTCTTTGTGCGGGGTCCTCATCACCTGTCTGCTCTTTAGCAGCAGAATACTGGGTTTCAATGTGGGACTATGAGCTACGCTCATCATCTTGCAATTCCATGCAGTCACATGCCTGTCAGTGGTTCTACCATCCAAATCCGTATCCAGGCTACTAACACTGTGTAACATGTCCCATGAGATAAAGCAATAGCAATATTCCCTTGACATTCTGCTGTACCTATATCTCTTTAACCCTTTTCCAGCCTCTAATCATGATTGCCTTGAAGGTGAGGCTTCCATTGATGCCTTGCTATTAATAATGAACTCCTTGTTGGGCAAGATTTTGGCATCAACTGTTTTCCTTCCTTGACAACTATTTTTATCCCCCCTAATTCATTTAAAGCCAATAGTTGAGCTTTAGGAACAGTCATAACTACAGCTATAGCCTATGTGCAATGCAGACTATAACTCAAATGATATAGTTCTGCTCCCTGACCAGACCAAATGGAAGTATAAACATACTGAATACTTCTGAGAATATAAGGTCTCGCCTGGCCCGATGCATATATGTCAATCATAACTGTGGCCTCACGTGATCTGCATGCACAATACAAGAGTATTGAGTAAAGGGAGAGGGTGTACATCACTTTTTTTCCTTGGTGCTGGTTCAACCTTTTTTAGAGGCTATTTGTTTCATTTCAAAGTGAAATAAAAAAATCTCATGTATATTACATTAAAATTGTCTTTAAGGTAACGTAATTTGTGTCTTAGCTACTTAGCATTCATCAGATGGGTGTGCCTGGCAAACTAGAGCTGACTAGCTCAAGCACTGTGAATTCATATGCTTTCTGCACACTAAGTTCTGTCTGTATGGAAGCCCAGAAAGAGAAAGAATGATTTGTCCAAGTTCTATAAGGTTTTTACTAAAGAAAGATGAAGTTTGATCGATGTCTTCAATCTGGGCAAATAAATGTGTAACAAGACTCAGTGGCTGAAATTAAAGTCTACATAAATTTAGACTAAAGTTCCCATATTTTTCATTGTTATGATAATCATTGAAACATCATACTCAGAGTTTTGGTAAATTTTTTGTCTCTGGAAACGCTATAATCAAGAACAGCATGTTTTCTCAAACATAGACTCTAATTCCTGAAGGAATTAATTCCAGGAAATTCTTAGATCTGTGTTATGTGGGAGGTCCAGCTAGAGAATTGCAATGGTTTCTACTGGCTTTATACTATACAAACAACCTAAGAACCTGTGACTGAATAGTTGTTGCTACACCACTCCTGTTTGGGGAACAAGCATTATGGTCACAATGCTCTTTCAGTGGCAAAGCTCATTTTAACTACAGGCTAAAGTATCAGACCCTAGAAAGAGACTTCTAATTTGGCAGTATCACCTATTCTGGTTCTTTGTATGTCTTTAGTAATTTCACGTTTCTTTCTGGTTTTACTAAATCACTGTCACTGTATAAAATCACAAAGGATTATCAACACTTCAGTAAATGCACTCATTTATAAATGAGTGAATTTAATGTCATGTATAAATCGACCATTAATGTCTAGTAATTCAGTGATTAATGTGTGAATCGCATGTATATGTCTGTCCAGGTTATGTAACTGTAAAATAAGCATTCAATAATATATCTTCTTGCCCAGTATTATAGTTTTAAATAATACTGATAGAAGCTCGTACATGTGAAGAAGATCGGCTACCACCTAAGACAAACTGAAGTGTCTTAGGTGTCTTTTGATCACAAAGAAATGAGATTTAAAGCAAAGTTTCAGAAGTTAAAAACTGGAAAATAAGGCTATTACAGCATTTTCTAATTATAGTATAAGAAAGAGTGCTCAAGCACATCACTGTATGTAGTTTAAATATCTGGCTCCTTCCAATTTTTATACCAAGACTGGTACAATTTCACCTTGGAGACAGCTTTAGGATAGGGTTTATGCATGAAATCAGCTTTTCTACTTTTCAAAAGCAAAAACGTGTCAGGATCTGTCACCCTTTTATCTTTGTGAAGAATGCTAGGCTAACTGAATCTGATTCTTGGGCAAATGTAAAAACTGATGAGGATGCAAGGGATCCCAACCTTTGTAAACACTGGCATAATCTGCAGAGGGACAAAGAGAGGGAGAAAGAGAATGTGAGACATTGGTGAAAGAATTCACAGTGCTTAGGAGCCCCAATTATGGGCCAAGATCCCGTTTGCATTGTTTAATAACAAAAGATGGTTCTTGCCCAAAGCACTTACAATAAATGTGGATTTGAAATTCATTTTCAAGGAATGCTAGGGTGCTTGTGTGGGCACTGTGCTTAATATATAGGCAACACACTTTTGGAAATGGCATGTATTAGTGAAACAAAGCCAGCCTGATTCTACATATTGTTAAACTCTGTTCACAAGATAAAAATTATTGTGTGATATTGGGCAAAGACATAATTTCTTCATTAACGAATTCAAATTTTTAAATGCCTTTCTACATTAGCTATAGAATTTATGCACCTGACGGTATCTGAATGAGAAAAATAAAAGATATTGCATTCTGTCACTGAATGGCCTTGATAACCATAATAGAAATTAAAAAAATATGTTCTATATTTGTTATGGCAAATGTATTCTCCAAAGTATTACAGTAATTATTTTTAAGATCATAGTAATTTAACAGTCCCTCTCTTCTTCAGGTACTCTGGCCTTGGATGATTGCTTGAACCTTCACCCACATATTACCTGCAAAATCTTTGTATATATTTTTAATACTCCAAACTCTTTACTTTCCTTGAAATATGTTTAAAGATAGTGCGGTTTAATGAATGGCCAGATGAAGATATTTCATGGTCTTTCATGCCACAGCTGAAGTAAAATGAAACTATGTCCACAGACATATTATCAAGTGTTTATTTTACTCTTAATTTTTACAAAAATCATCTTATCTTTAACAAAAAAAAACACAGAAGTGAGCTCTCAAAGAAGATATATCTTTCACATGGAGCAGCAAGCATCGTTTCATTCTCAGAGGCTTGGATCCAGGAATGAAATTGTCCACCACTAGACTCCATAGCTCAGTTGTTCAAAGCGCTGGTAATGGATGAACTCGTCCCTGTATCTCACTACAAAATCATGACAAATAGTGCACAGCACTGATGGCACCCTTGGGACCTTGCCACTCTTATGCACATACCACCTTCCTGACAGCTCTGATGGTTGGTGGAACTCTGGAAATTTTCAGTTCTTTCCCATGTGTTTTTTTTTTTTCTCCCACTCCCCACCACCTACCCCCTTCTGTAACCTGATCTTGTGAAGTTACTCAAGGGAACAACATTTCTCCCCAAAACTCCCCAGTGTGTTTGGATCTACAGCACTGTAATCACCTCTAATGTTTAATGCAGACAATAATATAATGTTGCCTATAACACTACTGGAGAACCACAAAGCCTTCTCAGACATCAGGCTTTGGCTCCATTTCTGGTCCCTTAGTGTGTCAGTCACAGCGGGCACCATGCCCAGAACTCCCTCTTGCATTTCCTACCTTCCTTTGTTCCCTAAGCTAGCTGACGTTCTTGGACCTATAAGGTGCAAACCTCCTCTTCTTTCCCAAACTGCTTCTTAGGTAAGCCGTCACTGGCTTCTTTCTTCCTCAGATTTCTTTCCCCCCTTCAGTCAAGGTTCCCAGTTTCCCACCTCTTGCATCTGTTTGCGCATGGGGACCAGCAGCATTAGGCTGGAAGAGCTTCTGCCTGCACTGTCTACTGGCGTATAACTGCAATATTGACAGAAAAGATCATCTCACTGTGGTTCTGTCACAGGACAGTGCATATATTTTATCATACCACTTCTCTCCCCATGACACCTCATTTGTGAACCTCAACTATCAGAAAGGAGCTGTTGGATGTATTGGAAGGCAATTCTAGAGAGCTCAGAATGACATCATGCTGCCCTCCCAAACCATAAGAAGCAGTTCTTCTCTCCTAGCTATCATAGGACTACATGGCTTCCTCCTTGGCGCTAAAGATTCGTCTTCCTCTCTCTACTGGAGTCTGTCAGCAAACCTGAGCAGATCTCCCACCAACTTTCTTTGAGTATAGGTGATAATTTATATATTGTTTATATTTATAGGTGATATATTTACATAGGGCCTACACTTTCCCAGTGTTTTACAACATTAAGTCCATCCTCTGCATCCACAGGGGCAAACGGAGGAAGCGTTTCTGTCTCCTGAGCATTCTCAATTAATTCAGAGCAAGACTTCCTCAGACTTCTGCCTGCCAAAGTACTGCGTACTTGAGTATAGTCTAAAATTTGCCGGAGGTACTTCCAAAGGCTATGCAAGGCCACGATTCAGAGAAATGGCACTGAACATCTATGTCAGAAAGTGAGCTGTGCTCAGCTGCGTACACTGACTCAGCTGTTACGCAGACACCTGGCAGATACAGACCTTCAGCTGCCATCTGTGCTGCCTGTATTGTGCAATCACATCCCCGTAATCTTAGAGTAAAAATGGAGGGGAAGAAGGAGCAATAACTGTGGAGAAAGGAGAGTGCAGTAAGTTTCATGTAACCTCTAATATCAAGAAGTGTAGGTCACGGAGTAGTTGATTTTGCTTGCCACCAAAGCAATTTTCACAGTAGGTGATGTACAAAATTATCCTAGACTCATTCAGTTTTTTAGAATAATCGAGGAGAATTACACACACAAAAACCTCATGTTATATATAGGGCAGTAACAGTCATTACCATAGGAACTGTCTGTCAGATGCCTGCTTCCAAAGAATCCGTCAGAGACATCACAAGGAGAAGCCATTAGGGTTTTGTCATCTGCAGAGGGTAATAAATTCTAAGTGATGCTATCGGTAGTTACTTTTTACAACAGCGTCTCTACTTGCTGATAACTACCCCTTACCTTCTCCCCCTGGAATGAAAAAAAATTAGGATGTCTACCAGCAGGAAGAGATTTTATTCTTTAATACCCAGCTCTGTATCACACGCACAGGAGCACATCCCAACAGCAGAAATTTAAGACAGGCGAAAGCAATAGTGCAAAAGCAGTGTAGTACAGTGGTGGTCTCCTCGTGCCTTTTGAGCTAAAAGGGAGACAACCAAAGGACAACTAGGTTGACAGTTCCTGCAGTTAACTCTACCTTTTGTTTACCTTCCCAACCTTTCACAGAACTCCTGAGAGCTTTCCAAGCTGAGCTGGGCTGCTCTCAATATTCAAAGGTTTCAGCAAGTGGCTATGTGGAATAAATGGGGTAAACTAGTAAATTCATTTGTACAATGGCAATCATGCCTTCAGCTTTTATAATTGGGCTTTTGTTCTCAGGCCTTTTCATATGTCTTTTCGTTAGAGGTAACCTCATGTGTGAGAGCTAAAGCAGTTCTCTCAGAGACAGACCTCTGCTCCCCAGATGCCAGGCACAGAGTAGCCAAGGAATTATGCCTCCCTTCATTTTCTTCTCTGTACCTCTCTGCTTGGTTTTTGTATCTGGTTTTGGCCAGGTTTAGAGGCTGTATGGATTATACATGTTCATTGTTGTATTTAGAAACTTTTTTGAACAATATGTGTAGGTTAGTCCAGAAATACACGTATTCTTAATATGTATATATTTCTCTAATTTACTTTCAATTGTTTTTTACAAATTACTTATTGCATCTAGTCTTCAGGCCAAAACCAGGCTCTTCCTAAATGTTAATATATTCAGTATGTAATGCAGTAAGATTATAATTTAAACTATTCTGCATTTCTACAAAATATTAAATGATATTTCATAACCTGTGATTGTTTCTTCATACAGAGTTGCTAAGGTAACACGCTGGAACTTGTGGTTCAGTTTTGTTCCGCTGACTGTTTATTACATTTTAAAAATAAAAGATTTATTATATTAAGTTGTATTTATTATTTCTACAACCTCTGCAATTCTCCATGGGCTTTTGTG
This sequence comes from Anarhynchus alexandrinus, assembly GCA_008711295.1. Taxonomy (NCBI): domain Eukaryota; kingdom Metazoa; phylum Chordata; class Aves; order Charadriiformes; family Charadriidae; genus Anarhynchus; species Anarhynchus alexandrinus. The sequence continues at coordinate 4,862,077 of VUYV01000001.1, forward strand.
CCAGAGACAAAGGCAGCCTGGTGTTTGGGAGTACTTTTTCTCAGGGGAGACGATGTGGGGGAGAGGTATATAGCACCAGATAGTAGATCATGAAGTGGCTTGTTGCTCTTGCGGAAGACTCAATGTCAGGGGATTTTCATCATTTGTCGAATTTCCTTTGTTTTGCTAGTACGTGGTAGAGGCTTGTTCGTCCTGCCTGATTAGCCTAACATTTGGCATTATTCTTTGTTGAATTCTTTCTCCTCGTCCATGCTTGGACCAGGCACGTCCTATCCCCTTCAGAAGAAGCAGCAAGCCCCCCATGACCTAACCCTGCTGTTCCAGACTGAGGCTTCTCCTATCTTACTGCTTCTCGGGGTACCTGGCAAGCTTGGGAAGTGCCTCTGTTGCATGTTAGGCCAAGCACAATCAGCTGGGCAGGCTTTGCTGCCTGTGCTTTTCACCCTGCCCATTGTGCCTGCAATTCCACTTCAATGTCATCACAATTCCTTGTATTCAGGGGCTTCTGTGCAAGCTACCCACTTCAGTATTTATTTTACTGATTCATGAATATTTTAAAACACATTCCTCTTGGAATCATAGAATCCCATCTCTTAATTAAAAAGTCAGGTGACCATCAAATGCCTATAGATCATGGTTTCATCACATGCAGGCTGTTCTGAAGACGCGATCTTTAGGGAATCTCAGTTTCAAGGCCTTTCTCGCCCATCACCTCAGTAACTCAAACTTGCTGCTTCTATTGAATTGGGAAAATGGTACGAAAGCATGAAGTGCTTACTAAGTTTGATGTTTTCGTTCACCTAGTTTACTGCCTTCCCGTCTGCCCTTTACTTGCAGAGGACTTAAAATAAGATAGAAGCTGAAGGAAATGCTCTTATCCTGCTGTTGTCTATTTAGCTTTCATTTAGTAAGTTGGTGCACGGCTCACACTCATTCTCAAAACCAGCCCATCATCTAAAAGTATTTACATAAGACTCTTTGCATTATATACCAACCTCTGCAACACTAGTATTAACTACTGACATCTGCCAAGGCTGACTAGCGAGTGCTTTACAGTATCAATTCATCCTAAGCAAAAAGCATGTTTGAGTGCTGCAGTGCTCTTGTTAACGCCAATAAGAAGTATCAGCGCTCATATGACACCTAGCAGAAATTAGTACCCACATTCAAAGAAAAGCTTTTGTTATTTTCCAGAGTATTATGTGGACTTTATTGAGATGACTGCATCTGACACCTGCTGTAATATAAAATGCAGCTATAATTAGCCAACTGATGCTCTACGCAGTTTAGGTCGAATCCCTTCTGTGGGAATTATGCTTTAAAATATTCAGAACTCCAAGTGGCTCTCATTACATTTAATTTTTACTTAGAATTAGGTGGTCTAGAAAAAAAATTTAGGATTGTAATAGCCCCCCGCTGAATGCCACACAGCAACGTGAAAACCCATAGATTTTTTTCCAAATAAAAAAATGAGAACAGCAGACTACACTACAGCCTTCAATTGAAGTCTGGCTTTGCTTAATTGTACTTTTTGCACTCATCAGTCTCTCCTCTTCAGAGCAAGCTACAAAAATTGCCTGAATAGCCAAAGAAAAGTTTCCCACAGTCACTGGCCACAGAAAAACACCATTGTCCTTCCTCACAGTTTGATGGACAACATTTCTATAAATGGGTAGCCAGTCTGTCAATGGTACCCTTGCTGAAAAGGCAAAAGAAGAGAACAGATTCTGCCAATATCTGACAAAGCATGTTAACACATAATCAGGCATTCACTAGTCAGGCAGCTGCCCCTGGGACCTTCATAACACAGGTGCCTTTAAGCCATTTCCTATTCACAGATAAAGGAAACAAGCAGGAGATACCTGGGAAAGGAGCAGTCTATTGTGGCCTGTCAAATGTCCATCTTCTAGGCTGCCTGCATAAAAACAGAAAGAACATAAAGGAAACTTTAGCCTGAAGTGCTAAATTATAAAACAGCAAAATACTCTCCAACTCCATAACTTTAATCTTCGTTTAAATAATAATTAAAAGGTTAGTAAAGGAGCACCATGCCTTAGAAGAGGTACCTTCTTCATTCTTTTTCCTGCATCAAACCGAGCAAAAGATCTGTCATGGCCCCAAGGCCAACAACTAGAACAAAGCCAGCAGTGGTGGTCCCAGGACTATCACCTTCACCCGCTGCAGCTTGAGTATGTTTTTTTCCATGCCTAATCTGCTCACTTCTGCACCCAGCTAAGATTATTAAATTCATCCTTTAACTGGGGAAACTGGAATTTTCTGACGGACCAGTCTAGTGTGATTAAAAGTTGATTAAGCTGCAGGACGAAGACTCTCTCCCTCTTTTTTACCAACGTTATCTTAGTGAGCCTAACAAACCAGTGACATTTCATAGTCAATGTCACCCAAAGGCCACTAAGTACAGCAATCGTTTTAGCAGTGAACAGATCATGGTAAGACAACAGTTAGTTTTATGCAAAAGAAAACATTTCTCTTTTGTGATGGTGCATAAACATGCCTGTTTCATACACTCAGCATATTAAATGCCAAAATCTATACTCCCAAGCAGGAACTTAGTTTACATTTAAGTAATCTCATTCATTTTTCATGGTGATTTTAGTAGCACTGCGTGTGTGTTTAATGAACGTGAAAACCACATTAAAAAAAACTTTATCAGATTCTACGGAAGTTGCTGATGGAAGCAACTCATGGAAGCAATGTCAAGGAAAAGGTTTCAGGAGATGTATCACAACCACTGGAATTGCCCTGATGTTGTTGGGAGGCTCCTGAAGGTGATGTGCTGTCTCTGAGAACATAGACTGCTGCAGAGCAGCACAAAGCACTTGCAGCAGAAGCCAAAATATGGCATGGTACAAACAAATAAGTATGGAAAGCTCTTCTGTGCCCTTCTTTATGAAACAGTGCTGATGTCTTGCCTTCTCCTCAATCAAAAATGTTCCAAAGAGCACAGTTATGATTTCTCACGATTACCACTCTCTAAGTAGATCTGCTCTTTCACACAGGCTGTATATATAGAAATATATATATATATAATGAATTTAAACCAGGAAAGTTTCTGAGCTCCTGCAATAAAGTTATTCAAATGGCATTCATAGCCGTCATGAAATTAAGCTGAAGCCAAGAATTAAAAAGACACAGGTAAAGTGCAGTATTATAAAATGTAAATGAAAAAAATATCTGATACCCCTTGTCATTTTTTTTTTTTTTGGGTCAGTTTTGAAAGTTCCATGTACTACAAGGTTTCTTAGCACTGCCCATACCTGTGCAGCTGAGCTGGAGTTATACTTCTCAACATTCAAAAAGGACTGCTTGTTCTCTGTTGAATCAGCCTCAGGTCATTATCAAACTTACAACCTAGGCCCAGTCTTGCAAAGGCTTTTACACACAGGCTTAGCTTTATGCACATGAATAGTCCTTTAGAATTCATTAGAATGATTTGTGCACAAAGTAAGCAGGTGCATGACTAGCTTCACTGAAGGATTGGGACCCAAAATGTCAAAGACTCCATATTCCCTATTAACAAATGCCTCTTCTGCATTAGAAAAATACTGACAGTGTAAAGATGAGTGTGATCTTTTGTTTTGTCTGTTTACTATAATACAATAGAGATCATTCAAATAACTTTATAGTTACTTTATATCCAAAAAGGGCATTATGTATTTACTTGTACAGATGTAGAAGTTGAAGAATACTGCAGGTGGTATGAACACAGAGTGATATATCCAGTGGAGCTTAAAGGATTTAGGTGCCTATCTTACATTGTAATATGGATATATTAACCTCTTAAGACTATTTTGAGAGGCTCAACTCAACTACATAATATAGGTCCCTAATTTCAACTATCAGCCCATGATTCTCATATCTAAAGCAGATCTGGATCTGGTTCCTGAAGTCAATGGAGGAGTGTGCACGGATACCGAATGACTGAGCGGACCAACAATGACAGATGTGGTCTATTAGATGATACCTGTCCAGCTACTGGGGTATAGAAATTTATAAGCTAAACTGCCGAAGAAGGAGGTAAATTTAAATTTGAGAAAATCAACATTTCCACAGGAAAGGCTATGAAGACTGTATGTTTAGAAAGGGATTTGGCTCCCAGCTAAGCTGTGTGAAAAGCTTGTACATAGCACAGCTGAAGAACCCTATTTTAAATATTCCTAAGCATCCATCGCTATTATTTCTTTTAAAATAATAGTCAAATTATACTAATAAAGATGCAAGCTACAGCTTTTAAAATCAAGCACTCAGCAATCAAGGAATCCCAAAAGTTAAAGTTTCTCTGAAGTAAATGTGCTACATTCCTGTTTCCCTGTTAAATATAGATTTTCAAGTATCCCATTAAACCTGAGTTAAATATATAATATGTGCAGCATGTACATATTAATGCAGTGGAAAATTATTAATTTTTAGACTATCTTCAGGTATAAGTGCTTAATTTCACAATGCTTGTGTCAATTTACTGACAGTTTACAGACAAGGGAAACACTGTGAGCATAGACACCTACTCCGCAAGACACCTTCTACATTTTCATGTGATAGTCTCAAAAGGAAATTATAGAAAGGAGGTTTATAATCAAACCTTTCAGAGTAGCTAGAGAAGTCTAAAATTTGTGAACACAGAATAATTATAATAATAGTTCACTGACTTCTAAGAAGAGCTGTTGAGCTGGGCCTTGCAGAGATCAGTTCTTGATCCCAAATTATATAACCGAACGAAAGAATTTTCTGCAGAGGATGCTGATCTTACTTGCAGATGGCAGCAAGAAAGAGGGGGCAGGCAGGTAGGTAAAACTTAAATATGGTGTAAAATTACTGAAAAAAGATATGAAAAATAATGACCAAAGTAAGGCAAAGCATGGAGCAGTATTAGAAAATCTCAAGGGTAAAAAAATTCAGAAAGGAAGAGCCAGGGGTCTATGTACGTGTCAGGATAAGGACAATAAACAGAAAGCAGGCAACAGCCTTAGAAGATTTTGCATTTTGTTAGGAATTATGAAATTACTGCAAGTCATAAATATAAGATACTTATAGGTTTTTTTTTTCTTTAAATGCAAATATACCACAGCTGTATTTCCCACAGGACATTTCATAAAAATCCCATTCCAATGCTCTCTGAATAGGGCTTTCTAAATTTTGATAGAGTGACAGAAACACCAAAAGGTCAGCAAAAACATTTGCTTTGAAGGAATGCAGCTCCTATTGGAGAATTAGTTTTGCAATTCAGAGCCTTTATTTGATGAACTTAATAAGCACATGTCAACATTTTAGGGAAGCAGGCTTAGCTGTTTCAGCTGGCGTAGTGCTTAAAATTAGGCACCAGCTTAAGCGTCTTGTTGAACCAGGATTCATAACCTTGGTTGGAGAGATGTCTTTTCCTGGGTACCCAGGTAGCAACAGAAGTAAAATGCTCTTCTCCTGAAATAAATGCTTGGAAAAAGAAATAAAAACTTCTATTCTGGAGGGCACTTGTTATGTCCTATTCTGTTTTAATCCAACGGGTAGGATACTATCAATTTTCTATTTATAAACTAAGATAATTTAGAGCAGCACTGATAATCTGAATATTAACGAAAACTACATTTACAGCAGTCAGTGCCAAGCTGCCTGGGGCTCTGCGCAGAATTCAGTTTTTATCTTTGAAGCTCCAAGTGATTTCAGTTTAGTTTTTTCCTGAAGTGTTGTCTCTTTTGCCTTTCTATGTGCTACAGCTGACATAAACAGAAGTACGCAGCATGAGCTTTTCAATGCAGGAGAAAAATGTGCTTATACATTACTCAGGCTCCTTAGCTCAGCACTTCACTCTTTGGCACAACAAACCTCAAGCACTGGTACATTCTGCAAAGCACCCACCTTTCTCTGGGTGTTAGGGACAAAATTAAAGTGCGAGTTCAGAAATTACGTTAATTCAGCAGAAGAAATAGTGCTAGTAATTATGACAGTGGTGACCAGCAAACAGAACTTGTGCCAATTTATTAAAGTTTACTGTGATTTTAAAGTGTTCAAAGGCACCTAGAGTTGGAAAGAGGTGTATATCTTTATCATTTCATGAACCAAATAAAAAGGAACAATAGCCCAAAAGCAAAAGAAAATTCTTTTCCATTTCAAAATCGTTTTCACTCAAACAACAATATTTGCTATTGAAGAACTTAGTGGGTTTGTGTTTATATTTTTCAAGGTGGTTTTGGTGGGAGAGGCTTTTATACACCTCAGAGATCCATTTCAGGAATCAAAGCTGCAGAAGATTTAATATGACCATGATAGCTTTATCCCGGAATGTCGAAAGCAATTCCAGATCATTCCCTCCATTGGTAGTCACATTATTAAAATATCTGAAAGTGGACATAACTGCCAAGTTGCAGATATTTAAATCTTCTGATCCCTCTTTCTAAACTAGTCTCTCTATCTCCGGCAATCCACTTCTTGCCAGTTTTCTACAAATCCTCTCCAAATTACCAGTATCTTTCCAGCAATGAGAGCTTCCAATATTTTATTGTTTCACCAGCTTTAGTGAGCATGCCATGTAATTTCCTCTGTCTTTATGGGAGGCCTGGATTTACTGTGGCCAGCTTTACTGCCAGAGGCGATTGCAAGCGTATTAATTTTTACTGTGCACTACATGCAGTGAGCACATAATCATCTTTTGGAGCCATTCTGCTCTGGTCTGTCTATTCCATTAGATATGAATGTTTAACGTACTTTGTCCTAGCTGTATTTGTACATGTTTTTTCCCTATTCTCATTTTCTCACATGCTTTCATTTTTCTAATCTCTTAAATCACTTTGGATTATTTCTGTTCTGTTCATGTTTGCATAATGCATTACATAATTTAATCTGTGAAATTTCAGATGATACCACATTTATTCAGCTAGCAGCTGCAACACAGATCAATGGCCTTCTGAGACAGTGAAAGGAGGAAGAAAATCTGTGCCCTGTTTACCTATAGGAATCATTACTGTTTCTCTAAAAGAAGACATTTGGCATCAACAGGAAGAAAGCCAAGATCCAGTTTCTGCTTAGTAAATAATAGGAGGACATCAACAACACTGCAGACTACTTCATGGTCTTTTGCATACCTTTCTTTTTTTAATGATCACTGAATAAATAACGGTACATCACCTCCACCATTTTTTGATATCCTCCACGTTCATTCATCCTCCCTTATATTTCCATGTATATGGCAGCGTAACCTCCAGTATCTTTCTGACATTTATGTGTTTCTCCCTTCATTTTTTCATTGGAAACATTTTGTACCCCAAAGCAACCTCTTGCTAGAGGTAAAGATAACATGCTCAAAAGCAAAGGAAAGATCCCAGGTCTCTCAACTAATAAAGCTACATCCTAGCCACTGCTAAAGTAGGCGTGCGTCTGCTCCATCGCTCCAGGAAAGCTCCATTTTTCAGAAGTGGAATTTCTCAGGTAGCTGAGCATCCGTCACTTGAAGTTAAAACTTGGTTCAAATGTCTGGACTTGATCTATCTTTGCAGGTCATTGGAGATTCAGTCAAGGCAAATTGCCTCCTCTGACACTGAGGAGCAACAATCAGTGCCAGCGTGTTACATCTGTGCTCCATATTCTGTTCTGGCCAGCAAATTACTTAGATGTTTATTCAGTGTTATAGTGCTGGTGGGGGAAGGGGAGAGGAGACTGCATTTTCCTTCATTCTTGAAAGCTTCATGGTTTCATCCAAATGAGGTGATTACATTTTGCAGGGTTGCTTCAGCTGCTTGTCCAGAGATAAACCTGCAAGAGGCAGGGCAGGCTGAAGCAGCCAGTCCTTGCCCATGAGCTGGAATTAGCATTGTTGGACAGAATGGCAAAATAAAATGTCACAATCTTTCTTGACTGACTACCATGTTCTGTGTTCAAGATATTGTCATTTGACAAAAACAGTATATTTGCAGGAATTAAGTAAATTTCTCTACATTTCAGACCTTCCAAATCAGGAACACATTCTGCAGTAAGCATTTCTGAATCCAGAGTGGTTCTCATAATCTGAATCCAGGCAAATGCCATCCAGCCCACCTTAGATAAGATATTCTTGCAAAACGCAGCTCTCCATGAAACTTATTTGTAATCATTAGCACTGACGTTCTCTTTGGAACTAATTTTCCTCTGGAAATGAGCAGGACTTTCTCTGCTTGAGTCTTCCCAAATATTTGAGTTGGTTGCTGAATGGAGATACAGAATACTATGTCTTAATTTAGTGAAAATAAATCCCACTGAACTGAAGCTAAGTTTTATCTGGATACTTTAGAGAGAAATGCCTTTAAAATATCCCCCAAAATATCAGTCAAATAAATTAATCTGCCTTTCAAACATTTTTATTTCAGAAAGCTTTGACATTTGTATATACAACAGCACTCACCATTTCCCAATGGAATAAAAAATACTGGGGGGAAGGGAACAGGAAGATGTATGAAGGTTAAAGGATCAAAATTAGGGTATCCAAAGAAACATCAGGTAGAAAATCTTTGTCAGCATTCATACTGTCCTAGGAAAGAAATCAAGTAGACTGTCTTAGAGGGAATACAGTCTTGCAAGTCCCATAATCAGAGTACTCTGACAAACCTGCTCATTGTGGTCAGATGAAAAAATAACCTTGCTGTAACCAGAAGAGTCTGAAGAGAAGCACATATGAATGTAAAAAAGTGAAGGTATAATCAGAAAAGCATAGCTGAAACAAGCGCAGCAATATGATACACTTAAATAAACACATATCGTCCTTCCTTCCATGAACGAGCACTCAGTGGAGGCCCTTCTATAAGTGTGCCTGCCATGTGCCCACGCTGACAGCTCCATGGAGGCTGCTGAAGGACACGAAGGAGCAAGGAGGCGAAGATGAGGTGAGGGAATAAGATGACCTCGCAGGGAGAGGATGCCCCACAGGAGATGCTGCAGCCTGGGGTTCACAGCCTGCTGGTACCAAAGGTGCCCAAGCAGCACGCAGAGGAAGGCCTACACCCCCTGGGCCAACACACTGCGACTCCGCGACCACCGAGGTGGTCTTTTACCTGATGGCTGCAATGGGCCTGAGCTGAGAAAAGCTTCAGGGTCCCTGAGAGGTCTAAGGAAGGAGCAAAAGCTAAGATGCCTCCTCAGGCTTGGGAAACACGACTGCTCGCCACCCTGGAGAGAGAGGTACCGCAGGAGAGGGTCCTCCACACACCACAGCATGGAAACCCAGAGGAGGGGCAGAGCCCGGTCAGGACAGCCAGGCCGGAGGCTGCCTCCCCAGCCCGGGCCCTGCTGCCACAGCCGAGAAGCTGCCCCGAGCCTTAAGAGTAATTTCTTGGGACAGAGCAGCCCCGAGTCGAGCCCGGCTGCCAGGCTCAGGAGCCCGGGAGGGAACCCCCCCCACCGCCCGCCAGCGCCGGCCGCCGAGCCGCTCCCCCTGCACAGGGAGCGCAGCCCGCGATTGGCTGGCGCGCCTATCCATCAGTCCCCCGGGGGCGGGGCCAGCGGACACGGCCATCCGAGGGGTTCGTCATCGCGGAGCGACGGCGGGGACGTTGTGGCGGCGGCGGTCCGGTGTCATGGCGGCGGCGGCGGCGCCCAGCCCGCTCCAGCCCGGCGGCCACGCTCCGGAGATGGGCGCCGACCCTGCGGCCTCGGAGGTGGCGAGCAGCGCTCTGCGCTCCCTGGCCGGGCTGGCGGGGCAGGTGAGTGCGGGGCGGGCGGAAGGGGAGGCCTGGGGCAGGGCTGGCCCGGGCGCCGCCGGCCCCGCACCGCGCCCGGCTCGCCCCTCCCTGGGGGCCCGAGCAGGGCCTGTTCCTGCTTCTCCCCGGCCTGCGGGGCCCTTCTGGGCTCCAGGGGTGGAGTACAGCGCCGGAGAGAAAAGCAGCCCGCCACAAACTGGGGAGCGGCCTCGCTTCTGGAGGTTGTTCCGGCCTGGCCCCTGTCAGGGCTGGGGGCTGGCGGTGCCGGCTGCGGCCCTCCCGGCGGGGCCGCCCCAGGGTGCGTGGCCTGCTGCTGCTGCCTGTCACGGTCGTGGCCGTGCCTTTGCCTTTTAGTGACGGGCCGTCTCCTGTCACTTCGTAGTGTGACGAATGATGTCTCCCATGAGAAACTGCAGTCTGCCTAATTGCTGTATCTTAACTATTAATGATTGTGCAATGAAAAGCTACTAAGAGCTTACTGTGCATTAAATCAAAATAAATGATCAGGAGCTCGAAGTTAGCCTTGCCTTGGTAATAACATTCTATGAAACACACAGTGCATCTCAGTGGGTCAGAATTTTTAGAGCAGCTTTGCTCTGTGGTACTTAAGTTGAAACACCTACTTTAGGTTTAGTAATGGCTATGAATTATTTAACAGATGTTATGGTAGTGGTAGGAGGCCCTTATCAGGAGAAGGTTTTAGTAACAACTTAATTATTACCATAAATAATTTACAGATTAATTCATTTTCCACTGTGGAAGCATATATGTAGTTCTGTGAAGGCAGTAGAAGCACACTTTTGCTTCTGAAGTTAGACAGCAGTTTGAAGGTTTGGGGCCAGATGATGAGCAATAGTTGTGGGAGATAATATAACTTAATATATGTTTATGTTACAGAAATGCTCAGAAACTGTTTAGTAGTAGCTGCTGACTGATCTGAAATTATTTTTTAGAGCATTTCACCCCTAATCTGAATAAGTCTGCTAGTAATTGTCTGTTTTCAAACAAAAGTAATCCAAAATTAAGGGCCTGAAAATTCCCATCTGTAAAGTGATTAAAATCTACCTTAGCTTTTGAACGGGAGGGCAGTGCTGAACAACTTTATGATCATACACTGCTAGTTGATAGGATTACTGAGATGGGAAAACTACCTGTGTATTGAGGACTAAATATTTCGTAATTCTTCCTGGTGAAAATGCTAAATGTCATCAGTGAAGAACTAGTGACTGTAATTTTATGCGGATGTGACAGTCATTCATACTCTTGTTCTTACAATGTTAATGTGAGTGAAAAGTTGAACTCTTGTATTTATGAAAAACACAAAGAATGATAAAGGAGAAGTGTCTGAAGCTCTTAAACTTGTGATTGGTATCCCAGTTAATTAATTGTTTTCAAAACTACATTAAACACTCTAGTTTCTGCCTCTTCTGCAGCGGCTTGCTTGTTCTCCAAAGTTTGCTCTATGTCTAGCAATGTCATTGGAGAGAGCTTAGTCATTTTTAACAGTCTTTGGGTGTGCACAGACAATTGCGAGAGATCAATTTAGAGTTGCTACATCCCCTCAGTAGAGTTACAGTAGTTATGGTGCACGGTCAAATTGTCTTCATTGGCGTTTGGAGTGTATTCTTTCCATGACAACAAACCCATTTTACTGTGCACTGCACTGAACTGTAAGTAGGGGTCTGGTTGCTCCATCTCAGCTGAGAAGGCCCTCTTAATTGCTCAGTCGTGATTGTTTCCAGTTATTGGGTTACGCTCTTGTCTGCCAGCACTTAAGTTCTGGTAGATTTAACTGTGGTGTTTTACCAACTTATTGACTCTAGCAATCCATCTTGCGTTTTTGACTGAAACTACTGATTCCCCGTTTCCCCTTTATAGAGATGAGTGAATGTGTGCCAGATTGTTAGCTGTCACAGTTTGTCATCCATTGTAGTAGTTTGAGCTGAATTTATGCTAGCAGGTTGGACTGCAAACAGGAATATTTCTGGCACAGGAATTTTTTTACTAGAGTAGTCACTTGCAGCACAGTGACGAGGACATCTGGGGATAACAGCTCTTAAACCCAGTATGACTGATAGTGAAAAGTTCTTTAAATCCCAAGTGACAGTCAGTGTCCTTCATAAAAAAACTTCAAAGGGCTGAAATGACTTATGATCCTGTAAATTCCTACAGAATGGGTTGTGGACTTGTAAATATACAAAGGCTTTGCAGTTACCAAATCACAAAATTTATAAACCTGCTTGTCACAGTTCTTGTAGGTAGAAGGATGTAAAACACTGAGAAAACTAGTTGTATTGTGCTGGAAACATGTTTGGATGCAGGTGGGGTTTATTCTTTGCTTATACTTAAAAACAGTCTGTGAGTTTAAAATATCACTGGTCCCTATATTATTTTAAGACAGAAGCTCTACTGGTTTTGTACATTGAACTACCTGGACAGGAGTTACATGCTATGATATGAAGGCACACATCAGCTGATTCTTTTTGAAAAAGGAGGCTTATTAGGAAATTGCAGCAGGACTCCTGTTGCATTACAGTGACTTACATCTATGACTCTCTTACCCAGTCAGTGGTCTGTAATGTAGTGTATAGCAGATGTTACTCTAGGAACTTTGGGAAGAAATGCATGCTTCAGATGATCACATATGCACAATGGCTTAATTCTTAAAGTTTTATTCTTACTAAATTCTAAATACATTCTTGATTTTGTAAGGTGTTTGAAACTAATATTTCCTAAAACATTACTTTTTCTATATCCTGTGTAGTTTAAGTATGAAACAGGAATAACCATTTATGTGAAAATTATCTAAAATACATTATATATTTAGTCTGACTTTCTCCTTTGCTATATAATTTGGAATCTAACCCTGGATTTAACAAGGCTGTTCTTTGACTAAAGAAGGAAGGCTCAGGCTTATAGTTCTTTACATACAAAATTGTGATAATGCTGGGGTTTAAAACTAACGTAGAACAACTTAGTATCCACTGATATGCCTTCAGAGTGAGGGAGGCATTCCTGTGTTTAGTTCACATTGTTTCCTCATACAGTGTGCTGTGGATTCAGGAAACATGCATATGCATTCTGTGTTCTTGTCCATAACATTTGGTGCTGGTAGAAGTTAGATATCTTTAGACCATATTTTTAAAGGTCACTTTTGTCATCTGCCTGAGGTCTCTTTTTCTTTTTTACCCTTTTTAAAAAAAAATAAAAAATAGAAGGAGTGACATGTAGGTATACAAATATACATATGACTTGGGAATTCTGTGTCTCAAACCTGTACCTGTAGGTCCTCTTGATTTTAAACAAGAGTTTTATCTGTATTTAGAATTCGGGGGTCACTGTTTGGTTGAACAACCTGCTTGGCTTTGGGAAATGAAAGTGCTCGTTACTTCAAGATCTTGAGAAGAGCTTTAGTGTAACAAAAATGGCAAAGGCAGGTGTGAAAGTGTGTACTTCGTAAGTGATTATTAACAATCAGCTTTGTATTAGAAAGCGAAAGTTTATTTTAGCTTATACAAGATACATAGATCCTTTAAATAAAACTTCAGATTCACTGTGTGCGTTTCACTTTATTGCTTTGGGAGTTAAATATTGCAGTTCATTGGCAAAGAAAATAGACTATGGCAATTGTTATTTTGTTCTGAATGCATATAAAGGGAAATAGTGTGCTTTGGAAATGGGTTTGATAGTGGTGCTGTGTAGTCTAGAGTTCGTTCAACCTTGAGATCTTTAAAAAGATTTATTTTTTTTTAAAATACTTATTTTTCATATAAAGCCTCCTTTGGATTAGCAACAAGTAAAAATTTCAAGAATGTGGCATGGTGCAGTATCGGGACCTTGGTCATACAGGCTTAGATAGCCTTGCAAATCTCAGAATAAAATAGATGAACGTACAGGAGGCTGCCATCCTGGGTGCATGTTTCTTCCTACTGGTGGTTCTATCATCTGCTCAAAGAAAAGATTTGAGCGATTAACATGAACAGTACGTTTTCATACGATAGTTAATGAACTGAGAATTGACTGAAGTTAAAGATCAAATTAATACAATGAAAGTGTGATGAAGTAGTAAGGAATTTTGAAATTTTGAGTGTACTCTACAAATACTAGCTTACTTTGAAAATGACAGCTGCTTGAATTATAGTTAATGTCAAACCTCTCCAATGTCCTCATATAAAAATGGGGTCTGTATAAGATTGAGCATAGTTGTTGTCCTGTAGAAGTCTTGTACACTTTTGTGACATTAATACAACATAAGAACATAATTTTTTGTTGTGTTTCTTTTGCCCTCTTGAAGCTTAACCTTGGAGATGATATCGTGAAAGTTGTAATCGATTGGAGCAAGCTTCAAAGCACATCAGCACTTCAGCCAACATTGCTCTTTAGTGCACTTCAGCAGCATATTTTATGTTTGCAGGTAAATATTTCATTGGACACATTTGACTTGACAAAAGTGATCAACAACTAAACTGTAAAATTTCAGTTGTTTTGATCTTCTATTGCTATGTCCAACAAAAAAGCATGCAAAAGTATTATACGCTTGGGATTCCACTATGCTTCATAGGTACTCACACTTATGGATTTTTCAGATTAGTGGTGGGAATAGCCACTGTAGGTGAGCAGGCTGAATAAATGCAGCCTCATTGATTTCTAGACTTGCATTGTAAATGTGATACATTTCCATCTATGGTGGGTTATAATTAAGCAATAAGACACGGCAGGTGTGTGTCATGCTATGATAATGATTCCATGCGTTGGGTGAGTTTTGAGGCTCATGGAGTGCTTTCAGTGGTTCAAGAAGTGGCATTATCCCAGCATGACACATCCTGGAGTGTCTTACTGCAATTAAATATATTTTCAGCGTAGGTTTTTTTTTTTTTTTTAAGAGTAATTTCTTTGACATTAATGTCTCATCTTGCCAAGTAGCCAGTCACCATTACTGTCATTTCTTTTAACTATTTGAAACTTTCTGACTCTGCCAAAAGTACGTGTAATTTAGTTGCATGGCAGGGAGGGTGAGCAGTTTGTCAGCTGGTAACTGAACAGTGTTTTGACCTTGATAGTTCATCTTTAAAAGGTGGGGATTTGAATACCATTTTTTTTGCTTCAGCTAGTCAATGAATTATTTCAAGTGTGTAGTACTGAGAGGGCAAAAAAGGAAGTTCCTGTATTTGCTTGTCTGTAGGTAAAAGAAAGACCCTTTATGTTTTCCAGACATCCACCAAACCTTTGGTGTGATAAACAAAAAGAGAAAATATGTAAGATAAAAGCAAGTAAAATTTACATCCAGTTGTAAGAACACTGCAAGTAGGAATTTGATTCTGTTTCAGAATATGTGACTGGTAAAAATCATGTTGTCTTTAAAAAAAATAAAAATAATTTATAGAGGGAAAATAACCAGTGAAATTCAGACTAGATGAAACTGGTAAAAAGGGGGTGTGACCTACATATGCACTGAGGTTTTGTTATTACATCTTGTGTAAGAGTTATTGCAGTAGAATAATAAGCATTTATTTTTGCTGCTACAAATGTCAGTGCATTCTGTTATTTAATTTCATGACCTAAGTAGATAATCAACCGTGTCAAGAAAAGCATGTGCTAAGGATAATGCCTATATATTTCATGTCTGTGTTCTCTCATTCACTTGAGCAACTGCAGTTTCAAGTGGAGAATGTAGTGCTGTGGTGATAAAGTAAAGGCTTTACAGTGTAAAAGCATTGGCTTTCATGTTAAGGAGGAAAAATACTAAGCCTTACTGTTCTGAGTAGGCATTTGAATGACATGTTAATTAAGTGGCATTGGTGCCAATGATTGAAGCTTTGATTTAGCTAGTAACAGATGAGTAGCAGTCAGATTTTTTCAGAAATTTGGGAGTTTTCCTATATAAACCTCTAAAAGGCACAGGTCAAAAAGGCCAGAATCATGGTGTGCACAGTATTTGGAACTACAGCTTTTTTTTTTTTTTCTTTAATTTTATTACTGTATTCCATCAGATGATGTAATTCCTAAAATTATTTCACTTGGTCTGTTTTAGAGATGGTAATAGTACTTGGATTTTTGCTGTTTGTTTTTGCGCTTTTTTGTTTGTTTGGTTGGGTTTTTTTAACTCTAACATACTGTTTTCTTTGTTCAGCCTCTTTTAGAAAAACTCCAGTCATTGATTAAAGAGGAAAATATAGGCCATGTTGAACTTGCAGGTAAAACAGAAGGCCAAACTTGTGAAACAAGTTTAGATGTTTATGATGGTAACTGTCAGACTGAAGAAAAGTATGCAAGTTATGACTTGGGAGATCTGAAGGATGCTCATATTAATTTTGATCCAGAGGTGGTCCAAATAAAAGCTGGAAAAGCAGAAGTAAGTGATTTACCTAAATTTAAAAAGAAGAAAAAGACCTTTATAAATTTTAAATTTAAAGAATGAAATAGATACATGCCATCATGTTTATTACCTGCAGATTGACAGGCGGATATCAGCCTTCATCGAGAGGAAACAAGCTGAGATCAATGAAAATAATGTCAGGGAATTTTGCAATGTTATTGATTGTAATCAAGGTAACTGGCTAGCCAGACTTTAATCTTCATAGTGATTTAAGTTTGGGGTTTTTTTTGGTTGTGTGTGCTTTGTTTTCTTCTCTTTTTTTTTTTCCAAAAGCACTATTCTATATTTAAAACAGAACTTTATTTTAAGAGTAACTTTGTTTTAAAGTTAAGAACTTGCATGTGCACTGCAGATGATGTCAGATAGAGAAAAAAAGAAAGTAGTCACTGCATGACAATGTTTAATGCATCCCATACAGAAAGATTATAGCTATTACTGTGTTCATTTGAAGAACTGCTATCTTAAATCAAGTGATTTTGTAGCTATTGTTCCCAATGTTTTAGCTAGATGTTCCTTCCAAAGTCAACAGAATTGCAATTCAGAAATGTCTTGTGAATTGCATATTCAAATTGAAGTTAATTTAATGCTAGTTCAATTACAAAGAAGTATTTTTTGCAATCAATATGAATTACTAGCTCCTTAAAATAACTTTTTTTCTTTCAACATTACTCACGCTATTGGTGTTTTTAATGCACTAACTGGCACAAAGTAACCAAACAATCTTAAATCCATCCGGTAGGCTGGATCTCATTAGCATGATCAGTAACTGTGTAACCAAACGCATCTTAAAAGTGAAGACACTTTTATTTATATAAGTAGTATGGAGACATTTTCTAAGTACCTGTGAACCCAGATGTGCATTGTCTCTGTGATGTACTTACGCTTTTAGAGATCAAAGGTTATTGTTCCATAATCTTTGTAGGAAGAGAGTTTAATTCCTTGAATATTAGTTGGAATGAAAATGACATCTGAAGTCTAGTGGAATATGCTAGATAGTAAAATACTGATTTCTAAAATTGTTACTTACGTACAGAAGAAATGGTGATAAGACCTTCCTTTGCATGTTCAGGCATAATAAAGTATGTATAAAGCTTTGGTGTATATGAACAGAGATCAAAATATAAACATTAGAACAAACTAAGATGGTCTGTACTGTAGGTTTTTATGGTTAAACAAATTAAAGAAGTCATAGGCATCAGAATAATTGCAGGAAGGCGAGAAAAGAATGCTGATGAGTAAACTAGAGCAGTCTAAAAATAGGAGAACAGTTTCAAAAAAGGACATAAAAACAGAATAACAGTGGTAAGCAGGGAAAAGACTTCTTTACAGGAATAAAGAGAAAAGCGGTGAACTAAATAAAATGTAAATTGGCAGAAATTTGATCCTGATCCAATAAACCTTTGTATACCTGCGTGCATACATTTATATAAGTGACTTATCCAATTAAAACCAGTAGGTCCATGCAAGTGTGTGAAGCTATTAATAAGCAAGTGTTTATAGAATGAATGAAATATTTCTGATGTTTTTATTGTATGAAAAATTTTAATTAGATTTGTTAAAATCCTCAAAGCTGATGATGGTTAGAATATTTTAAATTATAAATACATAATTAGGACCTCACTTTTAATATTATTATTATTTATTTAGAAAATAGCTGTGCCAGAACAGATGCAATTTTCACACCCTATCCTGGATTCAAAAGCCACATAAAGGGTAAGCAACTATTTAAATACCCATTTATTAAGAGTGTCCAGATAGAACAGCACTGATGAATTTTTGACTTAAAAACTTCTTATGGCATGCTCAAAAAATGCAAACTTAACTTACTGATTTTTTTACTCTAGTTAATACTTTTACATCTTTGCTTACTTCTCAAAGGGTTTCAATCCCATAACTGCTTCATTAAGCTGATGGTTATGCACTAAAGACCAAAAAAAAGTGGCCTATTTTCATTGTCTGAAAGGAAAGATGCAAAAGATAAAGCAGGACAGAGAAGCTGAACAATTCTTAGCTTTTCTTCTAAGGTGAAACCAGCAGTCCAGTTAAGGAATTGAGATTAGATAAAATTACCTGCTATTTTTTGTTAGTCGGTGTAGGTATATTGAATTAGAAAATAATTTCGGGACACAGTGGATGTTCTGAGACATAGGTTTATGGGAAGTGACAAGCTGGGGAACAAGCTTACCACTGCATTACCGTTTGGAAAGGAGTAAATAGTATAGAAATGATTGTCCAAGAGAAGTTATGTATAAAAAATTACTTGGCCATCTGCTGCTCTCTAGGTGTACGCAAGTTATTCTGTGTTCAAAAACAAACAGAATCTCCAAAGTGAGAAAGAAAGCAACCCTCTCTTCCATTTTTGAGAATCATAGGATTCAGTTATCCGCTTGATATTGGTTCCAGAAACCAATTCATTATACTGAATTCCAGAATTCAGAATAATACTGTGAAGTGCAATGATAGGTATAAGCATTAAAAGGTCTGAGGAGCTAAGAGGGAGATGGGGAAGTGAGTTTGAGTTTAGAAACTTTCACTAAGAACCCCTTTCAGTGGTTGCTCTTTTAAACTGAGTGCTAGTTTGTAACTTGGATGATAGCGTATTACAGGAAAGAAGGAAAGTTTGCACTTCAAGTAACTAAAACCCAAACAGTTCATAACTGAAATGTGAATAAAACTTAAAAAGGAATTGGAAGTAAAACCAGCATAAACTGAAGCAAGAATGTATCGTGTAGCCTTCATGAAGTACTGAGTAAAAAGGTGTGTTCTTCAGTGTCTGGAATTGCCAACATAGTCTGTAAGTCCGCAGTACCCTGCAGTAGTCCTGTCAGAAAGGACTTGAGTAATGACCGTGATTTAAAGAGAAGTGACCAAAATCTGATGAAGACATGGTTCAGCAGGGTGAAAAGATAGACCCAGAAGCAGCTGAAGAGTCATTAAAGCTGTTACCCGAATAACAAAAATAAGAGGAGAAGTTCCTTGCTGAAATTCGGAGCGGTTCTTCTAGTTGAATACCTCCCCTCATCTTCATGTATTTATGATGCTTCCTGTAGTATTAGGTCTGGCCTCTTCTTTGCATTCACAACAGCTCACATGTGCAACTGCTGACATAGATATTGGGTTTTCTGCCATTTATCAGCAGCTGATGAAAAATTCTTGATACTGCCATTCTACATGAATGTATGAGTAATTCTTTTACTTTGCATATGTAAAGTCCTAGGTTTTTGTTTAGTTTGCTTATTCATGCAAAAATAGGAGAATACTTTTACTCGAACCTTTGATCTTAATGTGTGTGCGACCCTTCACATGAGAGACTGGTGTGAAATTGATTTAACACAGGTTTTAATATTTTAATATTTTGATTGTTTTAGTTAGATGTACTTTGCGTTTCACGTGCATATATGTTAAATTTGTGTTCTCTTTACCTAGTTTCTAGGGTCGTAAATACATACGGACCTCAGACTAGATCTGAAGGAGCGCATGGGTCCAGTCACAAAGCCAATGTACCCATTCATGATTGTGGAAACCAAGCTGTTGAGGAGAGACTGCAAAACATTGAAGCACACTTGCGGTTACAAACAGGTTTGTATCATGTTTTAATTTTGACATCGGTGTGCCAGTTTGTACTACAGTTATGATAACTGTAGTAAAACTGGGCAAGTCTATAAAAACTGACTGTAAAAACAGTGGATAGATCCACTGAAGGGTTTAGTCACCCCAAGTACTACAATCTAATGTTTAGGTTCTTATGCCCAAAATGGAACCAAGATTTATGCCCAAATTAGGATGCTGAGTTAGTAAATCTACACTTGATGTGGTGGCAAACGAGAGAGAGGCACTTCAGAGTGGAATTTAAAACAATCTGGAATATTTGGAGGTAAGGGTTCTCCGTAGCCAGTGGACTGGCCCACTTGACCCACTGAACAGGAAAAGCTGAGGTTAGGACTCAGTCCTGTCTCATGGACGCCCTGTGGGCTGGTGATAGGATGAACCCAAAAGACAACCTGAAGCCTTTTCCTGAAGGTGGATGATTCTTGAAATACAGTTAGGTGAGAAGCTTATTTCCCAGAATGTGGGAAGCTTATTCTCAATACTTCGCTTTAGCCATGCAAACATGAGTCCACACCTTTCACTGAAATAAATGCCATAGCCACCAGGCTACTTACTTTAAGTAGTTGCTTTCCTCACCCCAGCTTTCTAGAATATAAATCAATGAGGCACTTACTAAGGAGGAATCTGTATTTTTCCTGAAAAATGTTTTCAAAATAGAACAGAAGCCCAGATTTTCATGCAATAGAGTGAATGTTCTACACATCACAATGCAGACACACACTAACTTTTTTTTGTCTTCTGAGTACTGAATAGATGCCAATCCATTCTCTAAGAATATCGTGAACCTTGACTAGATTACTAGGTTCCTGTGAATGCATACTGGATCAAAGTCCTTTGGTGTCAAGGAGAGTAGAATACTCCTAGATACTGTTGGGGCAGCAGTCAGAGCTTGATGCTTAGCTGTATAACTGTCTCAAAAAAAAAAAAAAAGTGGGTTTTGTGCATGGAAATAGAATTTGCAAGCGGCTGGTCAGCATTAAGGTTACAATGTGTAGTAGCTTTGGAGTTTATACATGTCAGGGATAATGATTGGGGGCAGCTAAGGAGGAGCCCTTGCTTCCAGTTTGTGCCTGTAATATGTGACAGAATTTTGTTTGAAGTGGAACAGCTCAGCTAAAGTACAGTATAGGGGAAGAGGATGAAAGTGCAATTCCAGCTCAACTCCTGTCCAAATCAGCATTCCTGGGGAAGGTCTCAAGATCATTTGTTACTTGCCCAGCAGCTGTGCAAAAAGTATTCATCTGAGCTGGTAACTTGCCTCAGCTAGCTGCTCGCCACTTTTTGTTTCTGATGGCTGAAAGAGTTGTTCTTGACTCACCTGCTGTTTTTCAGAACAGCTTCTTCTAGTGCTAGTACTGCTCTTTTCCCTTTACATTAAGAGACAGCAATATTAAGAGCGAGAGGTTAGCCGATTTAATTAGTAGCTGCTGAGTGATGAGTAGAGAGCAGAACCGAAGGAGGGAAGCTACCTGCAAAATTGTCTGTCTGAAGTGAGGAAATAGATGAATGGCAAAAAAAACCCCATTAGTGGTTATTTCGGTAGTTTGTGCAATAGAATTGTCTTACCTAACAGACCTAGAAATAAATGGAAATGGACAGCTTGTCTTTTGATCAGTTCTGTTCTTACATGGGGAAACAAGCCCAAGCTGCTGTAGTATAGCTGCAAACAGCAAATGGGTTGAGGTGGGTTTTTTTGTTGCTATTGTTTTTGTGGTGTTTGTAGGTTTTTTTGAATTTCTTTTTTTTTTTTTTTTTTGCAGGGGGTTGGGTATTTTTTTATTTGGTTGTTTTTTATTCCAAAGGTCTGTTACTCTATTACACACACACATTCCCCACCCCTGCTGCTCCCATCTTTGGCCAGGCAAACAGTGTTCTTTGTCAAGCACAACTCATACCTGTCCTCTGACCTCTGGTGCTCAGTGGAGATAGGTTTCCTTCAGAACAATCTTAGATATCAATGCTGAATTCATGTGTGGTGTGCCAGCCCATCTGCTCCCTCCTGATGCTGCTGTCAGTTTTGAAGTGGTAACGTTTGGTGTGTGATCAATGTATTGTAAGAGTGATCATTAGTTGTTCTAGGGACCTTATTGGACATATTTCAATCACCTGCATAAAGTTGTCTGTTGCCTTCACTGACTGCCCTGGCTTATCAATCAGGCTTTACCCTGAACCACATTAATTACTCTTCCTTTTTATTATCCCATCCACTTGTTTTGTTTCAGCTAGGGGTTGATAGCTGGACTCGAAGAATTCACCTGTAGAGCTTGCAGTAAAGTTTAAAAAGTTATTCAAGTGCTTTTCCTGATTTCTTTGTATTTGTACTGGTGTATTCAGGTGGTCCTGTACCAAGAGACATTTATCAGAGAATTAAGAAGCTTGAAGATAAAATCCTTGAGCTGGAAGGACTGTCTCCTGAATATTTTCAATCTGTAGTAAGAAATTCTCTCAACTTCTTTTAGCATACCTACATGCATTCAGGACTTTTTTGCTTAAATCTTTGATGTACAGACAAAAACCTAAGGAGTCAGAGGGCAGACGCTTTATTGGTAGACAGCCCTGGCTCAGTGTAATGGTTATATTTCATGTGGGCCATCTATGTAAGTTCATATTTCTCTACCTAATTTCTCATTTGAAAGAAAATATTATTGGGGGGAGGGGGGGAGGGAGGAACTGCAGCCACCCAAGCTTAACTAATTTGTAAGAAATGTATTATAGAGGTTGGATTTGTGTCCCCCCTGCCTTAAAATCTGAAGTGTTTCTTATGACAAGAAAATTGACTAAAGTTTTGATCTCGATATAAATCATGAATGGCTTAAATCAGCTGAAATCCTTTGGGCTCCTGTACATGATCTGATTATTAAAGATCAGTTATGTGAAATAACTTCCAATAGGATGAGAGGGTAAACCTTTTAAAAATTGTTTTGTGTGAGTCTGTGACTTTGGTTTCTTTCTTGCCAGTCTTCAGGCAGAGTTCTGTCTCTTTCTAAGTAGTAAACCTTATCCTTCATTCACCAAAGGAGATTAGGACAAAGAGAACATTAGTTGCTACTGTATCAGGCTCTGCTTGGCTGTAGAAATTTCTTGTCTGTTATCTTGCTCTTCTTTCCCCACATAACAGTAAGAATGTCTCTTTTACTGTTGATTGTCTTTTAATTTGTACCCTCTCCCTTGAGACCAGCCCAAGAAGAGTCAGCAATTAAAAATCAATAGCAATATTATGAATTTTTGTTTCTTTTTTGTTTGTTTGTTTGTGTTGGAGACCAATAAAATCCTTTATTTGTGAGGCTATTCCTTCAAGTTGTTGGAAACTAGAAGTTAAAATATACATTTTCATAAGCTGAAATTTCCATGGAAAGTGCTTCCAGATCTTCTCTAGAATGGGGATCTGGCAAAAATTTGTGATGGTGGCAAAAGTAGTTTTGTGCAGTAAAGCACATTTTTTTTGTCCAAAGTTTTGCATCTATATTGCAAAACAAGATGCATGAAAATTTTAGGGAGAAAAATATTGATGGTTTCAAACGCTGGATATTGATCTTGGGTTTGTCTGAAGGAAGTTTCAGTTAGGTTGATAGTTGTTGGCTGCCAAGCGTGGAGAAGCTTCAACAGCTTCTGACTGCTCTCCAGTAGTATTTCTCGTGATCCAAAGTACACTTAATTATAAAAAAGATTTCTTTAATTCATGGAATGGCAGTCAGTGTTCTGTCTGTACTTTAAAGACTCTTGTCAATGTTGTTACAAAATTATTTGTGGTCCTTTGTCAGTGCAACATGAAGTCTGTTTTGATTGTCTTTTCTTTAGAGCTGTTCTGGCAAGAGGAGAAAGGTTCAACCTCCCCACGTAAGTGCTGTTAACTTTTATTTACCTTAAGTTTAGGATGTTCCGAGTGAAAAGTAATCAGAAGTTCTACCAAACAAATATCTAACTTCTCAGAAATAGCTACATCAGTATTGCATAGCTTACTGGCAGAGAAAGAGAGGGAGGGAGGAAGTTAGTTAGTGAGTGTCACAATGCAATGTGTCTAAGAGTCTGTATTAGGGTAGGTTAGTGTTTTCACCAGTTAGAAGGATGATAGAATAAAATAAATCTGTAATGATGTTTATCAAGCTGGGGATAACGAGCAATTTGTGAATTCTGATCAGCCTTCTAGTAACGTCTTCTGGTCTTGTTTTATGGCTTGGTGTTTTTTGTTAGTTTTAATTTTTTTTTTTTAAATTCACTTTATCAGTTTGTGAAGAGACAATAAAAATAGAAATGGCTGGCTCAGCAAAAGCGTTGCAGAAAGACCTGACATGATAGTAGACACTAACCTAAGTCAGTAAGACCTGCCATTTTCACACCACCATCATGGGACGCTGGGAATGCATTAACCATGTACCTTAGGCCACAAGAGAGAATTTCGCCTCAGTGCAAGTGAGACTGTGGCTGGAACACTGCCTGCTGTTAGCCGTCACACTTGGAGACAGATGGACTGGGGAGAATGCTTAGAATGGGATGTGGGCCATCTGAGACTTGAGGAGGTAGGCTTGTTTACACAAGAAAAAAATCCTCCATAGAGTGAAATATTTTTATAAAAAGGATGATAACCAGTTCTTTGTGTAAGAAGAGATAAAAAAAATTGTCAGGTTAAGTGGGCACAGAGGAGGTTGATGTTGGGCAACAGGAAGAAAACCCCTCAGTTGTAAAACCAGGTTGTACAAGATCTAGATAGTCTCATCCAGTGTTTTAACATCAAAGGATTTTTGGTTTTTTTTATGAACAGGTTAAACAAGCATCTAATGGAAATAGCATGGATATATTGATCCAAGATTAGGACCGTCAGTTTCTTCTAAGTTTACATTCTTTTTCTTTCACGTTTAAATAGCCATAGACTAGATTCAGATAATTCTGTAAAAGTATTTCTATCATTTAGTGCAATATGCAGTGACCTCAAGTATCAAGTGCTAGGCCATGTCCCTAGCAATTACAAGATGTAAATGACTGTGGTTTTTCTTTTGGTCTTTTAGCAGAACTATTCCTTGGCTGAACTTGATGAAAAGATCAATGCTATAAAACAGGCATTACTGAGGAAAACAAAGGAAAGCAAGTCCAAGGAGGCTGAGCGGCTTCTTCGATAAAAAAAAAAATCTTTTCAGAATCCTCATCACGAGATACACATACCTAAACCATAGACCTGAGTAGTGTTCATTGGGGATGACTGTAGCAATGAAAGCAAAGCATGCGTATAAGCTCCTTTTGGGTGATCTTGAAAGCTTTCGTTCAGAAGAACTCATTTAAAAACAGTCTTATTAATTAAATAGTTACTTTCAAATGAAGAATGTTTTAGGAATAGCATTCTAATAATCCATTCCCTTCTGTTATAAAGGAGG
The DNA here is from genome assembly GCA_008711295.1 of Anarhynchus alexandrinus. NCBI lineage: Eukaryota > Metazoa > Chordata > Aves > Charadriiformes > Charadriidae > Anarhynchus > Anarhynchus alexandrinus. The sequence goes on from VUYV01000001.1 coordinate 4,887,105, forward strand.
ATTGCAGCATTGTTTGTACGTGGAAAGTCGTAACTCACATACAAAAGCTACATTTCACGTGTAATTCTTGATGATTGGGTATTCAAAAGGCCTATCCTTTGAATACTTTTCATTAAGTAGTTTGCATAGACTTGTGAAATAAAATTAAATACTTCCTCATAAGTAAACCGTCTTAGGGAAAAAAAATTACAAAAAAACGTGCAGTATGCATGCTTACCTGCATTTTTTTTCCATATTTGTCACTGTTTTCACAGCTGTTAAAAATGCAGCAAATTGCATTTCTGTTTGAAGGATGGCTATGGAAAACCTGTATGTGTAAACAGAGGCACCTGCTCTTCACTTCCTGTAGGAATTAAAACTTCATACCCTGCTAACAAACTTAATATATTCTAAAGACCACTCCAGGGGAGGTTTTGAGGAGCATGCCAGCAGGCACCAGCATCCCTTCCTTCCATATGCATGCTTACATGACTTCTGAAGCATGGATGCGGGGTATATAGGTTAAATTAAAGTCAGACCTTTGGCCACACACTAAAGTGTGATTTTGTTTGTTTTGTGTTTTGTTTCTTTTGTTTTAAATAAACCATTTTCTATTTATACCAGTTCTTTGGTTTATTTGCTGTCTGTCTTTATTCCAGTTAAGAAGAAAAGTAGCTGTTATGGAAGGAGTCTTTTATGTTAACTGCTCTGCTTACAGCAGTCATACTGTCGATGGCCCTGTATCTGTCTCTGTGACAGGTGTTATGAACAGTGCTGACTGGACGCAGTCTTACACTTTGAAGAATAGTAGGCATTTTCTGTGATTCCGTGTTCTTATCTAGACTAACATTTGTTGTAGCAACTGCACCTAATGCATCTCTGAAGATGAGCCAGCAGAGGTGGGAGACAAAGCTGCTTGAGCTCTGGTCCTAGCTCCAGGGAAGAAGACTGTATGAATGTTACCTGTTTGGATGCTTAGTGTCCACCCAGAAAGAGATTAACCTAAGCAGTCACTAGTGCCTCAAATACAACATTGGACACAAAGAGGTACTTCTGCAGTTGAAGACCGTGACCTGCCTATGTGCAGGACTGTTACTCAGATTGTATGCTACATAGTAGTACAGTATCCTACAGAGACCACTTTTGTTATGCAAAGTGTTGCCATTGGTGAAAATCCTAACAGCTCACGTTATGAGGGTTGTTCTGGTGAAGCAGCAGAGTGAGCTGTAACTTTTACCTCAAGTAGATAAGCCTTATTTGCTGTCTACAAAACTTTTTTTTTTTTACTGTGTCCCAAGAGCCATAGCTCAAAAGAGTACAATGTGGATACAGTTGTGCCTAGCACCACACGCTTCACACAGTACTTGCAAGAGTGGTGGGAGGTGGCTGTTTCAACCAGGGACAGGAAGGATGACCACGGGGCTTTAGCTTTTATAAAGCAGTAGCCTCTGCTCACGTCCATCGTAATTCAACTACTGGTGGGACGTGCTGGCTAAGTCTACTGCATTTGCACTACGTGACTTTCTTTGGGAAATTCTGGAGTGAAGCCCTAGAAGAGATTAACCTGTGGCAGATACCTAGGTCTGAAAGGTTTGTCTAATACTAAATTTGTTGTTAGTTTGCATTAAAACAAGTGCATATATAGATATATGTATATATTAAAAAAAAAAGTCAATCCTCATCTGAGGTCAGTTCTTGGAATAAATTGCAAACACTGCTGATTTCCTCAAGGGAGACTGGTTACAAAAAGACTGCATTAGCAGTTTCAAAATGGCTTTTTCTGTAGTGAATTGCCTGCTACTTGAAAGATCTCTTGCCATGGGATTCTCCTTCTGCTCTTTCTCAAGATGGCAGCAACATAGCAGTTAAGGGTTGAAAGCATAATGAAGATGAATTGCAGCAAGACAATAGCTAAGGAGACAACAGCAGAAGTACTCTGGATGGTAATTTATTAGCCCTATATACTTTATCAAATAAATGCTACAGATACACTTGAAAAATGTCAAGGTATTCATCTTGCTTTGTTATTAGACCTTTGCCGTTCTTCGGTTTCAAGTTGTTAATTTCTTGTATGCTTAATGCTAATGTGCCTGTCCTATAAAAATTCATTGGAAAGACAGTCTCTGCTGCGAGTTGCACGTTAAAAGTAGTTGCAGATTTCAGAGGGCTGCCAACCTCCTGGAAGTTTCCCTTCCTCCACTCTATGACTTTTACGCACAGAGGGATGGGGTAACAGGATATTGTTCCTATGTTCACCACTACTGCTCTTACCAGTTTATCCTTGCTTGCCTTGTGTCTCTGGGCTTTGCCTTACACAACTAGCTTCCACTGTAAGAACTATTCCTGCAGAAAGAGGTGAGCTACCGCATCCACCACATCCCCATAATAAAGGAGATGGAGGATAGACCTCTTACACTATCCATTTTCCAGAACTACCAATTACACTGTTTTTCCTCTGCATCTGCAACACTACAGCGCTTGTTGATATGGGGGGTTGCAATAACTGAAGTCTGAAAAGTAACCACAAATGAAGCAAAAGCAGAGGAAGTGTTTACTGTCTTGTTGGCGTGTTTCAACACCTTGACCAAGACCTTGTTACTGATTTTGCGCTGATGTAAGCTCCCTTTCCTCCAAAAGGATGCACCAAAGTGTTAAGAAGAGAACTTTATATCTTCGTTAAACACCTTTTCCTTCTCCACTTCCAGCTAGAGGTGGCAGTACAATGTGACACTGAGGATACTTTCCCTCCTACAATGTTTTCCTCTCAGGCTGCTCTTGGCATCCAGAAGCCTGTGGACCGAGCAGCACTGGTGTGCCTGCTGCTCACTACAGCAACATTTCTCGCTTGGCAAAAAGCCAGGTTTGAGTCTGAACTGGACAAAGGAGTGGTTTAGATGTGCAAGTTCACTCCAGAGAAGAATTTGCTCAATAGATAGAACTATACAGAAGCATTTTTGTAGGTCACTTACGTGATCCAGTTCACCATCCTCCAGCATACCTAATCCCAGTAATGTTAAAGGTTTGTCTGTGAAAGGACATGAGCGCTTTTGTGGAAACACCTCTACTGCAGCTTGCCTGCAGCATGACCAGAACAACTATGGTACAACAACAAGCATTCTGCCTGGCTGTCAGTCCAGAGCTCTTTAATTGGCAAGCCATTTGAGAAAATTTGCTTCTGGTTTTCTTGTAAGATGGTGTCTCAGTCCATGAACAAACACACTGCCATAAAAATGATAAACATAGAGCAGGTTCTTCATTAACTTAGGCTCACAAACAAGTGTGCTGTTTATTAGAAGTCTGTCGCACCTTCAACATGCGGACGTTTGAGAGGAGGTCCCAGCACCACTCCTCACGCCGCTCCCCCAGTCAGTAGTGGAAATCCTGTTGACATCAGTCATGCGTGAATGCCATAGCTGGATTCTGGGATTTGTTACTGGAGTCACACAAGAGTAAGAAAAGCAATTCTCTTAGGACAATGTGAACCCCTAACTTGGTAGTAGGTAAAACCCACCTGGTTTTGGGTTACACAATGGTAATTTTGTGTACAAAGCTTCCCCATTGAGGATCTCTTGCACTGAATATAACTGCAACCCATTGCAGGATGATACATCACAAGGTTCAGATGAATTTCAGTGAACCTTTCCCACGCATGTCCAATCTATGTGTATTAAAATTGCAGGCAATTAGGAATAGCATTGCTTAATTAACTTACCCAGAACAGGTTTACCATTGTTCTAGTGTACAGCTAATTCCACGTTACCAACACCAACAAGCTTATTCTGCTGTAAACTGGCAGGAAAAGAGAGAATGACCATGGTATGTCCTCTGGAGAGAGACTGCAAAGCGTTCCAGGCTGCCAAGGCTCTTACCTGAGCTGCATCTCTTCTGCCCTGATGTTTTCAAGGTGCACGCTGTGTAGGAAATACTTAAAATCTCTGTAGCCAGCCAAGAACCAAAAGGATTGCTTGGCCTCCACTGCAAGAAGTCAAGACAGACGTGTCCCAGCTGCAATATGTAAAATTTCACAGATAGAATGAGACATTCTGTCTCCTTATTTATGCTTACCTGAAAGCTGATCTAGAGATCTTTCCAGGTTTTGCCAGAGTCCAATAGCCTGTGTTTGACACTTTGCCTCGGTTACAAGACAAAAAAAAAAAAGGTAGTCACACAGCACTGTAAATTTGGTATTAATTATTTGAGGAAGACATCTAAGAGCATCACTTTTAAGCCAAAAACATTTGTCTCCCTTAGGAATGCTTCACACTGCTGTTTAGCACCTCGCGTGAGAGACGTAGTAAGACGTGGGACCTTGTGTTACTGTGCAGCTCTGCAACGTGTGCGTGATCCGTTTCTTTGCTTCAGGCTGCCCTGAGTAGGGAGCGTTTCGTCTCTAGGAGGCTAATTTCTTACAGTTGAGTGCAGGATTTTAATAAATAAACCCAAAAGTGAAGTGCCCTTTTGAACAGCCCTCGTATCAGCAGGTAATATCAGTAATTTAGGAAACTCAAACCATTCACCATTCTATCCAATGTATTGTGATCAGTGCTGGATTTTTTATTTATTTTTTTAAATACATAAGTTACCTCTTTTGTTTTAATTAAGACCTTGTACCACCACTGAGAAATTTTAACCCCAGAATGATGAAGATACATTATTTGAAGAAGTAGTCAAAATAGTGAATAAAATTACATTTTTGATTGATGAGTTTGCAAATCATTTACACCAGTGAGAACAAACAAAACATTTTCTACAGTAGCAGATGCTGAACCATCCTGCCCTGAATGAAGACATGGAGAGGGGGCTTTGAAGAGCCAGAAAAAAAAAAAGTGTCCAGAAAGATTCCTTTACGGATACCTTTTCCCTCCCCCATAAAAGCAAGTGTTTCCCCCAACCCTTCCAGTTGAAGACTTGCTGAGTACCTCAGGCTTCTGTAGCTGTAGGAATCTCTGTACCCCGATGTCAGCTGTGCTGTAACATGAACCCGTATAAACCTCTCACAATTGCTTGCTACCTCAAAGCATGGCAGAAAGCAGGTGAAAACTATCCATGGCCCTGCGGGTTGCTGAGGATCCAGGCAACCTGTCCCAAAAGCGTTGGGCTACACGTTGCTGTTGCTGCCAGCATTGCCCTGGCCCGAATAACGTGGTCCTATGGCCAGGAATAGGATTTGCTGTCCTGTCGGATAATCTATCCCACCCAAGAGCAGTGAGACCCAACTGACGTGGTCTCCAGGAGATGAGTTTTCTTGTCATTGCTTCCTAGGATATATGGATTTGATTTCTTCTGACTTCAAGCGCTACCTGATGGGGAGAGGTGGGAGTATGTAGTGTAGAAAGTCTAATTGAGAAATAAGAAAAAAAGAAAAAGCACGTTTAAACAACTACCTCTGTAGATCTTCTAATGAAACTGCCTTGTCATGGACAAAACACTTAGAAGCAACAATGAAAAGAATAGGCATTGTTTGAAGCTATTATTTAGAAATCATCTAAATTTTTAAAGGTTAATTAGTGTAATTTACCCATCTTGGTTATTAAAAAGGGTTATACATGAACAATAAACGTAAGAGTTCAATCCATTTTATTTCCACAGTTGATTCACCCACATCTGTTTAGCTTTTTATGACCATCTAATTGATTTGTAGAATTCTGTCCAGTACAGATGGGCTACTGTTCATGACTACTTTCATACCATTTATATTATTGTTGCTCTGATTTTTATTCAAGGCCAAACAGAGGGGAATATAAGAGTGTGATGTTCACCTAAACATAACAATGACATTAAATTTCTATTTGGCTCAGAAACAAGAATAGATTTGTGGAGACAATCCACTGTGAATACAAATAAGTTGCTTATACATAAATATAATAAAATTTCTTACTTAATTATGACCTATTTAACCGGTTCTACAATATGCTCTGTTATGATGAAGTTTTGTAGCAACAGCCAGGCTAAATCAATTGTCGCTAACTCATTTGGCTCAATACTAGAATTATACCCCTGCTAACACTTGCGAGAGAATAAAAGCTATGCCTCTGTAGCCTGTTCTATAATAATTCTAACAAATCTATGCGTAGTTTCTCATACAGCTGTAGATGCGTATGCCACGTTGTTTTATACATACAGAATTTTGCATTTGATGGAGACTCTCCCACTTCCCCTTGAGTTGTCAAAACGAACAGAAGCTGGCTGGGTGTTTTCCACCAAAGGGTCTCCTCTCCTGCTGTCAAAACACACGCTCTTGCCCTGTTTTGTTTCTGAGTCTTCTGGGCATATGGGGAGTAGTTTGAACAACCTGCACAGTAGTTGTCTTTATGTGGAAGAATTGTTATCAACACCAGACCCTGAATCATCCAAACCATTCAAAGAATGGAGAAAGTGCCCTTAATCAGGGCCCTGATTAGTGCCCAGTAGTCACACCCCCACTTTATGTAGTTGGAGCTTCATGCACGTAACCTGTGTGTATAAGAGTAAGAAAGCACGATGTACGCAGAGTTATGGCAGTAATGAGAGATACACTTTCCTGCCAGTAATTTTGTTCACATCTGTCGTGGTTTAGGCCAAATCAGCTACTGGGGACCTGGGGGACCCCAGATGGGACCGACAGAGGCTCCCCGCTACCCCTCTTCAAAGAGAGAGGCAGAGGAGGAAAAAGAGACTTATGAGTTTAGAAGGAACTAAACTACTTTAATGATATATTAGTAATAAAATAAAAAGAAATAATGAAAAATATATACAAAACTGCATCAAGCTCCCGAGATGACAATCATGACACCAGCTGGCACTGGGGCAGTCCCAGTTTGGACTCAGTGACGGACGGGAACTGGATTCTGGATCTGCATTCAGGATCGGGATCAGAGGCAGACGAACAGAGTCNGTCGACCATTGAAGGAAAAAGCGCTGACCCTTTGATCCCTCAGCTTTTATACTGAGCATGAGGCAGATGGGATGGAATACCCTGTTGGTCAGTTTTGGGTCACCTGTCCTGTCCGCTCCTCCCTGCAGGTGGGACCCCACTATGCTTTTCCGCTTCTGACCCTCCAATGGGGCAAATAACCAAGTTGGTTGGCCTTGGCTGTTATAGCAATAAGTTTAAGCGGCAGCCTCTCTGCATACCATGCCTGGGCGTCAGCTATGAACATAGTCTTATTGTGCGTATGCTGTCTGCATAATTGTCTGCACAATATGCAGTTAATTTCAGNAAACACAGGTCTTACCACTCAGAGAGTGAACATTGTCTGCACAATATGCTGTTAATTTCAGTCGTTAGAAGAGGCCCAGCTAAGAAGCGAAGTTACTGAACAAAATTGGTTCTGTTTTACCTCAAACCAGGACAACATCATACTGTCGGTGTTTGCTTAAGCATGCCAGCTGCTTTGCTGGACCACCACACAGGGTTTTATTTTTGTGATCACTCACTACAGCCACCACTAATGACTTTGAAGAAAACTAGCATGGAGTTTTACTAATCAGATGCTTCTCTGGCCAAGAGGGTACGTAGCACCAAACAAGCTCAAATCCTCAGCTACAGCTTTTGCACAGAACTTGTGAAGGAAAGAAAACACATGGATTGTTGCCTTCCTGTATCCATTAATTTTTCATAATTTGATGTCACTCAATAATAGCATCGTAAAATGGGAGAGGAAAGAAGAAAGAGCCTTCTGTTTAATACAGGCTAAACAACCGTTGTGGGAAGGCAGCCTGTGCACAGGACACAGCCAAGCAGATTCTACCGCCTGTAACTTCAGTTACCGGGTGCAACAAGAAACGTCATGCTTGCTTGAGTTACTCACCACAGCTTAGCGGGAGACAGCCAAATACAGGAATTCCTCGGTGCAGTGGAAAGTCTTCGCTGACATGTTGCGACAGCTTATGACAAAAACATTTCTTACATTGTGGGGATGAGAGTCAGTCTCCTTTAGAGTGAACACTCACAATTCTTTATTGTTACATGTCCCAAACAGCAAAGGAGGAAAAACACTGCAAAACGGAGATGGTTCGGTGTATTTAAAAATCAGTATGTCAAAAGTTGCTGATGCTAATGGCTTCTTGCCCGTAGAGAGAACAGTACTGATACACCCTCCAGCACAGGTCAAGGGAAGCATCGGTTCAAAACCCCCCACTTCCAGAGAGTGTTTCATCTCTGCTTTGGTTTTACAACAATAACACCTATCAAACAACAAACTGTTCTGGCCTGTGAATTCCACTTTACTACGGTAGGATGACATTTGTGTATATGGACTTGTCTTTTAGCCGTGCCAAAGTGTTTCACTGAGTGCCTCTAACGCAATTACAAGGCAAGCAAGCAGCGGAGAATGAGAAAAATAGGTATAGCAAAGGTGAAAAGCTATTTCAGATGCAATTTGAAACAAGACAGAGAGTCAACAAGAGACAAAATAAGGTTGTTCCAGGTGGTGGAGCTGCAGAAGAGAAGACACTTACCCAGCACGGATAGCTGTGAAGGTAGAGAAGAGACCAGGGTGATACAAGATGGGCCAAAGGAGAGTGTCAGAGACTGACCTTGCAGGATGCTACACAGAAGAGTTGTTAGCACAGAGGAGATGAAAACAAAGAAAAAGCAGTTTGACAGGAGAGGAAGGAACCAATTCTGGTTACGTGACTCTGACAGGCTGCTGCTGAAGGTTACATGCACACCAAGAAATCTAAAGGGTATCAGGTCATTAACCGCATAGAGGAGAGCTGTTTCCATGCAGAAGAAAACCAGACTATTAGCCCCTCAGAACATCTCGGTGCAAAAGGTGTTTCTGACTCCTAGAGACACAGAGCCCCACGATTCTGCCTGCAACAACTACAGGCTTCAGGAACCAGTTTTCTCTCTGCCAGTATCAATGTTGCGGCTTATAAGCAGGGCTCAGGGCTCCTGGAGGATTAACTAAAGAAGGAATTGGCTTCACAGTCTAGTTTTAGGGAGATTGTTATGGTCATTTTTGTAACACTACAAAGTTTGATTAATTACAAAATATTTGTTATATCCTTTCAATTTAATTTGTTGGTCACCCAGAGACTTCTGTGTGACAACAGTGACATTTGCCTGCTGGCCTCTTTCTGAAGGCATAGATTTACTACAGCAAGAGTTAGAAAAAGAAGTTTACCAGGTACTAATCACCAAGAACATAGCATACCTTCACAGCAAGAAAGAAACCCTGTCATCCTTCCACAATCCAACACTCCTCACTATATCCCAGCATGTTCCCCATGACTCCAGCTGCTTTGTATTTATTTTAGTCCCTCCCATTCTTGACAATTTAGCAATGCGATCACTGCTACCTTTCCCACCTGCTCTCCCTTGCTCAGTCAGATTACTGCCCCCGTCCTCCCTTTTTCTGCCATGCTTTTGGTGATCTTCTCATTATTCACTGCTTGGAACATGTGAAAAAGTCCACTGGGATAAGGAGTGTCCTCGGAGAGCTGCCAGTGGGTCTACATAAGGGTGACGTGCAGGTCTCTGCTTTAACGCGAGGCACCCTGGGTTCATGTGGGGTTCTGCAGTTGACCAGAAGACAGCAAAGGTGTGAAATACAAGGGGGTAGAAACACTGAAAAACAAAGAAGTCAATTAGGCTAAACACAAACTACTATGTTCTGCAGGAAAAGGTGTTCTAATGGTTACAGTTCTCTGTTGAGATTTAGCAGGGACAGATCAGGTGCCTGCCACATCCACAAGTAGCTGGTGAAGCTCTGTGCAGATCATTTGATCTTTTCATGCTCTGTCCCTCAGTTCTCTGTAGGTGAATGGGGATGATAAAGACTGGCTGGTTTACAAGGCTGCTGTCATGATATATCAAGACATGTTTGGGATGTGTTTAGGTCCTGGACCTAAAATGGTGCTATCACATATTGCATCTGGGACAAGAAATAAGCAGACTTTTTAATAGGATCTTGTTTTAATAATGCTACAGAGTAAAGATGCCTGAATTATACTGCATTCTGTTGCTGCAAGACTTTAAGTAAACCGGTCCTGCGGCTGAATCCAAACAAACACAGCTTTACAGCTGCTGAAGACAAAGAAGTTCAGATAGAGCTATGTTGCAGGTGGTTCCACCATGAAATGTCGCCAGGAGCTCCTTGAACCACCAGCGCGCTTTTGCCAGGCTCCGCTTTCCCCCACGGGTCCCTGCCTGGAGCGGGTTCCTTGTCCCCCTTGGCTGTGCTCCCGGGCCAACCCCACCGCTTGGCGTCACTGCCCACTTACTGCCCTTCATCCAGGTGGGTCCGAAAGCAGGAGCAAGACTTCAGATGTGAAACCCTTCCAAGCAGCACACCAAAACTTTTGTTCTGATTTGAACCTTTCTGTGTGGCGGCTTAAGAATTTATAGTTATTTTGTTCCCTTTTTTTTTCCCCAGAAGAATCAGTAAAAAAAAAATTTAAAGACTTTGTTCCTTTAGGAAGACATCATTTCTGAAAGCATTTCTTTAATGGAAAATGAATTACTACCCAGTCAAAAAACACTGGTTACACCATTCTCTCATCTTAATACTTAGGTATCTCAAAGAAAAAACCCCAAACCCAAACCCACATATATGCTGTTTCTCTCTGTGTTTATTTCACTGAAATAATGTTTTCAAATTGAAAGGAATGAAGGGGTGCGGGAAATATTGAAAAGTCATGAATCAATTTCAATCAATTTTAATTCCAGTATAAGAGGAAGTAATGCCACTTGTCGAAAACAAAGCAATCATTTCTGACAGCTAAATTTGCAAGAGACTTATTGCTGTCTGAAGAGAGGTAAAGCTGGATGCTTCCCTGCTTCTACCTCCGCATTAATTGACTTTCAGTGCTGTTTGATTTATTCTAGTGAAGTTTCTCTGTGTCCTGTGACTCCTACTTTTCTGCTCCTAAATCAGCACTGCCACACAAACAGAATCATGTTTTTTCCCAGAGTTTTAACTTGAAACTTGGACTTGGGTTTGCAAAAATGTATGCAGATGTTTCATATATGTACTTTTGTTTATGAAAGATACCTTGATTTAAATAGTTGTTAGGGAATTTTGGAATGATAGTAAGTCTAGAATAAAACTAATAATAAGGATAAGATTAGAAAGAGTGTCAAGTCCAACTTTTTGTGTCATTGTACTCTTCTTTTTTTTACAAGCTGACTTTTCTGGCCTTTGGTACTTTGTTGTTGAAATAAACCAAAATCCTCTTACAACACATACTCATCATTTAGCACCCAATAATCCTTTTGGCTGGTGATTGCCTGAACATTTTACTAACTGATTCCCCCTGAAATCTATGAGGGCTATGGATTTTACATTCATATATTAAAAAGTTGAACTATTTTACTTTTGCTACTACAAAAAACCAAAAGGCAGAAGCCTCCTCCTTTGGAGGAACACTGTGAGGACTCATGGCCCTCCATGAAGGTTTGCAAGGAAGACACGCCAGTGGGTGCAGGAGCCTGGAAGGGGAGACCCACGGTGAAGGAGTTTGCCCAAGTATCTTCAGGGTCTCAACCACAGGTTTTGGCTTATGCCCTTTCCTTCATTTGTAAACTGAGCCCTCCACGTACAATGGGCTCAGGTAAACCATGAAACAAACATCCATATGGCAAACAACACTGAACATGGGCTTCATTCAATAATCTATTCAACACTGAGTTTTTTCATTACTGATTTCAAGTTTTTGAACTGAAGAGGAGAAAACTGACTGCTCAGCATAGCTGCTACCTTACTAACATCGGCAAGGCTCTTTACCTAAAGCTTGTTTCCTTCCAGACCGCGCTGTTGCCTTTGGTGGCAGTAGGACTTGAAGGACACATGTTTCCTTGTGCGTGTGCTGGAGTTAACAGCAGTGACCAAATATCTTTTTTATTGTTATAAGCAATTCTGAACATAGAAGTTTTAAAATTAAAATGCATTATTTATTTGTATCTGCAACATATCTTTTCGTAAGACAGTTTGAAACAAGTCATGTTTTCCACTAGAAACTGAATGCTGAAAGTAAGAGGTTACCAGGGTCTAATTTCAACCTACAGGTTAACAAGACTCTGGTTTCAAACCCTCATCCCGCACACCACGGCTGCCTACAAACACAGGTCTCATCCACACCCCAGTGGGCATCAGAAGCCCTGGACTCACATGGCCATTGGAAAATGGCCAGAGGGCTGCGCTGCCATCCAGTGTGACCTGGACAGGCTGGAGAGCTGGGCAGAGAAGAACCTAATGAGGTTCAACAAAAGCAAGTGCAAGGTCCTGCACCTGGGGAAGAAGAATGCTAGGCACCAGTATAGGTTAGGGGTGGACCTGCTGGGAAGTAGTTCTGAGGAGAAGGATCTGGGGGTCCTGGTAGACAGTAAATTATCTATGACCCAGCAATGTGCCCTTGTCGCCAAAAAGGCCAATGGAATCCTGGGCTGCATAGGGAAGAGTGTGGCCAGTAGGGCGAGGGAGGTCATTCTCCCCCTCTACTCTGCACTGGTGAGGCCACAACTGGAATACTGTGTCCAGTTTTGGGCTCCCCAGTTCAAGAGGGACAGGGAACTGCTGGAGAGAGTCCAG
>VUYV01000001.1:4906802-4926812 GCA_008711295.1 Anarhynchus alexandrinus
AAAAAAGAAAAAGAAAAAAGAAAAAAAGAAAAAATACCAAGGGCAAGAATTATTTAATTTGACAGCAAAACTGTGTGACTCAGGGCTGTCAGGTTGCTCTCAGTGCTAAATCTTGTCGCAGATCTTAATCCAGTCTGGTAGTCTGTGTTTCTTGCCACGGAGATCCTAGCTCCCCTTTTGAAAACTGTTTTGCTACCTATAGGTGCTACTGAGACACAATGTGGGCTTTTGCCCAGCTATCGTTCCTTTTAAAAAATTCTCTCTACTGATAGTCAGAATCAATATTTACCAAGTCAAGAAATGCCATTCCTTGTCTGAACACTCCGTACGCCTGTACCCCGTTATAACCCATCCCTTTGTTATCGCTTTGCTCTGCTGAAAAAAACGCAGGTTCTTTTCTTAAAATGACGAAAAATCATAATCCTTGATAGTAAAAGTTATTTTTTAATGAGTAAAGCAGATATCTGATAGACAAGTTTGGAGAATGAAGCATATTTAATTTAATAGGAACGATGAGTTTCATGCGCTGAAACTATAAACGCTACACAGATTAGTTGCTTTTAATCCCATTTAACTAAATCTCCCCGTTTCATTCTTCTAATCTTTCCTCATAAACAAATCCTTCCAACTTCTCAGTCATGTTTTCTATCCTCCTTGGAATTCCTCTCTATTTGTCTACATATTTTGAGCATAAAGAGAGGCCCGGGGTGAATGCGGGATTCTAGGAGGGATTCTGTCAGCATTGTGCTAAATCCGTAATTAAAAAGGGTTAAAGTTAATATATTTAAGCTACAACAGCGAATCCACTTGATCACACATGACAACAGAAGTATTTATAATTATAATGATTGTCTTACCTCTCAAATGGTCAGACTTAGAGTGTTTAATCTGTACAGATTTGTTTTCTATAATGAAGATATCAAGGATATTTCCAAGGCAGTGCAAATTTCGCTTGAATTGGGGAGAGAGAATTATTTTTAAAGGATTTCAAAAATCTTACGCCCTAATGATTTTGGTCTGCAAAGAGCAATCTCTCCTCTGCCTTCACTTTTGCACGGATCTTTCTGTCTCGGTGTAGCAGGACCCGTACCTGACAGCGGTAGCCCCCGTACGCAGGCACAGAGCACGCAGGACGACGCACAGGAGCAACAGCAGCTGCAAATAACATTTTCGAAACATTTTTGTGCACTTTTACCGAAATGCTTAAATGACACGGCGGAGATGAAGAAAATCCACGTGTTCATTCCGTCAAGCATTAACTGAATGCAAACAGAGTTTGCCTGTGTAAATTTTATTATTTCAATGTTCCCAAACTATGCCAAAAAAGTGCTGCATACAGAAACTTCAAAGCTGTTGGCTGCAAGGGCGCAGTATTGGTCTCTGAGACACCACAGATTACAATTATAAAACCACAATCTTTGTTTTATTACCTTTCTGACATATAACCAAAGCCAAACATAATTTTATAGTCAAGAACACCATCCATGCCATTTGTTTATTAAAAAGGAGCATAGCCCATGTTCTGGTTACAGTCTGGTTTTTGACAAGCCATCAACAAACCTGCTCTTTCTGTTGCCACCGGTGGGCTTGAACACAACACCTCGAAACCCTTCTCGTGCATTGGGACCCCAACAGGGTAATGACAGTCCCCGCCTTACAAAAAATCTCTGACCTGAAGAGTTTCCCCTGAGCACTTCTCAGCATTTTGTATTGTCAGAATCACAGGCACAGGATTCAGAAAGTTTGGTGGGTTTTTTGTTTTGTTTTGTTTTTTATTTTTTTTCCCAGCCAGTGATGCTATAGAATGAATCCAAACTGGCTAAATTGTGAAAATAAATTATATTCTCTCCAAAGAGTAATTTAGTGCTACGAAGCACATATGCATGTGTACCTTACCCCCCGCCCAACACACACACCTGCACAAGTACACACACGCACATATTTACGTGAGTAGATTAACTGCATCTAAAAATCAATTACTTATCTGTATGCACACGTGTTATTAAGATTTATGAAGGCTATGCATAGATTTAACTACAGGTTCTGCTTACGTTCCTAAAAATTGAATCAAAGTATGGTCCTGATGCTCTTCATCCCTCTGCTATTTACCTACACACCATCAGCATGTGATGTTCATTTGTATATGGTATTTACAGGTGTCAGGGAGAAGATGTATATAGATATATCTATTTATGTACCTGTATATGTCCATCGTGCATTGTTTATAAAACGAGTTTATTGCATATACAAACAATAATTATTCTAAACATGCAATTATATAGCCATATTTGTGTGTCTATATAGATTTTTTTGTCCTTAATGGAAAACTTGAACTGCAAGCAGCCATGTCAGAACTCAGATGGTTAACATTCACTTCTTGCTGTTTTATTGCATATTACTGTGCGCTCCTGAGCAGCAGGAGCAGATTCAGGCAATTACAATCAAGTCAGGGCACACGCCGTGGCTGAGCAACACGATCATGATGAGGATACTGATGAGGCACTTATCGAAAACCCCACATCATCCACACTCATCAGCCACAACATGTCACCCCAAATGAGGCATCAGCTGCCTTCAAATGGCTCATTGCACACTGTTTACAGCTTTCTTTGGACCCACTTTTGATTTTGCGGTCAGGACTTTAGTTCAAACAGCAGCTGACTGGCACTGGCAAGCCTCGGGATTCAGCAGAGCCGACTTCCCGGGAGTCAGGAGTGTTTTGACACGGGGCCTGACCGATGGAGAGGAAAGGTCCCGGCTCAGTCCCCCCCAAACATCGGTCCCTCCAAGGCGGGGGTGGGGGGTGAGTAGTTTCAGAAACATCTGAAATCAGGCGAGGAGGGGCAGTGGGAGATGGGAAAAAGCAAATCAACCAATGGTCCCACAGCACTTTCTGATATTTTTTATTTCCTGCCTCCACCTTAACGAGTGGCCAGTAACAGGAATTCAGGCAGGAACATTTTGGACCAGATCCTTTGTCATTTCTGGGACGCCTTCAAGTCACTTTGACGGTGTTAAAGGGTCCTTAAAGTGGGGGCCCAAGTCACGGGTTCTCTATTCAAAATTGTCTTTGCCTGGGAATTGCACTAAGCTGGGCAGAAAACTTTTCCTGGGCTGCAAACCTTTCCCCATTACTGACTGGGATTCAGGAAGACCTTTATGTCTCATTTAGTTATTTCTGCAAAAAGTGAGCAAACAAGAAAGAACCAGCAAGGAAGGGTGAGAATACATGGATGGTTGCAGGGGATCAGCCCTCTCCTTGAGTGAGGGTCAGGGATGACCCAAAAAGGAACAACTCCAAAATAGAGAGACTGAGAGAGACTCCCTCCAACCCAGCTGATAGGCACTCGAAAGAGGGGTTTAGAGACTCACTGGAGTAGGAAAGACCACGTCCAGATCCTTGTCTAAATCAAGTGGAGTGAGAGCTCTGAGCTGGAGATTGGTTACTCCCGCAGAGCATCCCCCTGGGCTGAACTAGAGCTGAGACGCTTTCTCCTGCCACCACTGCCTGGAAACAGATATTTCCGCAGCACGGATTAGAACTAATTTGTTTTGACAAATAGAGTTTTTTTCTGATGAGAAAGTGCTACGTCATGGAGTCCCTGCCACTCTGCCAAAGAGAGGTGAAAGGACCTTAGGGTGAATAGAAATCTCGTCCTTGAACTTAAGATGTTAGCTGATCAAAACATATACTAATCAATTATTGTCAGTTTGTATCAGTTCATGTGAGAGACTGGAAAAAATGAAGTTATTTAAGTTAACCACTCTTCCTCTTCTATTTCATAATATCTTATGAAATTAATTTATTAATTTATGACAATGGCAAATATCAAAATTCCCAGATAATTGGCTGGATAATTAAAAATCTTGTTTTACAAATAGACAAGGTTATGAACTGAAAGCGGAACTTATTCACCCAATCTTACATGGCCAGCTCAGGCCCATAAAGTAAATCATAGGACAACACTCTCTTTTCTGATTGTTTAATTAAGATGTAGGAATATATATATAGAGAGATATATAATATAGCTATCTTTATGGTTGCTGTCTGAAGCCTGCGCTGTCTGCCTCAATAGTTCTCAAACTCTAGAACGCAGCACGCTCCCTCCAGTTGCCAAATTGTAACAGCATATTGCATCATGAAAACATTTGAAGCAAACCCAGAGGATCCATGAGAGTTTTCCTACATTTGTACAAGGGTTTTTTCCTCGCCGCTTTCATTTATAGCCTGTGTTGCACAATGCTTTTTCTGTTAGGGACAGATTCTTCCTGCTGTTTTATTTAACGCTAAATAGGGGGAAAATATTTTACAAAAAGGCAAAATAGATGATCCCAGGAGAGACAGAAATTAATCTGTAAAATCCGTCTTATTTACTAACACCCCCCCCCTTTTTTTTTTCTTTCCCAGGGATAGCAAACGCTCTACACAATCCCAAACCCATTAATTTCCTCAGAATAGCTTCAACTTATTGTTAGGACTCCCATCATGTTATCTTCTCTGTGGTGCTCAGCAACACGAGCAGGGGGAGGAGGTGCGGAGCGTGCAGGCGTTCGGATGGCACAGCATAAAATCCCTGAAAACCGCTTGGCCGAAATAAAATTGAGCTACTCGTGCACAGCGCTGCAAAGACACGAAACTCGGTGTGAGTGATGCTAGATAAGGACCGAAGCCCCGGTGGTAAAGCATCCTAATTACAAACCTGCGGTGCCGGCAGAATAATGGACAGAGCGGCAGCTCTGGTAGCTGGGTAAAAAAAGGAGTGGAAGTTTGCATTTTTGTGGCTGTATCTTGAATTGAAGTGTGTGTGTGTGTATGTGTGTGTGTGTGAGAGAGAGAGAGAGAGAGCGAGATAGAGAGAGAGAGAGAGTGTGTGTGTGTAAAGAAGTGTTTTTGGGTCATCATCTTACGCTCTTTGTGATGCACATTCTAATTTAGGCAAAAGGGATGCATCTTTCAAATGCAGATCATGTTTGCATTAGAAGAGCAATGAGAACACTTGTCACTTTCGGAACATTTATGTGCTAGAAGTACTGTTAGCAGAAGAGCAGTTTAGATAAATTCAAGACTTTTTTTTGCTGATCACAAACATTAAGCTTCACACCTGAAACCCTCAACCCCCTGCTGTGCTCTAATCCTAGCACCATTCACCCTTAGAGACTCAAAGTGCTGTGCCACTGCTCTCAAACATTTGATTGCCCTTACTTTGAATGCCACCACCTGCAAAAATGCCTTTTTATTCCCTTTGAGCCTCTTGAGAAGGAAGTAAAAATGATAATTCATGACAAACATTAATTAATTGTTTACAAGATGATCTTTTCTTTTTCTAACTTCTGTTCAGCAGACATGTTGAGCTGCAAGACTCCACGCTTGATGCCAGAGCTTGTCAAGAGGTCTGCATTGTTGTTTATCACTCAGGCATAGGATAGACTGCAGGTCATTGTTTCTGCAGTTCAAGTAGGACTGTCTAGCTCTTGTTTGAAGAATGGAAGTGCCATGCATGAGTTCCCCAGTATAAAAGAACTACCGGTTCTAAGAAGGAACAGGGATTTAGCTTCTAATGCAGAGTAAATAAACATTTTTCACCATCTCTTGCTCCATGTGATTTTGGAAAGGTCAAGAGGTGCCATTACAGTATTTTAAAAGCTTCAAATTATGTTTAAATAACGTATCACTGAACTCGGAGAAATCTTATCAGAATTTAAGAACCTATTGTCGTTGTTTTAGTTCTTGAATTCATCACCAGAGGAAGACGTATTTTGAAAGGAATGCGCTGTTGTTAGAAAGGCTGAGATTCACTCAAAACTTGGATTCAGCTTCTCCCCCAAGTTAAAGCATACCCACTCCCCCCCCGACAATGCAGACTTGATTTAGCTGAGTCCTTAAATTCAAGAATTTATTCTACCAGATATGTTACACCATGCTAATAACTGACCCGAGTATCCCAATGACAGGCTAAAAGAGAAACATACAGTCAAATTTAAAACAACACCGCCAAAACCTTGAAACCCGGGCAGTAAAATTTAGCTCCCCAAATTACACTTATGCAACTAAAGGTGCGCAAACTGGCTTGCAGAGAAACCGAACTGCCACAACCTGGCTGAGATCGTTAGAAACTGTGGTGAACAGCACCTTTGCAAATCAGACTTTTTATTTACTCATATATATTTTTTTAATATATATAGACATATGTTTATTTACGCACATGTAAGCAGACCTGTTTTGGACATGTTGCTCTGTTCCTCTTGCAACAAAACAATTCCAAGAACTTCAAACCACATCAAAAGTCTGGCAAAAAGGGAAAGAGAGTGAAAAGTCTTACTTGTAGGAAGTGTACAGTAATACAGCCTCTCGCAGAACTCTGGTTTCCACGTTCCAAATTAGGAGCCCTTAGATCACGGCTGCAAGGCTAAAAATCAATGCTATATTTTCTGAGTTAATACTAAGGGTTGCACTTAACAGACATGGAGACTAATAAGGTATGCAGAAGGAGTAAAAGCAGTGCACAAAAAATTCAGGCCTTCGTCTTGGCGACGATCCAGCACAATGATGTTTCAACCAGATTTTGAAAAAAAAAAAAATCAATAACATCTGTGGTATAATGGTTAATTAAAGAAGCTCTTCAGCAAAGCTCAAGATGAGAGGCTCGGCCTGAAATTCAGACAGCTGAAGCTTGATTATCAGGAAAGAATGCTTTTTTAGCTATGAGTGGATAGGCCAAAAGCTGCAATGTGTGGAAATGGGGGAAAAATTGCTTTTATTTTAACTTTCTTTAAGTAATCAATACATGGTTTTCACCTGCATTAGGAGCTGTTTAGAGCAAAAGCCTCTTTCTATACATCTACATAAATATAAACCACTCCTTTTCGTATCTGTAGATTTAAAAACAACAGCAAAGATAGGCAGGTTGGCTCTTAATTCACAAATTCTCCACCTTCCCTCCCCACCCCTGGCTCCTCTGGCTGTGTTTTACATACAAAACCCATCCCATGGCAGATCCCTCCGGCTACATTCCCTTCTTATTTAGTTTAATTTTTAAGACCTGAGCCTTTCAAGGTTGAGCCTGAAAGAAATGAATCAAAGATTGAATATTAAAGCTTAATATCCGCAGTAACCAGGCAATTCTACCGTCAACCTCTGCACCTTTCTATCCTGTTCTTTCTACTCTTTTATTTGTCACTTCTATATAAAATATATATGCACAGACTTACAGCCAGAAGGGACTATCTTAATCCCTTGTATGACACGGGACAGAGGTTTCCAGCTGGTAATTCCTGTGCGTTGTCTATATCCCAGGGATGAACAGGAAGACACATAGTAAAAAAGAAAAAAAAAAAAAGAAAAAAGATCCTGATTTAGAGATTTCAAATGACAGCAAATCCACTCCATCTCTTGGCAAGTTGTTCTGAAAGTTAATTAGCATCACCATAAAACTGCCTTATTTTTAGTCTGAATTTTTTCTACCTCCTTGTGTCTTGGTCTGCAAAGTTCAAGAGCCCTGGGCTATCAGAAATCATTTCTCTGTGGAAATTACAGACCATGGTCAAGCCTGCTCTTCGTCTTCTTCCGGATAAACTGGAAAAGATGGTACCTCTTTAATTTTTTTTACCATAGACAGACTTTCTTACTGTAGACAGATTTCCCAGATTTTTTTCTTGTAACGCCTTTCTATGTCAGGGTCTTTTGCAAAGGCACATAGACAAACACAAGCTTTTCTTCCAGTAGCAGTCTCACTAATGCTTAGTATTAGGGCTTTGGCTTCTACTTTGTTTTTCCCCATTGATCCATCCAAGAACTTCTCAGCTGCCAACTCCCACGCTAAGAGCTCAATTATTTTTAGCCCCAATTATTTCAACCCATTTTTTCCAAAATGCATGTCTTTTCCTTAAAAGTAAGAGCAACATTCCCCCTTCCAGAAGATGAAAATACATTGTATTCTACCATGTTATAGCAAATCATGTTAGAAAGGGTACAGCTCTGCAAATATAACAATCTCTTACCTATGACAACTGTCAGGAATAGCATTTTCTATTTTCCAGGAAATTGCAAAATGGAATTCAAACAGATGGCAAATATTTTTTTAAGTCAGCCAGCAAATGATGTTTCGGGCAGAAAAATTTTGCTGGGTAAAAATTATTTATTTAAATAATTTAAACATTTCATGTACATTTTTATTTTAAAATTAATATTGCTCCTATTTAAATATTGCTTCTTTAAAAGCACATAAACATTAATTATCAAAACCTGTTCCAAAATGTTAAAACAAGTTGTTTCAACACTAGCACAGTGTTTCCTTTTGTTTTTCCTAGGTTCAATCTGTTGAAAGCATTACTTTTTCCAGACCTTAGGAATCTAAGGGAAACAACGCTGCTCATTAAAAAAGACTATAATAAATGAGTTTAACTCCCACTAATCAAAATCTAAGTAGTCAGGTCTTTCTTTTTGAACTGTAAGGCGGAAAGTAGCAGTAGAAACAAAATCAGAAGTTTTGCAAACTGAATTTTCAGGGCAGGGCTTACAGAAGCAACAGGATCAATTTACTTACACTTCCATTAAAATCAATGTTAGCTTTACGGCTGTTTTCAAAGGGAGCAGACCTCAGTCAAGAGAGAGTGCAAAGTAAAATCCTGCCCCCTCAAACTTTCTGTCAGAATTCTTCAGATTGCTCCAGAGTTCAAGTGGAATTTTCCTCAGCAAACAGCATACCCAGTGCAAAGACCTTTTATGTCATCAGCGCTGAAGAAATGAAAACATCAGCAAGTACATATTTGGAAATATAACTGCATTCACAGTCAAAACCAAAGGGGACAGATATCATTAAGAAATAGCTGCACCTGACTTACTCCACGTCAGTTTATATCCATCGGTGCATCTTGTTGTATGTGCCAAACATATTTTAGCATGCAATTTTTTTCCTGAATTAAGTTTTATTTGATATACGTATATGACATCCAAGAAACACATAATCATCTTTTCTTTTTTGGACAAGAGGGGTTCCCCATCCCTTAGAGCTGTATTGCAAAGCATCATGTTAACTGTTCTCTGCCATGACTATAAGCTCCTACAGGCACTGGACCATTTCCAGTTGCCCTGTCTCACACGAGGTGAGAAGAGCACTGACGAAGCCTCCTTTCTCTCCCACAGCATCCAAAAGAGCCAAACACTCCATTAATAAAATATTTCTGCCTGTAGACCTCCTCACATGAGTTGACAGCTCTCCACTCTACAGTAGCCCCCAGTGAGATCCTTCGCAATGGTCCTCTGAACAGGCAGAATCTGCCAAGAGATGACACACTGAAATGGTGTCATTTTTAAACCCAGCTTTAATAATGATCTGGCATTCAGCTAGGTCCATCAGCCCTACCTCCCGTTTAGGTAATCAAGTGATTCATTATTATTTGGCATGTGTCGTGCATACTCATTGTTCCAGGGAGGATTCCTTCCAAAGAGGAGCAGGGCCTTCAGCCAGATGAACGGTGGCTGTAAGGGCTGCAAGGGCAGGCAATGGGCTTAGTACTGGACTAAGGATTTAAGGCAGTCACATTGGCATTGGTCATGCCAATAATGCTCTCAGGATCATCTAGAAGGCCCAGGAGCCAGACATCCAGCTCAGAAACTGAGGCGGCATGAAGATTGTATGTCATCCACGCAGATTGATGTGTGTCAAGAGACAACCTTGAACTTCCCTAACCTTTGTGGACTGTCTAACAGGACCTCAACACCAGACTGCCTTTCCTCTCCTTTCCCTCAGAAGGTGTCAGCGTACTGTGGCATGGCATTGCTCTACTACGAGTACCCAGGCAGCCACATCTCTCCAGCATCTTGTTAGGAGCCTCTGTGAACCTCTTTCCTACCATTTCCTCCATCCCACATCTATGTCTGTCCCAAAACTTAGTCATAAGTAATTGTTGCAAATCTTTGCCCATGTGATCAGCAATTTTTCTCATTTTCCCTAAAACATGTTCCTTCTGAAGGTGCAGATTCCTGAAATCCATTGGTCATGCAGATACCGGGAGTAGGATATGCAGAACCTTGGGCCTAGGAACCTTCAGTTCCTTGACCGGAACTAAATTACTGGGTCCATCCTGTTGGTTTAATCACAGGACAGTTATGATTTGGATCTGGGCACAGCACCAGGTTAAACACGTGCATACCTCTCACAGCATTGCTTCAAAATCCAGCTTGAGCAACCAGCCTGTAGCCATGCTTCAGAACCTGCTGGTTTACAATGTCCAGGAATACACAGGAAACGTGAACTGCAGGCTAAACTCTAACTCTTGTAGTTACTGTGGAAAACTGAGACCCACCAGGAGCTTGCAGAATGCTCTTGCATCCCTACGAACCTTAAAAAAGACCAATGGTATTTTTAACATATGTCTGGGATGACACCTCTGGGTAAGATACTGAGCTCAGAAAAGTTACTCAAGTGCAGGTTTTACTGTACCTAGTCATAAAAAAAGTAATTGTTTTTCTGTGGGTTTTTTTCACCCCTGTCTCTCCTAGAAGGTCGGCTTATAATGTGAAGTGGCAATCTTTGAAACACGGAAAACATACACACCAGGAAACAGGCAGACCACCGATGTACCTCACACCCTGTAGCCCACAAAAGGGACACCAAAGGTGTCTTTAAGTTACCACAGAATTGAGGGGGTGATGTAGAAATGTGAAGCTCTGTATTTATCATCTAACTCCTCTGAAACCAAAGAGTAACTCAAAATGTGCACTGCAGTGGTTGCCCCGGCCTGCAGGCAGAGTAGTCTCTCCTCTACTTGCCTTGGTCTGAGCAAAGACGGGTTTGTGCGTTCTCTTCCTTCTTTAGGCTGAATGAAGAAGCCACGATAGACATCTGCATCAAAAGAGGAAACAACTGTCATGGGATGATCATGAAGCTCCAATGTGTTATCTGTTTTGATGTTTTTCCTCTGTGTGCTCAGGGCAGGTGTGCCAAAGGAACACTTCTGATCTGAATTAATGAGAGGTAAATTTCAGAATTACACTCTGCAGTTCAGCCTCTGAACTCTAACCCGCAAACCAAGATTCAGTGCGGGATCCTCCCATGCTGCTTCAAACACGCACATGTAGATATGCACACACTTCTGCAAAGTCTGAAGCAACATAGCAGTGGGCAAAATCAAGAATTAACAGCCAAACTGCATTCCAAAAAAGCTCTTGCTCAACAGCCTCTTCTTAAAAGTACTAAGAGCCACATGCCTCACTGATAAAAGATACCTGATTTTTGCCTGTTGTTTCTGCACCTCTGTTTTGAATTCTGCAAGTTTTCTTGCTTCAGTGTTTTGGAGAACACTGTATGAACTGCAGTGAAAAAATGACAGGTAAAAGCTGATAGAGGTGATACAGTTTAAATAGGATCTACCTGGGTCAGAGGAGCAGTGATATAATGGATCTCTTTACACAAATGAATCAAAAAAGCAGAGGTTTCAGTTTAGAGAATGAGCTGCTTTTAATTTTGCCTGATTCATCTATGCCCTGATTCATAGATCCAGACTGATGATGTCACCCCCACCGCCGCAGAAGAAACACAGAGCAAGAGGCAGACCTCCGCCGTCTTTGCAGAATTCCGGAGCAAGTCTGTTGACTTCTGAGAGTTACTCTGGGTTTACAATGAAATAAATGAGAGCAGAATCTAGCCCATGAAACCATAAACTCAGCTGTTATCAGGCAGAGCCTTAGAATTCACTATTAATATCTGCACTGAGAGCTATTCTGATTACAATTGCAAAATAATATTTTATATCCACTTTTACTATCTTATTCAAATACAGGAAATGAGTCAATCTTCAGAGAACAGAAAGACCAGTCAAAAGAATTGGAGAGTCGTGTAATTCAGCATCCAACTTTGAAGTGAAGGAAAAGAAAACTGATTCCTGCAAATAGTCTGCAAGTGGGACTGCTAACGTATTGCTAAAGGTCATACCCACAGACTGCCTCGGTACGGCGGCTTCAGTTCTCTTTAAAGTGCACACAGTCATGCGGATGTCCCACTTCACTAAATGCGGAATGAGCCCAAAGAGCGCTGAACAAAAAATGGCCACCAACATCTTCCTACAATAATTCACTGTGAAGTAATTTGGGATTCTCTGGATGAAAAAAAGTGAGGATGGTACCTGCAATTTGTGCCACTTGAGCATTTCTACCTGATGCTAATTATAGCTCTCTTAAATTTGGGAGTTTTGAGTACTAGTACGTTTTGTATAGTTTCCGCTTAAAGATGCGTTTTCTGTAAAATACAGCTAGACCCAACTCACTTGCTTTTCACTATAAACAAAGCGCTAAAAATAGAAACCAAACCACTTGGCCTTCCCTGGTGCGAAGGCTCGAGCCGGCTCTGCTCTTGGAGGTCAGACTCTCTTTTCCTTTAATGGAGTATTACAGACGTGGCTCAAAAAAGAAGCAGCAGCTAGTTCTACTTTTGTCCCTTACTTTTCGTTGAAAGCCCATGCCTTCTAATGCTTTTAAGAAATCCAGTTCTTCATGTGTACATCCTGTGCTAGCTTTCACTGACATGGGAGGGAAGCCACAGGCTTGAGGGCAGGTTGGACAAGACTATTCAGGACTTTGGCTATGAACGCGGGTGCTGGTTTGCTATGTGCCGGTAGTGCCATCCAAGCCAGAGTTTAAACTACCTGAGATACTTTCATAGGCCAGACGCAGCACTAAAAGAAAGGCATACAGGAGGCAGGAAATGACAAAGAAAGTCAAAGGAATCATCAGGAAATAACCTTAATGAGGTCCTAGCCGAGGAGCCAGGAGCTATGAGAAGGAGCTCTTGCTCTGGGTCTGCATTCAGAAATTGCCATGGTGAGGAAAAAAACAGGTTGCCTTAGCTGATCACTTGCCATTTTATTTACCTCCAATTACTGCCCCGGAGATTGCCTGTGAAGTCAAGTATCATGCCTGTCCTCTGAAAAAGGAGCACTCTTGCTCAGTGGACTGAGAAGAGCCTTGCTGCGATCTCCTCCCCGGCCAGGCGCAGGAGGGCTACTCGGCGAGACGGATGGTGCAGCAGATCCTGGGGGTGTGGAGCAAGGGCAGGCACAAAGCTGTGAGCTTCCCCTCGGAAAGAGGGACAAGTCTTATAGGGTGGTCTCTATGAAAGAGCATTTTAGATTAAAGGTCTTCCATAACGGAGAGGAACATTATTTCTAACAAATCATTCCATATATTTTAAGGTAGTGCTGTAGGGTACTCTAACAGGGGAAACTTCAGAAATCCTTTGAAGAAGAAAAATTGTGAATTACAGGCTTGGCTGATTCCTCCTACCCAGCAATGGTGCAGCTACTGTGGTATGGGCATCCAGGTCACTTCTCTGGTGGCTCCCTCAAATGTTTCACATTTCACAGGAGGAGGGCTTAAAAATGACTGACAAATCAAATGGGCAGAAATGATCACCAATGTGCATTGAGCACCCCCAGTAGGTAAACTATAAAAGCATTTATTATGTCAATTGTTTTCAAATGACATCAAACTCCAGTTATTGATGTCTGTTCTTTCTCAATGAACCCAGGTTACCAAGGTCATGTTAACTACAGAGCTCTGCTGGTGCCTGAAGTCATTATATGGTGGATGAGACATAGGTCTCCCTTCCTCATATTTTTTTCTTTACATTTTCTTGTTTGAGCTGTTTCGGGTGTTTTTAACCTCATGGACTACAAGAGCAGACTATGCCTTCCTGCTCCATGGGCAGAGAGAAGCCCACACAGGCTTGAGGCAGTTGCAGTCCTCCAGCAGAATTAGGATCGTGATTCACCAGGAGGGGGGAAAAGGGAGACAGGGCATAGCACAGACCATGCTGGTGGGCACGCACATCCTCCTTCCCCTCCGGTACCACAGGGCACACCGCAGCAGTGGGGAACCTGTGCCTTACCCTTTCAAAGGAGTTACACCTCAGAAGAGCTGAGACTCAAATGGCTTCATCTGGAGGCTGGGTGGGAGTTGAGGACTCCCACCATGTCGTGGCTCGATCTTCAGAAGCCTGAGGGTTAGGCTACATGGAGGCACCCAGGAAAGTTAACTTGAGTTAACCAAGCAAAGTGTTTTAAAATGAATGCATTGATCTACATTAAACCACTCTCTGCTCTCATCAGTCGTAAATAAGTATTGTCTGTTCTTTTTTAATTTAAATTAGATTGTCCAATAAAAGATATTCTTCGTAAAAACCTTCCCTGCCTTATTCACTTCAACCTTAAGACTCCTTTGTTTGTTAATGAATTAGCTCTTGTGTACTCGTATCAAGACAAAAATTCACTTTGTAACAATATAGGAATATATCATTACCCTCATAGATAAGTATTTTGAACTGTGTGTCTGTTTGGCTAAATTAGTCCTTAGTTTGCGATAGAATTTAATAGAACATTGATTAGCTATTACATAAAGCTGAGCCCACAAACTATCTGTGTTGCAGCTGAATTAAGACAAATACCCACACAAATGTGACCTGATGGCACAGGGCGGTGTGAGTGTCAATGCTATCTGGTTTTTGGGGGAGGGGGTTACGTTCACGCAGCAGCTCATCCCTCTCCCTGCGTGTGCGCGAGTGATGCTCAGTGCAGCATGTGTTCACCCATGCAGCTGGAGGGGTTCAGCTCGTTTGCAGCAAACAACGTGATGTGTTGCGCACATGTGCTCTCAGGACAGCTCAGCTCCCTCACTCTCCTGCCTTTCATCCGTTTACGCCACAGCCCTGGTGTCAAAGACTTTTTGTTTGTTTGTTTCTTACGAGGGTGGGTGGGAAGGTGAAGGGAATGGGTCTCTGGTTTAATAAAATTTTTGAGTCTTTGTTTAAGCATGTCCCATGCAGTTATGTCTACCCTTCAAACGTGAAAGATGTCTTTTCCAATTTTAATTAACAGTTCACAAGGGGATAAGCTAAATAGCCATTTAGAACTATGGAAATGTAATTGCTCCACCATCTGGTCAGCTGTAATATTATATGATGAACATATGAAGAAACAATGTTGTTTTTTTACCGCCACTGCAAACCACCATGATGCTTTCAGAGAGCAATTGTGTAGATCTGGATTCTGCCCCAAGGTCATCCTTGAACCTGAAGACCAGCTTCCCGGGCGTCATGGCCGATGGCCAGGTAAAGTATCATTTATATTTCCCTTCTATTATTTTGAAGTTAATGCTTACAGATGCTTTGGTTTCGTTTTGACCTTTGTTACGCTAACAGGAACACTGAATGAGCTATATCGTGTTTTAATTTTTTCTTATGCTATTCTGATCACTGCGTGGTACACAGAGTTGAGGCAAAGGAGATATCATTCCAAGACCAATGTGATATTCTTTGTATTTACACTGCTACTTCAAAGGGAAGAAAAAAAATGTCATTACCATAACAATGTGCAGTTCATGTATCACAACTATAATAGAACTCTAGTAACTTGCTGGCTACCGAGTCTTGGAAATTTAAATGTAATAACAGTTTTGCTGCAAATGTCTGGTGGCAGAGGCCATTTCTTAGGTGCTATTGTAGAAAGGATCTAACTGCATTGGAAATGTATTTATTCTTTCTGAAAGGCAGGACAATGGTGCGAAAACAAGGAAAATGAGCTGCAGAAATTGACCTTTTTCTTTTAAGTTGATGACTGGAAAACATGTAGATCTTATCATTAAGAGCGCAAACTCTCAGATGCAGCTTTGGCAGATTTAAAACTTTGATAAGAAGAAGAAATGCCATATACTGAAGTCGCTATGGACAAAATTCTGTCAAAGTCAGTAGGAATTCTACCACTGACTTGAAACGAATCCAGAGTTCATCCCATACTGGAAAGACCTTAAGAAGTTTCAACAACTTGAACCCAGCTTGTTATAGGGAAGTGTAGTGAGGGGCAAAGAATGGGCGGCTCATCCCTACAAACTGCAATTAGGACTGAATCAATCAAGAAAAGGCAGATTAATTAAAACAATAGTGACTGCTACTTTGCAGCTAGAGGAGGCAAGAGCAGTAAAACCAGGGTAGATGATGTTTTATGTTTTTTTTAAAGATTCCTTTAGTATTTGCCTTCTCTTCCTACCAGTTCTGCTGGAGGAGGGTGCGGGGGCCGTGGCTGTGACGAAGCAGGGTGGGCACGCTGCCCTAAGGCTGGTGCTAATGCAGCTTTCACAGAAGTTCCACCTGCCTGGGGAGGATGGCAGGGACTCAGCTTCTCGGTCTGCCTTTGACCGTTGTCAGGCTATTCCATGAGCAGTCAAACAAGCGAAGCTGGTTACTGATATATCCGTGTTCTCACCCTCACACCTTCATGCTGCCATAACACCGGCATCTCCCATCTGCTGTGTAACCTCGGTCCTGTCTGCTGTATCTCCAATTTTCCATTTACACAAGCAAACCACTTCCCTGATACCTCCTACAGCCTCCCAGCTATGCTACTGGGGGGTTTCAAGCCATGTGGCTGCTGACTGGTCAGCCCCCAGGCTGAGCAAAACAGGCCCTGGTGGGCTCAAGCTGGAGCTTCAGCCTTGGAGAAGCAAAATGTAGAGCTTCCCTGTCCTCTTCTCAGCCACCAGTTTCAACAGTACTTGTGGGAGACCCTAACAAATGTGGATGAAACTGGCCAATGGGCTCAGAAGCTGTGAGGCGGAAACATGAGGGGTGGAGGGAACCACAGGAAAATTTACAAAGCACTGAATTAAAGCATTTACATTATCTTATTCCTACGTCACCCATAGCAGCNGAACTCAAATTTGTGAATAAACAACTAGTGAGACATGTTTGTGAACCACACACGTCACCGAATAATTTCTTCACATGTGGAAACAAGATATTGCAATGTGTAATGGTTTGCCTAGAAATTCACTTCCCTTACTGGCAAATCCTTACTTCGTTTGTTGTGAGAAGTAGCTCAAAAGAAAATATCCATCTTGGGGATGGAGCTGTGAACTTACTTGTGGACTTCAGTTCGATGTTTGCTCACAAACATGGAGGGGATTTTGCCTGTGATTTGCATGGAGAATGCAGGGCTTGTTCTCTTGCGCATATGAGGAACGAATTAGCACCTTCAGGACATTTAATTTCTCATCAGCATGAACGGAAATATCAGATTTTGCTAAAAGGTTATGGAACTCCACTCGGAGCCTCCCATGAAACATGACCTTGAGCAAACAATGGGAGGCAATGCAGAACAACAGGTCCACAGTTATCTGGGCTCCTAATGGCCATGTCTGTGTTAGGATTTGGTTGTGGAGGAGCCCTGAGGTTTTGAAGCAAATCCCCCAGTCATCTCCACTTACCATGTGTTGGTTCAGACCACAGGACGGTTTTGGTGAGCGCTGGCGGGATTCTCTCCCTTATCACATCTATGGCTACTCAGAGCTTCCTGACGCCACTGGGGTTTGGACTTGGCTCCCCCCTTTTCAGACTTTTTTTCAGGATCTTTTTCCCTTCTTGAGCGGTGTGGTCCTATGCACAGCTGGGATCAGTTCCAAGGCTGTGCACTAGAGGGCAATTACACTCGTACACGCGCGTCGATTCATTACAATAATATTCTTGCAGTAGTGCAGAATACGCCGATGCAGATATCCTCAATTACCTGCAGGATCCTGATGACTACAAATCATTCACTGCAGGCTAGAAAATGGTACTTTTTAGCTGTCTCCATTGTAAAAGATAGCTTTGCATTTTGAAAATTACTTGAATATCTTATTTTTATCCACCTAGGAGATGAGTCTCCTCAAATAATCCTATTTTCCACTGATATCCATTTAGATATTATTTCTTTATCCATCTTTTTTAACGTCAATTTAAGAATGCAGCAAAAGTGATTATATGTCTCTATAGCCAGATATTGGAAAACAATTCAGACTTCAAATTGCTGTTTTGTTGCGTTA
Source organism: Anarhynchus alexandrinus (assembly GCA_008711295.1). Classification (NCBI taxonomy): domain Eukaryota; kingdom Metazoa; phylum Chordata; class Aves; order Charadriiformes; family Charadriidae; genus Anarhynchus; species Anarhynchus alexandrinus. Next base: position 4,924,651 of record VUYV01000001.1, read on the forward strand.
GATTTTATTTAAGGTTGTATGTCTTTTGGAGAGAAATATTCCCAAATCTGCACTGAGTAAAAAGGTATGTTCTGTAAGAGTCTGATTTAAAACCATTAAGCTCAGTGCATTTTGTTATTCAGTTCAATAAAAACAGAGAAAACCCCAAATGTTGTTTGTTTTTGTCAAGACATGAATTAATTCGTTTTGTACAAAAATAAGTTTTGTTGGTTTTTTTTTATAAGACAACGACCATCTACTGCTTAGAAGGAGTTTGTGTGTCACCTGGTTTCTGGTGACATTGTGACTCATTCCTTCCTCGTATTTGTTAGCCACAGCAGCTTGCAGTGTACCTTTGGGACTACCTTTAATGTCTGTCACCAGGAGAAACTTATGTGAAGACAGAAGCAAAAGCAGCTGACACAAAACATTGTGAGACCTCAAACTAGAAAAAAACCCCAACAACTAAACCACAAAACTGGCTGAGGACAATTTCTCATGTGAATTACCCAGAAGGTAAATGACAGCTGCTGGAGCTGAAGGAGGAGACAAATGCTAATGGCCGAAAAAGGGCAGTAATGCAGACTACCAAGATTTGGCCAAGCAGAAGTCACATGAGTTTTTAGTGAGGTTGTGAGGACTGAAGATAGATTAGAAGGATCTTGGATGAAATAAGAGGGAAGGAATCAATTTCTACTCTGTTGTTATGCAAGTAAAATGCAATAGTGTCTAAAACAACCAAGAACCGCTCCAGAATCACTGGATCCACGGTTGTCTCCAAAAAAACAGAAGGCAGACTTACAACTGTGGGTCACCAAACATACACAATCTACAGGAATTAGATCTAGGACACAAAAATAACATCTCCCGGTCAAAGTCCTTGTCTGACATACCTGTTTTCACCTGAAGATGGAGTGAAGCTAAAGTGTCCCTTATTCAAGGCCCAGCAGACGTGCTGAACTTCTTCTACGAGAAACCGACCATGCCTGGAGACCCACGCTGGGGTCCTGGGGACCACAGCATCACCCTTGGGACTTGAGCTGATCCTTTCTATGGTGCAATACTTACTTGGTGCTGCCAAGGAAAGTCTCAGGACTGTGTTCTTCTCTAGCTTCCAACTTCCCCACAGCCCAGAGTTCACCTCTGCAGGTCCAGCAAGACCCCTCCTAGGAGTCCCCTCCTCTGGTCAAAGCAGGTGTTAGAGGAACCCACTGCTGCTGCTGGCTAAGAAGAGCGTGCAGCTAGCTGCCTCTTGTCCTTGGAGAAGCAGCACCTATGTCTGTTGGTGATATTCTGTCAGCTGAGCATCATCCATCTTTCCTCTTTTAACTTAAATAAAAATAATGAAAAAGGTAAAGGCTGTATCAACTTCCCAGCCTGCTACTGTTGCACTTCAATCTCTTCTTACATTCAGGGGTGGTTTGCTTGCCAGCATTCCTCACCTTATTTAAGACTGTTGGCTTATCTTTCCTCCAGAAAACTTATTCAATCAACCTATAGGGCATTTCTTCTGGATACAGTGACCCAAAACTTTGAAAACTGATACAGGCTTCTTGTTTGCAAGTGTGGTTGTTCATTCCTCTTTAGCATTCTTGTTACCGCGCATTTAGAAACATGAACCACTTTTCTGCTATCCCTTGAAAACAGAGATCTCTTTGCTGTTTACAGAGAACAAACTCCTTAGGTAAGACCGGGTTAGATTTTACTTCAGCTAGACTGGGTCAGGCTGCAAGGGGCGTCATTATTTATTTATGGGTATGTTAGTTACAAGAGGCTCAATGGAAAGAAAAGTGAGGGACCTTGGGCAAGGAAGAGAAGATGGGACAGGACCGGGAGAAGATGTAAGAGGGGCAGAGAGGTAAAAAAACCTCCAGCCCTAAAAATTCAATGAGATATTCAACTAACTATCAATGGATGGACAGAGGCTCATATTGTGCTCCAGAAGCCTGCAAAAACTCCTGCCAGCTGCAGGTTGGTGAGTTCTCCTTGCAGTTTGTCCTACAGATGGAAATGGAGTGGGACGGTTCAAAATAGAATCATAGAATCATAGAATGGTTTAGGTTGGAAAGGACCTTGAAGATCATCGAGTTCCAACCCCCCTGCCATAGGCAGGGACACCTCCCACTAGACCAGGTTGCCCAAGGCCACGTCCAGCCTGGCCTTGAACACCTCCAGGGATGGGG
>VUYV01000001.1:4929048-4985407 GCA_008711295.1 Anarhynchus alexandrinus
CTCCTCTCCTCTCCTCTCCCCTCCTCTCCCCTCCTCTCCTCTCCTCTCCTCTCCTCTCCTCTCCTCTCTCCCACCTTTTGCTCAGAAAAGCAGCCGATACTGTATTTTTACATATATAACCGACATGTCACCTGATGGGATTGGATTACCTGGGCACCTACCTTTTGAGTACAATAATTTTAAAAGTTGATAGTTATTCGACATATGGGTTATACCACGAATAAACAACGATTAGATGTATGAAAGATAAAAAGATTTGAAAATGCAACATTGGTTTTACTTTAGCAAAAACAGATGATGTCTTCTTTTTTAATTAAGAATTTTCTTCTGTATAAAAGAGATGTGGTAGACCTAAGGTTTTACAAAAGCTTTTGATGTGGTAGAGTATAAGAAATTGTTAGTTTACTAGGATAAATTGAGGAATAGTCCATGAACTGAAAGATGAATAAAGAACTGGATAATGGAAAAATGAAACTGGGTTATTCAAAGAGATTTTGGGCTGGTTGCAAGTTATTGACAGAATCCCTCCAGAATTAGCCTTTCAAATGATTGTATTTAACCTTTCCTTTAAAGATGTGACAAGTCCAAAATATCAGTCATGTCCTGCAGAGCTAATAAAGACACTTTTTTAGCATAAGTGGCACGCCAAAACAGCATGGCCCACCTGCACAGCCCACTGTCTCCTCCTTCCTTTCTTCACTGGAACATCCAGGGAAGGAGGAGATGAGACCAGTGAGGGAGGCCTGGCTCCAGCATGAGAGCAGACTTAGCACTGTGTTAAGCCCCCCCAGACTCAGATACACGCAGTGTGAAGGCAGCAGAGCAGCTGGAACCACCTCTGCCTTCACAGGAATTTGTGAGGAGACCTAAAGTCCCATTTCCTTATAATCTGCGCCTTCTGAATGCCTCCAATTCTTACACTCACAGGATCTCTCTTGTTCTTTTGATTTGCTGTGCCATTGCATATTGTCTTGCTCTCTTCAGATGTTGTCACAACCCAGCACACCTCGTGGCCTTCTTCTCCAGAGCCTCTCCATCCCCTGGGCAGGCATCTGCCTCTACCTTCACAATTCTCTTACAGAGACAGATTTTTAAGGAAACTAGCCCGCCCCAAGGGTATACCAGCCTGTTCAAGTTATCTCACAGGGCACTCACAGGCAGATGGAGGCTTTGCTGCCTCAATTCTAGTAGGAAAAAAGCCCACTTTCCTATGAGGTATCTTCTTTCTGTGCTTCCCTTCATGGATGCCTCAGGGTATTCAATGGGATGGAGAGCCAGAAGCAGAGCAAGGGAGCATGGTCTCCTGTGGAAAGAAAAAACGAAAGAAGAAGAGAGGGAAAAAACCATCTCTTCTAATATTTAACACTCATTAGGGCAAGCAGAAGGCCAGGTGTAGCTATGACAGGCTTGGTGTAAGAGGAGGGGACAGATCCAGGGGCAATAGGGTGCCAGGGCAAGCATGGTAGCTTGCTGTACAACCATGATTATGGCCCCATCCTCCTCTGGATTAATCTGTTCTCTACCCCTACTCTCCAGCCTAGGCATGGCTGACCTGGACTTGTCTTCAACACAGTCTGTTCTCTTAATCTCTCCAGTTTCCCCCCTTTCTATCTTACTTCTAAAGTTTCTGCTAAGCTTTACCAGATCTATTCTATCTAATTTCTCCAACACATTATCTGATTTAATCTAAATGGTGCCTAGTAAACAACCTAAGCTCACCTCTTAATTTACCTCTGCTTCTCCTCACAGCGCCAATATCCTCAACTCCAAGATGAGTGTGATGAGGGTCAGCAGCACTTTCATGTTGAGAGATGAGCTCATTGCTGGTCTGGGAACTTTAATTCCAAAAAGTCTGAGCTCAACTAGGGTTAAGGCATTTTTGGTTGGGATGGGAGGTTTTAGATGAATGCACAAAGGAGATGATCATCATCAGTGTCTGAGTGAAATGCAGACATCTCAGAGAGCAAGAGTGAAAGAGTTGTGTACATGTAGAAAACAAGTAGCATATGGGGTTAAGGATGTCTATGCAGCTATCTCTAGCTGATGACTGAATTCTGATGTGAAGATGGTGCCAGGAATCTGGCAGGCAAGTAGGAGAGCAGAATTTAGTGGGAGAGTGGCAGAGTAGAAATAGAAGTTAGCAGCCTAAATTCTTTTATACTGCTAACATGTTAACTTATGGAGATGATGCCAGTGTGTGATGACCACTACAAGTAAAGCACCGCTCGGCTTTGCTGCTAGCATGCATTCCACCATCAGTTTACTGAGTTGTGCATGGCCCACCCCTGGAGCCCATCAATGTCCCCATCCTTCATCGTGGAGGCTCAGCGATCAGTGCCGATGGCTGTGCCAGGCAAAGAGTTGCTCCTGGTAGGAGAATCCCCCGCCTTTCTCTTTGCAATGGCTGAAGCCTCCTTTACACAACCAGTCAAGCTCAAAGTTCTTCAAGCAAGGGCAGGGGTTTGCCTGAGCATTTTTTCAGATATGGTATTAATGATGCATTTAAGTAATTAATAACTCTGTGCAATATCTTATCTAAAGCCGGCTGCAAGATTTACCCAGGAGCCAGCAAGGGCATGAAAGGGGGCAGGAAGGGGGTAGAGAGGCAGTTTTGGCTAAGGCAGGGGGTAGTATGGAAAGGACTGGCCACACGAGTCCAGCACGCCATTGTGAGATTAACACAAAGAAATGGCCAGGGTTTTGAGCCCACTGCTGTTTCAAATCACTAAATCGCCTCCTGGCTATCCCCAAATACCTCACCATTTAACACCAGCAGCTTCCCTCCTCCACCCCCTTCCCTAAAATGTATAAATTATTCTGAACAGTAGAAATCACAGACACATTTTTCAGTAATACCAGTGAAAATTCCCTTCCCCCCTTTTCTACAAAGAAAATACCAGAACTTCTAACATACAATTGGGAGCTTATAATAGGAGGCTATTAGCGCGATGCTAAATTTGGGATATTTCAGAGAAGAAGTTATTGTTATGTCTGTTGCTTGATTTGTAGCACATGTACAGTTGCAGTTCAAGTTTCCCTGGAGCTGGAAGAGAGGTCTGCACAAAATGCCGTGTTAAATTTTGCAGCAGATACTAATACGCAGAAGGGGTTGGTTTAAAAACAAGAAGCCATCACTTCTAATCAATGCTTGACACGTGTCCAGTTTTGTGATATTAAAGTGAAAGGCGAGATCGGTTATTCATTGCACTATCCGGTCATATTTATTTGCATCCACGTATTTGAAAATCCGAGTTTACATTTTTAAAGCTAAATAAAGTTGGCTTGTGACACTGATATTGTATCTATTACATATTTCACTTCAAAACCTCATCTCTCCTAAAGCCTCTTCAGTGTGCTTGAAGTAGCACAGCAAAAGAAAAGGAATTTTCAATTTAACTAGAGCACTGACATTCTGTTACACAATTCGATCTTGTCTATTTACCTGCTCTTAAAAAACACAAGACACTAAACAAAAAAAAAAAAAAAAAAAAAGCTGAATACATCCAGCCGGCAGTGCCATAGGTGTCTGAATGCATCTGTAGCTTCCCTCTCACTCATCAGTGTAATTGTTGTCATGTTATTCCATTTTTTGATTAGGCTGGTCCGCCAAGCTCCCAGCTTTTTCTGGCCAAACGTTCTTCTGCTGGTTGTCATGGTGACTGCATTGTTAGCAGGGAGAAAGGCTCTGTTGTCTGGCATTGTTCTGTTGTGCTTTAGGTAATGCACGAGGCATCACAAGTGAAGTGGATGGACCTTTTTTGCTCGGCATCATTGCCGAGTATTGAAAATCTCACATAAAAAAGGAGCAAATAGGCCCTGACCAAAGAAATAACCAAGTTTTTTTTTTTTTTTTTGAAAAAAGAAACGCGCATTATTATAAAGAGGTAAAACAGCACTGGCGATTAACTGAATAATCTAAGGAAATGCTATAGAAATTATATTTATTACAAGAACAATTGTTGTGGTCTGAATGTTACTATACAATGCTAACCATTTGGCAATTTAGCTTGAATATAGTTTTTAACTATTCATTGATTTCTCTCCAGCTTGCAATGTCATTTAACCCTGGATTCTATTTAGCTTAAAACACTACACTTTAGGAAGTGAATGCAATAATTTGGTTTTTAAAATGTAATCTATGAGGGTCTGCCTTTTTAAGTAAGATACCATAGTTAGTTTATTACTTTTTATGTCACTGTTAGGGTACATAATCACTGATTTATCTTTTTTTTTTTTCTCCGCAAGAAATGAGGTTTCACCCCAATATTAATTAAACTATGGGAAGACATTTCCAAACATCAGGCACTATTCGCAGGTTTGACTTTGACATTCAGACAATTTCTTTAAGAGACATCTCAGGAAAACTAGGGGAGAAGCCCTGAGAAAGTTCTTCAAAGAGCCTTAGCTTATTTAAATGGATTGCCAGACAAGATATCGGCTTTAAATTGTGATTAGTTATCACTTTTTCAATAGCAATTTACACTTTGAAGATTGAAAGTAAACCTCATGTAAATCCCAACTGCTTTAAAACAATCAATAGTATATGTTTTGAGAGTCTCTGATATTCAGCCTGTGTTCAAATCCATCTGCTAATCCCATCTGGGGAAACCAGCAGGGTACCAGCATTTCTCTCCTGGCATTCCAGGGGGAAAAACACCTTTCAGCAGAACCTGTCACTGGATGTCACCAAAGTTCCATGGATTTGCAGGCAAAACTGCACTAATTTATCAATAAAGCTCGGGAGTCTTAAAGAAAGCAATGAAAAATGAGTACTGCAGGTAACTCAGCGTACCCGTAAAGCTGGCAGGGCCAGAACCTGCACTCAAACAGCTCTGGATGTGCTCACCATCTTCAGTGGAGCCACTGTGGTTCATGTGCTACGGCTTTCAACTGCCCAATATCCCATGCACAAGGATGGGCACGAGATTTCGACTGCTGGCACAGGTGCTGGCTGTTTTGAAAAACTGCACAGAGCGGCTTAAATTGGGTTGTAATACCTGTTAACATACATTTCCCCCACTGACATCTGTAAAACGAGAACGACATTTTCCTTTTTCCTCCTTATTTAGCCAGAATTGTTTGTCTAGACTGTTTATTGAGCCTAAGCAGGGCTGGGACCATCCTGTACGCCGTGTGCCTCCTGCACTGGGGGCTGCGGGTGGCACGCACTTAACACCCGAAAGAAGTTTTTGCCTCTCAGGTGCTCAGCACCTCCACGTGTCAGGCTGGGAACCTAAAATCAAAAAGTAGTGATTTTCTTGCAGGGGAACCAGTACAAGCACATAATCCAAGGAGTATCTTGTTGACTAATGCCGAAATAATTTAGGGGCAGAAGGAAAAAATAAAAACTTGCCATGGATATGAAACTTTTAAATAACTGTTATGTGTAACAGAGAAATGGTTTTCCCTCTGGGGAAAAAAGATTGTCTTGTCATGGAGAGTCCATGTGCTTTTAAAGCTCAAGAGTGGGGATTTCAAAATAACAAAATTACTTGGGCATCTGTGCCACAATGACTTCCCATGGGTATTACATCCCCAAATCCCTTGTCATTTCTAGTTTTCTCAGAAATTTCTAATTTTCTCAGAAATTACTTTTAAAAGCTAGAGAAATGGGTAGTCTTCATACAATTTGCCAAGGGACATTGAAGTGCATTGGCTCGCTTGCTTAGACTTCACCTTGGACTCTAGCTGGCCCCGCGTTTCGCAAGCGCTGGCTGGAGCAGGGTCTGGCGGCGGCGGCAGCAATCCTGCCGCTCTGCGCTCCGCTGCCGCGAGGTGCTCCAGACGCGTGCCGGGCACCTCCAGGAGAGAACGTGCCCGCAAACACCTCTGAGACTGGGTCAATCGGGATTTGCCGCGCTCGCGTACGTGCACACAGATTCTTTACTCACAGGGCAGAGGCAGGTCTGCACGCAGCCTCGCAGCAGCTAATGCCAGCCTCGTCTATGGCAGAGGTATAATTCCTGCTGAATTCCTAATTCTCTTTTAATTCTGTGAAATTACTATATAGCCCTGTTCATTTTACCCTTATTAGATTCAGGAGAGCTTTTCCATAAGGGATAGCTTCAGAAACATTAAAATAGGACAATTGCTGTTTTTTGGAGAGCTCTATTGCAAGTGTATTGCCTTCTCAGCTGGAAAGGATGATTACTGATGTCTGAAAAAGGTACTTACAGCTTAGTACACAGTAAACATGTATTCTGTTTTTCTTTTGCTCTGTTAAACAATATAATACATAGCAAAAATCTACAGAAATAGCAATCAAAACAGACACACTTTAAGAAGAATCCCAATGCTTCTTAATTTGTACTTCATTCCTCCCATCAGCATTTCCACCCGCGTTCATCACTGAATATTCATTCCTGCTTCTGCCTTTGGGTTGAGTGTGGCAGCAGCCCAGCGTAGTCACACAGGTATTTCGGTGAAGGGGGTGACAAGACATCCCGCCATTCCTGCTGCAGCGCAGGAGGGTCCCCCAGCCCCTCTCTGGTTTGGGAGAGCCGAGCTCCCCACCAGCCCCCTTTCCCCTGCCTGATGCGCTGAGAGCTCCCCCTCCTGTTACAGTCAACCTTAACCGCAGTCGACAGATTAATATTATTACCTCATTTTAATTAATTCCTCTCCTCGATTCAAAAAAGCACATCTGGTGCTTTTCAGAGCCAGACAAAGCTTCTTTCCTCCCATCCTCTCCTGAACATCAATTAATAACTTGGCAACAAAAAGAAAATAAGAGTTTGTTCTGCATACCTAACAGTCACAAGCGACAAAGAGAAAAGGGACTTGCTCCAGACAGGGGTCAAGGAAAATGACAGAACTGCTAAATCTTCTGTGTTTCTGCACCTCAGCAGGGCTTATTCGGTCAAGCCACAGCCGTGGCCGTGCAGTTTCCAGACCAGGGTTGGCTCACATCTCTTTAACTTGAAGTGCAAGAAAAGTGATGTGTAGCTCTTCACACCCATCCAGGTAGGTGGTCAACAGGTGGTCCTGTGCAATTGCTCAAGCCCAAAAGGTGATTTCAGACCTTGCTGTCAACATTTCATCTCTCAAACCCACAGTTCAGCTTCTAAATAAGAATGAGTCCACTTCCAGAATTTCTAAAATCTCTCCTAATTCAAGCAAAAAACACACGGCTTCCTGAGCCCATAGTCCTACTACATGGGTCCATGCCCTGCACACAGAACCAGATGATGAGAATGAAGACTGCTTGCCAGTTGTCCAGAGCAGGTGGAGCTCTCTTTGACTAGAGGGATTAAAATAAAGGTCAAAGGAAACATTTTAATAAAAAAACCCCAGAACACAAAAAATGGGGGGTGGAGTTTGGCATACAAAAGACAAGAGTTTGTTACAACCATTTATACAACATTAAGAGATGCAGGACTAAACTCTTGTTCTCCAGGTACGTCCTCACTGGCCCAGGGCCTCCCATAAGGCCAGATTTGCAGGCCAAGGGGACAGCGAGCCCACAGGAACAGGCACAGCTGAGCCCAGGAGGTGCCCAGCCGGCTGGCAGGATGGCTTGGCTGGCTCAGGCCGTGCACTGAGCCACTGGTGCTCTGCAGGCAGGAGGGCTGGTGGCCATGAGAGCCTGTACACCTCAAAGCCTCCCCCTTGGATGCTCATTCAAACAAGGCTTGACATTCGCCATTGACTTTTGTGCATGAGTGGTTCCTGTTTTCCGACCTGACCTCAAGAAAGTTACTGATGCCAGAAAAACCACAAGAAACTTTTCAGGAAGATAAACATCCATGATAAACAAAGAGAAATGTCACTGAAACCCACTGAGTCAAAATGAATGTGAGATAAGAATTAATGGAATAATTAGTTTTTAAAAAGGAAACTGCTGCCATATTGTTCCATTCTTGTCTACAAGCAACTCCAGGACCTCTGTTCTTCAGTTCTCATTGGAGAGACAGGCTTTGAAGTTACTGTCCAAACTCACTTTCCTCTTTTAAACTTGGCATTTTTGCAAACTGAGTAATTCAGGTTCGTGACTTGCTCAGGAGTTTGGCTTTCCCTTAGAATTTCTCTCTCATGATGCCTTTGTCCCAACTTCGGAACAGCTACTTTCTTCCCTTCTGCTTCCATTTTATTTTCTCTTCCCCCCATCTCCCCCCCAAAAAATTGAGTGTGGATCACCACCAGGGGATTTCAGGTACAATCCTAAACTGAAGTTCTTCCTGACAACCTATTTTTTTAATGCCCGAATGCTTTGTAGCTATTCCTGGTGGTGCTAGGTACATGAACAGCTGTGTATTTTAAAAATCAAAACAGACATGAGAATGAGATGAAAAATGTATTTATGCACATTTAATATTGAACACAAACATATATTTTACATCAGATGGGAAAATGTCTTCTCAGAGGATGGAATTTTACTAGACATGAGGTGAATTTCATTACAACTAAACCAGATCCAGAAAAAAAACAGGGGAAAAAATAGCCAGCTGCTGATAAACATGGATTAAAAACAGGCAGAAATTAATTTGACTGTACCAAAACATGGGATTCAGCAAATTAGAAATATGTCCACTCTTAAAACTTGCTTTAAAATTGCTATTTTATTTTTATTATAGAACCGACTGTCACACAGAACAATATAGGGAAGGGAGCTATGTTAGCTAATCTGCCGTAATCCTTTCAACTCTTTGAAAGAACAACAAGCGGTTGATAAGCAGGGTCAGGCTGGGGCAGGATTTCGATAGGAGACATCTAAGGAATGCCTAGGTGCTTCAGGAAGGGGATGCGGGTGATTTAGCAAGCCGGCTAAATCAGCAAGCTTGCTCTCCCCTCCACTTCAGTAATGAGCAAACGGAGCAGACCATGCGCTTGCGGAAGGGGTAACCTGTTGGGGGAGGTAGATGTAATAACAAAGATCCCGATCAAGGCATTATTTTACACTCTTATCAGGCAATGGCTTTAACTAACACCAGCCCAGGCAAGTACGTTCTGCCTCGCTGACTGATGGATAAACTGTTTCCCACATCCAATCCTAAAATTTGCAGGGTGTTGTCAGGTGCTGTTAAGCCACGCCATAAACCATGTTGTCAACCCATTGTCTCAGTTCGCTCCTCTCCCACGCACTTTGGACACATTAAAAATATATTTCTGCAAAGTGCACTTATAAACTGCAGCTACATCCATTACAGCTATCGCCCGTATCAATTCTAGTGTTGGTTTTAACATCTGATTACATATATAATCACCAAAAAATGGATGATATGTAATATCAGTAAATCTTTTTAATTCAGCCACCGCAAAGTTCTCATCTTAACCAGAAAAATAAATAAGATAAAATTATTTTGTAAGTACGTACCTTGCACTTCTGAAATATTATACTGGCTGTGCTGGCAAAAACAACCGCCCTCCAAGAAAACATTTCATTGAAAAGTCAATATCTGTGGGTTACTGAAAGAAATGTAGCAGTTTCAATGAAAAGAGTAAAAGCCTCTCTCTCAGACCTCATTTCATGCTTTTTTGTTTCCACTGAGCATATTTTAAGAACTAATCAGCCTTATAAAAGGTACCACTGTTAATCTACTGTTTGTCTTCGTCTTCACTGCAGCTGCTTAGTAGATAGAGAGCAAACAAAACCAGAATTAAGGTCATTCCATTTAAATCCTTCAGAGTGGAAGACAAGGACTAAATTATTGCTGAGAATTACATGAAGGAAAAGCCCAGGATAAGATAACTATTGTTTATTATTTGCCAGACCCGTAGTGGCACTGCATTTACATATTTGTGAAGGGATTACATTAACATTTTATGAGATTAATTGGTAGCATGGGGAGATTCTCTGATATACTGTCCACACAACTTAAAAGTATGCTCCTGTGCTTCCAAAGACCGTAGGCGGTACATATGGCTAGTGAGAAATAACCCAGACCTACCAGCTACTGATCAGTTGTCATGCCTGAAATGTAATGACATTTTTTCCCGTAAATAAAATACAAAGGACATTATTACATTTCATCATACAGCACAGGTCTGAATCGCAGAGGATCATAGTAAAGACCTTAATGGATGATTTTGCTTTTCTTCTCGAAACACCTTAAACCTGTATTTTCCTGTCTTTAAGGCAGAAGGAGCAATAGCACAAAAGATCTCTTTTATGCTAATAACAGGAAATCATTTCACTGTAGTCAAATATGAGTAGAAAATGAGTGGTCAAATGAGTAGAAAATCTTTTGGCCATCAAAAATCCACAAGCTTTTCCTTCAAATTAGGAAATATTCCCTGGGAGCTACTCTATAAATAATACATGGTGGGTTTTAGTGTAATCTTTAGTATGAGAACATGCTTTCTTTAGAGCCAACAGTAATACCACTTCAAGAAGGAAATGCTGTGTGAAGAGAGGATCTTGCAGCTCTCTCCCACTTTAAAATCAAGTACATTGGCTCCACAGTATCTCCAGCCCCCAGGAGCCTGATGGCTACAAGGTATGAGTCAGCTCCACCACTCCGACCTCTCAAGTGGCGGAGAGGTATGTCCCGGTTTAGTACCCCGTGCTGGCTCAGGCTTCCTGCACTCAGCCTCCGTGAGGCTCCCTCGACACCAAGAATGGTCAGAAATTAAATATTTGCACTAGGTATCCCCAAAGAAAACAAAAGGAGCTGTGGGGGGCATTTCAGGTGGCTGAAGAAGGGCCCCTGCCCACGCTCAGGGCAGAGGTAGGACGAGATGCTCACTGTGTTGTGATCCGAGCCGGAAAAAGCCGTGTGCTCTGGTGAGACGTAACTGCTCACACCAATACAAAGTTTGCATCTTTCTTTTTTTCAAGCAACGGTTTTGATAGGAGGTAAGTCCCAAACACTTCAGCACTGCACTGTGGATCTACAGATAGCCTAGAAATAGTTCTCCTTTCCCCCATCCCTTCCTCCCTCCCTTCTTCCCCCTCATTATACACATGAGCTTTTTTTGCTCATCCTGTTTCCTTTGGTCTCCCAAACCTCCTTCACCCAGCCTGATTTCATCCATCCAAGCTGAGCTGGGAGCAAAGGTCATTTAGCCACAGCCACAGATTGCCCGCTGCGGCTGGGCTGTGTGAGAGGTGACAGCAGGCTGGCGGAGGGGGGACCCAGAGACAAGACATGACCCCCCCCCCCCCACCAGGGGACAGGGCTATAACCGAGTCATTAGGACCCTCTGTGTTTGCAGACCACACGTGTGATCCCTTCAGCTTGCTGGGAACCAGCAAAGCTTTGCGAGGGAGTTTGCATCAGCCCCTCAGACAGCTTAGGAGCACACTGAGTCAATTGGACCATCCTCTTTTGGTCACATCCCTTCTTCTAACAATTCATTTAATTTTATGCGTCTCTCCTGGGCTGCAATACCAGTAAGCAGATGAATTGCAACAGAAGATGAAAAGTAGGTGGGTCATAAATCTTTCAAGTGTCAACAAATCACTGGCACCAGCCGAATTTCTAGGAATACCCGCAAATTGAAGATTCAGGGTGAAGCGTGACTAAAACTATTTTTTTTCTCCCTTTTTTAAGGAGTACAAAATGGAAAATATGGCTTTATGTTCTCCTCTTCCCTGCAGAATATGCCTGTCTGTATTGGGAAACCTAACCTATATCTGCATTCTCCATACAAAACACTCTTTGTTTATCTGTTTAGGACATCTACAGCTTAGTGCCATACTGCTAAGGACTTTCACTAAGGAAATAATGGCTATATACAATCAACTATTGGGTATAATAATGCTGAAGATAACAGTCATTACTAGAGCCACTGAAGAAACACATAAAAATTCTAAAACTGTCAGAGGTGACATCTGCAAATAATGTCACTTGCATTCTTACATCTCTGAAATGTATTTTGAAACACTTACACAAAAATGCCACAAACGTAATTCACCACAGAAATGTTACAAGGATGATAGGACTATACAAAAAACAGCTAGAAATACATAATAGCAGGAAAATATTTTTCTTTATGTGCATATACAAATGCCAAAAAAAAAAAAAGCTTCTGAGCCACGTGCTGAAAGCAGTCTGAGTATATTTAAATGAAAAAAAAACCCCAAACCCATAACAATTTTTATAATATTGGAAAACTAACTTTAGCTCAGGATTTAACACTTTCTGTATCTGAAAACGCATGGACACACGTGTCTGTATTTTCTTGTATGTACATAAGTCCAGAAATCCAGAAATCTTTTCCCCCTTGCTCCCTGTTCTTTCCAAGAGATGCTGCTACTGTCTTGTTTATTGTTGTAATAATCTGAAATCATGACATTTGTGTGCCATTTCAAGTACTAAAATAATAAGAAGAAACAGAGCTCTGAGCTCTTCCTCTCCCTACAGCTGACTTGGTGGGCCAGAAAGGAGTGGGGCTGATCACCATAAAGTCCTAACAGAGGCACAAATGGAGAAGGGCAACGTTGATTCTAGCCCTAATTTGTCGGGAAGCGTTAATCAAGAAACAAATGACCAGCAGACGTATGTCGCCTAATGCATTACATGCGTTTCTGTCAGCAAGACACTGGCTCTGCTCGCAACTGCCAGATCCTATAGGCTTGAACTTTAATTCTCAGATGATGGTGTACTAAGTCTATAGCACACAAAATTAACAGCAAGCTTGGAAAACACACGTAACACAGCACAAAAGCTAGTTGCCCACTTTGATGACTTTTTAAAAAAAATACATTATATGGCAACAAAATCATAAACGTGTTTATGTACCAATTGTAAAACACTCCATCATGTTTCACCAAAGCTGATCAAGTAGTTGGGATCAAAAAGAAAAGGCAGAAAAGGATCATATTCAGGTTATGATTATAGTTAGGAACTAAAAAGTTATTTATGAGTAAGTGTTAGTCTCTTGAAAGGAAGTTTCATAGAGGTTGAATTAAATAATTTATCTACCATAAAGAAGGCATTATACTCGCAACATGTAAATATTGACTGACTTAGCTAATGAGTGGCTGTGTATAAACAGCCTCCTTTTTTATTTCAACTGGAGTCTAGAGCAGACAGCTTTGTATATTTTACAGTCTCTTGTACCTGAGCCAACAATTGATAGTGCAGGAGATCAAAGCCTTGATACAGAGATGCCAAGCAATTTGTGTATAAATGTGCTCCTTAAAAAGCGATAAGAGCACAAAAGAAGTTTTAAGATACTTTCACAGCGACTTAAATGGTAAATAGCTAATTACTCTGATGAGCTGTGTAAAAGTTGTACCCAATGCTAAAAATGTAGCAACAGGATAGACGTTCAAAAAATGCTTTCTATTTTTTTCCCACAAGATTTGTAAATGAGAAGGTGTTTTACATTAAAAGAAGCCACAATTCCTTCTGTTCTCAACAGGAATATTTCATTCAACTCCTTAATTATTTCTTCAGATTTTATGTAATGGGTTAGGACATAATTTTGTCTGCATAATTTAACTGAAATTTTTAAGGAGATGAGTAAGAAAAAATGCCTTCGATGGCCAGAAGATGCTCACTAGTAATGTCTGCTCAATTAAAGTCATTATTAACACATTGAAGTCATTACTGACACATGGAGTGATAACATTCAGTCCAAGACTCAAGCTTCTTCATGTTTTCTGTTACATTGCTTAATTTTCGAGCAGGCTGAGCATGCTATGGCTCTGTAAATCGTTGTGTAAAGAAAAGTCAGTTAAAAGTATAAAAGCAGTAAGATATATTTTACAACCAGCTTGCTGGGACTGAAGAACTACAGGAAGCGTTGCACTACAATGCCTTCAGTAATTTAAAAAACTCTATGGATTATGCTTTGATTCCTATACATTGCCTGAAGGGTTAAATTGTGGGCACAAGTATTTTCTACTTATATAACAAAGTACTTGGCTTCTTCACTGTTTATTATGCGATAAAAGACAACAAGTGAGAAGTACAAATGTAACACTCACTATGGCTCTTAGAAACGAACATTGTAACCCTCTCTCTTGACTTGTTTTCTCACACTGTATCAACAAAATTAGCTAGAACAAAAGGAAAAGGTGAATAACATCTGAACAACAGACACTTATTTACTGCTGTGTAGTACCAGGAGGCACATAGGCTGGAGAGGAACTGAGAGAGAAAAGCACCTCTCCATGCAGATGTATATTTAAAAAAACCCCACAAACAAACCAAACACCAAAGAGAAAAACTAGCATCTTGCACTAATTCTGCTCAGTGACAAACAATGCACGGCAACAGTCTACCAAACCCACAACTGAGTTCAGGGGCGACTTGCATCTGTATGAGCTTTGTGATGATTTTTTAATATGGAGGTGCTTTTTAACAACACACTGCATATTGTGTGGCTAATTATTCTTGTACTGTAGGATCAGCCTGGGTGTGAGAGGCAGCCGGGGTACGACACAGCCTGTACGTGCGATGCTGTTAGCAAAAGCAAAGAGCAGCGGCTGCAGCAGCGATGGAGAGGACCAGGCAGGGGTGGGCGATTCCCAGCTCTGCCTACGCACGTGTGCATGTGTGTGTGTGCGCGCGCGCACGCGTGTGTGTGTCTGTGTGTCTGCAGGGCAGTGTGAAGGGAGTCTTGTAGTGTCTGGAAATACACCCACTCCAGCTTTAATCCAACCAACTCCGGCAATGAAAGCAGTGCAAGGATGCAGTCCAGCATCCAGAGCACATCCCAAACCCCAGCTACAGCACCGCACCGGCTGCCTCTCACGTGGCTCGTACCTCTTCGCTTCCTCTGTGCTTTGGGGAAAACCTGAACATAGACTTTTCTCCCCAGCTGTGGCTTATTTTACCTAGATGTGATGACACAGGCCTAGAAAACTAATTTCAATATTTTTTCCACATTCACCCTAATTCAAAATGTTGCAGTAATTCAAAATAAATACCGAGTGGGTACAAATCCCTTTACTGCTGTCTCTATAAATAGCTGTGCTCATACTTACTGTACTGCAATACAATCCCAGGCCAGTGATAGATGAGAAATTAAATAAACATCATCAAACATAAAACTAACAGTAAGGCAGAACTGGGGTTTTGCTGCCAGTTAAACCTAGGTTTGACCCGGGAGAGTGATCCTGGTAAGGAACCCTGAGATTTCTGGGCAGAAAGCACTATAACAGAGCCAGGCACGACCCTGTACTGTTACTGCCACAGGACTATTTTCCAGCTCTCGCCAAGGAAAGGCAAAGCCCTAATGCAAAAGGGGGAATGGGACGGGGAGCTCATACAACAGGGCAGGGGTGCGGGATGCTTTCCACAGCCAGGGGATGTATCCCCACCGAGAGGACAGGTTTCCCACAGCAGCCTGAGCTCCAAGCAGCGTGCAGCCTCCGGCTCCGACGCAGCAAAAGCAAACCTGACACTGAGCGCAGATCCAAGGCAGTGGTTTTGTTCTTCCCTGCCACAGCTGCAGGGAGAGACTTTACCCCTCCTCTGCCTTCGCCGGCTCCTATCCCCGTTCCTCTGCCTCCGCCCGGCTCTGGGAACGTGAGTGGTGCCGGGGCTGCCGCAGGAGCGATGCACACAATTCGCGAGGGCACAACCCCACGCACAAACACACCGAGTCTCTCCCGCTGCTGCAAGGTGAGGATTTTTTATTTTACGTAGCCTATCTCTTTGTTTCCTTTGGAAGCCCTCCATTTCTTGGGGAGACTTGGAATGCCCTTTGTTCCTCTTGAAGAGGAAAGGAGACCCAGTGGGTTTAGAGTAATGACAGTTACAGAAAAAAAAAAAATCAATCTGTTAAAGTATCAGATTCAGGGTATATTCAGTCCTTGGCCTCAGCCGTGCCTGCACACTCAGATGCACTTAGAAAATCCCCCAATAAAATAAAAGATGCAGGTCTATCATTTCTTATTGGATTTTCTAGTCAAATTGAAAAGGAATGGACACAAGACCTGGGCCTTAAAGAAAAGATTTGCACTGATTCAAGGGTGTGTGCATGGCAATAAGAAAAGGATGGTAAATGTGTCCTAGAGCAAAAGACTAATTATGTTGTACTTATTTAGCTAACTACGGGGGGTAGATACTAAAGGGTAACTACATCACAGTCTACAAGTGTCTGTGTAGGAATCAAAAATGTAATAAAGGCCTCTGCAGTCAGTCGAGGAAAGGTATAACAAGCCCCAACTGCTGGAGTTGGGCCAAGGCAAATTCAAGCTTGAAACAAGGTATGGCGCTTTTGTAATGATGCTAATTAGTCACTGAAACACTTTGCTGAGGATAGTGGTGGCTCTTTGAGAATTATAAAAGCCAGTTTAACTGTGCTTTCTTGGGAACATTGCTCGGTTTCCAACCAGGTGTCATTCGGAGGAGCCCTATAGCAGCTCTGTGCTATACAGGCAGGATTTCATGTTTTAGGTCCTGCTGCAACATACCAGGCCCATCCTCACCACAGACCTTCTTTTCCCTTGGCACATTATAGGAGGACACAGGGGCATGATGCAGGTGCACACACAATTATAACCCCTTCACTCCATGTCTCCTAGATTCACAGACTATAAATCAGAAGGAACCATGTCTCCAGTTGAGGGTTCCTTCTACGTGGGAAAGAAAACCTGGAAGAATCTACCTCTCTAAAACCTTTGCTTTAGTACTGTGCCATGTGGTGATTACACTCTTGCAAATAATGTGCAAACAAGCATAAATGGTCACGTACCATGCTGAATACTGTCACCATGAATCTGATCATCTCCACACTACATGTTTTTCAAGGGCACTTGGAAAAATGCTGGTGCTTGCGTACTGAATTTTATAGTATTTCTAGAAACCACCCAAAACCCAGTTCTCCTGGCATTATTTTCACATTGTCAGTATTTGATCATTTTTTTTTACCCCTTTCCATGAACTATTGCTACCTAGAAGAAGCAACAATTTTCATTCACCATTGCAATGTCCTCTGAGAACCCTGACGTCAAGTAACTTTCCCATTTACATTTATGATGTGCAGGATCTTTCCTGGCTATTTATGGTCCAGGGCTGGCATCTGCTACACACAGACTCATGCTTTTCCAGATTTTAAACCAGCTCATGAAGTGCTGTTACCTCCATAACCCAGTGAACATCCTATGGAAATACATGGAAATGCCAGGCCCTACAAGAGTTTCCCACTTTCCTGTATTTAGGGCTTGCCAATCTAGAGAAATAAAATATCGTCTTGGTGATAAATCCCACAGCTGGATTTATCACCAACTATGATTTAGCAATGAAATAATTTATTGTTTTAACACAGAATGGCAAAACCACAATAAATTTGCAAAAACTAAACAAACGGTACTGCCAGAAAATTCTCATAAGTTTATGAAATCTTTTCTGAGCTGCTCTAGCATCTTAGAAGCTCTTGATACTGACTAATTATTCC
Source organism: Anarhynchus alexandrinus (assembly GCA_008711295.1). Taxonomy (NCBI): domain Eukaryota; kingdom Metazoa; phylum Chordata; class Aves; order Charadriiformes; family Charadriidae; genus Anarhynchus; species Anarhynchus alexandrinus. Next base: position 4,946,344 of record VUYV01000001.1, read on the forward strand.
CCAAAGTTTGGCAGGCAAGGCTTGGAAATTTCTCAAGGTTGTATATTTCTTGTTTCTTATTGTTTAAGAAGACTGCCACAGCTATTTCAAGCAGGTTCCCAAGAAAAATGCTCCTTCCATCCTCTCTCTTCCTCTTCATCAATATCTCATTTTCTGTGCTTGGTCCTGGGAAATCAGATGGCCATGAAGACCCTTAAGACATTTTAAGTCATTTCTCCACCCTCAAGGCACCTGGCTTCACATTTTTTAGCTGTATAGATTTCTATTAGTAGATTCCCAGCTTTCCGATCTAAAACTTCTTTTTTAGCTTGTTCCACAGCTTTAAGGACAGAGTGGCCAAACTTATAATTATAGAGCAGTTGTTAATAACGTATATGTTCAACACTACGGACCACAAAAAATATTTAAAACACCTCTAGATGATGAAGGCAAGCGAGGTGCTTGGTTTGAGGTTTTTCCCTGTCCTCTATTGTTCATTGAAGGGATGTGAACACTGTGTCTGTACTGTACTCCCTGCGTCCCTCCTGTGCCCCCAGCTGACCACCCTGCAGCCACCCTCGCTCGCTCATGGACCCGTCTGCAGCAAACCTCCCAGGTCCTTCAACTCCAAGCAGTGCTCATGGCACAGGTACCTCCCTGGCCTGCACCCACACAGGCTAAGCCTGGGGCTGGTCCCAGCGGGAGGCAGAGGAGGGAGCACGGGCACAAGCGTCTCTGCACCCATGGCCATAGGGCTGCCCCTGTCCTTGAAGGGTCTGTCACATCCAAAGAAGATAAGTCTGCTCTTTCACTGTTAAAAAGACTGAAATGATTTACTCCTTGGCAGACAATTACAGTTTATGCAGATTGAACGCCAAAAGGTGCTTCTGCTAGGATTTCACCATTATCCAGTGTCTGTAGATTTGATGATGGGGTTGAGTTACATTAGCTTTGAAATTATTAACCTGTTCATTACACAGGTAGCAATTTACATCCCCTGCTAATTCACAGAGGCCGAGCTTTATCTCACTTTCAATTTCTCAATAATTCGGAATCAAGCCAAAGCTAACTTTGCCTTCTGATCCTGATCCCATGTCTTTCTAGTCCTATAAAGAGTTATTCCTGAAAATACCATGCACTTATTTTGGAGGCTAATATCCAATATTTCTTTAACAACTTTTCTACTGAAAAGCCTGTTCATACTTTTGGATACTGCACATCCAAATAATAGGATATAGGTGCATCTATATCCAATATTGGGTGATAATGTTATTTCTTTCTGAGCACTTGAACAGCTGATCTGTTTCCGCATGTATACCTGTAGGTCTCACTGCACGAGAGACAAAGTGGGTAACTCCAAAATTACAATAATCATGTCATAATAAATACCTTAAGGATCTTGTGCACATCACTACTATCAAGGGGAGTCTCCCATTCCTTTCAGCAAAGTTGGGTAAGACTTAAAGTAGCATTTGGTGTTTTGGGTGGCTAATAAATGTTTTTTTAAGTTATTCTTTCACATACAAACACTCCTACATCCCAACTTAAAAAAAACAACAAACCAACAACCAACAACTTACACAAGCTGTAGCATCCCATTTAGTAATAACAATGTGGTGACATGTAATGCCTAGATTTGGGGTAGATTCCATTGGAAGGGACATGCTTACCTCTTTTTTTTATAGCCTTCTGCTATTTATTGCCTGAGTGCCCTAATAAATTTTTGTGTGTCCTTCACAGCCTTAATAACTCTACTTTAAATATGTCATAGGTTAACTCCAGCCAGCAGCTAGGACCACACAGCCACTCGCTCACTTCCCCCAGTTGGGCTAGGGGAGAGAATTAGAAGAGTAAAAGTGAGGAAAAACTCATGGGTTGAGATAAAGACAGTTTAACAGGTTGAGTAAAAGCTGCGCACGCAAGCAGAGCAAAACAAGGAATTCATTCACTGCTTCTCATGGGCAGGCAGGTGTTCAGCCATCCCCAGGAAAGCAGGGCCCCATCATGTGTAATGGTTACTTGGGAAGGCAAAACACCATAACATCGAATGTCCCCCCCCTTCCTTCTGCTTCCCCCAGCTTTACATTCTGAGCATGATGTCACATGTTATGGAATATCCCTTTGGTCAGTTGGGGTCAGCTGTCCCGTCTGTGTGTCCTCACAACTTTTTGTGCCCCCTCCAGCCTGCACTGTTGACCAGTGCGCTATTGACACTATTTCCCATCTCAAATCCAAAACACAGCACCATACCAGCTGCTAGTAAGAAAGTTAACTCCATCCCAGCTGAAACCATGACAAAATATCTATGTGTGTCATATTAGGCCACTTTAGATCCCACACTATTCTGTAACACCAGATCCACAACTCTTAATTCTTTCATTAATTTAATATTTACACATTACTGCAAGAAATCTCCCCAAATGCTAAAGCAACAGTAAGCACAAATCTCTACTCAGTGGCAGACAAATAGGCCGGATGTTGAGGTCAGGTATTGTAAGCACACTACTGTAAGCACTTTCCAACCAGGGAGACAGAAACTGCCCAGGTGACATGAAGGGTGAGCGGAAATGACATCAATAGTCAGCTTCTCTATTTTGTCATAACCAACCAGTTGGCTATAAATCACTAAATAACTAGACTCTGCAAAGAGTTACTTTAAAAAGAGCTTGAAGATTATTTTTTTTCATACCATTACTCTTGCTACTTGCATATTAGGTATTGAAGTGTACATGTTCTGCCAGCTTATTCAAGCATTAGTTATCCTTTTAATTATGCTTGACCCAAAAGAGAGAAGTAAAATCTCTCTTTCATCATCCAACCTGAGACTGCAGATGTCAAGAGTCAAAAGGAAAAAAAAAAAAAANGATCCAAGGCAGTGGTTTTGTTCTTCCCTGCCACAGCTGCAGGGAGAGACTTTACCCCTCCTCTGCCTTCGCCGGCTCCTATCCCCGTTCCTCTGCCTCCGCCCGGCTCTGGGAACGTGAGTGGTGCCGGGGCTGCCGCAGGAGCGATGCACACAATTCGCGAGGGCACAACCCCACGCACAAACACACCGAGTCTCTCCCGCTGCTGCAAGGTGAGGATTTTTTATTTTACGTAGCCTATCTCTTTGTTTCCTTTGGAAGCCCTCCATTTCTTGGGGAGACTTGGAATGCCCTTTGTTCCTCTTGAAGAGGAAAGGAGACCCAGTGGGTTTAGAGTAATGACAGTTACAGAAAAAAAAAAAATCAATCTGTTAAAGTATCAGATTCAGGGTATATTCAGTCCTTGGCCTCAGCCGTGCCTGCACACTCAGATGCACTTAGAAAATCCCCCAATAAAATAAAAGATGCAGGTCTATCATTTCTTATTGGATTTTCTAGTCAAATTGAAAAGGAATGGACACAAGACCTGGGCCTTAAAGAAAAGATTTGCACTGATTCAAGGGTGTGTGCATGGCAATAAGAAAAGGATGGTAAATGTGTCCTAGAGCAAAAGACTAATTATGTTGTACTTATTTAGCTAACTACGGGGGGTAGATACTAAGGGGTAACTACATCACAGTCTACAAGTGTCTGTGTAGGAATCAAAAATGTAATAAAGGCCTCTGCAGTCAGTCGAGGAAAGGTATAACAAGCCCCAACTGCTGGAGTTGGGCCAAGGCAAATTCAAGCTTGAAACAAGGTATGGCGCTTTTGTAATGATGCTAATTAGTCACTGAAACACTTTGCTGAGGATAGTGGTGGCTCTTTGAGAATTATAAAAGCCAGTTTAACTGTGCTTTCTTGGGAACATTGCTCGGTTTCCAACCAGGTGTCATTCGGAGGAGCCCTATAGCAGCTCTGTGCTATACAGGCAGGATTTCATGTTTTAGGTCCTGCTGCAACATACCAGGCCCATCCTCACCACAGACCTTCTTTTCCCTTGGCACATTATAGGAGGACACAGGGGCATGACGCAGGTGCACACACAATTATAACCCCTTCACTCCATGTCTCCTAGATTCACAGACTATAAACCAGAAGGAACCATGTCTCCAGTTGAGGGTTCCTTCTACGTGGGAAAGAAAACCTGGAAGAATCTACCTCTCTAAAACCTTTGCTTTAGTACTGTGCCATGTGGTGATTACACTCTTGCAAATAATGTGCAAACAAGCATAAATGGTCACGTACCATGCTGAATACTGTCACCATGAATCTGATCATCTCCACACTACATGTTTTTCAAGGGCACTTGGAAAAATGCTGGTGCTTGCGTACTGAATTTTATAGTATTTCTAGAAACCACCCAAAACCCAGTTCTCCTGGCATTATTTTCACATTGTCAGTATTTGATCATTTTTTTTTACCCCTTTCCATGAACTATTGCTACCTAGAAGAAGCAACAATTTTCATTCACCATTGCAATGTCCTCTGAGAACCCTGACATGAAGTAACTTTCCCATTTACATTTATGATGTGCAGGATCTTTCCTGGCTATTTATGGTCCAGGGCTGGCATCTGCTACATACAGACTCATGCTTTTCCAGATTTTAAACCAGCTCATGAAGTGCTGTTACCTCCATAACCCAGTGAACATCCTATGGAAATACATGGAAATGCCAGGCCCTACAAGAGTTTCCCACTTTCCTGTATTTAGGGCTTGCCAATCTAGAGAAATAAAATATCGTCTTGGTGATAAATCCCACAGCTGGATTTATCACCAACTATGATTTAGCAATGAAATAATTTATTGTTTTAACACAGAATGGCAAAACCACAATAAATTTGCAAAAACTAAACAAACGGTACTGCCAGAAAATTCTCATAAGTTTATGAAATCTTTTCTGAGCTGCTCTAGCATCTTAGAAGCTCTTGATACTGACTAATTATTCCCCAAAGTTTGGCAGGCAAGGCTTGGAAATTTCTCAAGGTTGTATATTTCTTGTTTCTTATTGTTTAAGAAGACTGCCACAGCTATTTCAAGCAGGTTCCCAAGAAAAATGCTCCTTCCATCCTCTCTCTTCCTCTTCATCAAGATCTCATTTTCTGTGCTTGGTCCTGGGAAATCAGATGGCCATGAAGACCCTTAAGACATTTTAAGTCATTTCTCCACCCTCAAGGCACCTGGCTTCACATTTTTTAGCTGTATAGATTTCTATTAGTAGATTCCCAGCTTTCCGATCTAAAACTTCTTTTTTAGCTTGTTCCACAGCTTTAAGGACAGAGTGGCCAAACTTATAATTATAGAGCAGTTGTTAATAACGTATATGTTCAACACTACGGACCACAAAAAATATTTAAAACACCTCTAGATGATGAAGGCAAGCGAGGTGCTTGGTTTGATTGAAGGGATGTGAACACTGTGTCTGTACTGTACTCCCTGCGTCCCTCCTGTGCCCCCAGCTGACCACCCTGCAGCCACCCTCGCTCGCTCATGGACCCGTCTGCAGCAAACCTCCCAGGTCCTTCAACTCCAAGCAGTGCTCATGGCACAGGTACCTCCCTGGTCTGCACCCACACAGGCTAAGTCTGGGGCTGCTCCCAGCGGGAGGCAGAGGAGGGAGCACGGGCACAAGCGTCTCTGCACCCATGGCCATAGGGCTGCCCCTGTCCTTGAAGGGTCTGTCACATCCAAAGAAGATAAGTCTGCTCTTTCACTGTTAAAAAGACTGAAATGATTTACTCCTTGGCAGACAATTACAGTTTATGCAGATTGAACGCCAGAAGGTGCTTCTGCTAGGATTTCACCATTATCCAGTGTCTGTAGATTTGATGATGGGGTTGAGTTACATTAGCTTTGAAATTATTAACCTGTTCATTACACAGGTAGCAATTTACATCCCCTGCTAATTCACAGAGGCCGAGCTTTACCTCACTTTCAATTTCTCAATAATTCGGAATCAAGCCAAAGCTAACTTTGCCTTCTGATCCTGATCCCATGTCTTTCTAGTCCTATAAAGAGTTATTCCTGAAAATACCATGCACTTATTTTGGAGGCTAATATCCAATATTTCTTTAACAACTTTTCTACTGAAAAGCCTGTTCATACTTTTGGATACTGCACATCCAAATAATAGGATATAGGTGCATCTATATCCAATATTGGGTGATAATGTTATTTCTTTCTGAGCACTTGAACAGCTGATCTGTTTCCGCATGTATACCTGTAGGTCTCACTGCACGAGAGACAAAGTGGGTAACTCCAAAATTACAATAATCATGTCATAATAAATACCTTAAGGATCTTGTGCACATCACTACTATCAAGGGGAGTCTCCCATTCCTTTCAGCAAAGTTGGGTAAGACTTAAAGTAGCATTTGGTGTTTTGGGTGGCTAATAAATGTTTTTTTAAGTTATTCTTTCACATACAAACACTCCTACATCCCAACTTAAAAAAAACAACAAACCAACAACCAACAACTTACACAAGCTGTAGCATCCCATTTAGTAATAACAATGTGGTGACATGTCCTGCCTAGATTTGGGGCAGATTCCATTGGAATGGACACGCTTACCTCTTTTTTTTTATAGCCTTCTGTTATTTCTTGCCTGACTGCCCTAATAAATTTTTGTGTGTCTTTCACAGTCTTAATAATTCTACTTTAAATATGTCATAGGTTAACTCCAGCCAGCAGCTAGGACCACACAGCCACTCGCTCACTTCCCCCAGTTGGGCTAGGGGAGAGAATTAGAAGAGTAAAAGTGAGGAAAAACTCATGGGTTGAGATAAAGACAGTTTAACAGGTTGAGTAAAAGCTGCGCACGCAAGCAGAGCAAAACAAGGAATTCATTCACTGCTTCTCATGGGCAGGCAGGTGTTCAGCCATCCCCAGGAAAGCAGGGCCCCATCATGTGTAATGGTTACTTGGGAAGGCAAAACACCATAACATCGAATGTCCCCCCCCTTCCTTCTGCTTCCCCCAGCTTTACATTCTGAGCATGATGTCACATGTTATGGAATATCCCTTTGGTCAGTTGGGGTCAGCTGTCCCGTCTGTGTGTCCTCACAACTTTTTGTGCCCCCTCCAGCCTGCACTGTTGACCAGTGCGCTATTGACACTATTTCCCATCTCAAATCCAAAACACAGCACCATACCAGCTGCTAGTAAGAAAGTTAACTCCATCCCAGCTGAAACCATGACAAAATATCTATGTGTGTCATATTAGCCCACTTTAGATCCCACACTATTCTGTAACACCAGATCCACAACTCTTAATTCTTTCATTAATTTAATATTTACACATTACTGCAAGAAATCTCCCCAAATGCTAAAGCAACAGTAAGCACAAATCTCTACTCAGTGGCAGACAAATAGGCCGGATGTTGAGGTCAGGTATTGTAAGCACACTACTGTAAGCACTTTCCAACCAGGGAGACAGAAACTGCCCAGGTGACATGAAGGGTGAGCGGAAATGACATCAATAGTCAGCTTCTCTATTTTGTCATAACCAACCAGTTGGCTATAAATCACTAAATAACTAGACTCTGCAAAGAGTTACTTTAAAAAGAGCTTGAAGATTATTTTTTTTCATACCATTACTCTTGCTACTTGCATATTAGGTATTGAAGTGTACATGTTCTGCCAGCTTATTCAAGCATTAGTTATCCTTTTAATTATGCTTGACCCAAAAGAGAGAAGTAAAATCTCTCTTTCATCATCCAACCTGAGACTGCAGATGTCAAGAGTCAAAAGGAAAAAAAAAAAAAAGGATGGCTCATACTATAACACCTTCAGTTACTGCATCTAATAAGTATTATTACTCCGGCGCCAAAAAGGGGATATGAAAAGGAGATTAAAAAGCACCCTTTAAAATTTAAAAATGTTAAATTAACCCTGAAGATTTGCTAAAGGTGAATTTCCATATTGTTAAGGCACTCTACAAGTTGTCAGTAGTCCTAGCAATCGGAATACTTACATAATTGCCTGGGAAATAAATGTCTCTTTTCTAATTTTCCTGTAAAATTAAAGGAAGAAATAATCAAAGATCATTAGAAAATTCAAACTAAACACTGATGTTAATTTAAACATTTCTAACCATAGTGAAAGATGTCTGCTTTTATTGTGTAAAGCGTAAAAGCAACATACAATGGTTTGACATTTTAAAATAAATATTTTCAAAGAAAAATGCTAAAAATATATCTTTTCTATATTTACATGTTCAATTCAACCCTAGATAACCACTAAAACATAAATTCCGATTGCAATCTGGTTACAATGCACACCAAGCACAAAAGCCTTCTAATGATCTTTGATTAGTTCTTTATTAAATTCATCAAGGGAGCAAAGAAAATTTAATAATCTTCACCATTTGTCATCTTTCTGATTACAGTTTTGATTAGAACTTTCAGCTTTTATTTTCTTCTTTTCTAGTCATTGCTATTACTGTGATAGTGCTTCTTTCCGCTAGTTTAAGAAGAATGAGATAGGGCAAATGAAACAAATTTGTAATTCCGGATATGTGTTTAACTAGGTGTGTTCATGCCCTGAAAAAGCCTAGCTAAGAATATGAGATCTTAAAAATGCGAAAGAGCCCTTAATGGAACATTTCCACATTCATAACATAAAAATTTTCCGAATCCCAGTTAAATAATAACTTGTTTAACTAATCAGATACCTTGAAAATACACTACATCCAGATTTCTGTACAAGAAAAAAAAAATTCCAATATTTGAAGAGGAATTTTCATTTTTTAGAAACATTCATAAATTTATTCTACCATTTTAGTGCTCAGTGTTATGATTCACTTATTTAATACAAACAATTAAAAAGATGCTTCATTATGCATTAATGATATCCTTATCATAAAAAAAATGGAAAGAAACAAATTGAAATAATCTAAACAGATAAAACAATTTTCACAATACCATGCGCTGTGTCAGTCAAAAATGTGTGCATTTTGGTCTCTGTTACAAATACCTAATCTTTTATATTCCCAGTGCAAAGCCTGCCCTGTCACCCTGCCGTGTGAGGCAGGCCCTGATTCACTGGGAAGAGCTAAGGCAGTTGCAGCTTTCTTATTTGCAAAGATTACTGCACAAAAACCTGCAAGTGTCGTTTTCACCACCATGTAGAGGACACATTAAACAGTCACTGGGGAAAATCCTGAAACAGTCCTGACCCAAGGGATGAAATCGGGAAGCCCATCTTTTGCAGGTGGACATCCCAAGCGCTGGGCTGAAGAGCTACCTTTTCTCTCGTTTCTTCCCTCTGCAGCCCAGGGAACCTTTAGCACTTCCTACAGAACTGAACGTCTCAGAAGCAACAAAAAGTTTGTGCTGTCCCTGACTCCTTGTAGGGACTGAAAACTCTGCACATCAGAAACCTGCATTTGAGTTCCCTTGGGCAGAGGACAGACCAGAGTCCAGGCTGTGGCTTGTGACACCTATGTGTATAAGGCTTTTTTTTATAATTATGAGAAATGAGGGAGGAAAAGGGACACCAGCCTTGTTCCAAGGCTACTGCACGCAGAGCCTGTGTTGTTGCATGGACTTTACAATAGAGCATGGCATAGATTCAGAATTTCACACTAGGCAATATTGGAGTGATAGCTTGAAGGCACAGCAGAGAAAAAAACTTTGCTGATTCTGTAAAAGAAAAATTCAGCAACACCTCTCTTACCCAGACCAAGGCAAGGCTGAAATACCTGCAGAGGAACGTCTCAAGTCCTTGAGGTTCACAAATGCGCATCACGACCTCCTCTCAGCCAGGACACCTCCTCCTGGCTCTTAATGGTCACCAGGAGATTGTTCCTCCACAGTCACCCCCATAGCACTACTGCTGACTTGTAGCTTAGGAAGGTGTCTTCAATTACTTTGTACATTGCTTGGAGCAATGTGCTTCAGTTGCCTCAGGGCCACGATCTTAAGGCTCACCACAACCAGAAATGGGGCACCAGTCACCTTGAAATCACTGTTAATACAAGAAAATACAATTATAAACTCCGAAACAGACAACACAAAGATTTGTAGGAGTGCAGGGGGAAGCAAGGAAGTTAGAAATGCACTTATTCCACTTTTCCTATCCCTTTTCACCCACCAAAAAGATACTTCTCTCTCTAGCTGGCGGATAAGTGTTATGGACTTACCCAGCCATGCTGGTCCAAGGGCACATTCCCTATCATTACACTGCACATGTGAGAAAAGGCCCTTCTCTGTGAGAGGGACATCTTTTATAGCTACACCTTTGAATTGTGCTTGGGAGTTCTTCAAAATTCAGATCTCCCCTTTCTGCACTTGTTCCCCTCACATACTCAACAGGCAGTTGCAATATTGTCATCCAAACTGCTCTCCAATCGACTACTGTTCCTTTGGAAGGGAAGGTAAAAACGCCTTCTGTGCTTGGGGAAAATGTTAGAAAAACAATAAATAACTCACTCAGGGGTGAAACTCTCATTCCCACCAGGAGAAGGTCTCTGCCCAAGTACCTGAAGCCCTCGCATGTACAGAGCCTCCTATTCCAGGTGGACTGAACTCCCCCAGCCTGACCGGTCATTTCCCTCTTCACCAACCAACCTTCCTCTCGAGACGTGGGCAGACATCCCGCTCGTGAGCGGCAAGAACCGCTTAACTGGAATATCTGCAGGAGGTTTTTAAAGGGTTCACAACTATGGTCAGCTAAAGGACCTCTCTTTTAGTGCAGGCAAAGTGACTCCATCTGAAAGCTAAAGGAAGAACATCTCCACTTCCCGACTCCCAGGAACATAGTTAATTTATATAGTTTCATCACTTACGTACAATATAGGAATCTCAACCTTTCTGATTGATACTGCTGTGCCTTTTTCTCTCCAAGATGCTACTTATTAATTTTGTTTGGTTTTATCTCCTCTAAATTATTAGGCCAACAGCTTATCAGTTCAAAATAGCCTTGCCAGAGAAAGCAATTTGTATTTAAACGCATGTGAAATCCTGGACTTATATTATAAAAAATATAGGTATGTCATTTTTTTTTCCCTGGGTTTCAGGGTGGTTTTTAATGTTATGTCATTATAGGAGCTGCTCTACGAAAACAAAATGCGTATTGTGATGTTTATAATTTGCCTTATTGCAATTCCACTGAATGTTAAGCTCTGTATTTTTCAAATCTTTGCATCTCCAAGTACATAAATGAGCACTTTCCCTAGCTAATTGGAGCCCTTTTTCTTCCTCACAGGCTGTCTACAATCTCTTAAATGCTCCAAACAATTATGTGATGTCGCAAATGCAAGACATTATATTGGAGCTTTCCCTTGTGCGTAGTGATGTATTTGTCATGTGGCCCCAGAGGCTGCAGTCATTTGTATCATGTTTGGCTTAATAGTAGTAGCAAGGGAAAAAATAAGGAAAAGGAATAGAAATAACAGAGACATTTAACGTCAGTGTTTAACAGTAAAATCTGTACGTGTTTTCACTGCAGAAGATGCATGATGTGATGTTGCCACTAGGATATTAAAGGTTGCATTTTTAAAATGAAACTTTACAGTCAGCGTGAAAAAAATCATCTTCAGCACAGAGAACTTGCTGTGAGCCAGAAATGGCAAAATCTGCAGAGGAGCTGATAGCATCGTTGAGAAGAAGTCAAAGTTTTACACCTCCTAACTGCTCTTTATTAGAAAATGATTTATTCAATATAAAATAGGTTTTCAAAATGATGATGGGATTAATCAACTTGTTAGCAGAGAAAGTATTGAAATAACTTCACGGTTGGCATAGCTAGTTGTCAGATCAGCTCTCCCTTTCATAGGCACTTGTTATAACAGGCAGGGGGCTAACCCTCTCAGACATGGAGCTAATCAGTCCTTGAAAGTCACTTCATCCAGTGGAGTGGAATAATGTACTCTAGCGTCGTTTGTCCACCTCTACCATTTGGAGCGATGGTATTTAGATTGTCCATTTTTGCCTCATCAGCTTCCATTTCAAAGAGTTATAATTTTTTCGACGGTATCAGAATGTCAGGTGAAACGTATTCTCTCATACCATCCGCTTTAGAGCCGGCATTGTTAAGACCAGTCCGTGAATATATGGTAAGATAAAGAAGAAGCAGCTGCATGGTTGGAACGGGTATTCTNAAAGTCTGGACAAGACATAAGATTGCGATTAACGACAAAGAACAATATTTCCAGCAAAGAGTTAACTTAATCAGCCTGCTGAACCGCAGGGTCCATTTACAATTGCCGTGCAGAGATGCCGGTAGCTTTCTGGGCGCACGTGCCTGCCCACCCTGCGCAAACAGATGTTCATTGTCTCGTTTTGCAATATTTGTTGCTGCCCTCCCCACCACGACAAGCCGCCTTCCCCGCCTGCAAGAATTGCTTCTTTTCCTGAGTCTGGACTGAGCCTAATTGAACATGAATAGATTCCCTGGCCCCAAGCAAGATCGCTGAACTTGGAGAAGACAAAAGCTGACGGACAAGGACAATATAATAAACTTTTCCTCGCTACTGGCTTTTCCTCGCTGTCGCTCAGCGCTATCAGCAAATAAAATCATCAGAAGGAAAGGTGGTTTATAAAAGGGGTTCCTCTTTCTCCTAGCCCCTGGATATTCCCCCTTGGGAAATTCCCCAGGTTTCTGTTTCTTGTATAACATATAAAGCCAATCTTATTGGCACTTTGGGGCTTTGGTACGAGGTGTTACCGAGCCCTTTAGAGTAGCTTCACAATTTGAGCACCTCTCAGTCAAAAATACCAGTTTTCTTCTAATAGTCTTTCAGACTTTTTACTAGTGTGTTGAATTTAGTCAACTGTGTATTAACAAGAACAAGTGGAAATTGTCTCTAGCAAATTGTTCTTCTAGCTGAACTTTCCCGAATGTTTCATTACTCAATTAACCGTGATTTAAATTAATCAGAAAATCCAGGAAATGAATAAAAGGAGGAATAGACTAAACAATGTTGTCAATTTGATTATGTTGTACACAGAATTCATCTATTCACTGAAATCCTCTTAGTGTGATAACTCCGCTCTTCTGATTACAATTATTTCATTTATGTGGCGAATGTGTTTTACTCTTGTTCTAATACCGGCTGTTATTTTCAGTGAACTTTTTGTCCTGTCTGGAGAAGGCTGGTATCAACAAGGGAATAGACATCTTCTGAAATTTGTTCACCCAAATGCATTGATGAACCGAGCACCCAGATATATTCCTCTTTTTAATACCTTAGCAGCATGCAAGTGGCTACGTGTGTCTCCTAGCCATGGGCGCATCCTTTGTGTCCCTGCAGCTGTAACGTGCCTGCTAGGTGGCCACCATAGGGCTCCCAGTGTCTCTAGCTGTCTTTCTGTCTCTTACAGTGGTTCCCGTTACCTACAAAAGATCATGAAAATCAATTCCTTTTTGCATAAATGTTTGCCATTTAAATATCAATAGCACAAAAGTGGTGCATGGATTTAAGAGAGAGCATCGCCTTTCTTGAGCTGGGAAGAGTGTGGGTCTTGCTGCCATGCAGAGGGGAATATTGATGCCAGCAGGACATTTTCAAGGGGGTGGCTGTTTGTGCTGCTTGGGCCGCAGGGTAAAAAAAACCCCTTGTTCAATTAGCTTTATCTTTTGTCAGTGTCCCTGCTTTTGTTTGTAATCACGGCGCATAATATACTCATTTCCTGACCAAACAGTTGAAGCAGAAAGCAAGTTAATCTGAAAGCCATAGCAATTTATTATGTACTTTTTTCTCTTTTGATTAAAGAGTTCCTTCTTTATCTTGAAAATTTGGCTCTTGTATTAAAAAACAGGGAGCTCTACTTTAAGAAAATAAATAAAATAAAAAAAAAATCCCCCCCATCAACATTCCCTGTAAAAGCAGAAACTTTCCATGGACCTTTTATAACTGAAACTAATTCATTTAGTTTCATGACATTTAATTCATGTAATGTCATTTCATGGCATTCATCACAGCGTACATAACACATACCCAGCAGCAGCCACACCACAAAGTCTGATAGAGCCTCCTGCGAGGCTTGGTCTGCTGCTCTCCCAGCCAGGTAACATAAAGAAAAGTCACTAAACTACAGTGAAGAGCAAATGGGGAGGAGGGAGAGAAAAAATGTAACCATCCCAGGTCATATTTGCCACCTCTGTCCAGGAATGGTTCCTACTACCACTGGGTTGAACAGAGAAATGAGTTGTATTTCTTCCTAACCTCCTCCATCTAGTTATAAATTGTTTTACTTGAAAGGCTAACTCACGTCTTTTGCATTATAATGAGAGTAATAATGAATAACGGTACTTATGTGTAGTAAATTAGGCCCTTGCCGATAAACATCCTTTTTACCCAGATGCTTACTTTCTTGAATTTCATAATAAATCAGAAATAATCTACGTGGAACAGGATGCAAAATTAACTTAAGCAAAAGAGTAACTGTGATGTTCAGCAGAAGTTACTGGGTAATAATCAGGTTAATTAAACATACCTTAATAAATCAGAATTATGAAAATAAAGTAAATTAATTTAAATAGTTATCTCAGATTCTTCACACCACAAATCGCAACGGTGAACAAGACAGATACCTGCAGACAATCAAAACTGTTGCTTTCAAATATGCCACATGATCACAGATTTGTTTAGATACAGTTTATGTTCTTTGTTTATGCTTTTGTTACGATCTTGCCAGATTTGCTTTTTGTATCGTGACTCTTGACTGCTTCATTATTATATGTATTTCCCCCACAAGAGTAACCTCACTAAAATCAAGTTAGTACTTCTGCATACAAGTCTGTAAGCAACTGTTCACTGAATCACCTATTTTACACTTACATGAAAGAACAAATTGATGCTTAATCGTTTTATGGGAGTAATTGGTGCTTCAAAGGAGAGCAGGGGACCTTTCTGCAACTCTCCTGCAAAACATGTTTAAAAGCATTTTAAATTCAATATCTTGACAATTTCTGCCTGAATACGTCAGGTGAGATCTTACTTGATAAAAATCAGTGGAAGTTGTTAACCGAAGTAAATCCCAACATTAGCTGAAAACAACATTGAATGCATTACGTATAACTTATATTAATGGTTGAAATCAGTTTAACATCGCTTACAGGAAAGCATAGTTATCTTTTTCAAAATCCATACAGGCATCCTGGAACTTTGGTGTTGAAGGAGGACCATACGCCAGGGCCCACTGACCCCACTATGCTTCTCTCCTACAATGCTTTCCGTAACCCAGGCGAACAGACACTATTCCCTTGCCGCCTTTGCTTACCGCTATCAGATCTCTCCAGCGTCCTCTCCTATGACTCCCCACCCTAAATTTAAGAGCACTGTATTCCAAATCTTGCTAGAATTCTGGGTAGGTACACGTCACATTCCCTACTAAGACATGTGCTTAGTGCTGAAGCTGGGGAAATCTGGCTGCTCGTATTTCTCTGCTGTCTAACGTTACAGTGCAATTGGAGCAATGTTTCTGAAAGACCAGTTCAGTACATTAGCTCTCAAATATGAAAAAATACACTTTCATCATTGAAATTATTCACTTAAAGCAGCACTTCAGCAAAACATTGTCCAGGCTGACCTTGCAATTATATCGCATCTAGTGTGTACTGATTTACATACCGTGTGCTTTTCCACCTGTAATTGGGGCTATTAAGCAGAATGCAGAGGCTGAGCTCCACCCTCTGTATCTAGTAGATTGCACAGAAGGTGTAAACTCAATAAAACACGTTGGAGAAGCTGCTGCTGAAGTTCCACTACGAGGGCTCAGCGCCGGCCAGAGTAACACTCCGGCTGCCTGGAAGGTGCAGCTCAGCATCTTTTGTTCAGTAAAGACACTGCCGTTCCTGGCGTAGCTCACAACCCCTGATTCGTAAAAATCATCGTGGGGTAAACTAATCTGGAAAAAAGAGGGATATTGTGATGACACAATTCTCATTTTAAAGACTAGATTATATTAGAATTAAATTAGAATTAGAATTAGAATTAGATTTTTTTCAATAATTTTAATACTGCTGTTTGAATTACTCCTTAGAAGAGATGGTATTTCTCTGACTGAAAGAGGACCTTATAAAAATGCTGAATATTAAATAACAAAATCCCTTTCAGATTTAAATAATCATTTGCCCACAAACTTTTCAGGATTTGGGAATTAATGTGTCAGGTTTGTCTGGCTACTAAAAATGCCAACAAATCAAAATCATTGCTTTCATTCATACAAAAATATCTTTAAATATTTTTTTCTTACAATACTTTGTGTTTTGTACACCGTTTATCTCTGGTTATTAATGTACTATGAGCTGAGAATGCTGATGATCTAATTTGCCTCTGAAAATGTCTAAATTGGAAGTGCTCCTAGTAGCCCAGGGAAAGAGTAATAAAAGTAAAGCCATCTTGAGATCCTAATCTGGGATAGTATTTTACATTGTTCTTGCCATATAAAGTAATTATGGAATCAACTATTAGAAGATGCTGAATTAGAGTCTGGATGGCACCAAAAATCACTGTCATGAAGGACGGGATAGGACATTTGCATGTGAAAGGATTGTGAACAGTATCTATAAAGAATTGTGAAATTACTACCATATTTATTATTATAATTTTGTATCATCACAGTCTCATTTCAGCATGACCTGTAAGAATAGATTAAATTAATGTCATTTTCTCTTCTTGTTAACATCTTTATCACAAGAGCAAGCTGTCACAATTTTAGCGTCTAAAATAGTCTGGGAATTAGAGAGGGCAGGAGCCGGACCATTTCCCCATTCTGCGCCTCGGTTGGCTCACCTCTCCCGGTTCGCTCTTCCTTCCCCACCAGACGGGGTGACAATCAGCATAAAAGCTCTTTGTATCCTGCTCCCCGGTAAAAAAAAGAAGACAGCCTTCACTGTTTTAAACCTCAAGGAGAGTTAAAAACGCAGAAAAACAGAGCTGGATGAAAAGAGAGCCAAGAAAGAGGAGGTTTGAATGGAGGCAAGGATTAGAAAGGATTGTACAAGAAAATTAAAGAAAGTATATACATACTTGTTTTCATGTAGATACATACACATGGTTAGAATACACACTGTGAAAATAACTGCTTTTATACCTGCAACCACCCAGTCCCCCAAAATAATTTGATGACAAGAGAAAGATCTGTCTCTAGGACTTCATTGGCAGTTTTCAATAACAAGTATTTTGGACCTTCAAAAGACCAAGACTGTTACATGAAACTACCTGAAAGGAGGTTGTAGCGAGGTGGGGGTCTGTCGCTTCTCCCAAGTAACAATTGACAGGACAAGAGGAAACGGCCTCAAGTTGCGCCAGGGGAGGTTTAGATGAGATATTAAGAAAACTTTCTTCACATAAAGGGTTGTCAAGCACAGGAACAGGCTGCCCAGGGAAGTGGTGGAGTCACCATCCCTGGAGGTATTTAAAAGAATTGTAGATGTGGCGGCTTAGGGACATGGTTTAGTGGTGGATTTGGCAGTGCTAGGTTAATGGTTGGACTTGATGATCTTAAAGGTCTTTTCCAGCCTAAATGATTCTATGATTCGATGGTAATTTGGCCTTTGGAAATGTTGTCTTTTTATGTAACTGGATTATGAAAAAATAGAGGATACGGTTGGTAAGTTTTGTCTTGTTTTTCCCTTCCATCCCCCTTTTTCTTCATCAATTTCAAATAAAAGGACAGAAAAGGAAACACCAAAACATCACCAAGGAATTTCCCAAGTGAAATTTTAAGACATTTTCTTGAGTATTCTCAAAAAAATGTAAAAAACTTTCATTTGGATACCTGTTGAACAAAGGTTTCAGGACTTTGAAACTAGTCCTCCTTTCTCAACCATCTTGTTTGCTTGGTTTTAAGGTACTATTGAATAAGTGAATATTCTGTGTGATGTTGCTGTTCCTGATTCAACATTGTTAGTTACTATATGAGCTGCTATAGTCCACTTGTACCTACAGAAATGAGGTGTATGTCTAAGGTACATGTTACATGAGATGTCTTATCATTTTTTAGGAAAGTAGGAAGGAGTTGAAGGAAGTAAAATGGCAGGGTTTGGATATCAGGTAAAAGAATGCTGCAGCCTCGCCCTACTGAGTTATGAATAAATATTACATTCATTTAAAGGTCACTCAGATCACATTGTTCGTTGGGTATTTAAAAAAAAATGACATTGATAAACACAGACAGTAACTATGTACTGCTCTCTGCATAACATCAATTCACTTTTGTACCTTTTAGTAGGGAAAAAAAGAAGAGATTTTTAGTTTGGAGGGTTTTTTAATACATGTATATACAACATCAGGCACAAGCACCTTCCTTCAGTGTGAAAGACCCATTTGTGATGCCTTCAGACTCCTGGCGGGAAGGTACGGTGTGACCTCTTTCCTCCATCCCGCAGTTACCCATGGAGCAAACGGGACCTCCAGTCATGGAGGGAAGCCCTGCTTATTTTCAGGCTATATGTTAGCTAGCTGATGCGAGGGACTGGATGTGTGGGTATTTCACTACATACCCCAGCTTCAAACTCGCTCTACAAACCCCTAGGATTGTCTGTAATGGCTTTATGCCATATGATCTTGTAAATGTACTGGTGCGCCACTGAACAGATACCGGTACTGCTGCTGTTGTGTTACCAATATCTTCTTCTAGAATGTGATATAAACATACAGAGCTATATAAACAGCATTTGGAACAATGATGGTTTCCCAGTTAGAGCTGGTTGTTCTGGACATTTACATACAATACAGATGACGTCCCGTCTCTTCCGTCCAGCCAGCCCGGCTCTGTCCTCTGGTGCTCCAAGATATATTCCTTTGGGCTCAGCAAAAGGACTATGTGCTCAACTGAGTCCCAGACAAGCAAAGGGATGTAGCAGGTTTTCCAGGGAAAACCATAATTCCATCAACAATTATAATTCCAGAGCTGCCAGGAAAAGGCACAAAATGTATGTATTCCATGGAAAATATTGTTAAAGAAGAAAAAAACTGGTACCCCAGGAGCACTTTATTTGACCCCACAAAATACATGTGCATGGACATAACTGTTGCAAGCCTTGGCCAAACTGGTGTCAGGATGCCTCTGCCAGTGAACACCTCTGCTGAAATGTTCGTGGACCTGGGGGATGCACGGGAGAAGTATCAGTGTGAGCTACACCACGCTATTTAGAGCTGCTCAACCTGCAAGGCTTTTGGAAGACCCCATGTCTACTCCCTTAAGTTCTACTCTTCTTGACAATCATCAGTTAAGGTGAAACCAATGGCTTAATCAAGCAGACAACTTGTTCTATCTGCTAATGAACGCATTTGGGGGGTTTGGCGCCTTCTTCACCTAAACACAGTTTTCAGTGCTGGCAGTCCAGAGGCTCTGCCTGTCTGACCATTCATCTGACCATTCCCTAACCTCTATCTGCCAAGAGGGTTAAAAACAATACCGCAACCTAATACCAAGACAGCAGCTGAACAACAAAGCTGACAGAACTGAGGGTACAGTGAAGAATTAGTTTTGGCCAGCCTGCTGTTCCAGCTCAGCAGCAAATAAAGAGGTTTGCAGTATCATTTACATGCGTAATTCACGAGGGTTCTTCTTAGAGAAAAGCAAAACCAAACCCTTGCGGAGTTCCAAAATAACCTCTACCTTCTCTTTGATATGCTGAATACGCTGACAGCTCATTTTTGTTGGGTTTTTTTAGTTTAAGACTATCCAAGGGGTATAACTGCATACCAGTTTCCGGAAGGATTAGGAGAATAAGGTATAATTTGATGTAGGTCATGTTGTTGTCAAATGATGGCTTTTCAGCATGGTATATTTATATGCTACTAATTCCAGTTTCCATTGTATGTAAAGGATGATTACTTATTTAATGAAGAGACTTCACTGGGACAGAGTTTTGTCACAAGATAATGGTCTCATGCTGTTAACTAAATGGGAAAGCATTTACTGTAAAATGTATACACTCTAATTTATGAGATTAGCTTGTACAAAGGGAAGATCCAGCAATAGGATGTGGGCAAACATAAGAAAACATATGGTGAGAAAAAGACTATTTTCTTGTCCGTAACAACAAAAATGGTACACAAAAAAAGACGCCTTGTTGTATCTTTATCCTCGCAATACGTACATGTCAGTAACTGCTTATATCAGTGCAAGTTATATGCATCTGTGGGGTCAGTAGCTGCTTATATCAGTGCAAGTTATATGCATCTGTGGGGAAAAAATATCGCTTAATGGTGATTGCTACACAACTGCAGGATTCAACCCTTCTGCCATTGGAGACTGGGTAAATAAAACAGAAAGGTATTTTCCATGAGTTTCTGTGCCTCTCGCCACAGGTACCCTTCACCCCTAAGAACATGTTACATTCTGCGTTCGGCACGTGTTCAGGGAGTGCTCCCAACTCCTCTCTAAGTTCCTCTATTTCTATTCCCAATATAAATTAATTTGCATATAGGAGCTTCCTAATATTCCCGAATGTGGTGTTAATATACAGCTATAAACCTAAAGTGTTAATCAGGACTAGTGAGACAAAAGATCTCCCTGAGGGGAAATTGTTGGTTACATAATCAGAATACATTAAAATCTAGTAGACTGCACGTTTTTAATAAAAAAAAAGAGAAAAATGAAGGGCTGAATTTATAGCCAGCAGACAAAGCTCCCTTAAAAATAAGTCTATTAATGCTTCCTGCAAGGTCAGATCAAGGGTGATGAAATGAGAATTGACCAAACACGAGAGCAATTCCCAGCTAAATAAAAAGCCAGATATTCTTTTCTTCACTGACAACAGAAAATGAACATAGAGACAAGAAGGGTTGATCACTGATGCCAAAAATGTACTTTCCATTCTCTGGGCTTTCTAAAGTCTCGTCTTTTATCCATTTTCTATTTTTCATCATATTGCCATTCTCCCTTTTTTGTCAATGACCTTTCTTCAGTCCAACTCAGCTTCTGTCTAATGACCTGAAGAGGCCTTCTTCACAGGCTGGAAAGCTTTAGATTTAAGATCCCCCTCCTTCATTAGAGTGAAAAGTGAACAGCCTCTATGTGCTGGGTGTTAATGAATGTGAAGAAAGATTTTTTTTGTATGTGTTTTACACATTATGTTCTTGACTCCTTGAGGTGCTACAATAAATTGCTGCGCTTCATTTACAAGGAGTGATAACAGAAGCAAAATGAGGATCTGGCGGCAAATTACTTCTCAGTTCACCCTGGGTCAGGCTGCTGGGGCTAATGAGAAGAGGTGCTCTAATTTTAAACTCCTCCTCGACCAAGCTATTCTTGCATTAATGTTCACTGCTATAAATTGTAAAGTCAAATGAAGGAGCACTGTTGAAAATTAACCAGTATTTTTATCCTTTGAGTACCCAATAGAACATATTTTGGCTTCTAAGCCTGGTGGTTATCAAAGGCGGCCGCTCCTGCCTCACGGCGGCAGGATGCTCCCCGCACGCATACTCCGCCGTTTCTGCCTTTTCTTTACAGGAGAGGAGGAAACGGTACGGGTTTCCAACAAGATTATAATTTAACCCAAAGAAGAAGGTGTCTAAAACCAGCCTTTTTGTGTCCCCTTAACAGGACACTGCACACAGACATTAAAAGTCGTGCAGAATTACTCCATCCATTTAATGCTGCTGCATGTTTAATGAATAGTAATTGTGTATATGGAAAGACCCTGTAAATCACTGACCCATTTAGGTCTATGAGCACTTTGTTGCTATAAGCCCAAAGCAGGATTTGAGTAGTTAATGAGAAACTAATGCAGCACCTGCTTCTCTAATGAAATATCTTCCTAAGCCTATATTTTGCCAATTTAACAAAATCAAATACAATACAAATAAAAAAACCCCAAACAAACAAACAAATAAACCCCCAAAAGAAAATCATAGCCCAGGGTTCACACTAGGGGAGTTATGCTTCTTTGAAGAACACGGTTCCAGCTTCTCACCACTGGGTTTTTTTATTGATAACTTGGCCCTGACTGCAACGACGTTAATATATTTAAAACATATATCAATGACATGGCATTCATTTGTTGTGTGATGTGTCTGTCCTGGTACATTCTTCCATGAAATTGCTACATAACATACAAATTAACCACACTACCCTACTCTAATCATTGTAATCAGTTATGTTTTCATGTGTACATTACTAATATATAAGGTTGTTGTAGTTCTTGTGTGTGGTTTAATTGCTTGTTTTTGCATATCTTGTGTGATTGATGATGTTCTAGAAATCTTTTCCCCGAAAGGAGACTTTCTAAATTACTTTGTTTAGATGCTAATGATTGTATTTCATTAGTGGCCCTCTCATCCAGAATCATCTTTAAATGAATGAATATGCCATAATTAAAAATCTGAATTATGAATTACTTTGAAAGGAGACAACATTGTCCCGATTTCCCACTGCGACTCAGTGTTATTTCAATTATGTAAATATGTTTAATCATTCCCCTTTTGTTTTTCTAATTATTTAATATTAATGTTGCTTTACCCCTTTATTGCTACAAGAAGGGATATGGCATCTTAAATGAGAGTACTTAGACAAGTGATACACAGATGACTAGATTCAAGCAGACATTTACCAGAATGCATCACCCATTTCAAAAACAAACATGCTATTAACATTCATACTAATATAGCAACACTAGCAGTAATTGCACTTCATGCATGTTTTGTCTTTATAAACCTAATGTATTCACAATGTACAATCTCCAATCAATTTTCTTATCAAACTTAAAATCTATTTGTACAACTTTAAATTCTCTTGAAGTGCAAATTTTAAGTAATGAGATTTCTCTGCCCACAGGCTGCACTTTTTCAATAGTTTAAAAAACAGATATAAATTATAAAGCATCTGGACATAAGATCCTGTTTTCTCTACCATTACAGCCAGTCCTATTTTCCAGGACAAGCAAGCCAATTCTTTCCTGTGAGTCTGAGCAACATGAAAAAATTAATGCTCCTGAAAATTCAGGCAGAATACAGCACTTCTTTTACTAAATTCGCAAAATCAAAGGACTGTCAAATTAATATCTGTAAAACTATCAACATCCTAAATCCACATAAGGAATTATACATGCCACATAACTGATAATGGGAATTAATTATAAAATATTTATACATCATGGAAATTTGATGCGAGTTTCTAACGAAATGTAATAATAGTCTAAAATGTAATAATTTGGCAATTGCATTGAAACATCCTGAAGGGGAATTTGTAGAACTACAGTATCTCACACCTGAGTAAGAGCAACAACACAAGTTCAAAACATTATTTAAAAGCTCTTTGTTTGTAAATAACCTGAAACCCAACCATAGGAGACAGAAAGAAATGTTCTATTCCCACACTCTTTAAAGACCATTGCAGCCCTGTTAAAAAGTGGGAACATAACAGTGGAAGCTAATGCCTTGGTTTCAGTTCTTATTAGCAACAGCCATAATTTTTTTTTTAATATCAAAAAAATCTATATTTTTAATCATAGGTTTTACATTTTGCCAACCAGCAGGGTCAAAAAGGAAAACGAAATGTGCATGAGTATTATCAGTAAAAACATCCTGCCACTTCCAGTTTGAGTTTTTGCAGAGAGAATACTTCCAATTAACATTGCTGCTCTTTCAGCCTCTGAATTGCACTTGGATGATTAAATACAAATAAAAAAAAAAGAATTGCTAATAGTACATTCTTGTTCAGATGGGTTTTTTTAAATAAAAATTTTCATAGGCAAAAGGAGGGTGGTCATTTTCCATGCACTCCTCCATATTGGTGCAGCCCCAGCAGTGGGCTGTATTCAGCACATCGCTTTTGCCATCGGAACGAAGGTCCTGCCTGCAAGTGGATTTGTGCATTTTGTCAAACACACTCATGCTTCTGGCCGGTTCAGCAAGTTCTGCTACAGCATGTATTTTTGTGTAGATTTATTTTTTGTCAGTAACTTCTTTCACAGTCTTCTTTAGTGGCACTGACATTTTCAATCACAGAATGACACAAACTATCATATGCAATTCCCATTCTATTACATTTGTGTGTGTGTGTGTCACTTAATTTCAATTACTAATTTAGAAAAAATAATGGAAGCAACCTCTTAGTATTTCTGCATATCCGTTCCAGTGAACTACCATTTCTATAGAGACCACATTTTTCGAGAGAAGACACTTTCCAAAGCAACTTTGAACAAGAAGGAGAGAAGAGAGAAACACGTATCCAAACTTTTATGGACTGGGGTGTTAAAATTGAATACAGCAAACAGCAAGGGAGCTTAGCCTGGCAGCCTCCATTTTATATGTTAAATTTTTCACAAGACAGTTTAATTACAAAAATTAGGAATGGTAATTGCTACATATAAATGTAAAGTGTCTCTCTTGGCCCAGCACAGGGGATAAAAACCCCCAACCAAATCCTAAACTATAATGCCACTCTCTGTTCTCAGGATTCTTAAGTATGCAAATAGTTTTTCCACTTAAGATCTCGCAGACACAGATCTGGTCAAAGCAAATTACCCAAACAGTTTGCATTCATCAGAGAGGAAAAGAGATGATAAGGCAGATAAAAACCAATGAATGTAGACATTTTGAACAAAAGCCTGCCATTTTGCAGAGCAGATTACCTTGTGCTTTAATTCTCTAGTTATATAGGTAGCAGAAACTTATTTTCATATTACAAGATAATGTGAGGTGAAATGCCAGATAAAACCTGGCTTCACTGAAGTGAATGACAAGATTTTCATTGACATGAATGGAGTCATTTTGTTCCAGGGGGTTTATGCCATGTGTTGGTTTTTTCCAGTGTTTTTTTGTAAAAATACTAGCCTTTTTAACAGAGTTCTTTAACGTTCAGTATTGTTTGCACAGCTTATGTTCAGTCTGGTCACATAGAATTAATCATCTCAAAAAAACCCGATCAGCTAGAGTATCAGTGGTAATTCAATTTTATCATAATCATTTTGTGAATAAAATGTTCCTTTTTTTAACATTTCAATTAAGATGGGCTTAATGCATGAAATTACCATGTTGACAGTTACTCTGTGAAACATTAAATATGACTGATCCTCTAATAAAATCCAAAGGTACATAAAATCTTACTCTTGGGATAAATGCTTGTAACCTCTTCATAACCGTCTGCGACAGGTTGAAAGAACTGTGTCTTGTTCCCTTTAATTTTTCCCTTTTTTTTTAGCATAAACTGATCCAGACACATCATACTTTCCACACAGTTTAGCAAACATGACTTCTTTATGATTCCAGTGGCCTCTCTCTCCAGTGACCTGCTTTGTTCTGGAAGTACCATGTCCAAAACCGGACACAGTACTCAACAGGAGTAACCACCTCTCCGCACCCATGACATGACACTCCCATTAACACCTTTCTGAATTAAATCTGCCTCTTTTTTTCTACAAGGATTCCTCCAAATCAGTGCCAGTTCTACTGCTGTTTACAGCCTTTCCCAAATTATCACCCCTGGGATCTCCTGTGATGCAATGGATAAAGCTAGTCTGACTCTTTCTTGTAAATGGGTTTTTCTCAGGTCAGAAGTCTTAGGTTAACCATTAGGAAAATAAGATATATTTGTAATCTCTAGCACATTTTAGAACAAACAAATCATTTGGGACCATAAGGAGTGTCACCTTAGTACCACCACTTGCAAAGCCCGCTTTACAGCAAACAGCATAAAAACTGAACTTCACCACAGAGTTCTTTTCATCTCGATCTGAGATAGGAATTAAAAATTAGCAAGCACACAAGAGGTTTTAACAGAATCAGTTTTTAATTGCTTACAGCTTTTTCATCAGCTGCTGAGAATATTAAACCCATCAAAAACAACAAAATCTTTAACCTGAACAACACAAAAGATCTAATTTAACTCCACCTGCCTCCCTGAAGCAAGTACTTACACTACATCACCGAGATCGTTCTGGTGATGTCCTTGTAATATCTGGAAACACGGCGCTTAAAGAAACAGAACAAACTGGTATAGTGATCAGAAACAGCTTCACCTTTATTTTAAAGAAAGGAGGTGGAGGAAACACTTCTTTAACTAAATCCATTGGTCGGGGGAAACTAAAGGGTCCCAAGACACAGCAGAAGGCAGGTGCCAGGCTACGTAAGAGGTCCCCTGGCCCAGTGGTTCCTCTATGGTCCATGATCTGGGCACCGCAATGCCCACCCGGGTGCTGGGGAGCGGGGAAAATGAGACGTCACCTACGCCGACTAATGTCCTGCCAGCCCAGTGACGAAGGCAGAGGCTGAGCACCATGTAGGTACAGCTTTGCTATTGAGTTCAGAGGGATGAATGTCAGAAAGAATAATTATTATGCATCTAGAAGCGTTAGACTTGCCTTTTCAGACTGTAAGAAATGGCTGCTAACATTCCCTGCCACTTTCAGGGACAGAGGAAGCGGAGTCGGACCACCAAAATGAATTCTGGTTTTCCAGTTCAACGGCTGAACTGAGAAATGAGGGGGGAAACAGTTCCACCTCGGTTTTTAAAAACTTGCCTTTTCTAGCCTATTTTTAAAAAACACTTCCAGGTCCAGCATTTCTGACTCTGAAAATGATTTCAAAATGAGACATCAAGTTATTTACTTTTGAAAACATTGAAAGCATTTCAACTTCTTTTCTAACTTCTTTTTGTCCAAACTCATCACTAAATTTGACCTAATTTTATAGAAATTTTGGATTCCTATCTCTGATGTTTTGTTTTCAGCACATGCAATATTCACTGAAAAAAATTCTGCATGGCTCCAATTCCCAGAAAAAAGGTGAGATGTGTTTGCAACTGATTTGGGCTGACAGGATTTTGTGGGAACAGGGATTGCTTAAAATTCTTCTGGATCTGAAGAAGAAATAAGTCTCAATACATGTTCAATATTCTTGACAAATAATAAAGAAGTTATAAAGTAATATATCCAAAGATTCAATGTATGAAAATGTAATTTTATTTTAGTCTTTTGGACTATTCAATGCCTTTTAATGAATTTCTAGAAATGTGTCAATTTCAAAATCCAAAAGCCATTTCAAAATGGTAAGTCATGTTCTTTCTTGGGAAATACTGGAGTATGTCAGCTTCTCCCCCTCAACTTTTTTGGGGGTCTAAAATCTTCACCAGATTTGATCTGATTTACTTTTTTTTTTGTTACCATTTTTGTTCTTCCTCCTCCACAAAATGCCTTCTTCAACAATTTTAACGATCTAGTAAAGGCTAATGCAAAAGCCAACTGTGTGCAGGATAGGGGGGAGTTTCCCAGAACTGTGATTTTCCTTATGCCATTGCAGTGTTATTTTAGTTTAAATGCACAGCAGCCTCATCTAAACAGCAGCCTTACCTAGACAGGCAGACTGGCTAGAGGTCAGAAATCCAGCACAGACAATTTTGCACTGTAGCAATTTACACCACACTGATACTGGTAAGAACTGGCCACTTCCCTGCTTCCCTCACTGTTTGTCCGCCGAGCTTCTGGCTGCTGCTTTCTCGGATGCTGTGAATCCTGCATTTGTTTCAGCACAGTGGACCAGCTCCCAACAAAAGGAAAAGGAGAGCCCCGTGTTTCTCAGTGGTCAGGTCACTGTCCTAGGAGATGGGAGCTGAGCATTTCGATCCTCAGCCTGAGGGGCATCTAAATGATACTCTGAACCATCAGCAGATTTTAAGACAACTCAGCTATTAATTGAATTTTCTGTATTTTCATCAGGACTTGAAACCCTATTGTTAACAGGTACTATAGGCAAGTCCCTGCCATCTGGAACAATTGTCAGTGTCTGTGTGTGAAGAAGAAAAGCCCTCCGCTTCTCTGGTATTCAGGTTTTGTTAATGCTGGACAACACTGATGGACTCCCTTTTCAACCTTCTACATCAGCTTTAAACTTACAGATCTCCCCTCCCAACACGGTTGAAAGAGAAGTCAAATGAGGAAAAGGGGGCGAAGAAAGGGGACAGATGAAGTCCTGATGACACTGTTCTTACTGTTGTTGTCTGAGCTTTAATGGTGCCTCAGAAGATGCTAAAGACAAACTGCCTCCTTCCCTGAAGGGTTTACAGACAAACCAACAGAGAATATACAAGATGCATTGGGAAGACCAGTGGGGATCATTAGGATTTGAGTACTTTGATTGCAACTTGAAATGTCCATCCTGAAGGAAGAGACAGATTTTGTCCAAACTCAGGACAACCCATGCTGCATAATTTTTTTTTCCTCTGAAATTGAAACTCTAAAAAATATCTGATTTGAAACGCCACAAATGTTGACATTTCTAACTGAAGGAAGGTATTTCTGCTGTATTGAATTCCATTACAAATGCCTTAAATGCCCTTCCTAGTTCATTAGCTCAACCTAAATTGCTCTGTACATGTTGCTTTCTGGGAAAGAGGCTTTGCAAATCTGCCTCTCTTTTCTCCTGGGGTGCAGGGAGGGAGCAGGCGGGATGGGTGTACCCAAAGTCATGCAACTCATAGGGAAATAGGCTGAGGAGAGATGTAGTCCTCCAGCAGCTGATGCAGTAGAGAGCTAGTGGGGACCTGAACATTTGCTCCTAAAGGCAATTCACTGCCATGGAAATTTAGGTTTATGTGTCATCCAAACAAAATGAAATAAAACAACTCTACCTAGGGTCAAACCAATTCTAGTTAAAACATTTAGTTAAATTAAAACCATCCACAAAGAAGGGATTTCTAATGAAAATAATTCATGTTTAGAAACAGTGTTTTCCAGCAGTAAACTGTTCCAATGGAAAAGCCGTACCTACCTACATCTATTTATTTTATTGTTTTCCCTTCTAGTCATAAAAAGCCAATGTTTGGGATTTGCTGAATTGTTCCCATTAGGTGGCGAAGCTTGTGATTCAAGTCAGATATTTCTTTGCTACAACTCTTTTTATACACAAAGAATGTACATATCATTCTGCTTCCCCGAGCACAATAGTAACAGACAAGAAACAGTTCATCTGGGCGCACTTCCAAGCTTGCCTTTTCAAACACCAATCTGCTCAAAAGAAGCTCAGTCTTGGCTTCTTCTCAGGGCCAACGCTGCTCCGAGGGCTCCTGCCTCTCCTGCTGCAGCTCTTGCCTTGCTGCTTCCAGAGCAAACATCCACAGCTGTGTTCCACCCACTGCCCTTGCTCTGCGTTACCAAACAATGGTAATCCCCCCTCCTTCCACAAAAAAGTCACCACCACCTTCTCTCTAAGGCACCTTTTCTGCAATTTTTCTAACTGTTTGGGCACAGATGTCTCTTATTTCATTGTTTGCTTTCATAAAGGAGCTTTGCTGCATTTTCTGTTCAGTTAAAATTAAGAGAACCAGTGTGCCAAATAACGTGGCTATGACTGCCAAAGATAAGATTGCTAGAAACCACCCTCTTCAATGCCACAGACCTGTTCATTGTCCAAGTGGAACACGGAACAGAGATGCCTTGTAGAACACATCTCTGGTTCACCCCCACTTAATTAACATCGCATAGCTGTTTCTTAGCCCACGTATCCTCTGATCCATGGCACTGTGCCTTGAATCATGTTTCATCTTCCAGTGATGCCTATACCAAAGTTAATAAGTCTAAAAAAAAATAATAATCAAGATACACAACTCAGGAAGTTTTACCATTGCTTCAGGAAATTATAACAAAAAAAGCCAGCCGGGCAAGGAAAGACATACAAATTAAGCAGCACAATAGCAGCTTTCTTTCAGAAAGCTCGAGGAAAAGAACAGGTCAGTCCACCACAATAACTGGTGATGTTGCCCAGTTACTATGAGGGGTTTTGGAAGTCAGATATTCCAGTGCAGGGAAGGTGAAAAGATGCCCTGGCAGCATGAAATTAGGAACAGGAAAGATGTAGCCCTGAGAACACCAAGCACCCGTCTGGGGTAGGACGGAGAAGCTAATAGCCAGTCTTTCAAGCTAGCTGAGATGCTAAAGCAGTGAAAAAAGAAGCTAGTTTATTAAACTATCTAAAACTGGGTTCTCTTGTCTTTTGTATTTGTTCCCATGGCTGCAGATCCCATATTATCTACCCCTTATCTTAATAGAATGAAGTAAAATTACTTTTCTAACTTAAACGTCGTGATAAAGCAGGACCACGCAGAAGCACAGGGTGCCTCATTCACTTGGAGAGTGCGTACATTTCCAAGAACGTGTGCAACACTCCTGCAAGAACTGACTTCTTGGTTTGCAGAGAAAAAAACTTCTTTGTCAAAGTTTGCCAAAGCCCGGCTGGCAACCATCAGACAAACGAGGGAGGGACAACATTTTAGAGACTACAGTGTTTCCAGAATTTTTGGGAAACCCTGCCTTGGACTGTAGCAGTATGAAGCTTTCTTCTCAACACCTAAAAAACAGAGCAGGAACAGGAAAGAGATCGCCTTTCTCCCTCCTTCATCATGAATGTCACTCCTATGCAGTAGTTAAAACAGCAACGAACATGTGGGGTGGGGGGGTTATTCTGGAAATTGGTTTAGCCTGCAGAGAAGGAAAAAAAAGGTATGGGAGGTGCAGTGGCAGATTAATGGGTCTGCTAGGGGGAGGCACTGCCCCACTATCCTTACGAGTGCTAGGGACCAGGGAACCAAATTTAATGAAAATAACCATTTCCAGCAAACCCCAAACCACCATATGAAATCGGAAATGCAAACATCATGTACCAGCTATCACAGGGCAAACAGCAGATGTGATCTCATTAATACCTGATTTGATATTATGCAAATTAAGAAGCATATTTGTCTTTTCTACATTTCCATCTAGACTTTGCTAACAAACCCCCTGTTAGCTCCAAATGAAAAGACCCAACCAGGCCTCAGGATATTTTGACAAGGACAATGTTTTCTGGTGGGCAGCAGTGCTGAGAGCGACACCTCCATCAGAAGAGGGCAGCTTGAAGGCCACAGCAATCTTATTGCAACCGGTGTTTTTAATCGGAGTCCTTGTTCCAGCCCTTCAGACGAGATGGCCTTGACGGCTCATCCTGTGCCAGCGTGTTGGGAAGTACCTGCAGACCAGACATAGATTTGCTGCAGAGAGAGAAGGCGGCGAGCACTGCGCCTCCCCGCGTGTGCTCTCCTGCCACGCTGCTCCGGCGGCTGGGCACCCAGGCACTTTCCAGGTTCAAACGCAAATTGCAGTAATTAAACCTGTTATCGCTTTTCTGCCAGAGACAACATTTCTTCTGTGTTGCGTTGGCAATAACAGAATCCGGTTTGCTATCCAGCAGCAATGTAGAACTCGGGCCAAGGCATAGAGCGGTAACACTGCCATCAGTGTTAAATCAATACAGTCAAAACTGCCTTAGCCCTGGCGATACGCCATTTCGTTTGGCTTTGCCATTTCGTTAGAATTTGTCATTTACAGTATTGGCATTATTTCTTCTCATCTTGTAAGCCTGCTTTTTTCTTTCAACTGCTACAGAGGGATGTCATATAGATCAATAATTTTCAAGTTTGATCATCAGCCAGAGTTCTGGCACTTCTGTGCGCTCTTTTCACCAGATTTAGCAACAGTATGTGCAGCACTCAACTAAACTTCTGGGATAACACCCATACTCAGCTTGTTAAAACAGAGTTCATGCTGTACAGAATCAGCTGGCTAAACTATACCAAAAGCAATTAAATGAATCTGTGCATTCCAGCATCTCCAAGATATTATTTGGGGGAACGTATACTGTACGTTAGTTAAAGAGCTTTCATAAGGGCAGTGACCGTCATGAGGGGCAGCCTAGATATGGTGCAATGTCCTTCAAGCAAAGAGCACCTTTTTATATGGTTCGGATTTTTTTTATTAGCTGCAAGAGAGAATATTACATTCCAGTTAAAAGAAAGAGAGAAAGATTGAAAACCATAAAAACCCTAAATATTATTTCTCCCTTATGAAGATGTATAGCACTACTGTGATAAGAATACATGGGAAAGCTCCCACAAAATATTTGGATAAAACATTCGCATGAAATACCGGCAATGTTATGTAAATACTGATGATGATTAAATGCCTAATTAATTATTATTATTATTTGTATTACATCCATATTTGAACACTAATTAAGAACACAGTTCTACTGAGTTCAGTGCTGTACAAATATGTCAGGGGAGAAGCTCCATTTCCTCGGTGAGTCTGCAATCCAAATAGCAAATGCAAAGTAAAAAGGGGAAGAAATTCAGAAAGTGACTTATCCAAGGGCAAATAGTAAGTCATTGTCAGAACTGGGGAAAAAAAAACCCAAACCAAAACAAAAAAATCCCCAGTCCTAGTGCTCTGGCTGTTAGACCACACTGTCTCTATTCAAATCATGAAACATGTAAGCCTGTATGGCTCCATTCACCCATGAACACTTCTTCCATATCTTCCTCCTTTGGCATGTCCCTGTGACCGTTCGGTTTATAAGTCAACTGAACCATCTGAATGCGATCAGCTATTCTGAAAAGTACAAACATTCTTGCCATATACCACAACGTAAACTGAAAGTTTGGCTCTTCCCATGCTATACATATTTTATCTGGGATAATACAGTATGTACAGTCACAAACCAAAACCAAACAAATCCCAAGAAGTCAAATAAAAGACCCAAGAAGTCCCTGAAAAATATCAAGGGATGAGATGGCCAAAGACACCTCATGCAGAAGAGAGTACCCTTGCACTGATGTTTGGAGGAAGACAAAAAGGTGCTCTCATAAAAGCAGGTTCCCATTTTCAAGGAGGCACTGATCCCGCCACAAAATTGGGCTCGTGTTCAGAGCAAAGAGCAAGACTGGGCAACCTCAAAAAACAGACTAAACATCAAACAGTAAGGACAAAGAGGCACCTCACAAGTTTGGTAATGGAGTAATACTATAATATAAGCTGAATCCTCCAAAATTTCTCTACAGCTCTATGGCGCTTTTAACGATGCTACCAGAGAGCTGTCCTCAGGCTGTGGAAACTTACACCAGGTTCAGTGGTACCTGCTGGCCCCGGCTGCAGCATCCCGCTGGCCACGGGGGACTTGCTGGTCCCACTGCTCCCAGGTAATTGGCACTCGGCAGCAGCAGCGCGCAGCCAGAGCAGAGCACAGTGCAGCGCAGCCATTTGGCAGCATTTCCACACATTTCTCTGCTTTCTAACAGAAGAGGACAGACACTTTAGCTGCAAGGAATACAGAAATCCTGGATAGAGACTGGGAGGGGGGAAGATCCACTGGAATACTGGGATGAAAAAAAGCAACTTGTGTAACTGCACTTTCCCTGGAGCATTTTTTCAATTTCCATGGAAATGTAAAAGAAATTTTAGTTAAATACTTTTGGCCAAATACAGAAATTCAGATCTGGAAAAGCCACCACTGTGGCTAATGTTGTCACCACTGGGGACGAGGATTCCCAGGCTCAGTACAAGGTGGTTTCCCTTCCAGCTGAAGCATCGATCACTCCCGGCCTTGATAATGTGTGCCCTACAAAAGTCAGCCAGATAGGGGAGTCCAACTCAGAGAGAAAAGTAGACAAACAAGGCACAATTTCCAGGTGGGAACTCCTGGAGGCATAATTTTGGTAATAAGCTAAGGTTTTTGTCCAACCAAAACTACAGTTCTCTAGTTATTTTAAAGTTTTGTTCAACTCCAGCCTCAACAGCTTCAGTCACCAAAAAGGCACCACTTCATACCCCTGGTTTGGGTTTTGGCATGTTCAGGTTTTCCAAGAAATCTCAACATTTTTAAGGAAAGCATATATTATGAAAAGAAAAAAAAAATCATAGTTTTTATCATTGACTGTCTTATCTGTATTGAAGAACTGTTTCAGACAAAAATTTTCAACCAACCTTGTAAAGAATATTTATTTCCACTCTCTCTGTTATTCACACTGGTTTATATTTGCACCTAATTGCAGAATTCATGGGCCAGTCTCTGCAACTGTATTTAGAGATACTTTAAATATAAAAACCCTCCAAGAAACAGCACCTCTTTCTTCCATTCCCTCCCTGCCTGCTGAAACACACCTGGCTCACCTCAGAAATCTTTTTACGGAAAGCTCATGTAATAACTTGCAATCAATCCCAACGCCAGTTTTATTGCACAGTTACAGCCAAGCTGTACTCAGGACCAGATCAAGGGATAAGAAAAAGGTAATTTTCTGTCACCCTTGTTCTCCATCCACATCTCTCGCACAGTAAAAAGCAAGGAGCTAATTCACTCGTCAGGACAATTTAGAGAAGTTTTTCTGAATTACTTATCTGCAAGGAGCCTCAGAAGGCTGTCCCATCAACGGCAGGCAACCGAGGCGAAGCAGCGATCGGAGCTCACCTCTCCCCACCGCAGCGTGCCAAATGCAGAAGGAAGGAAGCAGGGAAGAACAAGACCTGGGCAAGGTAACCACAGCTGGGACCAGAAATGTTATAGAATCCGGCAGAAAGAGTCAAAGGTGTGCCTGAAACATCAGAGATCAAACTCCCGTTGCTCTGTAATGGGCTATCTGTTATGACTTCTGATCCTCAGATTGCTACAACGGTATCTTGAGGATAAACAGCAAGATATAGCTATTTCTGTAGGGAAAGAGGTATCTGCAGGTCCAGCTACTACTGAAATTTTCTGTGCAGCTAGAGATGCCCCCAAGCCCTCTCATGATGTTACTGTGAGCATTTCCATGATTCCCAGCCTGTGCTGGGATCTCTGAGTTTCCTCCTTGCTGTCCCTGGCAACGACACATTCTCCTGCTTATTTGCGACCCCAGCTAACAGTGGAAGCTTCCTACGAGATCCCAGAAAGCATGAGGGGATGACACCAGAAAGACGAAGCAGCCACTAGCACTTGCAAAAGACCTCTAAAGAGCCCAGGCAGTGCTGCAGATCACAGCACACCACACAGCCATCAAAATTCAGCAACCTGGAGATAGGGCTGATTGCCTCCACAGCCAGAAGGATGGCTCAAAGCTGAAGAAAGCCAATCTTGGTGGTCCCACACCCTTTATGCCTGTTAATGACACCAGAAGCAGGGAAGCTCTCCACTGAATCTATGGTGGTCCATTCGAGCCCTGGGATAAATACATTAGCTGTGTTCAACATGGCAATTTGGGTAGGAGCAGCTGAGCAGTCAGCAGCCAAGATACAGATCCTTCCTGACCGACCTCATCCGATACGTACACAACTCTGCGAAGATAAATACAGTAGCAGCTTTTCTGGTAAACGGCAAGTACTGATTCAGCAGCGCCAACCGGCTAATGAGGAACTGCATTAACAGAGCCGATGAGAGTTCAGTCCCCCCACACTACCTGGATTATATGGACTGTGGCAAGAGAGCTGTACTTATGCTATTCATGAAGGTGTGCATTAGACCCACTGCCCAATTTCCATCCCCTCAAACGTCACCAGCCCCCTAGAGATGTTGCACCTGTAACAGATGGAATTGCTCCTAACATGTGCATGATTTAAATAATTTAAGTTCCAGGAAAACGTATTATCTAGTTCATCATCTAAATTTCAATGTTGCATACTAACCAAACCTTAATTCATGAAAAATACTCCACAAAAGAGCCAAGTAGCAGAGACGGGCACTTTAGGTATGGTTGCAGGCAATCGGCCTCCTTTATCACAACCTTAGATTTTGCAAGCTTTATTTCATCTTCATTGTGCCTGAAGCTTTCATTCTCCATGATGGTTTGATCCTTTTTGCCAAGCCTCTTCAGCTGCAGAAAGCTTTGGTTTGCTTTCCAGTTCAGGTTCCCGTCTGCCACTTCTAATCCTCATTTTCATTCTTGCCAGTTAGTCATCTGATCTCTTTGATCCTTTGTAGGAAGCCTTGAACTCTGTTTTTATTCAGATTAGAATCCAGTGTCAAGAAGTAGTGTTTTCTTTTCCCTGTGGTTTTGCAGCCTTTAGCTTGTTTAAGCTTGTTTTCTTCTTCCCAAGTTTTCAATCATTTCACCTGCATTTTCTGTGGTTCCAGGCCATGTTTCTGACCTACACACAGCATTTGTGACAACAGTTACCAGCCTCTGCTGGCACAACTGCAACTGATCAACACCTTCCATTCCTTCTGTGTCTAATGAACATTCCTAGATGTTCCCTAGGCAGTACAGAGGTAGCTGGTGTAAAGCCCTAGGAGAGCACTAAGTTACCCAGATGTAACAGACACTCTTTGGACTCTCACAGCCTTGCAGATGATTAGGATAACGGGGACTTTCCAGGGCTGGTGTTCACTGGGGTGGGTGATGCACCCTGAGGTCATCATCTGTTGTCTTACGGGAAGTTCCTGAAAACCCTTCAAAACTCATGGTGGTGTGGGTGGGGGGTCCAGAGTGGCTGCAGCATCTCAAAGCACCACCATAGGATAAATGATTACTCCATGTGTGCCAGAGTAGATCCCACGGCAGATGATTGACAAGCACAATTCATCCAGCTCACCCAAGGGAGGATAGTGCTTGGCTTTATCATAGATCATGTCACCGAAGATGCTGGTGGACAGTAGGATCACTTCCTTGGTGTGCAATAATGGTTATGAATCCTTGGTAGCCAGAATGGTCAACTGTGGTATCCAGTGGGATCCAACAGAATTTTCCTCGAGGTTCCTTTCCACGAAGAGGGAGGAAGATTTTTCATTTGAAACCAATGAAAACAATTAGTTGAGTGGGGTTGATGAGGTATGGGTTTATGAAGTGACACAACTGCCACAAACATCAGTGTTAACTGCTAATTCCCTGTAGAGGACCCTGTTGGGCAAGGTGTTAAATCCTCTAGTTGGATGCACCACTGTTCCTTAATTGGTTTATCGGTATGGACAGTAAAGTTGGGATTAGTACCAAGGTTCCCTTTGCATCCATGACCGAGCAGCGTATTCTGTATCTCCATGCAAGGGGCAAGAGAGGACACAGAGTCTTTAGCTTCAGAGCAATATAATGTTTTTAGTCCTCTTTTTGAAGAAGCTCACAAAGATTTTTGGAAGTATGCTTATTTTCCACCAGAGGGTCCCTCACAGAGACTTCAATGTCATGAGCTGGGGTATTGATCTGGCATCACCAACACAGCAGTTGTTAGAAATACATTTAAAAAATACTGAGATAACTAGTATTAAGGATGTTAAGCCAAGAATATCCAAATTTTTGCATTCTCAGTCAGAAGACAAACATGGGGCCTGACTTTCTCCAAGTAAGACAGACCATGCCTATACATGAATCCCAAANACAGAAGACAAACATGCTGAACACTTCTCTGGGGCCTGACTTTCTCCAAGTAGGACAGACCATGCCTATACATGAATCCCAAAGGTTCAGAATTTGGTGTAGAAGCCATCATGGATGCAAAACACTGAGTCCTATTGGACAGGTCTGCCTTTTAAAAAAAATATCTATTTCAAATAAGGAAAGAAAGCAAGCTCTTCACACCTTTGTAAAAAGGTTTTACAGGTTTTAAAGTTCTCAAAAAGGATGAATTGAGCAGTCATTGGGTTGCATCTTAAAAGCACTGGGGAAAAGCCATGAATTCTGTGTTCTTTATAGCCTCACACGGAGGAGTGAAAGTCAGGGATTATATACATGTTCTCGAAAGTCCCTGCTACTCAGAAGTCTGATTTCTCATACAAGAAGCATCCATGTGCCTCTAGATCCACACTCAAAGTACTCAAAGAAGACAATACATTCCTCAAAACAGAAAATAGAGTCCAAACCCAATTCACACCAGACAACCTGAAATCTATGCCATGAAGCCATGAATATTCTGATGTAAAACATTGATGACAAATTTTAAGGACTGCCGAGCTACAAAGTTCCCTTAAGCACAGCTAATGAAGAAATTAAAGGTCAAGGGATCATCGTAGGAGTCCCTCAGAATGGACATTTTCTCCAGGAGGATGAATCACTCGTTTGTCCAATAAACCCCAGTATAAACTCTCTAGACTCTTTTTGCCCCATAGATCTGGGAAAGGCTGGAGCACCGGTACTGACTCCATGGCCTCTTTGCTCTGACGTTCTGACCAGCAATGTAATGTAAGCACTGATTCATTCCAGCTTTCACAACACACCCAAGACACTGCAGGTACAAACCCTGACTGGGAAAGAGATGGTGTGTGAAGTTTTCGTAGGAAATACCCTAAGGGGAGGTGGACTTTTTTCTCTTGGTCTTCTCTGTCAGGCATTAACTGTTTCCCTGGTTCCCTATGGCTGCAGAGTTTTCTTTTCCTAAGCCTCTTTCTCTTATGAATACATTTCATGCATTTCTTACCTGTATAGAGCTACTGAGCCATTTGTTGCCATGGTTTCCTTAAATGTTTCCATGTCTGTCCTCTCCTGTTTTCCACAATGTACAATTCAAAACTTTTGTCAGGCAGGATTTTAATTAGTGACATAAGTCCACCTAAGTTAACTAGAGACCTCTACCTTTAGCACCACAATATTCATATTTTATGTTTTGACTTAGCCATTCTCTAAGATTTAACAGAAAATAATTTTCTGTCTCCTAAAGCATTACTTCATTGCAACTCATAAACAGCATGAAATAAGAAAGACACATACAGAGTAATGCTCACAAACTGAAAAGCCAGCTTCACCTAATTCTTAAAATTCAGTTTTTCAAGCAGCTTGTCTAACTATGATCTTCTAGATCCCTACGCTATCTTCACCTCCTCTAAGATCTCCACATTGCTTAACAAAGGAGGTAAAGTGCTTTGTCCAGATGACAACTTGTGCCTCAATATGTATGAAAGAATTTTGAAGAGTCAAAGATGAGACTACATAGGAAAAAGGGGGAAAAGTCCACGTCGCTTTTCTTCCACCTGCTCACACTACATCAAGTTGCAATGCTGATGGCTACAGGTCCAGCAGGAATAGCCACACTGAGTTTCTTTATCATTCGATTGCACGGATATTTATGTGTACATAGAAGCCATTCCACTAGCTCTTTCTTTCACTCTAATAACCCAATAGCTATTCATTCTTAGCAAAAGAAAAATAATTATTTGGCTCATATTATAACCAGAAGTTGCTTCTGACAAGTTAAAAAGAGAAAGACTATAAAACACAAGCAATTCAGCAGCAACATTCTGGGCAGGAAATCGCACTAATAGGTAGCAACATCTTCTTTAACAGCGACTACAAGAAACATATATATTTTTAATTAATAAAAAAACAAGGTCTGCATGAACGGTGTGACAGAGGGTATATGCAGAGGTGGTACCCCGGTGAGTACCTCGCATACCTCTGGCTGTGGTTTGCCCCTCCTTTTCCTCCCTACATTTCTCATTTATGAATCACCAGCGCTCTTCGCTTAATTTAGACGCGTGTCCTCATTTCCAGCCTCACCCCCCCCCCCCCCCCCCCCCCCCCCCC
>VUYV01000001.1:4985751-5112649 GCA_008711295.1 Anarhynchus alexandrinus
TTTTTTGCCAGGGGAAAATGGAATTCCGGGATGGAGTTTATCGCAAGATACTGGTTTATCATAACAGACCACTTAGTCCCACCATCAGGGCAAACAGCTTCACTGAGGGTCGAGCTCGGGAAGCCAGAGCTCCGTGTAAGTCCCGGGCAAACTCCGGGGGACACCCGGGCTCCCTAGGAACGAAATATGGGGGGAAGCGAGAAGAGAACCCCAAGCAGGAGCTGGTTTCTGTGCCGTGAGCAAGGGGGTTCACAGCTTCCAATCCTCAAATAGCTACTTAAATAACCACCTCAGGGGCAAATTGAAATGCCCACGTAATCATTCCTGCTCATGAAAAACATTCAGGGAAAGGTTCTTATCAGCGGTCGGCTCTGAAGTGAAGGATTTGGGGCGGGGGGGGGCTGACCGCTCAATCACTTTCATCATAGGGATGCCGAATTCCTGTTCCTCTAAGGAATTTGTTTGGAAAGTTCCTCCACACTTTTATGTCTGAACGTTCATGTTTTTCTGTAGTAAAGAGATGATATTCCCTATATCCAACAGACCACGGTTAATGACGCTATTTTATACGCAGATACTTTTCACCTTTTTCTTCTACACATTAGTTTTCCCCTTAAAAAAAAGCAATCTACACCCCCCAAAAAAATCCCACAAAAAATTACCATATGTTTTTGGCAAGTCAGAGTCTGTGGTAATTTGCAGCTCTCTCCTTCAGAGCTGCTGCCTCTGAATTTTAAAACTACTTATCTGAACAGAAATTGGTATGCTGGTAGAAGAATAAATCTCAATAGCTGTATAAGAAGAATTTGTATTCATTCAACCTCATGTTGAGGACTTTGCTTTGTAAGACAGCATTTTATAATATGTCAGGTTTTTCATTTCTGGTCTTTGTTGTTTAAACTGACGAGCAATAAACTACCTTTTCTTTTTACCCTCCATCAGTAAAAATTAACAATTTCCTACAACATCAAATGGAACACAATAAAAAGAGTAAAAACTCCAAGTGAAAAATACTTGAAAAAAAATATCTTGAAAAATCATACCTACTCTTGTTTGTAATGTGTGAAATTATTACAAGTATGTTCACTATGAGGACTATTGATAGATGACTCACAATTTAGCTAAATTCAATAAACCACATACTGTGCCTATCCCAGTAGGTGACTCATGCATTTTGTATTTCAAGTATCAAATGTTTGCCAAAAACAGTATTTAAAAAAGTAGGAAAGTTGTTCAAAAGGGCTTGTGAATAGGTTGGGACTACCCACAGGCAGCTCTTACTTCTGTTCTGACCACTTACGTAGGATTTCATGGCACCGCTTGTAGTATTCTGCTAGAAGGAGTGCTTAGCCACAGCAGCCCCACCTTACGCACTTCATATGCTTTTTTCTCACATATATTGTGCCTTCTTTAAATACACACACACTAGAATTTAATGTGATACTTTAAAGCAGTTGTGTTTTAAAGAGAAAAGCCTGCAGAGTAAACATTTTCCCTACAGAGTCAGTGCTCCGTAATTTTATACACATTTCCTAATTTTCCTAGCACCATGCTTTGCCCTTCTAAAATTAAATGTAAAAAAAAAATAAAATAAAACAGCAATCTCAAAAGAACTATTCAGCTGGTCCCTGAATACTGTATAATAGTATCTTAAATCAAATAGCTCAATGTAAAAGTGACAGAATTGGGCCCACAAGAAGGAGTGAGTTTCAGTCCTGGTGTCGACGCATTTTCACTGTTTCAACAGCCTGCAGGGTGGCAAAGGAGGCTACTACATGCTGGTGACTCAGTAGGCTAGCTTAGATTTTAGGCAGTTTTCCAAATGCATTCATACAGACCTCAGAATAACATCCAGAACTTATTTTTAGCTTTGAGCAGGGGTTACCTGATCCCAGAATATCGTGCACTGCATACACACGGCACCCACGTATCATAAACTCTTTTGTGAAGGCAGAGAGTCACGTCCCTTCGTGGCACACGATGAGAAAGGAGGATTTTTTGACCAGGGCCTGTGAATTGGACATATTTACGGCGAGTGTGACTTAAGGTGTCTATTTTCTGGGTGACTCAGAACAGGGGAAATATGTGGTGAAATATTTTTACATGTCCGGTCACTCCTTTAATTGGTATCAAACAGCACAATTTCATTACTGATCTCTGCATCTTCTTTCCCAGTAATCCTTTGGCACTTTCCCTGCTGAGCTGGCTCTTACACTGACTTTACAGAGTCCCTCGTGATCCCTAGAAGAAGCCAATACAGCGTCATCTGAAAAGAAATGAACTCAAAGTTCATGTTGACTAGGGGTATGTTAAGTTGATGGAGTCACAGCTTTCATATATGCAGAAGTGGTAAAACTAAGCATAATATTAAGCTCTGAACTTTAATTTTATTCATTAAAAACCTGGCACGAAGCATGTTTTATTCATTGTTTCGTCGACCACTTCACATTTGCACCCTGTTTTTCTTCCAAAAACTATCAAAAGAACTCATGTGGAAAAGTATTGCAGGAAAACATTTGATCTATTTTAGTTTCATTTAATGAAATTTAGCATCCAGAGGACAAGTAGAAGAAACAGCATCAATCTGCCCAGACAATTCTCCAAAGGCCTTTAGCAATTGCTTTGTAAGAGGATCATTAGCTTCCTGCCTATGAAATTACCAAAATTGATCTCTTCGTATCGACAGGGGTGCAAGTTATGCTACTTGAAGGAAACATTAAATTTTAAGCAGACAAAGTGTACATACTTTGCTGGCAATACAAACTTGTCCAATTGTTCTACATTGGGAGCAAATTCATACACAGTGTGGAAAATCTTAAACAGCACGCGGAGAGTATTTTTTTAATACTCTAAGACCAAGGCATTTATGCACAGAGGAAATCATATTAGCTGTCAAATGATGACAGCTGTAATATTAACATTATTAACAAGGGGCCAGAGTATTGTTTTACTCTCCATGCATCATGCTAGAAATGCTTTTTAACATCAGAGACTCAATATTTATCAAGAGCATTTGATTTAATAATATCCAGTAGAACAGTACTCCACAGTTTCCATTAGTTTGATTGAATGTTATATCTGTCTGAGCAAACCAAGCATTAGGCGCTTCACTGAAAGTCACTTGTAATAGAGAAAAATATAATGCATGAATATTTCATTAGTAGATGAATACCCATCAAAACTTTACTTGAAATGCTTGAAAGTACCTACTGAATGTTTGCCAGTTATTTCGTAAAACAGAGATGGTTGTAATGCTGCTGTTGAAACAGGAAAAAAAAATCTATTAGATCATTTAACGTACTAAAACAATTATGGTATAATTATAAGGAACATAATTATATGTTCTTGATGTCTTTAATTGTGCAACCCTCACTAATTAACATTAGAAATTCAATCAAAACAAATTATGCTTTAAAATTTAAGGATGAACTTAAAGAGAAAGATCACATTTCCCAAGTCAAACAATTCTAACTTTGAATCCCACCTGATAGTAGGCAAACCCTTCATATGCACGTTTGCAGTCTCTCTCGCTCTTTCCACCTCCTAAATTTTATTCAGTGTGTTTGGAGATAGATATAGATACACAGTCACTCAAGTGACTTACCCTTATTTAAAGTTATAAAGTCAGTTTTGCCTGAACCAAAATCCAATAGAGATTCTTGTGGCCTTTGGATTAAACTTTACAGGAAGAGATTTATACTGTGCCCACTGTGTTTGTGTGTTTTCTGCATGGCCTTGCATTGTGCATAAACTTACTGCAAGATTTGGGTCTCCAGCCCTATCTTGGGTTTGTATTTTGTTTCCCTCTGTTGCTTCTCACCTCTCAGGATGACGGATTATTTAAAGAACAAACGAAACACAGTTTTTGGGGGAAACATTCCCTTCTTTTGTAAAGTTTAGACATGTCCTGTCATGAAGACAATCAAAGAAGAGCTGGTCAGACTCTCTCCTGTAGATATTGTTCTTTTTGAAAACATCTTTTTTTGCAGAACTGGAATTAGCCTCATTACTTCAGTCCTGTTGTCATTTTCAGTTTTCCACCAGAAAGGTTTTCTCAAAGGCTCAAGCTGGTTCCAGTGAAAACATACAGGGGGTTTTATTTGCAAACAAACATTGTATTTCATATCAAATATACATCTATGCCTCTATTTAAGTTACTGTTGTGCTTTGCAGGAAGTATGGATCAGTTGCTTGTAGCCCCCACATCCCTACACGGAGGGGACTCCCAACCATTGGGTCACATCTCACAAGATGCCC
This sequence comes from Anarhynchus alexandrinus, assembly GCA_008711295.1. Lineage (NCBI taxonomy): Eukaryota > Metazoa > Chordata > Aves > Charadriiformes > Charadriidae > Anarhynchus > Anarhynchus alexandrinus. Next base: position 4,990,009 of record VUYV01000001.1, read on the forward strand.
AGCGAAGCACAGCTCCATGAGTAGCCCGCTCAATCGAGCTGAACAGGGCAGGAGCATCTGAAAGCCTCAGAAAAAGAGAGACTCATATTTAATCTAAAAAGAAACAAATACCAATTTTGGAGTACTAGAGTGTTGAGTATTTTCATAAACAAAACTAAATTTCAAAGTATCAGAATTTCTTATGGAGTGAAAATTCCCAATTTTTTGCTAGCTCTGTTCCTAGACCTAGTCTGATAAGGTTTTTTTATTTGTTTTTTGTTTTAATCTCATGGACTCAACAGAATAGTTAGAGGTAATCGTACCGTGGAGATTAAAAAGAAAAAGAGGTTCAGTTATTGACATTGCATTGAAGAGACGAATGTAAGAAACCTCACCAAAAAGAAGAAAGCAAGTTTCTCCTTAAAATCTGCAGCATTCAAATATTATTCAAAACATTTGTATTATATTTTCTTTCTAGTGGGACTCGATCCTAACAAAAATGCTTCAGATACATTCCTCTCTCCGGCATTAAAAAATTTCAGAATGGTGTCATCGTTCATAAGAGCAGCAAAATGGAAGCCTGTGAGAACTTGGTTTCTCCCTTTTGAAAACAAAACAGCATATAGACAGTAAGCACTGTATCTACTCCACTTTCTATCTTTATGCTTTCTGCTCATTTTCTCTGACTAACCAAAGCAGAACTGCTGTCAAATGAAGATTTTGGCCGTCTCCCACTGCTCTTTTCCGTTAAGCAGATACACACATTCAAAGGTCTGAACACAAATCTTGCTGAGCACTGAGGGCACCAGCTAGTTCCCTAAATGTAGAAGCCCAGTGCTAATTGAGAGACCATCAGATAGTCCAGGCATCCCAGGGCAGGCTGGTGGGACTGTAGGAGGTGAACGGCTGGACCCTCAGCACCTCCTCTAGGACTACACGAGTCTTCAGTCAGCTGACCCTCACCATAACTCTCCAGGTCCGCCAAGCTCTAGCCAAAGGTAGCGCTGCTTTGGTTAGCTCCACTCCATGTTTCTCAGAGGCTTAGCACTTCAGAGTGCAAACCTCAAAGCAATGCAAGATGCAAAAAATACTAGAAGAGTTAACATGATTACAGCTTAGATTGTTTTAGGTTCATCTTCAAAATTACCTTGGTATTAGGACTATGAGCTTCCAAGTCTTCATTGATCATTAAAAAAGTTATTGCTTTAGACCCAAGTATATTCCTAGAAACACTGGACTTTACCAGAGCACATCAACCAACACAGGGATCAGTGCCAGTGAAAACATGTATCTTTTTCACAGAATAATTGCATTGGAGTATTTGAATTATAAGAAGAAAATTCAGGCAAACTCTTGCATGATTTGATTAATCAACACCTCCTCAGTGAATAAAGAGTCTCTCATGCTATCACAGGTCAAACGGATACAAGAGAGATGCGGGAGAATGACAGAAAATTGACTCTCTACCACAGAAACAAACTTGTCAAGTCCCCCACATTTAAGATTACTTTCTATTTCAGGTGCTGTTCCATTGTTCCACGGAACCAAAGATGATGGGATGTCTTGATCTTCCATATAAGCTCTTGAAACATAGCAGTGTGATGCCTTTAGTGTTATATGGTAAAATACCCCTGGTGTGGTAGGGCTGCCTGGTCTGGTTTTACCCCTCCAAGACAGAATGTTTTCTGGTGGTGCAGCTGGAGTACAGAGAAACATTTGTTCCGGTGAAGTTTTTCCCTGATAATTTCCACACTACGCTACACTTCCTTCGGTAAGCTTAAGTTTTTTAAACAATTTTATACATATTTTATTTTTATAAGGTCAGCTGTCCAATAAAGTAGGTTTCTGTCATCTGATTTACCTTGTAAATGTATTGATGAAAAATGTCAAAAGAAGAAAGTTTGGGTTTTTTTTCCTTCAGTGAGGCTTATAATAACATATTTTCTAAAGCCTGGCATCTTCTTTCCTCCTTTAAAGAACAACCAAAATTGCCTCTGTGGCCCTGGTATGCATTTTGCTGGTGTTTGGGATGGTAGCACGCAGAGACAAATAAATAAATAAATAGTAATAAAAAAAAAGAAAGAAATTAATTTTACATCCATTTCACTTTGAACAAATGATTACAGAGCAGCTGATTACAGTTGGAGAGAAGACATAGAAAGGCAAAATGCTAGTGGTAGCAATTGGAGAGAATTAACTGGGGTGCTCAGGCATGCTCTCAAGAAATGGATTGACTCGCAGAAGGAGTTTTAGTGGTGTGAAAACTTGCATTGCGGTTCTTCAGCACACAGCAAAGCAATCTACCTGATTTTCCCAAAAGCAGCAAATCAATCAGATATTTTAGCGGTCTACTGCCTGCTAAGAGAGATGGGGAACCATGCATAGCACAGAAACAGGAGGAAAAAACCCAGAGAATCTTGAATGTGCACCGGTACATCATCAAGAAATATACTTATTTTTCACAAACTTTGTCTTAAAAATGAATATTCTGAAACACTTCTGAAAGAAAATTTAGCCCTAATTGTTAAGTAGCTTACTTGACAAAGAAAGGGAAAAGTGGTAGAAAAGCCATTTTGGATGCTGCAGGGGACTCAGACTGAGTTTCTCTTAGAGTGTTGGTTTTTTTTTTTCTAAACTTTATCCAACTATTTCAGCCATTTAAAAGCTGTTGTTAAACAGAAATTCAAACTTCAACTCAGGAAATTCCAACACATGCATTAATATTTTCTTTTTTTTTTTTTTTTCTCTTTTACTCACAACCTGTTGCTGTGTTATTTACAGTCACTTCAATACCTTCCCTTAACATCTTCAGCCTACAGGTCACCAAGTTAAATATGTCTAGTCTTGACCAGGTCTAGAAGTCTTTGGCTGCACAACAGTCAACAGAGGGACTCCTGTGGGGATGTGTGGGAGATTTCCAAACCCACTGGTCTGAAAGAGTCCAACTTCCATTTTCAGCCTTGAAGATATTAAGTTAAATTTTATTTTTTTTTCAGAGTTATTATTAATAGGCAGATTCTGACCTGGGGTGCATGTGCACAGTGTTTTACATCTGTAATTAAGTAGGTTGAGCAAACAGAATATGAGTCTAGAAGGTGAATAACCTGGCCTTAAGACCTAATACTCTGAGCACGTGTTCATTTTTTCTTCACTCATGCAAATCTAGCTGTACCTTTGTCTTAGATGCAAGGATTTCAGCGTCTTGTCAAAGTATTGCACCACAGCAGAATTAATCTTCTTTAACATATTCTATTCAATCATCAGGGGAAAAAGAAAAAAAAAAAAGTAGATTCCCTCCAGAATAAGCTTCTTGCATTCACAAATTAAATCTTATTTGCTAAGTAGCTTTTCATCAATGCTATCCATTCACAAAAATTAGCAACATGACAAATAACAAGAACATAATTTGCTGTACTGGGACAGTGACAAAAGAGAGTACTTACCCTGTAACAGTCATTCAGATCAGACAGTAAAAGGGGAGACGCGCTAAACTAATGAAGACACCATGGCATCCTGACCTTATGACCAAGATCACCAACTTGGAAGATTGGCTGTTAAATATTCACAGCTGTTAACTCTCACAGTTTGAGTGAAAGATAACACCATGTTGAAATGAGGGCAAAGTCAATACTGGTTGTGCTTAAATAAATGGCGTGGAGACCTCCCAGGATAGATATAATATTTTCATACATAATCACTTATGAACTGTAACTGATGGTGCATTGTAAGATTCTGCAAAGAGGTGGAATAGTAATACAAGGAGGAAACAGCGGCTGTCCCCAAAACTTGCTTTCCCAAGAGGCAACCAGAGAGAACAGAAGGAACAGTAGAGAGGCTGCTCGAGAGGGATTTTACTCTCCGAGAGGTGAAGAGTGAGCTACACATAATACAAGAAGAGATACAGTATCTGTCATCCTTCAAGGAGTACTCGGTGGAGGCTGGGCTTTAGCATCAGTAGGAGAGTGCCAGCCTCCACCAAGGGTAAGTGGCTGTCCTCAGCGGTTAAATCTGGCAGCTGCATGTAGTGATGTGCACCTACGTCAGTGCAGGAAGTCTGACATCATTCATTTGTCACACTGTGGTGTAACATGCTCTGATTCACACCTCTCCAGAGGCCCTTTACGGCCACAGGATACGGTACCCTGGCCCTCAAGCATGAAATCTGCAGGCAATATGCTCCTAATCAACTCAGTGTTTTCTTCAATTCCTCCTCTGAAAACCAAAATTTCTGCTACATTTGGATGTTCATGGTTTGTTTTCATGGTTTCTTAAACAAAAACAGGTGGCAAAACAAGAATTGCAGCTAAGTAATTTCTGACTTGCTCACTTGGAGGACATCCCAGTTCCCATCAGTGACTCAGTCCTCACCTATTTTATTACCCAAAACCAAAGATGCTAAAACATTAACACCCCATTTGCCTCACTCTTTTTGGCTTTTGTTTCTTGTGTTTCGTCCTCCTATCCTCACTACATCTTCTGCAGTTTTCCTTTTGCCATCAGTGCAATCAGTATAACCCCTCTCTGAACCACGTCTGGCTGTTCGCAGAAACACGGGCTGTGCAACAGCCTGGAGAAACCTCAATGGGCCTCTTGACTCCATGGCTAGTTCAAAACCTCCAGATTCTTACTTGAAGGGACAGTTGGAGGCTGCTGGATGATTATTTATTTTTTTTTTTTTTTAAACATTGTACAAAGCAGTGTGTCGCTCCTATGCCCATCGGCTCCTGTTCACCTTGTTGCTATATAGAGGTTAATATTTTTTGCTTCTATATTTTCATGAACAGCAAGATCATGAATATTTGGGAGAAGTTGGAAGGAAATAACCAGATTAGTGGTATTCGTCTGGGGCTGGATCCTAGGAAATGCTGGCTTTCTTAGTTCACTTTGACTCCTGAAAGCTGACAGCAGTCAGCATATCACAAGAGTAAGCCATAAACTGTTATATTCCTCCAAGTCTTTTGGTATAAATAAATGTTGTACCTACTTATTCCAGGAATGTAAAGCTGCTTCAGTGAGTGCTTTGTCCTCACACTCTTTTTGCTTGGAAATGAAGTCACACATCTTAAGCAAACCCCATCTTATACATAGATATAATTATGGGGACAGAACACGCCAAAAGATCCCTAAAGGATTTGCTAGAAACTTTGAAAGGCATTCACTTTGGTGTTCTATATCCACTATTAACATTCTTGCAAAGATCTTAGCAAATGAATCTGCAAAATTTTAGCAAAATAGAACAGCCTAGGAGGTGCCTGGAGTGTGCTGAGGATAACTTCCTGACACAGCTGGTGAGGGAGCCGACTAGGGAAGGTGCCCTGCTGGACCTGTGGTTTGTAAGCAGAGAAGGGCTTGTGGGGGATGTGACAGTTGGAGGCCGTCTTGGGCACAGCGATCACAAAATGATAGTTTTCGATTGTTGGAGAAGCAATGAAAACAAAAACCAACGAAACAACACAATGAAAAAGTGAAAGTACAATGGAAAAAAAAGAAGATAAAGTATTGAGAAACTTGATTTTTTAATAATGGCTATTCTCTGTCTGGGAATCCAAATAAGTAATCAGTAAATTTTGCAAAGTAATTCAGATTTCTAATACCAAAAATCTTACCTGAAGAAACTGCAGAACAAAAATTATTAGTTCTTTTGCAAATGCTTTAGAAGAACAAGTATATACTTTAGAAGAACAAGTATATTTGAAAGATTGCTGGCAAACAGTACGTGACCAAAAAGAGAAAGAAAACAAATGTTAAATTATTGAATTCTGTAGCAAATTCAAATTTGTTTTGGCATGATAGAAGTTTGAAGTGCTAGCCCAAATTTTCTTTTTTATACCATTAAGCAGTATGCAACTAGAACAGATATTGGTCCAGTATCTGGGGGCCTTTTGGTGTGGGGTTTTGAGTGTATTTCATCTTTCACATAGGCAAGACCTTTTGGAGCTGAAGTCCAAAGGAAAACAATCCCATTTTGTTGGTGCCCAGAAACTTAAAATTCATGAACAGCATTGAGTTCAGCTGGTGCAGGATCTATAAAGTCTACCACCAGCTCCCATGGAGCCAACAAGTCTGATGAATAGAGCTTTAAGTGATCAGTTTTATTTACTCTTTATCATTATTACAAACAAAAAAAGACCAAATGAAAGAGAAATTCTAAATAAAAAATGAGCAGATGGTACTTCAGGCCTTGTGTCTGGCATTAGTAGTATTTTTAAGCAAAAGGAGAATACAGGATAGTTTTCTATTAAATAAAAGTGTTTTCAATTCCTAGACAAAGAGGTCTCACTCTTTGTAGAAAGACAGGTAATCCCCTGAAATGTTGCATATTACAGTAATATTGCTTTTTCTCCTGTATGTGTTTCACATCTCTAATTTTCTTTGCTTAAATGAAAATGAGACAAGCCCTACACTAGAAGCAGCTGATTTAACAGTCAGTGTCCACATCATTGGTCAAAACTGACCTCCTTCTAAAAAGCAATATAATTTCAAAAAATAGTTCCCAAAAATAGTAGGGTCTCCAAACTGCAATTTCCATTTCAAACCTCCCCAAATACCGCCTCACTAATGCCATTTGCCTGAACAGAGACTAATGTATACTTTTATTCATTTTTCTGACTTTCCTCCCTGATATTTAAAACTCCTCACAACTCTGAAAAATCTCTCTTCCCCTTAAGACTCACTCGTGCAGATCAACCTTGGCCCCAGCAAATGCTTCAGCCTCTCCGCACCAGGGACACTGCGGAAAGGTGAGCACCGAGTTTTGTTCTCTGCTGTTCTGCAGACATAAGTCTTTTCTCCTACAGTAGCATTCTGCTGATAGGTGTCAAGGTCCATCTTCTAACACAATAAGACATAAATATTTTCCTGACAGCAGAAAGTAAAAATTGACCCTTCAGTAATAGCTTACAGTAATATTCCTGTTTTGCTCAGCATAACTATTTTGTGGGGCACTCAGGGCACAGGTAGTTGTTTGTGGTAGTGTTAGCCTGTTTTAATAAAAAAAACCCCACACCTCTCAGTTGCTAGTTAGTGTGCAAGATGTTAGCTAGGATGCTCTGAAAGATCTATGCATCCGTCCTTTGCAAAGGCAAAGGAGAAGGATTGGCTTAAACCCTTGCTGACAGTGGTTTAAGCTGACCCATTTTATTGTGCACCGCAACTTCTATACATTCAATTACCATTCCTCGACAAACGAGGCAATAACCAGCAACATAATTGAACACGCTAAAGTAATTGTCTGAATATGCCCTGCGAATGCCAATGTACCGGTTCAATCAGCTGATGGCAGCGTCCTGATAAGAATTACATTTATTCATTCATTATGTCTCGAGCTGCTAGTAAAGCAATTAAAATGCCATTACGGAGTCCACAGAGCAAGTAGATTTAAGAAATCTTCATTGCGATGATTAGAAGTTTAACAGAGAACACGTATTGTTGATTCCAGCGGTGTTTTTTTCCCCTCAGAGAGCAGCCTTAAGGTATTGGAGGTCACATTTTAGATCTAAAATATGGAGATAATGAGACTCGTCTCTTTTGTACAGCGCTTTAAAATCTCCTGATGAAAAGTGCTATATAAGACCTTGATATTATTATGATTAATGCTCATAATCACCATCTCGTCAGTACTTTTTCCCCTTCTGACCTTGTAGTTTCCATGTAGTAAAAGGCACTTACCTCACTGCTTGATCAAGCTCTTAAGACAGCTCAGGCAGCAGGTTTATGCCTCCTTTCCAGGAGGTGGATTCAAGAATCTACCTAGGTGGCTTGATAAAAGGAATGGGATGCTCCGAGAATAAAAAAAAAAATAAAATCATTGATTCTTATTTATCCCAGAAAGTTTTTCATCTCCCCAACTCTCGGGCTTTTTTCTCCTTGGGTCACTATCCCTTTGGGTAGGACATCCGTGGAAATCATCCCAAGTGATTTATTTGAGAGGGGATGCATTAAGGATAGTGTTTTAGCAATGGGAGACCTCTTGTTCAGCAGCACTCATTCTCCTGCAGCAATTTCAGGCTTGTGGGCAAAGACTGTGTATCTCTCTCCACTGGATTCTGTCCCGTTGGCACAAGCAGGTGAGATGCAGCCCCATCAGACGCAGGATTTGGAAAGCACTGTAGAACAGAAGTCAGAATTTAAGGAGTTGTGCAAATTACACTTTGATGCTTTTCTGTTCGTATTGGCGGTGCTGTTTCTCACAGGGTACCAAACGGCAGCCCAGCAGGCAGCAAGTGACTTTTCCAGGAGCTGCATCCTTATGTGAGGCCTCAGCTCTACTCCCCCAACCTAAAGCAAAACGCAAACTCACCGAATGAAACCCTGGTCTCGGTGGAGTTAATGACAAAACCTCCTCTAGCAGTAGACAGAAGACTCCATCTATCCTCTGACTATGCAAACAAGTATTTTGTTAATGAAGGTTTCCAGGTAGGACATTGTCCAGATTTTTAAAAAATGAACACTTTTCAAAAGATGCACTGAAAAAAGCAAGATTCCAGAGCAATGTAAGTATTTTTAATAGATGTCTTTGAAAACGTAACCACCGCACACACTTTCCCCAAGAGACAAAGTCCCATTTACCAGTTTAGGGCTCATTCAACGTAAATCCATTCATAATGGCCTTCATTCATATACTCTTCTGTAAAACTAAAATGGAATTTTTTTTTTTGTTTTAACTGAAGGTGTTTGAATATGAGGTAGAGTGGATTTAAAGCTTCTAGTTATTTATTCTCATACCTGTAATTGAGCTGTTCCTAAATGAGTGCATTAAAATGTTCTTTTGAGTGAAGTGTGACAAATTTCCCTCCTACTCAATGCTATTTCAGAGCAGATACTGTGGTAGAATATTAAACTCACCCATTTTTAGCAACTTCTAAAGATTTTATTTTATATTAAAATTCACCTAACATGGTGATGGTGGACAAGTTGCCCACATTTGCACCTCATATAAATAGATATGGCTTCATATCACATTCTACTGACATGTAACAATATTAATACAGCTTCACACCAGTGTAGGACCCAGTCTTACAGGAATCTTTAAGAAATTGACATCCTGAAACAAAGAGGAAAAAGTAGGGACTGCTCTATAATTGCAGATTAATCAAATATTATTTTATGAACTTGCTTCGTTTCTGTTGCAATGTTTGTTTCTGTGTTTCTAGGTACCGTTTCTCCTTACAAAACAGAACGGATCAGAATGTATTAAGAAAACACTTAACGACATTGTAAATAGAATAGTTGGGCAAGGCCAGTTTGATAAAAGCAAGCAAGGTTCATTTATTTTAACTTTCTGTTAGTTCATGCCTCGCTGCTACAAGTAGCATGTATTTGCATTCTAGGTAATGTGACTGACTCATGAATGCCAGTTTCCTAAGTTCAGGCAGAAAGAAATTTATTACTTATTTAAAATGAGCAGAGGTCAGTATTTCCAGGCTAGAACGTGGCACTGTTCTAGCAGGCGCCTCAGCCACGGTACTGATGCACAGCTCGTGGTGCTCTATCCAAAACTCTGGGGCAAAACAGTAAAAATAAACATTTAGAAACATGCAAGCAAAGGAAGGAAAAATAGATCATCAGCAGAGAATGAAAAATATTTTCTTTGTGTTGTAGTCAAAATTTTCCTTCTGAAAACCTAAAATTAATTTCCCAAGTTAATGAAAGTACATGGTGGTTTTGGCATTAACAAACACATGACCTATATTTTTCACAAAACTGTAGCTAACTACAAGGATTTAAAATAAATACAAGTACCTCTGGAAAAACTTACTGAAACAAAATAGATCAAAGTGTATTTTAAAGAGGAAAAGCCCCTTGATTTAACCGAGACCTGAACCAGGATAGTTGGTGTTGGAATATCTGTACCAGCATTTATGTTTCTTGTCACTAAGATTCAAGACAAATCACCAGAAGTACATACTTTAACATGTTTAATGAAGTCTAAAATAATTCTGGTTACACATATTTATATCTGTTTTGACCAACAGGTATGATACTTTAAAGTACCTAAACACAGTACCAAAGGAGTAAGTTATTTGTGCCTCAAATTTTCCCTTTTCACGACAATTTTCCAAAGTCAGGGTTCCTACAATAACCAGAAACTCTAAGTATTATGAAGGATTAGTAGGAAATCCACTTTGACCTTTTGCCTCTAGAATTGCCTGGATCCAAACAGGTTCTATATTAAGCTGCAGAACAAAACCAGTTGTCTTCCCCTGCAGATAAGGGAAGCTCACAGTTAGGATCTCAGTGGGGATGGTGCTACCTAATACCAGTGCCGCCATCCCTAATGCTGTTAGCAGTTTAAGCAGGGTTAACATAGGTCTTACCGGAAGAGATGTGGGGAATCGGGAGAAAGTATTTTGGTGGTACAAGATTTGTTTCTTAAAGAGAAACATCCAAACTAAAGAGGAGCAAAGAGCCCTCTAAGTAGCAGTAGTTGCTTAACTATTGCTCAGGAGGAGGCAAGGAGTTTATGCATAGAGATAAATGAATAAATATATTCTCATTCTTCAAAACACCTCCCTCACAGTAAATATTTAAACATGTATAGGACATTGTGGAGGAACTGTCAATAGTGTCATCAGAGCTTGGTCTTTGGAAAATTTCAGCATCTGCCACATTTCATAAGCCCCAAATTCACATTAAAATATTTCCCTTTTCTTGGCGGTCACAGGCAGGTGATCAACCCTTTCCTATGCCTTTCTCCACACAAACTCAGATGTCTCTCCCAAATAACCTTGACTTATATTATTTTTACACTGCTTTGTACATTTGTCTCATTGCTTTGCTGAATTAGTTGTGTTTATTTTTACCTCGCTCTGCCAGCTGCACAGATACCACTAGCTGTGAGACAAAAACCTTCACAGCTGGAAACAACCTAAAATAGTCGCTGGGATGATGCCACAGATACACAGCATCAATTAGCAGCGGGAGCAGCTGTTGCAGCGAGCAAAGACCTTCCTGTGTTTGGTTTGCTCCCTTGTCATTTAGCATCAGATGACACCACTCCTCATCAGGAGGCAGTCATCGCACGCGTGCTGCACGACACTCGTTCCAGCACAGAGGGCCAGAATAAGTCTTTGGAACCACTTACATGTGGCGTAAGCTCTATTTTGAGGCCGGTAAGTAGTGCACAGGGACTTTTTGCTGGCCCTAATGCACGTAAGCATCTTCCCTTACGGGGAGCAAATCACAGTGAGCGCTTAGTCACCGAGTAACTGCCCTATTTTTAGGTGGCCCAGATTTATGGCAGTTCTCCGTCATCTCAGTGACAGTGTCCCAAGGACAATGTATGACATAGAGGCCTCAAAAGCCACTGATGATGCTACACAGCTCTAAAGGAGTGTTATCTGCACACGCTTATCTTTCAAACTGTAGCGGTGATGGTAGCTCAGGCTTCTGCTACTTGCCCGTGCTTTCAGGGGGAGACAGAGAGAGGACGGGGCGAGGGGATGAGAAAGGGGGAGAAAGAGAAAAATGAGGGAACAAGGTAGAGGGAGAGAAAGGAGAGAGAGAGAAAAAAGAGAAATAAAAGAGAAAATGACTCATTAAACTCAGGTTGTAAATTATGGGCCATGTAATAAGCCTGTTTCAATAAATTAGTGTTGTTAAACCAAATACAATTAGCCTCCTACTATTGTGTGCGTATGCAGGTTCATATCCTAAGGATGATGTTCCATCAGGAATCCAAGATACCGTCACGCATCAATCTGCAATAATCCTGCTGTGGATCATGAACAGAATTACCTGAAATATCTTAACTTCCCCAGCAAGTCTTTCTAAATGAGAAAACGTATAGGAGTACTGTGTACAAGGCATTTGAAGGGAACCATGAAATGAAATGCAATGCAATAAGCTTGTCTGGGACAAGCTGCAGCTTGGAGACACATAGAGATTTCAACGCCATCGAGGAAGAATGTTTTATAGGTGGGATATTGGTAGACAGGTGAATGAGATACATCACATAAATTTTGTCAAACTATTCTGCTTCCCATTTCTCAATATATGCAAAATTAAGCATAAAAATTAATACAAGATTCCAGTAGGTCTTTAAGAAGTACAGAGCATAGGAAAAAAAAAAGAAATATTCAGCCATACTTTTGTGTATACTTTGAAATAGCATAATCATAAAATACAACACTGTTATGAGATAAGTTACTTATCTTTGAAATGTTGTATTTAATTCTAAACACAGTCACTTGTACTGAATTCAGCCTCAAATTAATTGAGGTTTAATAGTTTTAAATGATTCTTTAAGGGAAATTAACAATAAAGACACAAGTCTCTCAGAGTTGAATCACCAGAAAATGCAAAGTGAGGCATTTAATCTTAGATCACTGTGAGACAGTTCCCCAAGAGAACCAATCATCTTGATATTACTCTCCCAAGTAACAAGATTTTTTTTCTGTATTATCTTTTTTTGCCCTTAGAAAGTATTCCTGCAAGCTCTAGTAAATGCCCATGGCAGACAGGGAGAAGTGTTTTTTCCATTCCCAAGTGTTTCATTCCTCCTGTGTTTTAAAGCTCCCGTGAAAATGTTAATTACCTCACCATAACTGTTTCGCAGACCACAATTTGGGTAATTTCAAAAATGCTCAAAGAGAAGACAGAGCAAAGCCTAAAATGGCAGAATTTCTCCTCTTAACTTCCTAAGAGCAGTCCATGAAACTCAGCCATAATTTGCATTAGTTCACAGTGGTTAAACCTTCAACCTGTAAAAGTGTCCTAGATACTCAGAGCTGTTCTGCTTCTTATACCTGAAGGTACCATGTCTTTGCTGAACCACCTGTGTACTGATTTTCCTGCCTAAGACTGCCTGAGATGCTGGAGCCTCTTTCCCTGCAGAGCCCAGGCTGTTGGATCTACGCAGTCTCCCACCGCTTCCCTCACTGATGGTAGTGGCAATGCCTTTCTCCTTCCCATTCCTGGGCATCGCCCCTAGTACTGGGCTGCTCAATGAACAGCAGGCATCCTCCCCTCATCTTAGAGGAAAAGAGTGATGGGGCTTCAGCGGGGCAGCCTGGACAGCTAATGCAAAGGGGTATGTATGTCAAGTGCAAAGCTTCAGTGTGTGTGCAGTCCAACTGATCCTGGTAGGGCTCCTTGGCTCTGGCATCTTTGCTGGTTTGAGTTATAGTCTTTGAATGGACCCTATGTGGCTTCTGAGGTGCATACTGATTTTAATAGAAATTTACCCCTACATTTTGTGTTAGGACTAGTGTTGGTCATGCCTACATAAGTATTTCTATTTTAATTCTAGTATGCAAGGACATTTCCTCCACTGTTGTAATCATCACATTTCAACTGAACTAAATGTGCTGAATGATTAAATGACAGACGTTTTACTCACTACAAGTTATTGACACAAATCCAGCTGGTTTCACTACTACAATAAAAAAACCCACTACCTGGTAAAAGCTATTGTATACCTTGTGAAGAGGAAGGTAACGTGCAAGTGTCCACACCACAAATCCTCTCCAGAGCTGGAATCAGACTGCAGCCCTGTGACAGTCTCAGATGAAAACCGAATGACTGAAGAGCATCAGAGACCAAATCGATCTTTTATCCACCACAGCTGATCATGTTTGGGCTGTGAAGAACACGTGGGAGTGCAGCCACCCCTGTCTGCACTGCTCACGGCCTGTGAATGAACGAATTTAGGGCCTCTGTTCCCTGGGCTGTCAGTGCTGGGCCTTTCACAAACACTAAATTCACATAAAAGTGCTGTAAAGTTTTATTAGGGAAAAATCACCCTTTAAACAGTTGGCTCAGTTCTCCGCTGAAGGGAACCTTTCTGGTTCAACACTCAGAAGTACTCAGGCGAAGACAAAAGTACATTGGGAGAGTTTAGCAGAAACTGGCACCAAGCTACACAGTAATTTCCAAATGCCGAGTATCGCTAGCTCCTCGCTTTGATTATAAATCAGGTGTGCCCATGTATTTTCAAAACTAAAACCAATGGTCACTGAGTTATGCCCGAGTTCTTGCTTCACTCTCATGCAGTCCAAACTAAGCCAAGACATTATATGGCACTATATATTAAGTGAAACTGCTCTCAAGAGCTTAGCAAATTAAACTAAACAATGTTACATTGCTCCAAATGCTCTCAGCATGGTTCTTCCCCCCCCAACCCCCCGAAATAACATGGGATTTTAAGTATTATAGCTGGAGACAAAATGAAAAAGCCAGCACTTATTCTTTTCTTTTCTGCATCTTCTATTACCATAGAACAGACAGCAGTATTGCCCAGAGAGGTTGTTGAGGCCCCATCCCTGGAGGTGTTCAAGGCCAGGCTAGATGTGGCCTTGGGCAACCTGGTCTAGGGGGAGGTGTCCCTGCCTATGGCAGGGGGGTTTGAACTCGATGACCTTCAAGGTCCTTTCCAACCTAAACCATTCTATGATTCTAGGATTCTATGAAAATGGCAAAAAAGAAAACATTTCCAAAGACACATAAGTGCCTTTGGAGCCTTTGCCCATTGGGCTTTTACAGCTAATTTCAAAAATGTATTCAGTGCCTAAACATGTACTAAGATAGATAGATAGGTAGGTAGGTAGATAAGGGTATTGAAGAGGCCAAGAATATAATTCTAACCTATTTCTACTGAAATTTCCTGTGTGTCCCAGACAAATAGTACCAAAATGAAGTGAATCACCCATGTACCTTTGACAAACCAAAATAAATTACTTACATGTACTTTCATGCACTACGTATCTTTAAAAAAGTTGCCTCTGTAAATTAGATTCAAGAGGAGAATTGCAGGCGTCTTAATACCACTTTAGGTACCCAAATCAAAAATTCAGATCCTCCAAACTTCCTCAAGTTTCCACGAGAAAAATCTCCTAGGAGACTAAGTTTCTGCAGGAGGAATGAGGAGAAATGCTTGAGTCCTGAAAGCACTCAGCAACTTGGTGCCTATCCCACACCTAAACCCACTGATGTTCCCAGATGAAGCATTCTACCATCTGCCTTATCCTTCAAGAGCTGACGTGTCAGATATACCCCGAGAATGTCTAACCCTCAGACAAATCACAGCCAGGAGGAGAAGCCATCCATTCCCCCATTCCAGCCCTTCACATCCCAGTCAGTAGTAGTATTAGTCGTATCAGAAGTATTTTCTTGGGATGCAGGATCAAATCCCCCTTAAAATTCTGTACTCCATGGGAGCATCTTACCGTCACACTGCATCAAGCTGTCCTGTTCTGTAGCAGTACAGGAGAAGCACACCTCACCCTTCATACACAAATACAGATTTACAGGATTACAGAGAGAAGACTCACGCACCTTCTCTCCAAGCTGACTTTGGTGAGGTGAAAGAGAAGCAACCCGGGAAGTAGCAAGGCATGATACCCACCTGACAGCATGAGATAAGTAGTCACGTCTCTAGTACTCCTTGGTATTTCTTCCCACAGGTAATTTAGGTAACTCTCCACTGTGGTCTCTGCTTTATCCATTGACTTTGAGAGTGTGAGATGGCAGATGTGAATTCACTGTGTGGCAAGATATCTGGACGTTGCCTTGCAAAGTCTCCTTTGTCAGCCTAAGCCCAACTGTTTAAGGAGCTGACACTCTGGTTTTTGAGCACCTAATAGCCGTTTAGTTAATTTTCAGTTAATTCAATCCATCTGGTTTATCACTTTCAATAAATAGGACTCACATTTCCACATACGTTTAGAGACCTCAGCTGATTTTGAAGCTCTGGTTTAGGGTCCTATACCTACCTAAACCCTAGTAAATTTCATCAAATATGGTATTCCTCAATATTTGCAAAAGACTAAAATGGCTAGAGATAAAAAACCTAGTCCTCATTAAAATATTATAAGATCTCACTCTGCTCCTACACCAAAAACTGTAAAATAGATTATGTAATGTAAGAACAAACTATAATTGGATGAAGTGAGACTAAAAAATTGCAGGTTTATGTTCCCCCTAATATTAATTCTCTGCCAAAGCACTTCATTAAATCTCAGTTACAGGTCAGAGTTGCACCATGAAATAGTAGGATATGTTAAATAATTATGTACTAAGCGTAGGTCTATATTGCCTCACTTCACTTTGTGAAAAAGGTAAATGTGATTTTGTGAGGCAAAAATTCCATATCCAACAGACATTTATAGATCAGGAGAAGGAAATGCATTTGGTTGCAGGATCCCCCGGTGTTCTTCCGCCATAAAGTATTTTCTCAGGTTACCTATGAAATCAGTGAAGCAATGGCACAGCTGTTACTAAAACATGCAGCTAAAAATTTTAAAACAAAGAAAAACATACGCCTTGCTCCTTCACAGTCCAGATGAAAAAACATTTGATAATTCTTTTGTGCTTTCAGTAATTTGACTGGGAAAAAAGGTCATCTGAGCCGTGTACGGTAACACGGAAGCAGGGAATGTCTGAGTCTGTAAGGCCAGGTGTGATGCTTAATTCTTCCCTAATGCATGGGAAGCGTTAGTGCCCAGGAAGGGCAGTCGTACCGTGCAATTGACTCCTTCAGTTTGTCCGTCTCAGATATTGGGCCTCAATCTGTGCTTTTGATAAAACAAAGCATCCCAGATCAGTGGCGTTTTTAGTTTCCACTCTGGCCAGTTTGAGTCGGCTTTGAGTTCCTCCTGCCTTTGCTAAGACAGGGCATGTTCTTCCGCAGCAGCTAGAGCAAGAACTGATTTTTTTCTTTAAGTGAAACGTGTTTTTTTCCATAGAGCTGTTTTCAAGTTTGAACTGCACTATCATCTGGAATTCATGAAAATGTTTTCCCTGATTTAATTTAATAAAATGAAATCAGTTGCATTATTTAGAGATGGTTTTATTCAGCCTTTCTGCTATTGAACACTCAGGCTGGATAATTGGCTACCTTATACATGCATAGTCGTAAATGAAGCTTAAAACGTGGTCCTTTACACTAAGCATAATTTGGAGGAAAAAGCATCCTAGACAGATGTCTACTCCATGGTTTATAAGAGTATGTGATACCATCCGCACTTTTCACAGCTAAACCCTTGAAAACTGGGAGATTGACAAAGGGACCCAAACGTGAAGAGCATTCATTAAAAGATGTAAATAGGCAAGATCCGTGCTGTTTTGTTTCAATCTTCTTTATCCTGTTGAAAACAGGAAAGCCTCCTGTCATGCAGGCTCAGGGATTTTCAGGGCCCAATAAAGGTTAGTGACATTTTCAATTCATGTTTGTTTTCATTCTTCTAATCATGAACCCTGTGTCAGCCTGAGAAACCAGCTGAGCTTAATCCATAACCTTTTACAAGTGAAACATTAACTCACAGCATGTTCTGTTGTCTTTTTAAAGCAACACAAAAGCAAAGGCAGAAAAAAAAGAGCCACAATATACATGATAAAACACAGCAGCAGCCAAATGTGAGGGTTACTTGAAAGTAGTTACAGTTGTGGAAAACAGCATATTTTTTAGGTCATTACATTCATCGTGTTCAGATGTCATAACTGCCGTTTGTTTCACAAGAGTGTTCAGGACTGAGAGCAACAGGAGGCTAAAGGCAAAAAATGTAGAAACGACCAAGTTAAGATTATCGAGAATGTTTTTTATCCTACGTTTTCACACATCACACCAATATTCTGACATATTTTCACACCATCATTTTTGATTGGTAATAACTATGGAGAAAATACCTGAATAGTTTCTCCCCTTTCCCCTTTCCTTCTGCAGATTAAGAACAGCCACCGGTTTTCCCCTGCAAGTTGCATGCAGTTATGTGGACAATACTTTAGGGTTTTATGGCTACACAGTGAAACAGGCTGGGTTTTATACACGGCAGACTACTGGCCACATATGGCAACCCTCCTGCCCCACTGAGCGTGGGGAATGACACACACTGGGCGAACCTGAAGGGAAGAACAGCTCTGACTCCAAAGCACACAGAGCCAAAGAAGGATAATTATTTCTCCAGCCTGTAAAAACCATTACGGAGAAATCCTGACCTCCCATCTCTCTGTTGGATAACAAATACAATCACGCGTGTATTAAGGAGGGTCTCAAGTTACAAACTTTTATTACCCAGAACAAGAAACCATGTTAATTCTTAGAGAAAAATAAAGAAACGGCAATGAGAAGCTATCTGAAAAGAAAACAGTGAGACAGAAATTAGAGGGTATCTGATTTCATGAAAATAAACACACTAAAGGTGGCAAGGGAGCCCTCAAAAAAGAAAAATATTAAATTTGAATGAATGTACATACAACAGATAGTTGCAACGAAACAGAAAATGAGGGGAAAAAAGTAAAACCTAAACACTGGCTTTGTGAAGTATTGCTGATATAGCTGAAATTATAATGAGATGTAAAAGAAGTGGAGAAGAAAGCAGTTGATCAGCACGTGGTGAAACTAGATTAATGAAGCCAATGGATTTGTGTGTTGTGGCTGACTGCTCTTTTGACCGAGTTACGTTAACATACAGCATGAGCTTACTCGACACTAGAGAAGGCACATGTACAAGCCCTTACCAGTGGGCCAGGCATGGGAAATACTTCAATCGGAAGTTTTCCTTGATTAGATACCAGAGAACACATACGGGAGGTAAAACTTTACCAAGCAGCGGATTCTCTCGTGCCTAATGGAGGCTGAGCACAGGTTGCATAATATTCCTGAGGGATAGCATTCACAGGATTTCTTTTCCTTACCTGGCCACTGGTGTCCCTAAGATCTTTGGATGCTCTATTCCCTATTCCCATGTGATTGGATTTGGAAGATAGGCTGACAAATTATAAAGGAGAGGGAGATAGACAAAGGGAGAAAGGAAATAACTAAAAGGTAGGTGGACAGACGAGTACACACACACATGCAGTAAAATCATATAAGGGCTATTTCCTTAGAAAACCAGTCTAAAATATCCAGAGCTAATTAGAGGAAGCTGACATGGGGAGCCAAAACGAAGAAGGGTAAACTGTCCCAGGTGTTACTGCACTGGTGATGCACCAGGACATGATGCTCTTTTCCTACCCAGACTGCCCGACTGTGACATTTTGACAGTAAACGTGTGCCTGCTGGCCAGCACAGCATTGAGACCTCCTCGTCTAGCGCAAGGCTATGAAAAAAATAAAAAAGTTGAAGCTGAGACTAACAGAGACAGCAAAATATTACATTACCTGCTGCATGTTTCTCTCTTGTGCAGCAAAACGTTTGGCATGGAGAGCAGGACCCAACACGTGCATGCAGATCAGCAAGGAAAGAAGCCACTTTCCCCTTCTGGTTCAGCAGCCCGAGTTACTGGTTAGACTGGAAGTGACACAGCCGCAAGCCAGCCCTGTCTTCAGGAGCAGAGCATGCGGAGAGACCAGAGCTCCAAGTCCTACTTAATTCTCTGGCCTTCTCCTGGGGCAGTGTAGCTACTTACCCAGGGCACAATGTAGCATTACAATCAAGCCCAGAATGAATAAAAAGGGGGCTCAGGAGGATTAAAAAGGCTTTTATGGTTAGGAAAGTAAATACTAAAGAGAAAGAAAGTCTATTAACAGATGAGGAGGGTGAAATTAATGGCAACTTAAAAATGGGTGACATAATAGTCTTGCTAAATGGAAGGCAGAAGAAATAGTAAGGAACTGGAAGGTCCACTAGAAATAACTATTGGTAATCCCATGTAAGACTCTATAGTAAATATTTCATTTATCCTTATGTATTAGGAGAATTAGGTAACAAATTTATTCACTCACTGATTATTATAACTTCAGTACGTACATCTGCTTATTCTTGCATGACTTGTGATGATGTCATAGCAGAGTTTCCAGGTGCTTTTCTAGTCCAGCTGGTATCTTTGTGGCCTCGGCAGTCCATCCATCATCTATCTGGTCTTCATGTTGGCTAGCCTCCCCTACATTATTCCACCTCTAGTGCTTCTGTAATTGCTTTCCTGAATTTTTTTCCATCCATACAAAATTTAAGTAAGACTGTCAACTAGTTTTTGACTGAGTCCCTTTTTCTCTAACCATAGTTCTACCATTAAAAAGCATTTTATCTTTATGACTTATGTTAGTGTATGTGCTTGTTCTTTTCAATGTACTCAGAGCAGTTTATGCCCCTGGTTAGTTGCCTGTTCTCATCTTCAGAATCCGCTGTATTGCATCAGTGACTGTGGTACAAGGCATCACGCTGTTAGCCTACCAGATGGCAGGTAAGACAATCCCACCAATGGAAACTTCCGCCCCTTCCATGTGTCAAAATCCTTTCACAGCAGTTTCAAAATAAATTCATTATTCCTGTTGAAATGGCATTTTTTTATGCCCAGCCCACCGGAAACCACTCATTTTGTCACACTGAGATTTTATATTGACAGTAGAGGTTTGCAGTGATCAGTGATATGCTGTTGAGTCTCGATATCTGTCAGTGGAAAGGTGTCAAATCCTTTCTAAATAACAAATAACATATGCAATTAGTGGGTGATGATGTTTTTTTCAGTGATGTGGTTTCAGCACTGTGGATGGATTAGGTGCCTTACCCTTCTCTGACCCAAGCTTTCTGTAGCACAGTGATATTCCCAGCATTGTCTTCCTCTGATCCTGTAATACAAGGAGATTAATTTTACTTGAAAGGGATATCAGTGAGATGGTTCAATTGTAACACTTTTATGTCCACTTTCTTTGATATGGATAGAAAAATTCCCTTCATCCAGTTGTATGGCCAATTTCTAAACATTCATACATAGTTGCAGATTTTCGACAAGATCAATATGACAGTCTTCAGTCAAATTTTGCAATTTTGCTGGGGCATTCTCTTTCTACAGAGCTCTCCCAGGCTGCACTTTCAGATTAGCATGTGTCACATCCCCGCTAGAACTGATGGCCTGCGTGGCCCTGACTTTCTTCTGTGTTTCTGCCATCCTAGACTGTCAGTAGCTCTCAGGGGGAATGCAGGTTGGCAAAGTGAACACCGCGTGAGTGCCAGCTATCACCTTTTACTATATTCAGCCAGAAAAAAAGGACTGTGGTAAGTCTGACCACACAGACCTTTTTATCATTATTTCTCCTCTCTTTGCTTCACAAGTTGCACGCATTTGTTATTCCTTATTTTGCCACCCTTTGAGTTTATGAGCCCACTTGCTCCTATGGTCCCTGTCCTATATCTGTTCTCGATATATGAGTAACTTTCTACCATATCTCACCAGCTCAAATGCCTGCATGCTAGCATGGTCCAAGAGCCTTGCAGCAGAAAGTGGGCTTTACAGATAATTTTTCACTGCATCACAAAGTTCATTTGGGTTTTTCACCTTTTAACCCTTCACAGTGCTCACACTCAGTCTGGACAGCACATGTTTCTGAGGAAGTCCAGAAGCTGTGACTCTGCTCAACAATTTGAAACTAATTTTATGTGAGTCAAAAAACTGATGGTCTGGTCTTTACCTCAAACTCAAAAAATGTCACTGTCCATTGAACATTCAATTTCTTGGGTTTTATTTTATCAGGTTATGTTTCTAGGGTGTTAACTGAGGAAGGATTTGCAGTGATGTCCTGGTTTGAGGTAAAACAGAACCAATTTTGTTCAGTAACTTCACTTCTTAGCTGGGCCTCTTCTAACTACTGAAATTAACAGCATATTGTGCAGACAATGTTCACTTTCTCAGAGTGATAAGACCTATGTTTATAGTTGATGTCCAGACATGGTATGCAGAGAGGCTCCTGCTTATACTTGTTGCTATAACCCCCAAGGCCAACCAACTTTGTTGTTTGCCCCGTTGGAGGGTTGGAAGCGGAAAAGCGTAGTGGGGTCCCACCTGCAGGGAGGAGCAGACAGGACAGGTGACCCAAAACTGACCAACAGGGTATTCCATCCCATCTGCATCATGCTCAGTATAAAAGCTGATGGATCAAAGGGTCACCCCTCTTGGCTCTCCCTTCAATGGCCGACGTCTGAGGAGGACTCTGTTCGTCTGCCTGTGATCCCGATCCTGAATCCAGATCCGGAATCCAGTTCCCGTCCGTCACCGAGTCCAGCCTGGGACTGGCCCAGTGCCAGCCAGTGTCGTGATTGTCATCTCGGGAGCTTGATACGGTTTTGTATATATTTTTCATCATTTCTTTTTATTTTATTATTAATATTTCATTAAAGTAGTTTAGTTCTTTCTAAACTCATAAGTCTCTTTTTCCTCCTCTGCCCCTCTCTTTGAAGAGGGGTAGAGGGGAGCATCTGTCAGTCCCATCTGGGGTCCCCTAGGTCCCCAGTAGCCAATTTGGCCTAAACCACGACAAGTGATCAGGTGATTAGTTCTGTTAAAATCAATTAAATGCCTTCCTGCCTCATTTCATTTTCATAAACCCAGATCAATGTTCTCTATTCCTTCTGAGAATTCATTTTTTTAATAATCCCAAACCCTGTTACAGGAGTGACTGATAAATTAGCTTGGTCTTTTAATGGGCATGTCTTGGTCATAGTGATCACAGAATAAGAAAGACTGAGAGTGAGGAGGTGAAACAGAGCAATACAGAGTGCAAGCAGAAATTTCAGAGGCTGGAACCTCAGAATTGAGTGAAGTGAGGCTTCTAGGTCCATTTGAACTCCTAAATGCCAGGGCTGAAAGGCTGATGATCCCAATGCTTCCCTCTGCCTCAGCGGGACCTGCTGTATGCTCAGCATCTCTGAAAACCTAGCCCTTTCCATTCAGTCCCCAGGGGGATTTAGGGTCTGGGACCTGTTTGGAACAGCTTCGGAAGCCTTGCCCAGCAGCAGCTGGAAGGAATGGGACTAAGCAAGGAGAGAGAAAACAGCGTTGAGCACCATGAGATCATTACTGACCCCACAATACAGATGTTCAGCTGTCGTAGTTCCCAAAGGAAAAAACCAAAAGCCCCAACACCTGGCATGCTCAAGCCAGCATTTCTCACCCACCACATCACCCGGTTTCACCAAAAGCTAGCAATAGCTAGTGAGTCTTTAATGGCGTATCTCTACTATTTGTCGTTCGCTGCCTCACCCTCCCAGAGGGCCTCCCCCGTTTGCCAGATGCAATTTACAAGAATTAAAAAAAAAGCCCTCCATACCTGTGCCCTGCATACAGAACGGCGTGTTTCAGGCTGTGCGTTAGGCAGAACTTGGAGCAAACTGAGCCCAAAGTCATGAGGCTCTCTCACGAGTTAGCGGGAGGTGGGGGTCGAAGCCGATGGGTATCCTTGATCTTTAGCATACCATTTATTTCATTACATCTAATTTGGTTGATATTATCAACATTATTACACTGATAGTTGTTTCAACTCAGACTAATTTAATTGATAGAATTCTGTGTCCTTGCTATTATATGAGACAATTAGCTCTCATTAGTTCACATTTCACTCATTTTCCACTGACTGATTGCACTACATACTGATACTTGCTAATATCAATATGTAATGCAATCAGTCAGAGGAAGTGTTGGTACAGTATCTCTAAAAACTATCACACTTATCATTCTGATTGTCTTCAAAGTACCAATATTTTCCTATAACTTAATGGTTTCATAATGTAATGTTTTGTATTAATAACAATCTTTTTAAGGTCACACAGTTAATCACATACGGATTAAACAGCAGTTAACTAATGAGGATGGCAACTTATTAATAAATTGCAGATGATACATTTCCGTTATTCCAGCGTAACCTTTAAAGAGCAGAGCTAAGACTGAGGGTTGACTTAAAGACTTTTTGCTTCCCTTTTCCTATTTCTTCCTGAGTTTTTTTTTCCTGAATTCTAAGCTTTTTTTTGTATGCTATTGTCACAGTCCCGCTGCAACCATATGGAGAGCTTTAGCAAAGCAAGAACATGCAGCTGATGCTTTGATAGAAAAGGTGAAGAGGTTACTCGAATTGTACTACTGTTAATTTGTCCTTTAAGCACCTACAGCAGGGAGTCTATAATGGTAAGGACTGAAGCATGGAGATTTGTCTATCAGATTATTACGTCAGAAATGCTAAAGATTCAAAGGAAAGAAAAGGGCAAAAGGCTTTTCGTAAACCAATTTAATATAATCCACCGAGCTTTCACCGAGGCCCATCTGTAAATGCACAAGCAGTTTACACAGAAAATTGCATACCTAAATTTCTCTTCTTAAATATTTGTATACCACTACTCACTGGTGTGAATTTGTTGCTGTGTTTATAAACAATAAACTTGCAGTCCTTACATTTGTATGAAGTATGAAATCCCTCAACGTGCCACTATAGTACAGATCATTCTGTGAAAAATAATAGTCCAACACTCTCCAATGTGCCATTCGTTAAATCTCAGCTATTCAATAGCAAACACATTTAATCACCTCTACAGTTAGTCTGAAACAGGCTCATAATCTTTAAAAGAAAAACACTGATGTGGGAAACATAAAAAGGCATAAAATATATGGTTTGCAGTTTGGGACTTTAAAAATTCCCAACAATCATATTTTAAAGAGTAAATCCAAATTAGTCTTAAAGAGTAAATCCAAATTAGTCTTGCTATGCTAAATTTGATGCTGAATAATGACAGAGGACATTTAAATACCATAGTTACTATAATAATCCCTGTTTGAATCATGGCTTCCATGAACTGGGCTAAGCCTTTCGACAGAAACTAATTGCTACAAACACTAATTTTCAAGTCCCTTTTGTTTCCTATTGCAGGCACCTCTGGATGCAGAAGGTACCCAATTAGCAGAATTCATGGTTCTGATTGTGCATTGTGGGGCTAGTATAAACACTGCTGATTACTATTCCACTGTAATGGTTGATTTTTATTTATTTTTTTTTCTGATTGCTTAATAAGGCCATCTATTCTGCATCAGGCACTGGCAAGGCTGCTGGTGAAATCAGTTAGGTCACTTTTTCTGGTCATAGTAGCAGGAGGAGCCTTGTGATGGTAACAGATGACTAAAGGCATAATTATAGGCTATTTAACCACATCTGTTTCCCCACTTAACATTGTTTGCTCAAGTTAGATGTAGTTAAATAAATCAAAAGGAAAATAATGGTGAAGACACTAAAAAATTACTATTACATGGGTAAAACTCTAGGGTTTATTATAATTACAGAAAACAGAGTTTACAGTGATTTTTAAAAGGCACTAATTTATATTAGAGAGTTTCTATACACATACA
The DNA here is from genome assembly GCA_008711295.1 of Anarhynchus alexandrinus. Lineage (NCBI taxonomy): Eukaryota > Metazoa > Chordata > Aves > Charadriiformes > Charadriidae > Anarhynchus > Anarhynchus alexandrinus. The sequence goes on from VUYV01000001.1 coordinate 5,015,025, forward strand.
CTCTGGCTGGTTGCTGCTGCTTTTATAGCCTACGTTATTTAAATACCTATTTGTACAGAAGAATTAGTTGAAACTAGAAAAAAATTGAAGATGACTGGTATTTATTGAATGTAGCTGTATGTTCTTACCCAGTATAATAATTATATGACAAGTCTAATGACTCTTTTTATGGGTTTGTGGGTAAGAACAAATCCCCAGAATACCACCACCTCAATGACAACGGGAAGAGCAGAGAGCTCTGAGTACTTCTGTATGTTTCTCCAGTCATCCAGGGATACTGTTTTCATCCTTTTATCTATACAGGTAAATCCCTTGTTGTCGTTTCCTAATATATAACTGCTTCATGATCAAATATAACACAGAAATACATAAGTGCTGTCAAAGCCCACGTTGCACAAGGACATATAGCCAAACCATCTAGAGCAGCAGGCACAGACATACCTGTGTGTCTAGCTAACATCAGCACACGTGTTCTAGAAGTTCCCTGCACTATTTTTTTTCTGTGCGGGAAAAATGACATAATGTAACCAAAATATACACTAAAAAATTGACAGATCGAGGGAGATGCTCATTTTTTGGTTGGTTGGTTGGTTGCTTGGTTGGTTTTAAATCAAGGAATTGAAGAACCAGAGTAAATATTGAGCTTCTTTACATCAGCTGCTACCAACAGGCAGATTTTTAGACCTACCACCAGTGCAAAACGCAACGAAAACACTGATGTTTGTCTGATTAAGGCAAGTGTCCTTACATGCTCAGGCTATGAGTCCTAGCACAAGATCATCATTTAAAATATACTTGACTTAAGGCAGTAGAATTCCACAATGTTATGTCAAATAAGTCTATGGCCCTATTTCTTTTATTTGGGTTTTGGTTTTTTGGGTGTTTGGGTTGTTTTGACAGACCACTGGAAACAGCTTGGGGTATGGTAGGAAAAGTAGTTTGGTTTTTCAGGTTTCCAAATGCTCAGCTGCACTGGGAACTGGTTTTGCTGGGTACAGTGGAGTCTAGTGATGTAGCTCTGCACCCTTGGTTAGATACTAGCACCACACTTGTAACCATTAGACAAAAAAATTAGGAAAAAAACTATTCCAAAAGCAAAAATGGATCCGTAGGAAAGATGGAGTATTTAAGTAGTACAATCCTAATTTCTCAAGTGCGGCAGAAAACAGTGTCCTTTCAAAACCGAAATCTCCAAGGTCAGATACAAGAGAGGGCATAAGAAGCAATGACACTGGGGTGCTCTGCTGACAGGGGCTGCCATCACGCCTCAGGGGCAGTACAGGCAGAACCTGCTGACTCAATTAGATCTGTAGGAGCTACTGTTGACATGGGAGGTTCCTATTGTGTGAAATGATCGGGTGACAATTTTTGCTTAGTAACAAGTAGTTATGACAATGCACATCCCTTCTGTGTACGCGCATTTGTACACATAGGCTCGCCTATGCATATACATTACTTAAGGTCAGAAGTATGATTATGGAGGATTAAGAGATTCACCATTCTGTCCACTGTAAAAGCATCTGTACTTCAATTACACTGCTTGTTCCTGGGATTAGACTCCTCATTTTCACGAAACTCTCACTCAAGGCAAAACGTTCAACACTGACCTCATTCATACTTCATCTATTTCCACACTCTGTACTAAGAAAATTCCCATTATCATTACAGCCCCATTTCACGATTTTGTTTTCCTCTGAACTATTAATACAGTGTCTTCCCTTCTAGTATGCCTTACTCTCGGCTCTCCCCTCTACGGGCTGCCCAGCTGCAAGCAGCTACAACGCCATTCCTCCTGTGCCGGTCACTCCCTGCCTTTGACCCTTCATTAAAATCCAAACTCCTGCTCTCGACTTGAAGGCCACGTAACAGCGCTTCTCCAACTTCGTCTGTGCTATTCAGTCATGACTCTCAATACAGTTCTTGCAAAAAAGCTGATTTATTCTTTGGCCATTTCTAGAGAGCTGTCACTAAACAGATTTCCACAGCACCATTTACCCCCAATAACTGTGGACATTGAAGTTAAGTTCCCAGTGTCACAACTTCCCTTCTGAACCAAAACAACGCATTTAGAGAAAAAGATACAAATATGATACAAATAGCTATAAGCCAGCTAATACTATCGACTGGATTTCTTAACAACTTTCAGGATAGTCTTTGAAGTGCCTTGTGTGTCGTGCCTTGTGTGGACACCCGACACTCAAACCCTTCCCATCATACTGTAAAGAGACGGTCAATCCGTTTGCTCTGGTTCCTATATTTCAAGAAGCTGTCATTATCATTCACCTGAGGCCTTCTCTGGCAAAAGAAAAAAAAAAAAAAAAAAANATCCTTCACCTCATTAGTCAGCTTTGGGAACAGTGCAGCTTCTCCATCTGGAGTGCAGCAATTCCACAACATCCTCCTAGGCATGGGCACCATGGAGACATGCAGCATTACATTCACACACAGCTGGTAGCTCAGGGAGCAAGCATGCATTTACCAGGAAGAGGGAAAAGAGGGCTACAGCCATAAACATGAGCTGCTACAAGGTATATATGCCCAAATTTCATGGCAAAGTTACCATCAAAAGGTTCTGCAGCTCATGTCTCCCATTACCACCAGGTTCAGGATGAATCCACTGCTGATGTAGTGGTAACATGCCATAATTTAATCAGACATAAACACCGTAGGCAATCTGTGGCTGCCACTATTTAAAATACAATTTTGTACCCCATTTTCCCCTCAGTTAGGCTGAGAATGGTCAGGAGCACCAAACACCTATCTGAGACTGCAGGGCTCTGCCAACCGCTTGACGTCCTGCCCCTAACAGTGTGACTTGCTGGCAGGCAATAGACTTAAAGATGACAAGCGACAATAGATTTGAGGTACATAATCACTTCCCTAGCTGCAGTATTTTCTAACAAAGCTATTTCAGGGAAATTAGGGCTAGCATGTATCTTTTTCAAACTTACATAAACAAATGTATAATTACTTTGCTCCAGACTCCAATTTTCTGTTGCAATTATCAGGAACTCTTCTGTGAGTTGACCTGTGTCTTTGGCAGACACAACAGCTCAACAGCTTTGCATATGTTAATGTTCATTTGTCCATATAAAATATTCTAAACCTATTCTCACAGACTTGCTAATCCTTCATGGTTACTCACACAACTTTTCTTTCATTTAACTTACTGTTTTAATTATTGTTACAAGCTATCATCTTAATGTTTTTCAACAAATGCTCACCTAGTTTGCTAAAATGGTAGAGAGGCCAGGAAAATGTGACATCAGCTATCTTGTACTAATAAACATGAAGATAATATCCTGCAAAATGCATTCAGAAGCACTCCGGGCTAACCCCAGGTGAGTTTTATCTGAGACAAGACAGTGTTGTTTGGTTAGGTTTTGGGGAGGGAGAAAAGGCGCTCTCAGGTTTTTTTGACAACACTGTTAAGTACCAAATTTATCTGTGGCCTTTACTGCCTTCAGTTATTACATAGCTTACTGAGCTGGCAAATAATGTGTTTATAGCCAAGACAAAAATATCTTAATTCTTTGGAGACGCGGTTGTAGTAACCACTACTGGGTTTTGGAAATGGATTTATCACTAGAAGGTTTGGAGCATTTGACCCTGAGTCACCTGTTTGCTGGTGAGACACAAAAATAGCTGCATCTCATTCAGAAGGTCTTTCTCGAGCATCTGCATCTGTAATATAAGGTAAAGTACCATATTCTGGCTTAGTCCCTACTCAGCAACGTCCAAGAACACTGCAATTATCGGTTTCATATCCCATTTAAAAAATAAGATTTTTCCTGTACTACAACCAACCCCACAGCATCTGCCTCAGTTGTGACTGTTGACATTTATCTCTCTGACCTTCATCTCTCCTTTTCCTTATTGCTTTTCTTTACTCTGGTTTATGGCACCCTGTACCTGCAGGCAGTTGATGCAGAGTCGCCCAAATGTTCTCCGCTTTTTTCCCAGGATTCTGGATTCATTTCAACTTGGTGCACGTCCAGGAAGGAGGCCTTCATGGCATATTTAGAGTTTCCTCGTACCAAAGTGCCACTGTATCTTACAAATCAGATGTCCCTGTTTCCAGATCCAGGCTCAGCCCCCAGACCTGAGTACACCAAACACAAACCAGAAGTGTTGTTCTAAACATCTCAGAGACTCTTGCTTTCATTCAGAAGGAGCACTTTCCAAGGCAGAGAAGGATCACGTTAACTATAAACATATGTGTAATCTAAAGTTTACTAGAAACGTAAGTGCAACCTCCAGTTTATGTAGGAAGTTACTGCTCACACAGTGGAGGTGGTGGAGACCACGGGACATGTTCCTGCGTCAGCTACAGCAGCTGGAATTTGGATCATGGTTGACCTCAGCTGCAAGGGTGGGACGCTCTGACAAAGCAGAAGGATAGACAACATGACAAACTAGTGCCAGAGTCATTTATTACAAAGGAAATTTTATTTCACTTGCACAGGGAATGAGAACCAGCCCATCAACCCATTGCCAGTGTTTATGTGGCAGAGCTGGACTTTAGCAAGACACTGTTAACCAAACATGCTGGTAATGTCACACGGCCAGTTAAGCAGTCATTTTCAGTTTGCATAATTGTTCCATTCATTTTCACTATTTTTTTTCCATTCATTTTTGCTAGTAAAACCAGCAGATAGTTTCACTTTGAGGAAGCGCTCAGTGTTTTTCTGAGTGTAACGTGCCCAGAAGACATTTCCGTCCCTTAACTACATCTTGGCAATTTTGTATTAATTGTTGGAGGACAGTCACACTACCTAATCATTTTTGTATAAGGTTTTGGCTTGTGTTCCATTGTTTATTATACAAAGTCAAAAATCATAAATTCTTTCAAGTTCTGCTACTTAACTGACCATTTCAGGCTGAAAATTTTACCTGGCATTGTAAATATAATTTGCATTTCTTCTGGTGATATTTTATCACTCCACTGTAGAACTGCAATTGGGTTGGTTTTGATTACTTTTCTTCCAAAGAGCTGATGACATCATTGTAGCCTTACACGTTTATAGATATAGCTTATCTGTTGGCCTTCATTTTCCTGTTCTGAGCTGCACTATATGGTTGGTTTTGAAGTTTTGGTTGGCACTAACACGTGCAAAATAGCTTAAGTCCCTACTGTACTCCTCAATGTAGTGCTTTTTTTTCACCCCTTGCCTTTTGGCAAAGATTTATCTCTTCATAAAAGTACAAAATTTTTTTTATAGTATCCAAAGACTTCCTGCTTTTGGCTGGGGGAGGCAGGAAGCATCCTCCAAAGCTATCACATGTTTTTCCATGCATCAGTAAGCTTCCCTCATACTAACAGTGATTTATTTTCTATTTCTCTACTATGGGTGTACTAGCAAGGCACATATCTACAACAGTGGGTAGAGCTTGTATTTGATCTTGGCACCTTCCCATTAAGTTCCTACAACTTTCTTGCTTATTACAAAAATACAATAAATTCGCCCACCCTTTGAAAGGTGTGAATTGTGAATCAACTACTTGTGCAAAGCTGGCAATATACTCATCTATTTTTTCTCTAGATTCATGATCATGCATAAATCCTGTCACTAAATCCAACATCCTGCTGGTACGGCAGATGTTCTCAGGTCATGTTGCAGCCTTATCTTATAACTGTTAAAAGGATAGTTCTTACTGGAAAACATTAAAATGGCCACACAGTATCAGTCCAAAGGTTCATCTAATGCAGCATCCCGTGGCCAAAAGCAGATGGCCATGAAAGAACACAGGAACAGGAATATAAAAATAGAGTAGAATACTTAAGATAGAATAGAATATTTCAGTTGGAAGGGACCTACAATGATCATTTAGTCCAAGTGATACCTTTTTTTCCCAGGCTTACTGTAGTCTTCTTTATTCCCCCTCTTGGAAGTTTGTCATGTTCCTATGAAGATATAAGGATTTTACAGTTGTTAAACAAGGTATCTTTCATGCCCATGTAATGAGGAGCAGGAGTATAGGACACCACCTTTGCTGCTGTTTAATGTTGCTTTGTTTAATTTGTTTTGTGCTGAGTTCAGACATCTTTAGGATGTGAGTCACTTCTGCCGTCATACTCAGTCTTCAAGCTGAAGTCTCCATTCCTCTCCCAGATAGGCTGGTGTCTCTCACAAACATTTCCTGAAAGTACCACTCCTATAAATACAGAAGAATATGGCACCTTTACTCAGAGATGCTCAAACAGCAAGTAACTAGAACTCAACCATAATATACAAGCACTAAAGATGATTATATAGAATTAATTAAGGCACAGAAATATCTCATGTGGTTCCCACTGATCATAAATCCTTATTTTATTAAGCATTTTGAGTTGGAACAGTCAGAAACAGCTAACAAGATATATAAACATAAAATATTTTAAAATAGATAAACTATTTGGCTTCATACATTGGCTAAGTAAATTTTAGGAAACATATGTAAAAATTTATTAGACAGCAGACAAAGAGTGACTATCATTTTAAAATCAAAGAATGCAGTATTATTAATCTAGGTCATGATTTCAACCTTTAAATTTTAAGAGAGAAGAGTCTGGATCTAGTTTTTTATTTCTTCTGTAATAAGTTATTTAAATCTATTGAATAGATACCTCACCATGCCAAGCAGTGTTACCAAGCAATCAAAATCTGGAAGCGCACAAGTGTCATTGACGACAAAACATATAGATCACGTATTCTGAAAAGTATTTTGTGTCAAAAATATTGTTCAGCAACTTTGTTCCAACTGGATGTCTACCAAAAAAACAAGACAAGTTGAAAATCAGTGGAGTTAAACCCCTTGGAGAGATGTAATACTGTGAATATAATTGAAATGTTAATAATTATGCTCATGCTGATAATTACCAAGAATAGTTTGGTATAGTAGTTACAGAGCTCACCTTTCACCTCTGGGTCTTGGATTTGATTTCTACCTGGGACTGTATGAAAAGAGTTCAATTATCTCCATCTCCCTTTTAGTGGATGGATTTTCTACCCCATTCACACTTCAGAAATAAACAAGAATAAAAATAGAGAGGGACAGAAAGAACATTTTATGGTCCCTAATTAGCTAATTAGTGTGAAGTTGTTTTGGTTTTTTTTTTAAATTAAATTTGACAGGAAATGTATTACAGTTTAGACCATTTGGGAAAGACACAAAATGACCAAAAAAATGCAAGCTGAGAACATATCTCTATGAAAGACCTTCCACTACAGTTTATTTTCATATTTTGAGCATAACATGCAAAAATTAGAGTAATGTAAAGATAATACACTGTGTTGCTGCGCAACAACCTCATAGCTATGTATCCAATCTTATCAACGTGACACAAACACTTTCGCACAACACTTACTTCTATTCAATCTAACGCGTAATGAGAAAAGGAAATTGATTACATCTTATGCACAGGATTAACAGCGGAAGTTCAAATAAATACATTAAATGTACTCAATGTTTTTATGCTGGGTTTTAACTAGCCCAATTACATCCAGCTACATATAGCAGGGAAAAAGTAACAATTGCTAGAATATGTATGTATCTAAGCATGTGGGTCTCCAACTTGAAGGTTTCAAAGATTTTATGAAATTCCACTCCCTTTGTGGTGCATCTCTTGTACACCAATGTCCTGATTTGAGGTAAAACAGAACTAATTTTCTGTTCAGTAATTTTACTTTGCAGTTAAGCCTCTTCTAATTAAGTGAACTCTCTGAAATTAACAGCATATTGTTCAGGCACTGTTCGCCCCCAGAGTGATAAGACTTATGTTTATAGTTGATGCTAAGTGATGGTACGCGGAGAGGCTCTTGCTTATACTTATTGCTATAACAGCCAAGGGCAGATAACTTGGTTATTTGCCCCGTTGGAGGGTCGGAAGCAGAAAAGTGTAGAGGGGTCGCAGTTACAGGGAGGAGCGGACAGGACAGGTGACCCCAAACTGACCAAAAGGGTATTCCATCCCATCTGAATCATGCTCAGTATAAAAACTGAGGGATCAAAGGGTCAGCCCTCTTTCTTCCATGGCCAATGTCTGAGGAGGACTCTGTCTGTTCGTCTGCCTTTGTCCCTGATCTGGAATCCAGATCCAGAATCCAGTTCCTGTCTGTCGCTGAGTCCAGTCTGGGACTGCCCCAGTGACTGACGGTGACATCATCATCATCCTGGAGCTTGATACAGTTTTGTATATATTGTATATATTTCATTATTTCTTTTTTATTATTTTATTAATATTTCATTAAAATAGTTTAGTTTTTTCCTAAAGTCATAAGTCTTTTTCTCTCTCTCCCTCCTCTTCTTGGAGAGAGAGGTGGGGCAGAGCATCTGTCGTTCATCTCAGTGGCCAGCCTGGCCCAAACCACAACAGATTTATTGGCGCCCAACATAGGGCATGAGCAGAGCTCGACCAGGGCTCTGATAGATTGCCTCAACAGTTAGAATTCCAGCTTGCTCAGAAATTAAAACAGACAGCTCACATCATGTTGTTCTTAAGGAAAATGTTATGTCATGCCTTTAGAGAGCTTTGTTTAAAGTTAATTGATGCAATACTGCTTAACCTGCTGAATGTGTTGTATGGTTTATTTGCTCTTTGTGTTTGTATGCGGTGGTTTAAACATGCTATTCTGCTGTGCTTTAGGATACAGACGTGTAACATGATTACTTGGATAACGGTTTTACCTGCATATCTTGGGCATCATGTAATAGATTCTATTACTAATTACATGTTCAATTTTACCTGGGGAAAGTTTACTTTGCCCTCTAATCCTTATGTCAAATTGAAATTGAGCTAGGGGATGGAAACCTTTTGGACTGTTTCAGAAATGAATGTTACTTTCTTAAAATCATGATTTTATTGTTGATTCTCCTAAATGTGCCACAGCGGTGGTTTCTTATTAATAATTATAAGAGCTGGGCAATACCTGAAGCCCTAATGGAGAGCTATGAGGCAGTATGTGGTCACAAATTTAGGAAACAGCAAAGCTTGTCTTATCATAAAAAGTGAAATCTCAGAGAGTTCTGCAGCGCTATGCAAATATTAAGCAATAAAGATCAACATTTAACAGCAATCATTGTTTATGAGATAATGCAATTAGTCTCTACCAATTACTTACCATTTACTGTGGTAAATGCTGGTTTAATCTGTGAGTTGTGCAAGTCTGAAAAAAAACCAAACACCAAACATCATTATCTGTACTCTTCTTTCTTAAGTGTTCTAGATACCTAGATAAAATAGGAAAGGAAACAAGATCTAGGCATCATGAAGAAGAGTATATTTCAGAGAATTTAGACTCTTAATACTTAAATACCACTACACAGGAAAATAAATACAGTCAACACCTGTAAATGAACAGGAATTTTCCCATGGATTTCAGCAGCATTCAAGAGGAATTTGAAATAAAGGGGGATATCAGCAAGAATGCGAGAGGATTCAGCTTAGCTTAGAATTGAAATATGCAGAAAGCGCTCCAGCTACTGACGGTAACACCACCCGTTGCTCCATTCCTCTCCCCCTTTCCCTGGTCTTTATTTACAAGTGCTTTGATTTTAAGTCAAATGGTAAATACTGTGTCTATACGTGCTTTGTCCCTTTTCTTTTGGCGGGGTAGGGAGATATAAGGGGAACAGGAGAGAGCTGAGGGTATTGCAGCTCAAGCATAAGGCCAAAAATTTGTGAAATCAAGCTTCACTAGCTCTGTTATTAATGTCGAAGGGGAGGCATATGGATGGGGACAAAACCCTTGCCTGCTGTATGCCATGCCCATGCAGCTTCCTGGTTTTTTATTTTTTGTCTAGCTTATGCATAGTTTTATTTTTCTCTATGGTACAAATCAAATATATATCTTATAGTTATAATGACAACTGCTCCATTTCATTCCAGGCACCTTACATGCTTGATTCCTCATACATGGCAGAGCCAATTTAAATTAACTTTCTCTAATAAAGTGACTCATGATTCTTTATTTCTCTCTATGCTAAGACAACATCACCCTATATTGATGAATTAGCCACAAGAGGTTATTTAGAATCATTTAGGTTGGAAAAGACCATTAAGATCATTGAGTCCAACCATCAACCTAACACTGCCAAGTCCACCGATAAACCATGTCCCTAAGCACCACATCTACGTCTTTTAAATACCTCCAGGGGTTGTGGTTCAACCACTTCCCTGGGCAGCCTGTTCCAGTGCTTAACAAACCTTTGTGTGAAGAAACTTTTCCTAATATCCAATCTAAACCACCCCTGGCACAACCTGAGGCTGTTTCCTCTCATCTTATCGCTTGTTACCTGGGAGAAGAGGTAGTTGTTAAGGCAGTTGTAGAGAGCGATAAGGTCTTCCCCAAGCCTCCTTTTCTCCAGACTAAACAACCCCAGTTCCCTCAGCTACTTTTCACAGTACTTGCTCTCTAGACCATTCACCAGCTTCATTGCCCTTCTTTGGACACACTCCAGAATCTCAATACCTGTCTTATAGTGAGGGGCCCAAAAGTGAACACAGTATTTGACATGGGGCCTCACAAGTTCCAAGTATAGGGGGATGATCGCTTCTCTAGTCCTGCTGGCCACCCTATTCCTGATACAAGCCAGGATGATACTGGCCTTCTTGGCCACCTGAGCACATTGATGGCTCACATTCAGACGGCTGTCGACCAACAGCCCCAGGTCCTTTTCCACCAGGCAGATTTCCAGCCACTCTTCCCCAAGCCTGTAACACTGCATGTGGTTGTCATAACCCAAGTGCAGGACCTGGCACTTGGCCTTGTTGAATCTCATACAACTGGCCTCAACCCATCAATCCAGCCTGTCCAGATCCCTCTGTAGAACCTTCCTACCCTCAAGCAGATCAACAGTCCCACCCAACTTGATCTCCTCGTCCAGATCATTAGTAAAGATGTTAAACAGAACCGGTCCCAGTACTGAGCCCTGGGGAACACCACTTGTGACCAGCCGCCAACTGGATTTAACTCCACTCCCCACCACTCTTTGGGACCAGCTATCCAGCCAGGTTTTTACCCAGCGAAGTGTATGCCCATCTAAGCCATGAGCAGCCAGTTTCTCCAGGAGAATGCTGTGGGAAATGGTGTTAAAGGCTTTACTAATGTCCAGGTAAACAACATCCAGAGCATTTCCCTCATCCACTAAGCAGGTCATCTTGTCATAGAACATTCATTTATTACCAGAACAGTCATTTATTAAGCAACACTAAAGTTTGCTTTCACACTGCTAGCAGGATACCTGGTGGATGAGCCATACTTCCATTTGGTAAGTATATGAATTGCTCGCCATTTGCCATGTCTACAGTTTTAAACGCTACAATTACAACACATGAAAACACCAAGTGCTTTATTAAAGATGGTGAAATGTTGAATTATCCTAGCTTTCTTTTGTAAAGCAGCAGGATTGTTCATTCATCATGAAGGGCTTTCCTGAGGAGAAAGCTGTCAAATGACACTTGTGTTTCCTGCTGTGAAGTAAACACAGTAGCCCCTGCATAAAAAAATGCAATAATATTGGCAGTAAAAGGGCTGATCACATGGACATAATAATCTGTCTGGTAGTAAAAGCACCTAATAAAAAGGAGAAGAAGGAAAAGATAACGTTGTGGTCGTAGAGGCTGCGAGATGGGAGGGAGGAATGAAGGGATCTGAGAAGAATCCTGCACCAAGTCTCACCAAGAAAGGACCAGAGCCAGAGGACAGTGTTTGAAAGGCCTTGCTGTGCACGTTCTGGTTATCTGTGAGAGGTGTCATACCCACAAGAGCAACACTGAGGCATCCCGCAATGCATGACAATTTACCCATGCCCTGGTTCATTTTCTGGCTGCATATCACCTGTGGCATTGCCAGTGACATTAAAAAAAACACCAACAAACCTGCATCAACCAGAGTCTTACAGACAAAGTTACCTAGCAGTTAAAATGTATTTTGAAACTTTTGAAGTGGTAAATGCATAAATCTACAGGAAATGCAGGAGCCACTGGAAGGAATAGGGCAGGGAAGAAGAACCCCCTCAGCTAAACACAATCAAAGGCTTTAATATTAAATGTACAGGTGCTATATTGCACCCACAGAGTTTCAAAACAGGGAATATAAGGTTTTCCCTCCCTGGGTTTTAAAACAGGAAAAATACTAAACCCCAAGCAAAACTGTGAAAATAGAGAATCCATTAAAGATATTCTCACAGTAGGGCACAATAGGGCTTCTATTTAGCAGCTCACAGCTAAGGGATTTGCAAACTGTATAGTTATCAAGTAAATGATAGATGAAGGAACTTAAAATAGTCATTTCAAATCTGTATTTCTTTGGCCTTGCTCTATTTCATTTCACAAGAGAAGTTTAACTATAAAATACTTAGATATCAAAGGATTCTGGCCTTGAAACTCCTCTCACACCCGCTTTACACTGGTGTCTCTTACACACGTGACTTCTTTTGAAATATAAATAATTCCACTTCTTCAGGTATAGATTGACTTATTTGTGTCCCCAAATCCTCTGATTTCTAAAGAAGAGAGATATGGTGCTACTGGTCATCCCACATGTACTCTGTATTATGTTTTTCCCCTATATTAAACGTCTTTCTTCTTGTCTTCATAAGCATTTCAGTACAGGTAAGGACATAAGTAAACACCATATTTCAAGTGCAGATGCATTAAAGCCATATGTCTTGCAAACACTGTTGCTTTTCGTTTGTGCACTGACTCACAACACATTCCACCAAAATCAGCCCGTGCTTCCATCTGCAACTTCACATTTATTTTTGTTATCATTAAAAATCCACCCATTCCTAAACTTGCTGACTTCTAAAAAGCTAATTTGTATCCATTCTGTTGATTTGCTTTCCTGTGCCATATATACGACCTTACATTTGCTGGTATTTAATATTACGTCAGGTGCAATTCTTAACAGTCATATACCTCCTAAGCTTTCATTTTTTGGCTGATTTTGTAGAGTGAATGTGTTAATCTCTTGCTCATACCTCTGTTTGCTTTGCAGTTAGTTCACTGCTCTAGACTAGTGTATTTTCTCATGTGTGCAGCCAACTCCACCGTGAAATCTGTTGCCTGTTGCACACTTACACAGGGCTGCCAAAGGTCTCAGACTGGTCACTTGCCCCGGGACCTGGCATTACAGGAGATAGGGGCCTGGGGCATAGCTGTCCTCCACTCCTTTCCCTCCACTTTGCCCAACCTATTTTGACCATTTCAAGGCTCTGCCAGCTGATTTTCCTATTGGTAAATGTAAAACATTGTAAAGAGGCAGTGGGTGGGCAAATACTTTGATGGAAGAAAAGCAGCTCTATAGTCCTTCCTATATGGTTGTCTTTCCTGGGTATCACAGGTCTAAAGAAGCACTTGCATGCATGCATACATACTATCAATGTTATTTCTGCAAGTTACTTCTCTGTCTTTCTCTGTTCTCCTTTAAAGTGCAAATTTGACACAGTAATTTCTATAGGCAGGAGTCGGTAATTAAATACCAACTAAGACAATGCTTGTCACCGCAGCTGTAGGTGCCCCCCTCTCCCAATATCCCGGCACCACAGCCCAGGCCGTTCGGCCAGGACACGGCGCAGGCTGGCCAGAGGATGCCCACCTCTGGAATGCAGATGCCAGCCACTGTGCAGCTCTCGCTTAGGTCCGGCTGCTCCACAGCACTGCCCAGCTGCAGCGTAAAGCAGGCGGATTCTGCTTGGGACCAAACTAGCGACATCGGGGACTAGTGAGTTGGCTGTGACAGTCTTACCTGAAGTAGAAATACCCTTCATTTTTATATCAACTTTTCTTTTTCCTTCTTCTTACCACTGTTGTTTTTTATGTCGTCTGTGAAATGACACAAACTTCCCAGAAATTTCTTCTTCAAACAAGTGCAAATTTCTTCCACCTCAATCATCATTTTCATTCTGTATAGATTATGGCCCACATTAAAATTGAATTGATATACCTCATGACATTCAAAGCACTGGGTGGCAAAAGGAAAAGAAATTTACCTCAAGCTATCCTTTATCACTCTTGGCAGACTCTGTGCCAGTTCATCGGACATTTTGGATTCTCTGACTGATTTCTTTTGGAAAAATCACTGACTGTGATTTTTAGACACCTGGGGTTTTTTTCACTGTTTCTTTGTAAAAAAGTATGCCTGCTCTACAGGAAAACATGACAGCTTGGTTAAAGAGCTTTTTCTCCGTTTTTCCACAAATACCGTTCTGTTGAAAATGGAGTCCGAGGGCACTGGTTCTCTGCGTGTCTTTGTAAATTGACTCTGCTTTTTGTTGCTGATGTTGTTGTGTGCCCTCCCTCTTCCCTCTGTCTTCTTCATATTTCTATGGCTAGAAGACAAAACTGAGCTGGTTATTGAGACAGTATCATTTATTTGTGTTCTTTAAGCAGGCTGCAGCAGAGCCAGAAGATAATGGGCACCTCATTTATTCAGGCTTTGAATGATCATATTTAATTCCCAGTGACAGCTGTCTTCACCGCATTAGCATTGCAAATCAGGTCTGTTTTGTAATGGCCTTCTATTGAACATGATTCAATTATGTGTGGTCCATAGCGAGGCAGGATACGGTCTTAGTATCTATAGCAATATTTCTGCAAGCTGCTGCTCTTTACACTGCTCACATTTAAGCTGTCTGTTTACCACAATGCTTCCCTTGAACTACACTGAACTCTCTTCATTTTGCAGCTAAATAAAGAAGAATGAATATAATTTGTAAAAGCAGTTATCTGGTCAGACATATTACATACCCCATCTTCTTTACACATGCCTGGAATCAGGAAACACTTGTTAAAATAATTGTTATTATACTTAAAACATTTATGTTACAAAAGTCATTAAAGTGGGTTTAAATGATTATACAGCATTAAATGGTACTAAGTACTAAAGCTCAGCGCTGTATCGAAGAAAAACTGTAATAACGTACAAAACAAGTAAATTTTCTTTCCGTGTCGTGGTTTTCCAGGAAAAGTGCAGCAAGGCTTATCATTTATAAAGCAAGCTAAAAACCACCAAAATTTCAAAAATACAGTTTCAAAAGGTTTCAGAAGTCCTATTTAATTTACGGTGAAGTGGCTGAATCCTGCAAACCGTATATTCTACTCTTTCTGCATCTTGGGCTGGCATGTGCAGATGACATTTCAGACTAAGCTGCTGAAGGCCTGGATTACAACACCGTGGTTTAATAGGTTTGTGCGTTTGTTATAATACAAAAACCTTTCTCAATTCTGATTCCATGTGTAAGGCAAGTTCTCCTATTGTGTCAGGCAGCCTCAAAAAGAAAAGCTTCCTCTGCACAGATCCAGCAAACGCATGCTTCAGTGTGTGCAAGGTAAAGCACAAACCTTCATCTTTTCTCCAGGATTTCCACCCCTGTGATCTCTGCAACATTTAGCTCTTGGGGAAATCTCATTATACACAATACAACTGTCCCCAGCCTCAGGGCTCTCAGCATCCTTCATCTTGGTGAAGAAGTGCCCCTATAGCAGAAATACGTTATTTATTTCCACAAATTAGAGTGCTGGGCCATCATTCTAAAGTATTTGACTGAACAACAAGAAGAAAGGTTTTTCAGTCATATACTAACCTTGAATTGTTTAAAGACCCTCTCTAGATAATGACAACAGAAGAGTTACGGTGTCCCTTCTGCAGGTTCCCCAGTTTGAGTCTGGTCCTGGGCTGAAGCCAAAGGCCACCACGAGCTGGCCCAGGTGGGCTGGAAGGTCACAGACACCCATGCTAACCACAGCACTCCCTCCAGCGCTGCAGCATTGGACACCGCTGTACCACATTCATCCATTTTTTTAAGGATTACTTTTTTAAGCCTTCTTTCGTACCTTTCCCTCTCCTCTGCCTCCTATGACAGATTCTGTTTTCTGTTTCGCAAAGACTGGGACAAGCTGATTTCTTGATTATCTTATTAACTTAGTTTATGAGGTTTTACTACATTTTTGAAACTACAGAGCTTATGTGAAAATAATGACACCTTCATCACTCAAATAGGGGATTCATTGCATTTTTTAAAGTAAGACCCATTTGTTTTTAATGGCTGTTTATTTTACATATATCAAATTGTACATTCACCTACCTGGGAAGCAAAACGGAGTTTACAGAAGCAGTTTGATTTGTTCTTATCATGTCTACTGCATGAAAAAAAAGGTACATATGTGCAAGCAAATACCTGTACATGCCATTTTTGCACATGGTCCTTGATTTTTAAAAAATCTGTTAAAAGGGAGTTGTTCTGTTCTTTTTCATATATTTTTTCTCTTTTTTTAGTAAAAATTCCTTTAAATGTTTAAATTAAAATTATTTTTCTTAACAGAAACCAGCATCAGGGATAAAACTTTGTTTAAGGATGAATAAGGGAACAAGGAAAAAGAGCAAAAGGAAAGCATGCACCACAAACCCTACAGGGAATAACAGAGTGAAAGGCTTTAGCAAACAGGTTGAAGGAGAAACGAAATCTTATCTGTACCTTGCAGCTTCTTTCTCCCATTGAAAAGACTGAAGAAAATACTATTTTTGGTAAAATGTGAATTTTCAATTATGTGCTTAGTAAACAATTCAATAATGGCATGTGTTAAGAAAGCATGTACATATTTGAATATGTTCCTTTCTCATCACAGTCTTTCACCTTAGAAACATTGCCCTGTGACTAGAAAGGAAAAGCAAGTGCGATGTCTACACTGTGGTAGGGGCTGGTGGGGCTCCCGGTGGAGCATAATGTCATGCTACGGCAGCCTCTCACGTGGGTCATACTGTCAGACCTTGCTGGATGGCTTTCAGGTTCACATTTTCAGATGCTGACCTTCATACAAAATATTTCTGCCTGTTTCTTTGCCCAGGGAAACAAGGTTTATGTTACCAGTGCTAGAAGTCCTACAGACGATGGCACTCCTACAAGTTTACTGCTTGCTTTTGACCAGTCAAGGATGCCACAGAGGACATGGATGGAGATAGAAACGGGCATTGCTGCAATAGTGGGCACAGGGGACCCTAATCCACAGGAATCCAGGCTTCATTTGTTTTATTACTCGGGAACAACCTTTTTATTTTGAAATAAATAAGCTCTTTTCAGATGAAAACCGCATAAACAAAACTAAAATCACCTCCTGAGTATGTATTGCTGTTATGAAAGACTGGTCATGTTTACAGTCAATTACCACAGAAAACCAGGGAATTTCTTTCTATATTGCTATATGTAATGGATACTAATGACAACTTCCTCCACCTGTCATGCAATTTGGTGTAATTAATGTAATTTGTTCTGGTAATTGTAATAAGGTCAGGACCAGAGTTCATGAAATATGAATCACTTCCACATCCCATTTCAATATTTATCATCCCGTGCTATCCATAGATACCATTAATATACAAATAACTTAATTGAGAAACAATAACGGTTTCTACAAATAAAAATGAACCTTTCACAGAAGTAAGGAAATGGAAAGTAAATCCCAGAACACCTTCTCACTCTTCAGCTGGAGACATGGGTTCTGTAGGCCACCGTAGGCCACCACTTCAAGGTCTCCTAGAGGTGCCAGCCTTCCAAAATCATTACTTATCAGCTGTATTGCTGTAGTAAGTTGTTTATGCTGCTGTCTCTGCCCCAGATAACTTATGTTGCAAGTACAGGGGCAATTAATGCAGACAGACCAATGGGGGAAATAAAGCAAACAGCATTGCTCAACTTGATCTCAGGAGACTGTGCTCATGCTGTCTCCTGTATTAGTCATACTTAAGAAGAATATTAAGCAGAGATTTGAAGAGTGACAAAATAGTTTGGGGCTGCCTATATGGACATTCCTTTTTTGCTGTTTAGGGGAAGGTATAGGAATACTATGGAGAAAAAAACAAGTGTCTGCCTGGAACTTCAACAAGTAGATGGAGAAGGCTGGGCTTGTGGGCTAACTGGAGGTTGGTGTTCACCCTCAGTCTTGAAGATAAAGTGGTAAGTATGGTGCAAGAGGTTGTGAAAGGCCTTGAGAATGAATCAACAGCTTAGGTCTAGTGAGGCAAGTGAAGGGGAGTGGATTTTGCAAAGCAAGGGAATTAACTGTAAGAGAAATATAGGAAAGAAGATCTTTGCAGCAATATGAAGAATTGTCAGAGGAACAAAATTACAACAAAGGACAAAAAGTGTGTTGTAGTAACTGAGGCACAAGATCATGCCAACTTCTGCTACATGGAAAGAAAGGCAGGAAAGATCTGAAATATTGCAGTGCGAATCAACAGGACAGCCCTAATGGGAGAAATCACCTACAGAGCAAACCCATGCCACGTGCCTCACTGACAAGACTATCAGTGTTCATACTCAGAAAGATGAAACTGTAGGCTGGAATTAGAGTCAAAGGTTAGCAGTTATCTCTGAACTGAACTTGAGCTCACAGGTCTCTCTGAGGACATACAAGACAGTTGGTCTAAGATTTTAAATTGGACAAAATAAGCCAAGACTGGAGTAGAGAGACAGGTCTGTGGGGCAATAGCCTAGAAAGGGTTGTCAAATTCATGTTTTCATAGGCAGATATGAAGAGATGCAGTTACAGAGAACAGACAGTCCATGCAGAAACACTATAAAAATTGTAAGAAGGGTCAATCGAATGACTTCTCCAAGGCCATCCTTCCCAGAGCAGTCGGAAGTAGGAAGTAGTCAGAAGAGGACAGGATCTGAGCAAATGAAAGGCTGCGAGAAAATAACGATGTCACAGCCACACTTGGCCAACAAGTCAAAGGGATAAGGTTGGAAACTAGTTCACTAAATTTATCTAAAAAGAAGTTGTCATGACAGAAAGAAGTATCAGTGAAATGTAGCTCCTAAAATCAGATGAAGGGGATCAAGGGTAGAACTGGAAGACAGAAAAGGAAGTAGAGTTTGGTAAGAAAGCATCCGTGAGATCAGGCATGAAAAGGAGGGGAGAAGTAGGTGGGAAGGAAGGTCTCATCATTTTAGAACAGGAATCTAAACCATGCTTTTATTGCAAGGAAAGAGTGTGAAGTTATGGACAATGCTGGGGGAGAGTACAAATGTGGTCACCAGTAGAGCACGAAGTAGGACGGAAGGCTCACTAGCCAAGGAGAACAGGAGGAAAGGCAGAGAGGAGGAGGAAGAAAAAGTCATATCAAAATTTGTCAGCTTTGTGCAGCAAGAAATAGATGAAGTCCTGTGGGAAATGGATGTGGAAGCCAAATGTGGAAAGAACTGGGGGTGGGTCCACTGTCCTGAAATAGCTGGAGCTGTCAGTGTGGGATTCAGCCAACAATCAGGGTGGCGACTGCAGAACTGCACGGCCACAGCTGCATCCTGTGCTGAGGCAGTATATGTCCTCAGCTCCTGCTGGTACATGTCAGAGACTTGCTGTTGTCTTGCATACTTATTTTCCTTTAATGTGGATATGGCCTCCCACGTTCTTCTATTTTCATATTCTCTATGCTTGAAACTTTTAGTAGTATATAATCTGATAATCGTCTCGCTGGGAATATTGCCTGCGTTTTAGAGACCCCCTGAAGTGGGTTGCTTCTGAGTTCCCATGTACAGTTTGGATTTTTCAGGGCCACTTTTGAAAGGAAGAAAGGTTATAGGCCCTGAGATGCTTACCTGAAAACCCTTTGATTTCATAGGGGTGCTTTGAAATTGGTTTAGTCTTATTAATACCAGTCTCCAGGACAGGCTGAATAAAGTCAGCACAGAATCAAGTCAAATCTGAGAATAACTTGGGAAAGCACAACATATCCATTTGAAACGATTCTGCGGTTACTCCGTCTACAATCTTTTGTGCAAGTCAATTCCTCCATCAACTGTTCTCCCAAGATGAGCGGATATCTGTCTACATCGCTGGTTCTGAAGCTTTTGGGAAATCCAAAAGCAATCACTTCTCAGCGTTTTGCTAATATGCTGTAATAAAGGATATTGCAATGAAGCCTCAGCACTTTAAAAGGCATAACTTATCAATGCTAGTTACTGAGAGCAATGGAGTAGATATGGGTAAATTGGAAATAAATGGCTTGTTTTTAAATTGAAAAAAGTGTGTTTGATTTCTTCGATATACAGCTTATAGAAGTTTTCTTTGCCAAGAGATACACTGTTAAGTCCTAAACTGTAGAGAAGTATATTTTATAAAATGAATTTAGAATCATAGAATAATTTGTGTTGGAAGGGGCCTTTAAAGGTCATCTAGTCCAACCTCCCTGCAATGAGCAGGGACATCTTCAACTACAACAGGCTGCTCAGAGCCCCGTCCAGCCTGACCTTGAATGTTTCCAGAGATGGGGCATTTACCACCTCTCTGCTTGACCTGTTCGAGTGTTTCACCACCCCCAATCATAAAAAATTTCTTCCTTACATCTAGTCTAAATCTACCCTCTTTTAGTTTAAAGCCATTACCCCTTGTCCTATCTCAACAGTCCCTGCTAAAAAGTCAGTCCCCATCTTTCCTATAGGCCCCCTTTAAGTGCTGAAAGGCCACAATAAGGTCTCCCCGGAGCTTTCTCTTCTTCAGGCTGAACAACCTCAACTCTCTCAGCCTGTCCTCATAGGAGAGGTGCTCCATCCCTCTGATCATCGTCATGGCCCTCTTCTGGAGGACCTCCAACAGGTCCATGTCTTTCCTGTGCTGAGGGCTCCAGAGCTGGATGCATTACTCCAGGTGGGGCGTCACCAGAGCAGAGTAGAAGGGTAGAATCACCTCCCTTGACCTGCTGGCCGTGCTCCTTTTGATGCAGCCCAGGATACAGCTGGCCTTCTGGGCTGTGAGCACACATTGTCTGCTCATGTCCAGCTTTTCATCCACCAGTACACCCAAGTTGTTCTTGACAGGGCTACTCTCAATCCCTTCATCCCCCAGCCTGTATTGTTACCAGGGCTTACCCTGACCCAGGAGCAGGACCCTGCACTTAGCCTTGCTGAATCTCATGAGGTTCACACAGGCCCACTTGCTTGTCCAGGTCCCTCTTTGATGGCATCCCATCCCTCAAGTGTGTCAACAGCACCACTCAGCTTGGTGTCATCTGCAAACTTGCTGAGGGTGCACTCAACCCCTCAACCCATGTCACTGATGAAGATGTTGAACAGTACTGGTCCTAATACCCCTGAGGGACACCACTTGTCATCAGTCTCCATCTGGACATTGAGCCGTTGACCGCTACTACCCTCTGGATGCAATCATCCAACTAATTCCTCATCCACCAAACAGTCCACCTATCAAATCCATATCTCTTCAGTTTAGAGAGAATGATGTTGTGGGAGACCATGTCAAAGGCCTTACAGAAGCCCAGCTAGATAACATCCTTAGCTCTTGCCTTGTCCACTGATGTAGTCATTCCATAACAGAAGGCCACTAGGTTGGTCAGGCAGCACTTGCCCTTGGTAAAACCATACTGGCTGTCTTGAATCACTTTCCTGTCTTCCATGTGCCTTAGCATAGCTTCTAGGAGGATCTGTTCCATGATCCTCCCAGGAACAGAAGTGAGGCTGACGGGTTGGTAGTTCCAAGGGTCGGGTCCCATAGACTTCTGTATGTTCAGGTTCTTCAGGTAGTCACGAACCTGATCTTCTCTTACAGTGGGAGGGACTTGCTTCCCCAGTCTCTGTCTTGTGGTCCATCCCCTCGAGAGGTGTGGGAGGAGACACTGCCAGTGAAGACTGAGGCAAAAATGTTGTTGAGTACCTCAGCCTTCTCATCCATTTTTACGAGTTGTTGCCAGTCTTGCTCATCAGGGAGGCACGCTTTCTTTGACCTTCCTTTTCTGGCTGACATACCTGTAGAAACCCTTCTTATTATTCTTTGCGTCCCTCACCAAGTTCAGCTCCAACCACTCTTTGGCCTTCCTGACCCCATCGCTACACAACCAGGCAGCATCCCTATACTCTTCCCAGGATACCTGTCCCCGCTTCCGCTGCCTGTGCATCTCTTTCTTGACTAATAGCTGGCAAGGTCTCTTTTAGCTTTCTTTCTAAAAACAGAATGCCAGTAAAGAGTGGCATTCCATATAAGCTAGAAAAAAAAGCAGTCAGTCCACAATTACTGATGTAAGAACCAGCAAGCAGCTTGTTTTTTGTTTACCAAGTGCCCCTTTTATTAAATAATTTAAATACTAATATAGGGAAGTGGTGGCCAGTAAACTTGGAGCATACTCCAGTAATCCATAAGTATACGTGTTATATTAAATTATAACAGGTATTAATAAGATCTCTAAAATTGATATAGTCTATAAATAAATATATATTTAATTTGAATTTGATTAATCTTCATCCAAACTTTATGCATTCATTCCCTCGATTACAACTAGGAGCAAAGCCATGTAGAAGGTTACAAAATTCTTCCTTAAAAGATGAAGAGATATAGTTTTGTTCTATAGTACAATTTTTCTGGAACGTAAGGTTTTTTTCTCTTACATCCCTTTCTTCCATATAGATTCTCTGTACTTGATATATGGTAATTCACAATCTCCATTTTTGAAAGGCCTTTAAGGCTACTATATATAGCCTTAAAAGAGAAGATATTCTGAGAGCCAATTCCCTGACTTCTCTGTGGACAAAGAAGTCAGATTAGCAAATTGGCATTACAAAAAAAAGCTTTCCAGCATTTTCAAATGATTTCTCAGTTTGGTTCAAATTAAGTTTCCAACTAAAGCAAGAAGATCGAAGCTGAGAAGTTAAACGAGATAAAACACATGTCCAATTGTTCATGAAGAGCAAAAGCCAATCAAACAACCATCTTATTAAATACCAATACAGTTAAATAAGCAAAGCATGGTATTATTAATATACCTAAACAGTCCTCTCACTTTCTAAGACTTGCTGGTTGTCAGTCTCATGACCACCATGGCCCCTCAGGGCTTAACAGCAGCGCTGGAGATAAAACTCAGAGGTGAGTGGTCTGAAAGCAAAGCCTGCAGCTTCACAGCTGAAGAAAACTCTGTATTAACTCGGACCCCAGCAGAACGTATGACACAAATAGAGTCAATTATTCTATACGTTCAAAGACTTTTAGAAAGATAACCTATTTTGATTTTAAAATGCCAGGCAATATAGAGTCCACCATCTAACCTTCAACTTCAAAGTTGCTGGCACTGATTCAATGGCTTTTTATACATCCTCTCTTCTACCTCTCTTCCTTTCTACCACTCTCTCCTAGAAGATATCCCAACTCCAAGGGAATGCTGTAGAACAATGTTTCTTAATCTGATCTCAAAAACTATTGCAAAAGCACTTGGCAACAGATAACTGCATTTGCAATCAATGGCTGCGTAGTTATGCATGCCCATACATGCAAGCAAGCAAAAAACCCTAAATGATTAGAGTTTATTCTAAATACTTTTAAAATTAAACCTATTTTGATAACGCCATACACGAAACCACTCTGGAATAAATACATTATCTTCAGGTTTTTAAAGGCTGAAAACACAACAGGGTGGATTGCAATGATGTCATTTTAAATTTAATGACAGTCTATGGGTGTCCAGCTCGGTGCAGTTCTGCGCATCCTAACATGGCGCACTACCACATGAAATCAACTGTTGACCGAGGAGCTCTCCTGATTGTCTTTTCAGAGAAAATTCCTTCTTCTTATGCAACCGTGCCTTAATACTGGGGATGGACAAGAGAGGGTTGCAAAATTTCGGAGATATGTTTGCCTTGTGGTATCTGAGACATTTATACTTTAAACACATTGTGACATATAAGATTTGGTTTATAAATAATATACATCATATGTGTCACAGCACCTTAGGATTACTAAAGTCATCCTCATACATACATACATACACACATACATCCTCAAAACCTCTATCCATATACCTATCCTTTTGCTTCTCTTCATTAGGAACAAACCAGTGTTACTCTGAGCTTAAAGAACAAATGAGTTAAAAATCAGTGAAGTCTTCATCACGAATATTTGTCCTTATCAGAATGGAGGCTCCTGGAACAATTACTATGTATCTAGGCAGCAGCACTACAGGTGAATGTGAATTAGCATCACTACAGATTATTCTAATAGTTTCTATTCATCACAAACAACAACAGCTTCAGGAAAACATAACACTACCACATGCGACCAGACAGGGGACATATCAGAAAGCACGTTTTCAAATCAAGGAACAAATCTGAAGACTATCAAAAATGCTAACGCAGAAGGAAAGCCACAAGACCTGTGTGTTTAGAATATTTAACTGAACTTTTTAATAATTTCTGAGAGCCACATCAGAAAAGCCCTTATTTGTACAACACAAAAGGTTTTAAGCAGACAATCCATTCAGACAGTGACCTTGCCAGCCAGTACGGGGGGATAAAAAAAAGCACCGTTCCCCATTACTTTCTCCAACAGCCTTATTGCTCTACCTCCCCACAGAAATGTCATGCAATTAATAGAGGACAATGCATGTTAAAATGTGGTCCACACATGAAAAAGTTTGGGAAAATATAATTAGTATTAAGATGAAGTATATTTTGCACCTTATCTCCATTGTTTTTATTCTAGCAAATGAAGGGGAATATGTCTGCTCTCCCCATCCTCCCTCCAGTTATTAATCACCAGTATAACCGCATGCAAGCAGTACAACAGCACTAGATCCTGTATTTCTACTAAATTGCTGAACTAAGTTTTACAACTAAACACAAGGAAGAAACATACTGTTTAAAGCATTGATTTTGGATGGATACTTTCAAAGAAAAAAATCTATCAACTCTTCTTATTTGACAGTCTTAATTCTGACAGTAGGAAATTATTGCTAAGAGAAAATGAGCAAATATTTTCAGATATTGCAATCTGCATATTGTTAAAGGAATTGACAACAATTTTATCATCATTATATATCTCAGGAGGAGAGGAACAATTAATCATACCTTACTTAAATCAGACTCATCTCAGTGGGCCAACATTTGTGTAACTGTGTACCACCCAAAAACCAGTTTCATTTCTGGAGTTGAAAGCAAACTTGCAGAGGCAACAGTCACTGAGAAGATGGATTTCTTTTATACCATTCTCAAGTTTTTTTGTCCACAACATCATATTCATATTCATTTGCTCTGTTAAAATAATTTAAAAATTTTATTATCAACCTTAAATACAAAATCATTTACAAATATGGCCAATGTTTACTATCTACATTTTAACAGCATAAAGAAACAAAGCCTGTGGGTCTTGGATGTTTTATTAAAAAATGCAGAATAACAGCAGGAACTGAATCCTGCTCTTTTCACCCAACACTTTCTCTCCACTAGCCCATAGAAATCAAACCTACACTGAAACTGTGTCATCCAGACCACACGCTAGGAATTTTCCATTTTGAGTATTCCTACTTTGACATAAATGTAGATCCCATTTCTATTCTGGTGTCATCGAACTGTCATTCGAGGAGTTCAAGAAGTGAGTTCAGAATGTTTCTGCAAATTACTACTTGGTTCCACCAGCTGCAAACACACATCAAAAGTAATCAGAAAGCAATTGGCAGCGACCACGATGCATCAAACATGCCAGAGCAGATGAGGACTTAAATGTGAAAGTTCAAGAGAGTGATTTGGAAATCTATTCCTCACTGATACCTGCATTCCATTTGCATCTCAATTTTTGACACAAATTCCTCAAAGCACCTAAACATGGACACTGAAGCACATGCAACAGCACCTGAGCCGTGCTCAGGGACAAAGGGGAAAGGTTCTTAGAATCTGTCCAAGTCCTAAAGGTCAGGACGTTGATATGGTGCTCAAGACAGTGCTTCTCTTACACCGCAGGCTTACAACCCGACAGGACTGTGCAGCCCATTGCCATTGTGCAATATATCCAACACTGGGTATATCCACCTCCACGTGGCATTTCCAGGCAGCCTGATTCGACCCAGCAGACATACTACTCGTAGAGCTGGAGCCCGCCTGGCCGCCTGGCAGAGCCGAGCGCGGCACAGGCATTGTCGCATGAATCCTGTGCCGAGGTTAATGTTGCCACACCTCTTGTGCTGGAAACAAACAACAGCACAAGTCCCAGCTCCATTAGGAAGCCGCCTGAGTAGTGGGGCGCCCATTCAAACAGGCTCTTTCATTCTTCAGCTTTCAGAAGTGAATATTCCAGGTAATACAATAGTAGCTGTCTATAAATTTTAAATAAATAGGAGAACACTTGATTCTTGACGGTTCGTCTCAACATTTCAGTTGCTGATGGCAACATTAACAGCCAGCCTTTCCATTTTCTGTCATTACTCGCATCTCACAAGCTCTAAGGGTTTGATTCTGCCTCAAATATTTAGGGCTATTTTTGCACAATCCCCTCAACTAGCAGAGCAAATTTAAACTATAACTTGCTCAGCTTTGCAGTCAGGAAGGGAGGAGGAAACCCCGCTAACACTTTGCAGACCTTTCATGTGCCGATCCCAGAGTTGCGGTTTTGTTCACGTTGGGCCTTGACAGAGAAAGGATCATTGTCACATTAGCTTTGCAGACCTGTGAAGACACCCGTCTTCTCCGGCCGGGCTGTTTTCTGTTCCCACAGAAACCACATATTTAGCAGGGGCAGCCCTTGAAATGAATGGAAGTCTCCGCATTCATACAGTAATAAAGGCCGACAACCACATGGATTACTCTTCTTCTGGTACTATTTTATAAACACAAAGATATTGAAAATACTGAACCATTCCTTCCTTCCCTATTTTTGCTTCACTAAAAGAAGACTGTAGAGAAACTGAATTAGCATCCCTTGCTAGATTGTGGAGATATGGCTCTTGCATTTGTCCTTAACCCACACTATACTTATTTTTTTAAGTCACAAGTTGTATGTTCCATTTTATTCCTTATTTTTAGCAACATTGAAAATATTTATATACTATTAGATATATGATAAATGTCTAAAAAGAATCATTTGATGGTAGATTTTGATTGGATTATTATTGAAAGATTAGCAATTCTGAAGTGCTCAGTTACATGGTATTTAATCATGTAACCCCAATGAAACCTGGTTAGCTTTTATACTGAGAATAGGCGAGGAGAAAGGATAGCAGAATCAGAGCTTACGTATTTAGTATTGAATAAACCATATTTTCTATGCTGTTTTCCATAAAAACAGACATGCTAGATCAAACTAAAAGATTTTTCTCAGCCAGTGGCCAGCAGCTGATGTTTAGAAAAAAGAACATATGAAAGAGGGAAAGTAGAGCGGTAGTTGCCAGCTACTCCTGTTAAAAATCATCCATCTCATGTTTAATAGCTCTTCACAGACTTTCCTTTATAAAACTGTTTAATCACTTTTTGAAGTTTTTCATAATTTTGTCATCCCATGAAAATGAATCTCAAAATGTAATATTGTTATGCAGGAAAGGGCTTTCTTTTGTTTGTTTTAAACCTGCTGCCTAATAGTTTCCTTGGGTACCCTGCAGTGAGTAATCATTCCCTATTCAGTTTCTTCATGTCATTCATAATTTTATATTCCTCTATCACACCCGCCTTTTGTTGTCTCTTTGCCAATCTGAACAGTACTGGTACAGTTATACATCTCACACAGAAGCTGTTCCATACCTCTAACTTTCCCCTTTGCTCTTCTCTCTGCCCTTTCTAGGTCTATATCCTTCCCCACTTCCACAAACCATTCACTATGTGCCCATCTCATCAATATACACATAATTAAGCTCTTTCTTTTTTTTTTTTTATCCTTTTCCCCATACTTCCTAATATTGTTTTTCTTTTGGCGGCTGCTGAGAAGTGGGCTGATGTCTTTAAGGAATTAATCAGAAGAGCTTCAAGATCTTCTTTGCTAATTTAGAGTCCACCACTGTGAGCTTCATCATTAAAACTGTTTTTTCCTCAGGAGGATTACTTTGCATTAATTTGGTCTTTTCTCACCCAATCACTCAACACAGTAAAATCCTTCCACAGTTTTGGCTATCTTGAGCAATTTCATATCAGCCAAAAATTGTTTCTTTATTCACTCCCTTTTCTAGATCAGTTAAGAATATGTTGAATAGCAGACAGCTCCATTCATTCCCCAACTAAATCTTTTCAAAAAAGGTTATCTATCCTATTCTTTTTTCCCTTTTTCTTTAACCCATTGCTAATTCAGGAAGAAATTTATTCCATATCCCATATCAGTTAATTTTTGTTAGCCTTTGGTGAGATGTCTATTAAACATCCAAGTTGTGCCAATTCTTCTCCATTACAACACATTAAAACACTGCGGCATCCTAATTCTTGTCTTTATTACAATTTTTGCCAATCTGCTCGCTATAGAGTCCAGACACACTAATGAACTGCAGTCTCACACCCTACAGGTTCTTTAAAAAAATGGGCTTCATGACTATTACTTTCCGCTCCTCAGGGTATAAGGGCTGATGTAAGTCATAGTTATCCCTCACAGCACTTCAGTTTTGATTTCTGCTAGAGTTCTTAGATGAATGCAGTTTATTTCTGTTGGTTTGTTACTATACATATATCAATTTGTTCTAAACCTTTCTCATGACAGCTAAGTCCAAGGTCCTTAGTTTGTTCTCCACGCAGAAAGACTCCAGTATGAAAAAAAAAACCCAAACCTCTTTTTGCTCTTTCTTAGTAAACAACAATAGAAATAATTCATTTAGGGTTGGGGTATTTTTTGCTAAAATCTTATCTTTCTTGACTTTTTCTTTTACACTTTGTCAGAACTACAGAGTCAGGCTCTCTACTTTTGCATTTTAAATGCTGTTGTTAGTTGTGCTAATGCTGTTAGCAAGTCAAGGCTTAACAACATTTTTGGCCCGTTTCATAACAGTTTTACATTATCTTGCCAGGGTTTTCTATTTTCTCATTTGGATAGAAGTTCCACAATGGAAGATGTCTCTGGTAGCTTTAAACAGTCTCCTGTAAGAATTTTACCCTTTGGGCTGCTTTGCTTAATTTCTTTTGAGAAAGGTTCTTCGTTTGTATGTACTTTCTAGTTGTAAATTACATTATTGTGTGGAGATGGGCAAGAAGTTGTGGGGTTTTCTGCCTTCAGTGGTATTGAATTTGAGAAGGCTACAGCCAGTATTGCAGTGCAGATCATCGTCATGGTTTTAGAAAATTATTGAAAGGTTAAAATGAGTTTTATTTTCATTATAAATTTCTAATAATCTGTTGCAGGATTAAAATAACAGCCTTAAGAATTGTAACCACTGATGGATATGTGCAATATATGACATGTAGTTAACATCAAAATCTAATTTAAATCCCTGCCGTTGAATAAAAAAGTGGAATAAAACATATGCTCTTTTAGATTATATGTGAAAGACTGTATTATGGTCATATTAATCTATTATGCCAGACTTTTTATTGCTGTTGTTTTAAAAAAGTATTTAGTTTGTGTATATGACTAAGCCTGCCTTTTTCATGAAATTGCAGAACCTTTCACTTGAGCTAAAGATTAGACATTGCATTTTATCCTTCAACATGAATATAGAAAATCTTGCAAGGAAAAGAGATCCTTGTTATCGTTTCAGCAATCTCTGTTTTCCAGATTATTGAAAAGAAGAAAAAGAGCAAAGAGTTCATTGTTATTTGCACCATTAAAGATGAAAAAGCAAAAAAGGATAATTGCAGTTTTCTAGTTAAGTAAAGGGCATGAAAGACATTCTTACTAAAACAACAAAAAATTTCTGCATGTTGCTCACAACATGAGTGACCCCACAGAAATTATTTCAATCTGTCAGCAATTTGTTCTCATTCTTTGCACACAGTGTCAAAAATGCAGTACTTTTTTGTCAGAAATACCCTTGCATTCTAATTTTTAAGCATATCAAAAGGCAAAATAACCAAAAAATGAATTACTGAACTAACGTTTCTTCTGTGTGACACTAATTATCACATTGTACGGGCCATAATGATATTCAAGTTTATTTTCAGTTGCTCCTACCAAATTTATATTTATATAAAGTGCTAAACAATATCAATCTTCTCTGTCCATGTTCTACCGATGACTGTGGTAGACCCCAAGTTATTTGAAAACACTGCCTTATGCATGAGTACAACAAAAGTCACTTTTGATAGATTTGGAGCAAGGCTACAGATGAAAACTAATTCAAAATCAGTGTTTGAACAAGATGTGTTTCAAGTCAGTGTGTTTTTTAAAAAAAGTGGAAGAGAGTCAAAAGTTTAAAAATCTCTATTTTATATAAATATTGACTCGCATTTTTTGACATTTTAAATTACTGAGAGTTGCTGCAACAAGAGTCAATGTCAGCAAATGACTCAGCTCGGCACAGAGTCTTCAGATCACCTGGATTACAATTAAATCAGTTCAGGGATACAGATAGTGCTTCATAATTTTTTCTCTATCTCTTTTGTCATCCACAACCATTTTTGCCCCCAGCTCAGTGAGCTCCCCCGAAATAAGACCAGAATGAAGACAAGCCTTGTTTGTTTTACCCAGAAATAAATTCACTAAGGCCAACCCAGCACAGTGAGAAACAGTTAGTGGGTGGGAAAAGAGGTTCATATAAGTAAACGTGTAT
The DNA here is from genome assembly GCA_008711295.1 of Anarhynchus alexandrinus. Taxonomy (NCBI): domain Eukaryota; kingdom Metazoa; phylum Chordata; class Aves; order Charadriiformes; family Charadriidae; genus Anarhynchus; species Anarhynchus alexandrinus. Next base: position 5,045,447 of record VUYV01000001.1, read on the forward strand.
TGAGTGGTCTAAAAAAACTGTGCCATGAAGCAAATTTTGAACAGAATTCAAGGATGAATAAAGGTGACTAAAGACTATGTTCGGGGTTCTTACTTTCTTAAGTGAGTATGAAACTAGCAACAATTTCCAGGACCGCCTGAAATGTAAATGATAGGAACTGAAGAATGGCAGCGCCACTGCCAAGAGGAATTTTCCATCCTGTAATTACATGGATTGCAACCAAAGCCCCCTTCTATGCACTTCACGCTGGAAAAGCAATATTTTTCTTTCAAATACACTTAAAATATAATAAAATATTGCACACAACCACCTCATGCAAGAACTCTAGAGAAATCAAATTTAGACAATCTAAGGTATAGGCAAGCATCCACAAATCTATGCACACACAACATTGAAAATCATTTCAACTACATGTAAATGTATTTTCACAACAAACTCTTAATAAAACAAAAATATTTTCTCTTTTTCCTCTGCCCTTTTCAAAATTAATACATTTTTTTCTCCTTCCCTCTACACCTTGCCCTGTTTATTTGTTCCTGTCATTTTTAGATTCTTGTCCCTTTTCCTCCATTTCCATGTGTATTCTTTTATTCATCTGCCTGAGTTCCCTCCTCTTTCTATCCCCTCTTGATTTATTTCTTTGCATTCAAATAGCAGTGCTGCCTGGGACAGACTCTCTGTCTAAACCAAGCTCAGCGAGTTTACACCCATTGCTTTCATAAGAGGGTGCCCAGGGCATAAATGCCTTTTTCCCTGGTACCTCAGTGTCCATTATATCCAAGCACAGTCTTGTCATGGTGTGGTCTAAAAATAATAAGAATAGAAAACTTGTTAGGTTAGGGGTCTTTATGCCTGTTTGCAGTTCAGGGAAAACAGTAGATATCTTACTGCGCTAGCTTTTTTCTGCTCTGGTTTTGCATTTGCTTTCTTCAATAGCATGTTGCTAAAAAATAAAATAAAGCTGGGTGTCTTTTTTCTCCTTTTATCTCCTCTTCCCATCTCTGCCATGCTGGACCACTCATCTGTAACAAAGGTACTTGTCATGCACAGCAACCAGGGAAAGGAAGGGCCATGGGGGAAGAGTGGAAACCCTATTTGTCTTGCAAACCCTATCTTACAATTTGACCGCTGAACTTTGTTTATGGTTCCATGGAATTCACGGTGAGATTTACAAAAATATGTTCTCTGATGAATATTAAGCCATGTTAACATCAGTGAAATGCTTGAAAACACAATCCTCAGGGTACTTGGCACAAATACAGACCCAGGTTCAAGATGAGACAGAAGCCAGATAAGTTCTCCAGGTATCAGACAATCGCCTGCACGTCTTTTCTTGACAACATTGTGAGGTTTTCAAGGACAACACTCTGTCCTAGTATTCTTGCATGTAATTAACTCACAGCGTAATCAACAGGATGTGTAGCTGAGGAGCTCTGAAGAGATTTTGTCTGGCTATAAAAAATTAGAATGAAAGTTTTTGTTGCTGAATATACATCTATTCACAGAAGCTGACAGCTATTTGCTGCATTTTCTGCAATTCAAATACGTTTAAATTTCAATTATATTAAAACATTGATGAGGAAAGGAGGTTCTTTTAACAGAGTGCTAGCAAGGCATTTGTGAAGCCTTCTCAATCATACTCTGCCAATTCTTTTACCAAGAGGTTCTTGCAAAAAAAAATCTGCCTTAGCTTGTGACAAATCCTGTCTCCCAGAAGTACATGAGCTTGAGAAACTCTGGGTTTGCCCACATTTAGGCAAAAATATTTCTCTTGGCCAAAAAGGTGAAAAAAATCCACGGATCAAGAAACACAAAATGTGTTGGTGAGTTCTTTTTGGCTGAAATTAATAGAATAGTACAGTTGCCAGTTTATATAATTTTAAATATTTTTTTAAAAGAATGAATGACATTCCTGTAAGCAAGAGATTTCTTCTTCAGAAATGTTTTAATGAATAACAAAAATAACAATGAATTCTGCTGGGAATCACTTAATTGTTGTCATTTACTATTAAATTGAGGCATCCAGTGCATCCATAAAAAATAGAATAATTAGCCCTTTAATTTGTTAATAGAATTGTAACCTTTGTAAACATCGAAGTCATAACTGAATCCTAAACAGCAAATGCCATGACAAGAGTGGTTGTTAGACACTTGGGGGATAAGTGTGGATACCCTCCTTGAACAGATTTCTTCCTTTTTTATGCCTATTTCTTGGTTAAAGTGTTGGGTTTTTGTGGCCAGGCAGGTTCTCTCTTCATTCTTCCCTGCACATCTATCCAGCCTGTTTACACTTTCATCTCCTTGCCATTAGGAGTTAAGGCAATGCTATGCACTGCATGGCCTTTATTACCTATTATTTATAGAGCAATAAATAAAGTACTTTATTAATTGAGTAAATAATCACAGAAGTTTCTTTTTAGAGCTCTTGTTAGGTTGTCAAAAGAGTTTAATTTTTCTGTATATTGATATAATGCTTTTTTGCAGTTATTTTGGAATGCTTTTTGGTAAAGAGGTGTCCTCCTGACAGCAGAAAACAACCCCACCACATTGACCTTTGCAATATGCATCCATACATATTCCCCACATTTCACGTTATGTCTCATTGCTGTACCTGCCCTTAGTATCAAACATGGTCTATTTGCAAATTTGCGTTGCAGTATTTTTGGCTACTTTGCTACTCGCTATGGCATGTTTTCTGTGTAGGGACTCTTCAAGTGGAGCCATGTGCCTTGACAAAGAAGCAGTAACCATTCAGATGCAGACTAGCAAAAAAAAAAAAAAAAGATAAGCACATCATGCTTTCTACAGAGGCTTTAAATCTGGGTTTATTTTGTATTTCATGTTTAAAATGAAAATTATTAGGCCTTGAAAGCAGATGCTACTGATGGAATGTGGCAACACAATTTCCAATATGCTAATAAAATGTTTATGAAAAAATATTTAATTTATTTTGAGTATTATTACCTGTATGCAAGCAGACTTAGATGGCTATGTACTTCTTGTACCCAACCAGACAAGAAAGCAATGGTGTACCTCCAAGTCCAGCTGGAGGCAGGAGGAGAATTGCCCTGGCCATGGGTGCCAGGGCACACACAGCCCTGCTGCCCAGGGGAGGAGGCAGTTGCTCCACGCGCTGCCTGAAGAGGAGGCTCAATATTAAATGGGTGAGCATCAGGAATAAGACAAAGGAAAACTGTACAGCATCCCATAAGGGCCTTCAACAGCAGGCTGCTGAAAAACAGGAGAGTGATCCACAGGCTAAGCAGCGCTGTTGGAATGTACAAAACTGGCTCACTCAGTAGCAGTGAAGAATGATTTGACGAATCACGGAATCACGGAATTTTCAGAGTTGGAAGGGACCTCTAGAGATCATCTAGTCCAACTCCCCTGCCAAAGCAGGATTGCCTATGTTCCATAGGAACCTCCTATGTTCCTAACGTTCCTATGAACGTTAGCCATTTCTCCCACAAAGAGAGCTGCAAAAGCAATTTGTGCAGCAATTGCTAATATGAAAGAGGATCAGTTATACCACCTCGATGCTTACAGATAGTTTGTGTCACCTTTTCCTTGTGTTCACCTACACAGCCAGAAGGACTGGAGTGGTGACCATTCTCGGTGCTAAACAGACCTTGTATTGACAAACAGGCCACAAAAAAGGAGACAGCAAGTAAAAAAAAAAGAGATATATCTTCTCTATAACAAGTCATGAAAAAGGCACAAGCAACTTCAGTTGCATTTATAATGGAACAATAGAAGATCGACACAAAAATATTCTAATTATCCGTAAATTAAAAACAAATTATCAGATCTTTTTTTATGCATATTAAACAGACATCTGCCTGGAACAAAATTAAATCTTGACAGCATAGTCAAAATGGGATAATTTTGACAATGATAGCAAGGAAATATCCTTGGGAGGAACTTAAAGTTGCTGTCCAAAGAGCTCTAACATGGCACAGTGGGATTAAATAACTAAAAGTTTGCTCAAAGCAGCAAAGAGAATGTGAAATGGTTGCCCTTTGTCTGAGCATACCCATCACCTGAACTTGGGTGGAAAAAGGAACCTTTATGAAATTGCATTAGAAATGGTATTGAAATACCGTTAACAACCGGCATGGGATCATGTCGCTATTTGAGGCAACAGTACTGCACAACTTATCTGGTCAGAATAACATTATGCTAACAACTGCAGATTTTAATTTTGCCCCCTCCTACCCTGTAAGTGATATTTTGCCTTTCCCCTTTCGCTCATCTTGCAGGGTAATACTGTCACATAACAGTATTGTTGAAAAAATCTGGGTGGGAGGTACCTCTCTTCATTCAGAAAAATCTTCAATAGTGTAGGTGAAGGCCATCTGTGATAGAAGATGGTGAGACGGTGTTTCGCAAAACACATCTTTTGGGGGTTTATGAAAATAGGAAATGTCCAAACTGGAACAAATTTATTGGTTGAATATTTCCAAAATAATAAATACAGATATGTCCTTTTCCATTCCAGTTTGCCTTAGAGCAGGTCTCTTGCACCAAACCAGGATTCAGCAGAGAGAGAGAGAGAAATGGATTTTGCCCATGTTATCTGTTTCCCACGGACACTGATAGATGAACCCAAAACCCAGTCAGTGAGCAGAGTCAGTAAATGTCAAAACTGTAGGAAACAAAAGTCAATGAGATTTCAGACAAGGCGCCTGTTCTAGAGAAGAGAGCTGTTTAGCAGCAGTTGACTAATGCATGATCTAAGGAGCATCACTCATCTCCCTGATGGCTACGTTGCTAATCTAACAACTGAAGGCAGCAAGGAGAACCATGCCTCTCAAAACTTCACCTGAAAAGCTTTATGCTGTTGTTCATCACCACTAAACTACAAGTCTTCAAGAATAACTTCAGTGCTCCCATGTCCAGGGCTGTGAAAGAGGCACGAGTCTTCCCAAGGGCAAGGTTTTCAGTGCCAATATGTGACATGCTGTAAAACAACCAGGCAGAATAAAGAGGATTTTGAGAAACAGCAATGACCAGCAGCTCTGCAGCAGCACAGATCCAAAAGGGGACTTACCTCACCAAACTAACAAGATCTCCCGCCAAACTTTTTTTTTTTTGGCAAGCCCATAGACAATTCACTTAAAGGCTATAAAATTGATCAAAGCATTTCTCAGGATTCTCTAGGATGAGGTCTCATCTGCTTGCTGTACCACACAGTGCAGGAAAGTGACTGGACTGAAATGAGAAAAAAAAAAAAGAAAAAGAAAAAGAAAGAATAACAATTAATTGAGTTTTCTAATGGTGAGGAGCAATGTTGTTCTACAATCTTTCTTCATATTTGTACAGCTCAGTGGAGACAAAGATGTAATTATAAGCAAAGTGTATGCCTAAAGCAAACAAAATTTATGATCTGAAGGAAGTGAGTTTCCCAGCTTTGAAGCCAAGCCATAGGAGTGGTAGATGAAGGTTTTTTAACTCCACTACTGATTCATGTTGCCTCCTACATCACATTTACAGTTACTCAGTGAAAATGTACCAGCATATCCCACAGTCATCTGTCACGATGTTATCATTTCAAATAGAATAAATCCAAGTGCGGATATACACAGCAAATTATTCCAAAGAGTAAATGAAATAAGATTATAATAAATACATGTTTCTCTACTTTTCAAATACAGTGATTTATGAGTGATACATTTTTTCTAAAGCAACAGTATTTTTTAAAACAATCTTTTAGTAAACAAAACCATAGCCAGGAAATGGTCTTGTAGTCCTCCCTGGATTTAATCTGAATTCAAATGCAGTAACACATAACACACATTTTTAAAAAGATCCTTTCAAACCATACTGCTGTTCTTATGCCTCACAGTTAATTCATTAAGACATTTCCACAAAAAAATAATAAGGGCCGGAAAGTGGAGTAGGGCACAGAGGAAAATGAGACTGAGCTTTACTTTCATTATAATCTCTATATAGATAAAGGAAAGGATGGGCTTGTTGAGGCTGAGAATCTTTCCTTTTCTGAAAGACAATTTCCATCTCAATTTTTTAAAAATTCAAGTATAGACCAGAAAACGGGTGGTGTTTTTCCAACACTATATTTTCATTATGTTAATTCAGATAGCAAGCATCCACTGTTTTTTCAGATCAGATAGATATTTAAGATGACCATTTCTTTTATGTATACATACACATTTTAAGAAATTGCATGCTGTTGGCTTCTGTGATTGATTTCTATTCCCTTTTTCTAAGCTGTTAAATGCAAAAAGTGTGTATCTGCTTGGTGACATCCCCAATATATAAATGCATACTTTCAGCAAAGGCATGGCCTTTCCCAACATTTTTTTTTTCTTTTGGTTTGCATTTAACAAAATAACTGCAAATGTCAGGTATTAGAGGGGTTGAAACAACCTTTTCTATTTTGTTGTCTTTAGAACCCCATCTTTTATTCATGACTTCTCTCTTGGTGCTGGAAGGGAGGCTGTGTTGCTATAGCAATGCCCTGCATATCCTTGTGGATAGCTTACAGTTTCACTTTTTTTAAACAACAAAGAGCCATTGATACTACATGTTGCCAAAGGTTACAAAAGTTGAATTCTAAAATGGAAATATTTCTTCTATAAGACTGCATAGAATATATGCCATGCAAATTCAAAGCTTCAAGTAAAAATGCAGCCCTTTTGTGAATACGGATGAACCTAGTATAATACTGTTTGGCGTCAATATATTATTCAGAAGAAAAGTATTTAAAATATACTCGTTACCTACTGTTTTCAAGATATAAATGTTCAAATATGTACAACCTACACTTACACCTTTCTGACCTGTAGTAGAAATAAAACCTTTCTACATTTTAACAGTTCTGGGTAATAAAATGCAATCTCGTATTCCAATTATGATTTAATGGTAAATACACTCCCAATGTCAGGGAACAGTCACCTTATGGAAGCATCCCTGCCCACAATGGATATTAAATATAGTCGAGTGTCCTTCAAGACTTCTCAAGTATGGTTTTTGTTCCTACCCTAATTGATTTCTCTTCTGTCAGATTTGAGTCCCACAGATAGATGTTTACATAGCACAAATTCAATAACGGTTCAACAAGTTAAATCAAATAAAGACTTAGACGGAAAAAATTAGGGGTACAGTCATAAAAAAGAAATTTATACTGGTGATTCAGCACGCAGCACCAAATGACTCAGAACAGATCAAAGAGGGTAACGTGGGCAAAACATCTCCCGTCACTACCACAGAGCAGTAAATCAGAGAGGAAATCCAGACTTTTCCACCCTGAAAATGCAACGCAGGTGGAACAAATACCTCCCATGCTGGGTTTACAGCAGATATTCACTGCCTCGCTCCGACTGTGCTCACAGGAGGACCAAAGCAATTTCCGAAGGTGTTTCAATGGAGTGATTCAGTTTCCTGTGTAATCCTTCTGGCACCACTGCCTGGCAGCCGCAAGGGCCAGGTTCAATCCCTAAATCACTAAAACACTTAAAACAAGCCCGCCTCGCTCTCCTTTCTGCCGAAACCTGGCACACCAGGGCCACCGCTTAACGGACAGCAGTGGTGCCACATGGAGCCCCTCTTGTGCCTCGCAGGCTCACCCCAGCCCACTCCTCCCTGGTGGCTGTGCTGATGCAGCAGTGTGCTGGGGCCCGGCAGGGGGTGAGCACAAGAAAATAGCTGTACTTCCACTCAAAAACTCTTCTTTAGTTTCCAAACCTCACTAGATTTACAAACCCACAAACAGTTGTTAGCACGACTGCAAGGGCAGAGCGCAACTGAGGAAACAAGGGAATATTCATCAAATATCATCCTGACCCGGACCATTTGGGTTCCGGACAATCCACCTCCACTATCAAGCAGAAAGTGAGACATATGGGCTTAAACAGACTTTGTTTAAACTGGAAAAGAAGGAAAAGAAAAAACACATACCAACCATTCACAACAGGCAACACCACCACCCTGGCAGAGTATGTAGGAATTGTCCTGACCCTGTTCTCCTCCAGGTGCTCCTGACCCTGTGCTCTTCCTGAGGACCTGGTCTGCTGAGCCTGGTCCTCCTGCTGAGGACCTAGTCTGCTGGTGCTGCTCTGCCACCCCACCTTTCATGGCAATCCTCCGCAATGCAGGGAGGCAGTGACATGCCAAATCCACCCAGGGTCCTTGTCCCAAAGAAAGGCTTCACCAGTCAACTCTTGGTTCCTTGCAGCTTTGGCACCTCACTTTTTTTTTTCTCCCTAAACCCTGAATCACAGAATTTCATTACGGTGGTTCCCTCATCCCAGGAACCAGCTAGGCTGCTTGAGCTTTCCCCAACTTAATTATAACAGTTCTGTTCTCCCTGGTTTTACAGCTTTATTTTACATCTCAGAAACGCCCTTTGGAAACTTAAGAAGCTGCTGAGAGGGACAGGTTGCGTTGCCCTGGCCTACCAGCCCATTTCAGCCATTGCTTTCCAACAGAGGCGCTCAAAGGGACAGGAGAGCTCTGAACTCAGGGTTCCCAGAGAACCACTGATCTTTGTCCTTCGTTACACCCACAGTGAGGCATATGAGGAAATATTACCACAAACAAAAAACTAGAGTGAAGATAAAGCGTGCCACAACATCAACTACCACAGTTCTCTAAACTACCACAGAACATTTTGTGAAAAAAATACATTAACTTTCTTTTCTTACATGATGCCAGTGCCACAAAGCTTGCAAGAAGTTCCTTGCTGCACACGGACAAGGCTGCTGTGTTTGACCTTGTCCCCACCACCACCAAAAATGGTCCATAGAAAGAGTCTTTAGGCTACAACTTCATTGCCTATAGGAAACCAGAGGAGACAAGAGGGCAAACCCTGTTGCTCTCCTACAGCCAGCTCCATGCCACTGCCATCACACCCATGCCGCACCAGTGAGTGGGGCAGGGACTGCCAGTATGGGGATGGCAGAAGCCAGAATCCAAGCTGTCTGTAAATTCTGTTTACCTTTATGGCATTGATGTCTCGGCCTTTTTCTGAAGGACTTTTTCTTGCTGCAAGGGGAAATGACATGTGCGATACTGCCGGGCCAGGAGTGCTGTACTCAGCCGCACTGCACGTAGGTGTGCTGTTGAGATAGGACCAAGGACATCCAAAGGAAAGTTCTCGTTATGCTTCCTCTTGGAAGCTCACCTCAAGTCCATGGTGGAGCCTAGATTTTTGCCTGTATGTTGGTTGTGACTGCCTGGTAATTTTGCATTCAGGCACAGGCTTATACCTGACACAAAGACACTCTTACCTCTGCAATTAAATGTGAAGCACCAGTTTCTTCTAGAGGGTTATTCATACCTTTCCCAGAGCTCAACGCTGTGCGCGCCCTGGGCTTACATTTTGCTGATGGTTTCCTCTACAGATGTTCCTTGCAGGAGCCCTGTCAGGTACCGGGGCTTCCAGCAGGATCCATAGCTTTGGTTTCGCAGCAGAAGACGTGTCAGCATGGCAGGGAAGGCAACCAATCCGCTGCTTAAAAGTTCTCAGTCTGACACAAGGCGAGCACTCCTAAATACAATAGACTGCACACAGGCAGCTGCCCCAAACTATCCCAGGCAGCTTTTGATGACTTGCACCTCCCAAACCTGGGCCAAGCTGTGACCGTGAGCTGGAGCTGAGCTGGAACCCAAACTAGCCGAGTTAGCAAAGTCTTGGGTTGGAAAAACCTTGCAACTATCACACTTATGTGTCTGAACCTCTTACGCTCATTTTCTGGGGCTTTCCCTATCGGGAGGCTGCTTATTGAAACCAGCATTTGTGGGTTACACAAAACAGCAGTTTGAGGTGATGGGGAAATTGTGTTTTGTGGGTTTGTTTGCAAAAATAATTGCCTTTAACGGCTGTTTAGCATTCAGAAGGATTTTTGTTTCACATATAGTGGTATTTAGTGTTTGAAAAGCTGCTAATTCAGGAACAAATTTATTGTTGCCATACTACTTTAACCAAGATTACTACTTTTGGTTTACCCTGCTTGCTCTGATTTCCACTGCGACCGAACCTGGCATCATAAACTCTTTCCCAGGAGAGATACCTACCTACCCACTGCAAATTACCTGCAATACTGAGCGCTGCCTGTTGCTCCCAGTTTCTCAGCTGCCGGTCCCTCTTCCCAAACCCCCTCTAGCCCTGTTTTCATGCTTCCCTCACACTGCTAGTTTAGCTTTTGACTCCTTATACATTCTTCTCTTCTCTGACACGTTCTACAAATACCTCCTTTACCGTGCGTCTGTTGTCGCAATGCTAAGTCCCCTCTCGACATGCTCTTAAAGACGAAGTCTTGGTTTATAGCCATAGACCATATGTGTAAAAATTGCTCCTGGATGAAGCCAGTTCTCTACTCAAGATTCGTTCTGAGCAACAAGGTCTAGATTCATAAAAGCCTTATTTCTATTGTGTTTGTCCCCACATCATCATTACGTTTAAACCTGTTGCAAATTCTAAGTAAACCTACATGCGTTGGACCTCCCTCTGAAACAGAGATCAGTGCTTATTGCCAGATAAAATCTACAGGAAAATGGAGCTGATGTTAAGATGCATGTGGCGATGACTTGGGGTAAAATCATTACAGGGCTGAAATGTAACCATTCTAAAAATCAGGCTTTATAAACCCTTGGAAAATCAGGGTAAGTCACACTTGAAATAAATCCAAATATATGAAGATAGCTACAGTATCTTTATACGCTTTATTTTTTTCATATTCAAAGGCCTTACATACTGGCCTGGAATAAAATGAGCTAATAATCATGAGATTCTGATTAGGCAAATACAGCTGTTGAGGCCAAGTTGAGAGACCTGCAGCCATTCCACAGAGCAATGAAGCTTATAGTTTTAGCATAACCTTTAAAGAATTTGTTCTTAAAAGTATAATAACAGATGCTATAGCAGACCATGAGAAGCTGAAAACTTCCACAACTGAAAAAGGGCTCTTAGACAGGGGATTTTAGCGCTTGACCTCCCAGATAAAATCCACTTTTAAAAGCAAACTTCATTTTTCATGTTTTCTTGCCCTCACAACAGAAGGTATGTTCTTACAGGCATTCACAGCAAAAGAAAAGATGCAAAAACTTCTTACATGACCTAATTTTTAATTTTTTAAAAATTAATTTTCATATCAAAATGCAGTCTTTTAAAGAAAAGAATAATTCTGAGTCCATCACATTTTCTGAAGAAAATCTCTGTAGCTTTCATACATTAAAGAGGGACCTTTCTTCTTGGACCAAACAGAACTCCATGTTCAGTGCAGCACAGCATATTAAATGGTTATGCTGAAGATATGTATTCTAGGAAATTTCTTCTGTGTTTCATACAAAAGTGGTTGGACAGGCATGATTCTAGGCAGCAATATTCAACAGCTGAGCTGTATGTGCAAATACTTTAATACATTGGTATTAGGCAATTTCCAGAATCTAAGTAAGTGATAAACCTTAGAAAGAATTTTACAGTTGATGTGAAAGATAACTAAGAACTTATTATGGACTAGAGGGACAAAATGATATGTCCAGGAAGCCAGGAAGGAGGATGTTGCAGATGCTCAAAGAGAAAGATTTCTCTATTGAAAATAGCAGTTCTGAAAAATAAATATGGGGATTTCGGCACTCCTGAGACATGCGGTGCTGAACAGCAGCAGGGCTATGTATTATGCAGAAGCTGTCTTAGAGAGACTATTAGAGCTACCAGCTATCTTAACTGTTAGTTAACATCATCTATTGTCTGTTTTCCCAGATTATGCATGGTAAATTAACCCCTTCAGTGTTGTTTGAGTTTGGAGAAATGATGGACGTGAAAATTAAGGTCTTAATCATGTCACACTGTTCACCTAAATTAGATGCCGTTCTCTTGACCTCCAAAGGTTTAATAAAATGCTATGCAAAGAATTATTGTCTTCTGTTTGTTCAAGGTGACAGTGTCTTACCTCTCTCTCTCTTGTCTTTCTCACTTTCTGATAACAGCAATTAATAAGCAGTGTGCCCTTCACAAACTTACAAAAGCCATCAAGGCTTTCCAGCATTCCAAGGAAGTTCACAGCATCCCTCTGGGTCTAGAAATGATGAATCGAGCTTCAGCATTTTCTCTTCCATTTTCTTTGGATTTTTTTTTAATATAGTTTAGACCACAGTTGCTAGAAAGACTAAGCAAACAGTTCATTTAGTATCCATTTGGAAAATTAAGCATATATTTGTATACCTATCACTTGGTACTCATATACACTTTTAAATTTGTATGCACACTTTGGATTAAAGCCAACATTTCAGAATGTTCTAGAAACATGAAAAGGAGACTATGGTAGTGCTCCAGCACTGACCAGGACAGTCATACTCAGGATTCAGCCTCTCCCTATGTGATTCAGAACACAACTTTAGAACTCTTAGAACTTCTGCATCCCAACAAAGAGGAAGTCAGGCAAAAACACCAGGAGGCCTGCATGGATGAACAAGGAGCTCCTAGACAAACTCTGACTCAAAAAGGAAGCTTACAGAGGGTGGAAGCAAGGACAGGTAGCCTGGGAGGAATACAGAGAAATTGTCCAAGCAACCAGGGATCAGGTTAGGAAAGCTAAAGCACAGATAGAGTTAAATCTGACCAGGGACATCAAGGGCATCAAGAAAAGCTTCTATAGGTATGTCAGGGATAAAACGAAGAATAGCAAAAAAATGGGCCCTCTCTGAAAGGAAACAGGAGACCTGGTCACCCAGGATATGGAGAAGGCTGAGGTACTCAATGACTTTTTTGCCTCGGTCTTCACCGGCAAGGCCTCTAGTCACACCACCCACATCGCAGAAGGCAAAGGCAGGGACTGGGAAAATGAGGAACCGCCCACTGTAGGAGAAGACCAGGTTCGAGACCATCTAAGGAACCTGAAGGTGCACAAGTCCATGGGACCTGATGAGATTCATCCACGGGCCCTGAGGGAACTGGTAGATGAAGTAGCCAAGCCACTATCCATCACATTTGAGAAGTTGTGGCGGTCCAGTGAAGTTCCTGCTGACTGGAAAAGGGGAAACGTAAGCCCCATTTTTAAAAAGAGAAAAAAGGAAGACCCAGGGAACTACAGGCCAGTCAGTCTCACTTCTGTGCCCAGCAACATCATGGAGCAGATCCTCATGAAAACTCTGCTAAGTCACATGGAAATCAAGGAGGGGATTGGTGACAGCCAACATGCCTTCATTTAGGGCAAATTGTGCCTGACAAATTTGGTGGCCTTCTACAACGAGGTTACAGCATTGGTGGATAAGGGAAGAGCAACTGACATCATCTGCCTGGACTTGTGCAAAGCATTTGACGCTGTCCTGCACGACATCCTTGTCTCTAAACTGGAGATACATGGATTTGATGGATGGACCACTTGGCGGAAAAGGAATTGACTGGATGGCCACACTCAAAGAGTTGCAGTCAACGGCTCCATGTCCAAGTGGCAACCAGTAACCAGTGGCGTTCCTCGGGGGTCGGTACTGGGAGCGGTGCTGTTCAACATCTTTGTCGGCGACATGGATGGTAGGATGGAGCGCACCCTCAGCATGTTTGCCGACAACATCAAGCTGTGTGGAGCAGTTGACATGCTGGAGGGGAGGGATGCCATCCAGAGGGACCTTGACAGGCTTGAGAAGTGTACCCATGCCAACCTCATGAAGTTCAACCGTGCCAAGTGCAAGGTACTGCACGTGGGTTGGGGCAATCCCAAGCACAAATACAGGTGGGGCAGAGAATGGATTGAGAGCAGCCCTGAGGAAAATGACTTGGGGGTGTTCGTTGATGAGAAGCTCAACATGAGCTGGCAATGTGCGCTTGCAGCCCAGAAAACCAAACGTATCCTGGGCAGCATCAAAAGAAGCGTGGCCAGCAGGCTGAGGGAGGTGATTCTCTCCCTCTACTCTGCTCTTGTGAGACCCCACTTGCAGGACTGCATCCATCTCTGGAGGCCCCAACATAAGAAGGACACACACCCATTGGAGTGAGTCCAGGTAGGGCCACAAAGATGATCAGAGGGCTGGAGCACCACTCCTATGAAGACAGACTGAGAGGGTTGGAGTTGTTCAGCCTGGAGAAGAGAAGGCTATGGGGACACCTTATAGCCACCTTCCAGTACCTAAAGGGGGCCTACAGGAAAGATGGAGAGGGACTCTTTATCAGGGAGTGTAATGATAGAATGAAGGGTAACGGTTTTAAACTGAAAGAGGGTAGATTTAGATTAGATATTAGGAATAAATTCTTTACTCTGAGGGTGGTGGGGCACTGGAACAGGTTTCCCAGAGAAGTTGTGGATGCCCCATTCCTGGAAGCGTTCAAGGCCGGGTGGGATGGGGCTTTGAGCAACCTGGTCTAGTGGAAGGTGTCCCTGCCCATGGCAGGAGGGTTGGAGCTAGATTATCTTTAAGGTCCCTTCCAACCTAAACCATTCTATGATTCTGTAACTAAGACTTACCGGTTTCACGAAAGCAGTCACTTACAGAAGTCCCTAAAGAATCCATCAGATGCTCTGTTCATTCCAGTTGGAGCCACCTTGCTTCGTATTAAAAATTTAAAAATTTGATATGCAAGAACAGGGACTGAAATACAGGTCTCCCAGAACTGTGACTGAACTGCTAATCTCTCTCTTCTGTAGTTAAAATACTTTGTAACACACACAAAAAAAATCAAGATGAAGCAGGACACGGATTTTCACTCTAAACACACATTTTTGGCTTGCTTGTTAAAGTATTCTACTGGGATGCAGGAGATGTAGGTTGCAACCTCTTTCCTGAATCAAACAACAATGAGATATGAATTTAGGTTTACACACTTTTGGTGGAAGTCTTAATTACTGATTGCAAATAGATTTGGAATTTTTCTCCTTGCTGTTTCTGTGAATGCTCCCTACCACCTTAAAATTTGTATTCAACCAAAACCGATTCATCAAATTTGGCTGGAATTTGCAAAGTATTTCCTTTCTCTTGAAACTTTGTCCTGAAAAAAATGTCCTATTGGGCATATGAATTATCAATCAAACTAAAAAGGGCAGTCACATGTCTTCATTTTCAGCTTTGAGAACCACAATTAATAACTGAAGAAACATCTGCCAGCTACACAGTGTCGTTTACTGCTTTATAGCAGGATGTTTTCCCGTAGAACCTATTGAAAGATGAAGGGAAATTCTTTTCTTTACTCTCCTTTCATTTTCAGTTATAGCACATATGTTTGAAGACAGTGAATAACCAAAAAAAAAAAAATCTGACTTAAATTAGCCCCTGTATTCTTTGTTATTCATTCCACAGTTCTAGATTGCTGATAACACCACAGGAACAAATATATGCTGGGAATCCCATAGACCCATTTGATTCTAACTGGGTTTATGTAGTGTCAAGCAGATAAGCTGCACATCTGGGATTCCAGTAATGGGTACACAAGAGATCCCATAACACCCAATATAGAAACCACTTAGCAAGAACCAAAAAAGAGAATCCTGTCTAAAGTACTGCTTTTCCACGTGTCAGGACCCTTTACAGGGATGGACACAATCTGGCAGAAAGTGGGGGGAAAAATGACCAGAACCGGTTTTGACCAAGGTAATTTTATCAAATTTTATACCAGAGGGTCACCACAGGAGACAAGGGCTTAACAGGAGAATTAAACTAGTATTTTTGCAAAAAAATACCATAAAATATGGAATATGGAATAAAATATGGAATATGGAAAATATGGAATATGAAATACCATAAAATATGCATACATGCATAAAACTGGTAATGTTTGCAAAGTCCCAAGATTTTAAGTAACACAGTCCTATAATCAGTGTATAAAAATACTTATTGTAGGAAATCTGGTGAAATCAAACCCAAGTTTTCTGAAGACTTAGAAATAACAGCAAATATTCTTCCGAGGTGATGCGTGAAGTTGAAGCGGCTGTTCCATCCAGGCACAGGAGGTGGTAGTGTGCTGCCCCCCAGAGACAGCACTGATTGCTTCCCTCAACGCCATCCTTTTTTTTTTTAATATTGGCAGCAAAAAGCTTGCATTCTTGCCTTGCCTGAGTCCCAACAACTCTGATCTAGTTAGTTCTGAGCTGTTACAGGCTTTGGTAGCCATGTTAGGGAAACTAACTATTTTGTTTACTGCTACAGCTGAAACCTGATTCTAAAGACAATAGTAGGTGCGGCGTCTTTATGATATTTGTTATTGCGTATCTTAAGTTCCCAATACTTCCCCCCCTCATAAAAATAAGTGTGGATATTTACTGTTTGCTCACACAGAATCACATATCCCCACATACTGCTTCTTTGTGCTTACATTTAAGAAAACAAAATAAGAGATTTGACTGCTGCTTGTCTTATCTGCATAGTAACAACCAAAAACATACCAAGATGAGGAAGGTTTCCCACCCATTCTTCCAAAGCTTTTCTAGCTGCCTGAATTCTTGTTTGGTTTTGGAAAAGCAGTAAAATGTCACAACTGCAGTGGAACCAAAAGGTATACAAAGTCATGGATGATTGTGTAACGTATGAAATCATTTTACTGCCAAAAAAACAGGCCTGGGAAGTAAGAGCTCTGGGCTCAAACACCCATAGCTGACTCGCTGGCTCAGTCGTGCCCAGCGCTCTGCAGATATTTCTTTTTTCATTAGATCTCTGTAGTCATCTCTGAGCAAAACAGGCTCAGCTGTCTCTTCCTTTCTGGTCCTTTATCTCACCTGGCTCCCTCTCCTTCTTTATTTTGGTCCCTTCCCCCCCTCATCCTTTTAACCAACCTGAGCATTCCCAAAGGACTCCTTTCTGCTTCATGCCTTTACTTCATCAAATTCTCTCCTCATATTGTTGCTTTAAACTGTATGTTTTACTACCCTGAAACCACAGTCTGTATTTAAAATTAATAAACGTACACATATTTTTCAACTAATTCTTACAGCTTTAGCATCTTCCACCCACCTCTACATCCACATACTTCCTTTTTTCTCTCTGAGGTCTTTGTCTTAATTTTGACAAAAACACACAACTAAACAAAAACCTTTATAGAGGATATTTTCTGTAAGGTATTATGTCAAGAAAAGGAAATTACTCATTTCTCTTCCATCCTTCATCATCAATCAAAATGGAAATTTGTTATTTACAGGAAGCTGAGAGCTTGTCATATTGTCTTCGGCTGCAGAAAACTCACATGCACTTTGAAGACAGGAGAAGTGATCTAGAAAAGGCAGAGTTAGATCTGTGGGAGACTGATTACAAAGCAAGTATACATCTTTTGGATACCGGATAGCTCAGTCCCAATGGCTTTTCCTAAAGCAAGTGGGGAATGAGGTGCAGGAAATATAAAGTCACCCGTACATGGTTCCCCCCAGCTGCAGGAACATTTAGCACCCATACAAATTTTTGAATGATATTTTCACCAGGTTGAAAGCAAAGATCCACACAAATAAATAGTAGAGGCATCAGTTCATCAAATGAGCAAATTTGACAGCTGAGCTCACAACATCTACCTGGGGTTTGGGATGTTTCTCACAGCTCTTCTGTTAATTTTCGTGGAAAACTCTTGCCCATAGTACTTCAGGGAGAGCATATAAAGATGCAAGGAGGGGGTAGTCTTGCACACCATCCCTATTGCAAGCCAACCAACAGCTTTATCCAAATCGGAGGATCTTAGCTGTAGAGCTGTAAAAAGCTCAGGGCCTCCAACTCCCCACGGCCTTTTTTTTTAACTAAACTGTGAGAAGAAAAGCTCTCACTACCTGGTGTCCGACTGACTGAACAGAGTAGTTTTACTGATTGCAAACAGGAGCTGTTAGTTCCAGCAGGTGTAAGTTAGCAGCAAAACAAAAGAAAATTGAAACAAATATTTGGTAATCACGGGCAAAATGCAATGAAAATCCTCTTTCAACAGAAGGTGATTTTAATATTGAATGTATTTGTTATTTAGGAGAGTGACACAACACAATATCTGCTACTTTCCATCTTGAACTCACCAATCTTTGGTCAATGTTTGAAAAAGACTGTTACCTTTATCAAGATAACAGGCACAAATTGTCAGATGAGAAGTTTAATTCCGCGCTTAACTCACTTAGCTGTCACTGACATTTCACGTACCTACAGACGTGTACGCACTGTATAGGTGAACAATACTCAAGAGGGTTATATGCATGTTTATAAGTGATCTGCAGCCATTATTATACCTATCGCAAGCGTAAAGGCAATGCAAATCCCACCCTGAGTAGGGCAAGAGCGCAGCTAAGTCCTCAGAGCCGCAGTGCCGACGCGCTCCCGACGCCCAGGTGATGGGCACCGGCCTGAGCACGCAGCACAGGGTGCAGCGCGGATCAGAGCGCAGCACAATTTGGAGCGCAGGACACAGCGGAGCGGAGCGCAGGGCGCAGCGGAGGATGCGGCGCAGCCCCGGCGGGAGCAGCGGTCCCATTGTGGTCGGCATCCCCTTTTCAGTGGAGTAATCAACTAGGTTTGATTGGTCACTGTCTGCCTTTGTCCAGCCCTGACCTACACGTTGCGCTGAGGGACATCTTTGTCTCACTTTTCTTTGGTCACCGAGTTCATGGAGCTCAATGGGCCGCGGCTGGCAGTCCATTAACGGGGGTTCTCAGCCCGGCCCCGGGCCACCCAGGAGCCCCGCTGCATGTTCTCACTGAATGGCTTCACTGGTGGCCCATTCAAATGCGCTAATGTCAGAAAAAAGAGTTGAATGGAGGAGCCAATGTACACCATTGCTCAGGCGAAGTGACTGCAGCCTCCAACAAAGCCTCCCCTGTGGCGATGTTAAGCAGAGTTATCAATAGTGCTAAGGCAGAGCAAGAACTAATGCTCCAATCATGTCATCAACAGGTGGCACAGATGCAGCCACTTCAATACAGAAATCACAGGGCAACATTTCCTGGTAATTCCAGCCTCTTTCCAGCGCGAACGTACAGAAAAATGTGCAGATGTCATGTGGCTCTCTTGTAGTGTGTCAGACCCCCTTGAACCGAGCTCCAAAGGACTTTTTTGTTTCCCGTTTCTTTTACCATTCACGCCAACTGTAGGCAACGTTAAAGTCTCATTTTGCGGGAAGCACAAAACTTAGTTTTTAAGGTACACATAAATAATTTCCTTTACTTTTTCTGACCGGCATGAATGGACCTTGCAAGCATGAAAGGAAACTGTTTCGGTATTCACAACAGTATAGGATGCATTATTACACCATTTCATTAATTCTTAGAGGGCACATTAGCTTATTTTTATTTATTTCAAAAAATGAAGTTAAAGCAAAATATAGTTGAGCTCACATCCACTATGAACATGAACGTCTCTTTTCTCACTTGAGCACAATGTGCACCTCTAATGTCTTGGAGAAAAAACAGAGCACAAGAAAAACAGGTCTCCTAACAATTCTGAAAGCAACATCTATACAAAGTGAATTTGCAAACCACATCCCAGGCAAAGACCTGCCACAGTTTCTGCTCTAATTAACAACTCATAACTTTGGCAGTGGATTTCAACCGCTGTGCTCATAGTAGGTGGCAAGTGTGCAGCAGAAGGGAAGTAACCATCTCCACAAAACACTTCTGAACTGTTACTTCTGAACAAGACAGACACCTTCCTCTGTTAGGGCTGAAGACTTGCATTCATTTTCAGATCGTTCATATGAGACAGAAAGGGAGAAAACAAAAACCCCTAAAGAAAATTTCCCTGCTGGGGGAAATTCCAGCGCTTAAGGAGGCAGTGATAGGACTCCTTCCAAAAGTGATTCCCACAATTACAGGCAATCACTCAGGACAGGCCACAGGTCATGGACGCAGAGCACCCACCAGAAAGCTTTCCTCAACTCTAACTAACATGAAACCAAAACCCATGACTGCAGAGTCACACAAAGAAACAGAAGAAACCACACCAATGTTCTTGGCCTTTATGCTACAGGGAATTGGTTAAATACAATTCCCAGATGAGTTTAGGCAGAGAATTGAGCACTGTGCTACAAAGGCAAGAGAAAAAATTTCTTATCAGTCCAACCTGGGGGAAAAAAACCCAACCTATTATTTGGACTTCAGCTCTTGTTTGGATCCCCTGCTTACTAACAGCGGGCACCTTCCACTTCGTACAGACAGGAGAGAAATTTTGGGCCAGAAACATGAACTAAGCAATAGTTGGTCCTGCACAAGTAACAGATTTAACATTCCTCCACTTCAATGCAAAAAAAATCCACTATAATGACAGAATTAATAAAGAGAGCTAAGATTAATGAGATACAGGTGTTCTTTCCTATTGGCCTCATGTGTACTGGTACATAGATTTACTGTCAGAAAATGGGTGTTTCTTCCAAGCTGCTGTAACTTTTCAAAAAATCCATTACTGTGAATAAAGAATGCATGATGTCAATACAAACACTGAACTAAGATTTTAGTTTACTTGTTTGTTTAATGGTCTGGATATGATTTGCATTATTTATCGATTGCATTATTTATCTTCACTCATGTATAATTAACCTATTCCAAATTCAGGTTGATAACATAAAAAACTGTGATACAGAGTGATAACATTTTCAAATAATCATTAAATCAAATCATTAATGGCTGTGGGATATATGATTACTTACCAGAAGCAATAGGACAGCTCCTCTGAAAAAAAGAAGTTTTTCTTTAAATTATATAAAAACATAGAGAAATTACCATAAGACACAAATGAGCCCTTTGCAGACATCTATCCATTTACATCAGGTTTTCCATGACCTTTTCCATGAAACTCTATGCATGTTTGTTTTCTTTCTCTGAGCTTTTGAAAGATGGAAGAAAACGCAAAGGATATCCTGATAAAATGAATGTTTTCTGCAGTACCTAACTGCTCACTAATTGTTACTACTTGTTTTCCACTTCACATCCAGCATACGAAAGTTCCAGAAAATTTAACAGAAATTTTGTCTGAGAAGAGGTCTAACCTGCAGACTTCAGGAACCCTTTCAGCTGTGTTCATCTTCATTATGCATTTTGTAATAATTTTCATTACACTTGGAACTTGCCAGAGACTTGTTGTTCAGGAAAAAAAACTATATGGGTTTTTTTTTCCTGTTTTCACCTTAAATGCTGCTATACCATTTCAAAAGGATATCGTAAAAGATTCTACCAGAATAACACCAGGAGAAACTTTTTCAAACTAATTTTCCCAAGGAAAACTGCTTTTACTTAGCACAGAATCACCTGCTTTTCATTATTTCCTCCTTCTCTTCGTCCGCGTGCCTATGACCGTAAAGGCTCAGCAGATCTCTGTGGAACTTTAAATTGTGAAGCGGGAAAGAAACTCCCGCTGCTTTGTACGGCTTAGTCCTCGAAGCCTTTATAAATGTGCACAAAACCACAAACCGCAATAACTTCACAGCTGGCCTTCTCCTTCCACGTCTCCAGTTCTCCACTTCTAAAAGTTGCTCCTTCACGCTGCTGCCCCCCCCCTCCCCCGGCACGGCCGGCAGACCAAGGAACCTGCTGCCTCCCCCAGAGGAAGGAGCAGTAGGTTTCCGTACCCAGCTGGCACAACGGCTCTTTTTACACAACTCTTGGTCTTCAGGGACACACCCAAGTGTTTTATAGGATCACATTTACATTCAGATTTATTTCTTTTAAAAATCTTCCTAAAACCCACAATAGCTCTTAGTGGCTTTCAAAACATTAGGATTAACGATATTGATGGCTTCTGTTGCATCCAGGTGCTCTCACTAGGTTTTCTGGTCACAGAACATACAGTGAGGACTGGAAGGTCGTACGTGTAAGGCCCTATCCCTACAAATGTGCTTAACATGCTTGCCTGTTTACACTCAGAGGAATAATTCATTTAACTAAAGCAGTCTTTGGCTAAAACAATATTTTCTTACACTTTTTACCACATTTTTAATATATCCAAATATAGAACAGGATCATTTTCTGAAATACTAGTTGGTACCGAAAAGAGATGGGGGAGGGGGGGAATATCAAGATTTCTCTCTCTCTACTCTAATGAAAAAGCAAAGAATATCTGTGTTTAAAATATTACAGCTGGCTTAAAAATGGCTCCATTTCAAATGGGAAGTAGCAGCTTCAGTTCTTCATAGTGTGATATTTGTCACTGTGTAATAAAAAGTTCTGTGCCTTACAAATTCTATAATAGGCAGGTCAACCACTTAATATCATGTCATTCTTATAATCATACACAGCACTTGAGTTTTACATAGATCTCAGATGTTGTCACTTCAAAGGAGATCGGAACAAAAGCAGTAAGAGAAAAGGTTCTCTTTCTTTAATGCAAACGGGCTTCTTTTTAAAAAGGTGTTTTTAAAAGCCTTCGTATCACATTAAGAAAGTTGCATTATGGCTACCTGAATTAAACGCCTTTACAATTGTCTGATAATTTAAAAATTAAACTGGAAAAGATCGCTCATATGTTAAAAATTGCAACTGCTATCCCCACTAAAACAACCTACATGAGAACCTTGGTGGGGACAGAGATCATTTCCATTTGGCTTTACGTGCAGGCAGTCGGCATGCCGTAAGGATTCACAATTAGCCCACCTCTTATGGATGCCAAATGAGACAATAACCCCTGTCCCAGCATCTGACAATGCAAGAAGCCTGCTTTACCATAACGTCTGCATTTGAGGCAAAAAAAAAAAAACCAACAACAAAAAACAAAACAAAACAAAAAACCCCTGTAAAACTATTGTCCAAACTCTGCTCCCACTTTACAGTGTCTGGAGCACTGGAAGTTTTTGGTGTTGCAGGATACAGACGTGCTGCAGACTGGGAGGGAGGTGCAGTTCTGCCATCGGCACAGAGCAGTGCAGCTTTCCAGTCAAACCAGGGCTGAGCACATTCTTGACCATTCTGTAATGCAAAGACATGAACGGAAAAAAAAAAATGTTGAAAAAGAATTCCTGCAGGAAAAATGTGTCTGGATTTATATTGTTTGCAAAAAAATACTTACAAAAATGAGCACACTTTTAAATGATCACTGATCTCTGTGGGAAAGATGTGACGACCAGAGGGGTTTTCCACGTATTTAGGTAACTGAGAACTGTTAGTATTTTCAGGATATAGTACCAGTGCGAACTGTTACAGACAGAAGTATTTGACCCCAGCTACTCTGTCCTGCAAGAGTTAAAACTGGGAGTGAATATTAGTTCTTCCACCAGTGCTAGAAGGAAGCAAGCACCACCAGTTTGCCTTAGTTTTTGGTAAACCATCGGTTCAGTTCCCCACCAGGCAAGGAGAGAGCCTTTCACTGCTGCTATAGTCTACCAAGCGTTCACCCAAAAGCAGACAAAGGGAGAACCCCACAGGGATCAACATTCAGACCAGCAGGTAGTAGCAGAGGTCCTTGACTAAACCTGTAGAGAAGCCCTCCCCACCTCCTTTCTCCCACTCCCATGAAAGGGACTATAAATACATCCTTCACCAGGTGGGCAGAGAGGGAATCACTAAAGGGAAGGAAACACTGCGCCCATGGCGTGCTTTTTGCAGTATGGTGCTCTTTCTTCTTATTCTCCTTCATCCTAAGGCATTCTGCAACTTTTATGGTATCTCCCCCTCCAGTGTGCAAAATTTCCTCCTGTAGTGCTCGGGGGGTGGTGGTACCTTTTTCCCCCTCACTCAGTGAGGATCTCCTTTTCTGCCACCTCACACTCCATCCGTCCTGGACGGGAACACAAACATGCTCCCATCTTCTCTCTTCTTACAGAGTGCAGCAGTAGCTTCTGCTCTTAAGAGGAAGGAACTTTGATCAAACCTCTTGGTTTTGCCCTACCCACTTGAAAATATAGGGCAGAGAAAGAAGAGAGAACAGGACTTTGAGTATGAGCCAAAATACTGAGATATTGCCATGAAATCATGAAAGTGCTGGGCTGAAATCAATTTCAAGAGATCATGTACCTCAGCAGGGTGCATTAAGGAAGAAATCTCTCTGCTGACAATACTAATGGCGGGCTGTTAATACTACCATTCCAGCTCTGCAGCTTCTCATCAGAGTATTTGGCTCTTTTTTTTTTAATCCCACATGGTTTGTGTCTGTCACTCAGCAAAGAATCAGACCAACTCACATCTCCGGACATGGCAGTGGCTTCAGATGCCGCTTCCCCCCCTGTGATGTGTTCTGAAGGGTTTTGGAGACACAGTTGCTAGAATTTCTTCTTCCTGTGAGTCCCTCGCAGAAGAGGAGGGTTACCTTCAAGAGTAGTTGTTGCTGCTAAGCCCATTGAAATTGCATTTGTGACATCCAAATGGATATTTTTTTTCAAGCAGGGCACTGGATTGACAGGAAAGCAGCAAACAAGAGGGAAAATTAATAGGAGACCAAGGCAAAAGACAGACAGGTTTTGCTCACCCCCATCAAATTGTCAGGATTTAGAAGAGCACCCTTTGATCTCTCCCAGACTAATCACTGCTCTGGGTTTGACTGTTTAGTACATTAGTTGCCCTTCACAGAAAAATGCAACTATTGTCATACAAATCTGTAATGAAAATTTAAATGAAAATACAGCACACGATAAACAAAACATGGCAAAAGTCACCCAGCAGAATACCTGCATCACACAACTTTTTCAAGTGCTTTGTAGCTGAGCGACGGTACGTGCGCTGGCTGTTAAAATGAAACAGGTATAAAACGGAAAAGCTTGTGTCTAAGAGTAAGAGGGATCAATGTATACAGAGCTTTGTGATGCATATGTTTCTTGGAAATATTACCAAAGTTCTAGGATTAGTTGATTTAAATGTTTACTAAATCTTATCGTATTCTAGTAAGCGCAGTATAGTGCAAGAGCTCTATTATATAAGAATGGTCCTGATTTTAATTTCATAAGCTCGTAGCAGTTTAAGATGAGATATGTTAACTCTAAACAAGTGCATCAGCTTACGTAAAAATCAAAAATTATTTTTCTGCTGTAAGCAAATAATTCTGCTCAAAGCTTTAGATCATACAGCTAAAATGAGACAAATGAAATACTTTCTTTCGTAAAGAGAAAGCAAACAGAAAACTTTCCCATGGAACAAATAGCAAAAACACCCATTCCTTCATTAAGAAGTCTCATTTCCAGCCCTGGCAGGTTTCTTACTTTGCCTTCAAGAGGCCATTGGGCATTTGGGCTCCACATCCATCCTGCTCCTCGGCTCCCAGTCCTCAGGTGATGGCGAAGTCCATCCTCCTGCAAATACAACAGATGCCTTCAAAGTCTGATGTTAAAAAGGAGGATCTGATGGACATGACATTTTATTGCTCAGTCTAACAGTCCAAGTTAACAGCTTTTTTTAAAAGGTGTACAAAGTCCATTTGCAACGTTTGACTCCTTTTTTCAGTAAGAATAATTCTTATCGAACAAAAAGGAAACACTGCTGCTACTCAGTAGCTCATTAAATGTGTCATCATTCCGTCTGTTTATAGATCTTATTTGGTGAAAGAATGCTCTTTTTGAAAAATGCATCTGTTAATATTCTAAAAATGTATCTGTTAATATTAATATTATCTGTGTTTAAAAAAGTTTTTTTTTTTTTTTAAATGAGCATTGCATCTAGTACAGCATAAGGATGACGTGATGTTTTCTTTTCCTATGAATACATGACATAGCCACAGACTGCTGTCCTAAGCTATAAATTACCAATGTAAGTGCTACATATGTGGATTTGTTCTAGGATACGTTGGTCTGCCGCACCCAGGGGTGGGATGGGCAGTTCAGAGAATGCATGGCCTTTGCTGCAAACAAATGATGAACATATGTCAGATATGGCTGTATGTAGGCTATGTGCAGAGCTTGTATAGGTAAGGCAAAGTAGTGAGTATGGGGTATGCTAAAACTGCCTTGAGGTAAAGAAAGAAAAAGAAGTGACATCAGCACAACATACCTAAACATCCCTCACCACGCTGTATTGCAATTTAGTACGTGTTGGAAACAGCCCCTCTCGTGGCCTGAGCCTTTGCCTGCCAGTCTCCAGGCAGGAAAGGATCGCCACGCCTGCGGCTGGCTCAGGGTTACCTCCTTCACCCAGGTCTGTCATTTAGGAGCACTGTGTTTACTGCGTCATGAACAGCCTGGCACAACGATGACACGTTTAGCTGGGATTCAGCAGGCTCCTGCACTCCTGCCACGGGCATTAGCCAGGGCAGAGCTCTGCTGCCCAGTTGGAGCTGGGCACTATGCCATTCCGCATCTGTCAGGGCATCCACCAGCAGCACATCTGTGCCAAATTCAAATGGTAGCATAAAGCTCACCGTTCCCACCGCCTGTATCTCAAAGTGGGGTCATATCTCGGAGAAAGGTCTGTCTGACCGACCAGGAGATTAACACACACGTGAGATGGGGAGGTGGAGGGGAACAGAAATACCTGACGGCAGGATGACACGTGCTCAGGATACAGGCAGACGCATGCCCATGGCACCATGCAGCCAGCAAAGCAGCATGGGGTACCTGTGGGAAAACATCTCAGCTTTTCCTATGGGGTCACCAAGAAGCATCCAAACTTGCATTCCTACAGGTGAATGCATCCTGCACCAAGTAACTCTGCTTATAAAATAGGTTTAATATATTAAACTGTCATGCTATCCCTGACAGAATATTTCATTTCTTGAAATAAGACTGTTTCTGAGCTGTGATAAATCTGAGCACATAAGCAGTTTAGGGGGTCAGTTACATGCATTGGATGTAGTGCCGCAGGTTTGCAGTCTTCCTTTGGAGACATTAGTGTATATTTGTGCATACATGTATGTTTGCGTGCGTATATAAATACATGTATGTGTGGGTGTGTTGTAATCTTACTCTAAATTATGCTGGAATGTTAGATTTGTGCCTCCCTAATATAGTTTTGCCATAATCTTACTTTTGGCCTCTCTTCCACAAGGAGATGCGTACCTGAATTTATAAAGTATTTTGAAGCAGAAAATGCCTACTTGGCTAACAACACTTGAGGCTTTTATTTTTGTAGCCATTGGATATAGCAGATTATACACCTTCTACATTAGTCCCACAGTTTTCCTAACGAATACAAAGTGTTCCCTCTGTCTTGCAAAGAACATTACTGCAAGGTTTTTTATTTTTGTCAGCATGGAACAAAAGTCAAACTTTCCACACTGCAGTCTGGGGAAACAAAAAAAAAATAAATTATTCTTTGGAAACAGAAACGAGATTTTCATTTAGTGATTGAAGCTGTTTCCCATAAAACTGTCTTAATGACCACATAAAATATTTTAAAATACTTTTCTGTGGCATACAATCAGTTACACAGACTAGAAGATTTTGGCACAGTTTAAATCGTTAATGCTTGTGCTTGTACTTTTTAATCTTTCTTATATGAGTGAGACTTGTTTTACATTTCAAATCTAATGGGAGGGAAGCTATTCATAAATAACAGTGCAGGACATAAATCAGAATGGGATAATTAGAATGCTCAATATTTGTGCACCTTTTTTTTCCCCCCTATAAGGCTTCCACAGCCCTTTCTTCTCAGAATAATAAAAATCCTTGGATTTAATAATTAATTTATATAATTAACATATATTCATTTTCTGTGCAGATTGTATGAGAAAACTAGAGGCCAACACGACCCTGAAAACACAGCAATATATTTGGTAAGGATGTCTTACAAAGGGACATAAACAAGAAAAGATTTTTCATTTTATTTTACCTTTTTAGCAGCTTTACTGTTAATTCCAGCATATCAAAGACTTAAAAAACAACCAAACAAAACCCACTTTCTAGCAAGATACATTGTTCCATTCTCAGAAGAGACAGACAGAAAGAGAAGGAGAAACTGCTGTAGGGCGAAATTTTAGGTCTTTCAGGAGACGTAAAGATGAACACAGCATGTAATACTGCATCTTTGCCCTCTGAAGACTTGGTTTTGAGAAATGTTTTAACTGGTATAACATCACAAGCCCATTGTGTGACTATTAAAGGCACAGATAAAAAAAAAAAATCACTGGATGAGATAGTTTCAACTAGATTCCAGTTTTAGTTCAAAAGAGTTGGAAGAGATATTTTAGGATGAGACAAGTAGTTGCCATTTCTAGTATTATCTGCAGCCACTCTGAGGCACAAGGGCTAGGAATGATTGTCTCTCCAGGTTTAACATACATAACGTTTGGTTTTCTGGAACGGCAGAAGCATAACTGAAAAGGCAATAATGCCTTTGTGTGTTTGTGCGTGCATGTGTGAACATCTGTGATTTCTCTATATTAATATTTTAGTTTTAGAACATTAAACCATTATTTTTAAATTTAATTATCACCAAGCTACCTGTGAATACCTTTTTTTTTTTCATCATTGTGTACTTGTTATTAATAACTGAAAAAAGGTCTGAACCAACTGACCAGGAGAAAAATAAAGGAGAGATCAACAATAGCATAATGCAAACTGGCATATAACTACAAACATCTTTCGTTCTTTAACAACTTGGTTCTCATAAATATCCAGTGATTTTCAATAATACCTCAGTGCCTAGAACTCATTTTTCTAAACCTAAGGTACTTAGGGCTAAATCGTAAGAAAAACCTACTTATTGAAATTTCAGCTAAAGCAAGGCGCCAGGGTCTCAAGCAATGAGAATCCAAGTGGAGAAAAAACAAACAAACAAACAAAAAAAACCCCAACACACCCACGTGGAGAAGTTAGAAAGTGCCACTTAAACCAGTTTTAACTGGCAACATCAACATCTCATGTTAGGACATACATAATTCAAGGAAGAAGAGTAGCAAGAGGGAAACAGAGATATACATTAAAGAACACTACAATTACTTATTTTTCTGCTTTCCCTTCACGCAGGGCATTGATACACACATTAAGTGTACTTGAGGTGACACCTACAGCCACTCTGGGTATCAGATCCCACATAGCCAGGCTGAAATCAGCAATTGGCAACTGCGGAGAGCCAAGACCAAAAGATGAAGAAGCTTGAATGCCATTCCAAAAGGTGTTGGGTTTTGGTTTTGTTTGTTTGTTTGATTATAATTCAGTACTCAAAAATGTTTGTTGAGAATAGACAAGTATATTTCTCTGCTGTTTGTTAGGAAAAAGAAAAGCCTGCTATACCATCAAACAATTTGCATAGAGAAGAATCATTACATGTCAAAAGTCATCTCTTCAACTTTTACTAAAGCCCAAAGGTAACTTCCCTTTGGTGGGTTTTTCAGCTTTCTTTCTGGAAATATAATGTGCTTCTTATACTTGAGACAAAAATACAGATGATTAATTCACAGTTTCTTTTTATAAAAATCCAGGAAAAAACCTGATTACGCTGCAGTGGAGCGAATCTTACACACCAATGCCTTTATTAGCATTCCCTCTCATTCACAGTGCGCTACACTTGAAGCTGCCTTTAAAACAAGGCTGTTACACTATGCTGAGCATCTGAGGATTTACTAAAAAAGGCTAATAAACATTTATCACTTATGTATAGCAACAGTACAGCAAAGACACTGCACACACTTTCGCTGGTCAAGTATTTTTTGGTATTGTCTGCAGCTGTAAGGAAATTGCACAATATCAGATTTTCTTATATTAACCAAATAACCAAGTATCTGTTTACGCTCAACATACCAGAAGTCCACACACACATTTATTCCAAAAAATCACAAAATTCATGTTTCTGGACTACAGGGCACGAATGTTAACAAATTAATGGTAGATAAAACCTGCTAAAAGTGAGTACTCGCTGCACACAAATTAAGATTGAAAAATAAACCATTTTAAAAGGAAAATATACAAACATTAATGTACCAATTGCATTAATATTTTCACTTTTAATCCAATAATTCTGTTTGTTCAAGAGAAGCTGCTGTGAAACTTCCAACATTCCATGAAATCAAGAACCTCGCAGAGGAATTCAACTCGACCTACTACGCAGCCCTTAAAAGTGCACACTCATGGCTTGCTCCAAAATCCTCAGCCAAGGACCCAAGGACCACAGAGCTCAGATGCCCCAGGCTATCTTTAAGGTCCCTTCCAACCTAAACCATTCTATGATTTTATCCTCTGCTCCACGTTTAAGCAGGCACTATGCACTGAGGAGTTCGCTTCCCATTTCTCTCACTGTACCAAGCTCAGCATCCACAACACCCAGTAGCAAACTGCAAAGAGGATTCGATTTAACTGTGTAATAAATCAGAGAAAGAAACACGGTGCTTCAGCCACTGCACCACCAGAAGGATTCCACACTCCTCTAGGTGCTGATACCCAACCCTGAACTCACAGAAAAGTTAACCTTGCACACACTTTACTGCTAGTCATGGCGCTCCCCATTTTCTGTTTGCATGCGTAGAACTGGCAAATATTTTTGTTTTAAATCACAGACCACTAACAAAAAAAATTCCCATGGCTTTCCTAAACTGGTCTTGTGCAAAACCAAACATTAAAAGACAAATTATATTTTATGTAAAGTCAACAGAAATTTCAACTGATGCTATAGCTCATGTCCGTACCTACCAGCGTGGAGGGAATATTATCAATGGCACAAACAGAGTCAGAGTAGATCGAGCACTACAACAGTACAGAAGTTTTAAATATAAGATCTGACAGATGGCAGGTAATTCTCCCTCTTCTCTAAACGCCAAAAGCCTGATCCTCCAGCACTTGTACACCCACAGAAGCAGATTTTATACCTCTGCAATGCTGTTCAACGTCAGCAAGATCTTCCAGGAACGCAAAAGTTCATCCACAGGTTTTTCTCAGGTACAGGACCAGTCCTCCTGTTTGGACAGTATCTAACATGTACATAGCTAAAACAACATCAATTGACTTATCTACAACCTATAAAATAAAAGCTAAAGTCTGGAATATAATAGCAGACATTCAGAGCAGATAGAGTAGTACTCTTTTCTCCTTACATTCACCCTCAGCAAGTCATACCGGGAACACAGACTGGTATCACTTGGTTTTACATTTCTCACTCAAAATTACTATGCCATTGTTCTGCACCAAGATGTCCTGGTTTGTTATGATCCCAACAAGAAAGGCACTCAGACTCTCTGAAGTATCACTTAAAATGTCATTTAGTGGAGCTGACAATACAAAAAAGCAGAGGATAGTACAGATGGTTTTACATCTCTTCAGACACTGGGAATCCCAAGCTACGGGGCATCAGATGGGTCTCCAATCAGTGCACAGTGTGCTGCTGGATCCCTACCCCATTTGGGGCTTTTAAGCTTTTATGGGATTTTCTTAAAACAATTCTATCCATTTCTACTGTCAATCCAAAAGGATGTTCGCAGGAGAACTTGCTGCCACATTTTCAGATAAAGACAAGGACACGTGGGTGGTGTAATCCCTGGTACCGAACAGGAGCTGCCTTCAGGCTCCATCATTACGGTTCACCGGCAATGTATATCCTGTGGCCTGTGCAGCTCAGCACAGGCCTGAAAGCAAAGCTATAAACGCGATATATAAGCAGCTAAATAAGCACAGCCCAGGCCCGCAGCTTCTCAGGTTAACTGTGATGTGGCTCACCAACCCCTCGGTGCACAGCTGTCTCCTGGCTGGCATCAACAAGAGCCATGGAGCGTGCCTGCTGGCGTTCCTGATGCACGTGGCAACCCCCTGTCACTTGGCCAAGCTGCAAATCCCTAAATCCTGTTTATTTTTCTGCTTTCCGGAAGAATTCCTCATGACACTGAAAAAAAAGCTCCCAAAGAAAATCAGTATCTATTACATGTATTTAAACTTGTTGCACCAACCATAAAAATGGAATTCCTAAACATGCTGATATGGATAGAAAACTCTAAAATATGTCCATAATACTCTTTCTGTGATTATATTGGATTAATTCGCAGCAGTTTACAAAAGAAATGACATATTCTGTGGTAACTTTCAGGCCACAGGATACCAAGAAAACAAATACGGACGGCAGGCAGCAGTATGAGCATTTGGGATTAAATTTACAGTTCACACATAAAGCATTATAGAAGTTACGAACAAAGATGCAAAAGAAACAAAACTCTATCCCTGGATTTAGTTTGCTTACTCACTACTTTTTATATTAAATACACATACCTGGCTTAGCTTAGTTTTCTATGGAAATGAGACTTACTCAACTATACCACCTGTTTGTCAGTCAATCCTTTCACTTCAGCAGCGTCTGGACTTCATCAGCTTTAATTGCATCTGACGAGGCAGCGAGAGGTTTCAGAGAAAGCATTTCGCTACATTGTGTGAGAACTTGTGGGTGGGAGAGGACATCTTACATTGCTGTTCCCTATGGAGGGAGGGAGGTGGTTGAGGGTTAAGGTCACTCTTGCTCCTCTTCCACCAGCTACATCATCTTCTGCCTCTTGTCTTCAAAGCATCAGGAGTGCTTCTGCTGCCCAGTCCCAGCTGAGGGGCTGTAACCCCACAGCCAGTAAAGTGGCCGCCCACCCATGATGGGAGCACTTCTTCCAAGTGAGGGACACCAATTCCCAAAAGCTGGTGATGCTGAAAATTTTTCCAAATTATTGTCACCGAATGTCGTTGCTAATAACAGCTGGAGTAGGTATGCTTCCAGAGTTAAAATCAGAGGCAATGAGATGAGCCTGATATTAGGTATCAGGAGATAACCCTTGCTGTGATGGCCTCCTTCATAAAATAAAATATGAGTAGGATATTGTTAGTATTCTGTAATAAAAATCTTTCTTGCATTACAAAATACAATAATAAAGCAACCCACATCCTGAACCCTACACAGCCAGGAAAACATTTTTATTCTATATTATTCCAAACAATACTGGGTTATTTATACCCGAGGAAGGGGGGGAAAAAAAACCAACCAAAAAACAACAACAAAAAACCCCGAAACAAACAAAAGCCCACAAAGAAAGAACATTACTTAAAATGAGAAACAGCTTTCTCCGAGTTGCGAGTGAAATTTTTATGATAGAGCCCAATTCAGATGAAGCCTGATTAAAAATGGTTCATTTGTAGGCAAGTTGGAATTGGCTGACTACTGCCTAATCATTAGGAATATTTATATGCATCTCAAACTATTTAAAAGGGAAACACTGGAAGAAAGAATTTAAAAAAAAAAAGTAACAAAAATGCATTTCAACCCAAAAAGCTTTCCTTTGCTTTCTATTTAGAGATTTAATGAATACTGCAGCCATACAAGTAGGAAGACCACAGGACAAGAGAATGAGAGAACCTGGACAAATACAAGAATTTAGTAACTGTGGTTTGCAGTTAATAGTACATTTTATCACAGCATCTCACAACTTTTTCCATGGGTCCTGAGTTTTAGGCTGTTCAGCACAAGTGAGTTCTCGATACAGAAACGATGCACTTGCGAAACTCATTTGTGATTTGATTCCTGCTGTTAAAATGGTAAAAAAATCTAAATGGTCAGCTACCAGTTACATCCCATGCACAGACTCTGTCTCACTCAAGTTACTCATGTACTTCTATCCAATAATCATGTCAACAAAATAGTGCTCATATGATTAAATACTGGATCTTGATTCATAGTCTTAAATGCAAAAACGTGCTTATTGTGTTGGGCTCAAAATACATTCTGTGTAATATAACTGGCTATTTTTGTTAGTTCTAGGGTTCCCACCACCAGATCATCTGAGCAAATCAGTGTCTAACACATTAAACCTCACCGCTTCCACCGAGGAACTTTTATAAGTGGGGACAGACACGTGCCGAAATTAAAAGCCAAACTCCCAGTGCACTTAGGAACTGAGCAGCAAAGCCTCACAGGGTTTTGAGGCGAGAGCAAGCACACAGATGGAGTAGTCACCTGCAGGTGGCTACAACAGCCCCGGTTCAAATACGCTTCCACGTCCAGAGACATCCTGAAGAGGTTGAAGCTGCATCTCCCGCACCTGCGGCGAGCGTCGTCAGCACCAAAGCTCAGGGCCTGCCGCTTTCACAGCTCGTCGAAGTTGTTGCGTATTGCATAATAAAACCAAAAAATTGTTATCATTAATGCTTAGCGGATACACGCTAGTAGGTAGCTAACACCACCATGGAGGTCTTTTGCATACTGGACAATGCTCTCGCCGCTAGACAGCACCCGATTCTTTCTACAGGCTGCCTCCAGCTTCCAGAAAGGTTGGCAATAGAGGTAACAAACAAGCATTGGGGGTTTACGGAGAAAGAAAAACCCAAAACAAACAAACCCCACACCGTTTCAGCGGTCAGGCATGCACAAAATTTCTCATTTCTAGGGCACCATCAGTATTCAGGCAACTCAGCGGCTGCGCTGTAATTAGTCTGAGAACAGATTCAGCTGCGTAACTGCTGCTCTGGGTCCTGCCCACAAGAGACTGGAAATATCCTGTGACAGCACAGGACCTTCAGCTCTGGTCCCCTGAGGTTTTTGGCACGTGTCCCGGGCACTTTGGTGTCTCTCACAGCTAGCCACAACCTCCCTCCGATTAATACTTAGCACTGCATTTCCTGATACAACCCCCTCCTTGCCTCATGGCGGAGTCAGTGTGAACATCCCCGCTTATTTCAGTTAAAGAAATGGCATATGCTATAATATCCTATAGTCTTCCTTGATATTTAAGGATATGTATAAAAAGTTCTATACAGCTCCTTTTAAAAGATTGAACTTTTATACTCTTTGCCACATCTTTTGCTCTTTTGATGAAATCTGAAAACATAGACCCCCTCTCTCCTTGAAGACCATCCTTTCGGGTTTTTTCCTCCAAATGGTGGTTGTGACAAGATTTTCTTCTTTTGAATGTATCTGAAGGTTGTATACTGAGCAGTTAGAATTAACATCTTCAACAGCCATTTGATCTCGCCTTGAGGCTCAGTAAGACTAGAAATAAAGGCATTTTGAAACATTATCTCAATATTTACTCTAATGACGCTTCGGAAAAAGGAACATAAATCAGTTATGTCTACCCTCCACGCTTTCACCTCAAAGAAAGGTAGGTTCAAACAATAAAGCACAAATAGTATATTGCAACCTTATTTGTCACAGCCAAGAACCTGATAGGAGAGGACTGATTCTGTAGACATACCTCTCATAGAATGTACAAACATGTCTGTATTTTACCGGTGGCAATTGAAGTTTGGTTATTTTGAAGACAGCACACCACATAATTCTTCCACACTAGAAGGAGACCTGTAATTCTTTATCAGCAAGACGTAAACTATTTTTATCTTTCACACGTTTAAAATTTTCTCCATGACACATTCACCTCTGTAGTCACAAAGACGTGAGGGTTTGCATTTCTGCTATTTGGGAGTTACAAAGGCTGAAAACACCAGCCCTGAAGATTACCTTAATTTATATGCTAATTACATCAGACCCAAGGCACCTACCTCAGTTGACCGGATCCCTCCCAGCCCAGCGTTCCTCTGCCTCTGGCACACCTCCCTCATCTACAAGACACACACAACCGAGACCAGACAGTGGACAAGGAGACCTTCTACAGCAGCTGCCCAGCAGTACTGCTGTTCAGGGCAGGGCCAGACTGAGCGGAGAACACATCTGGCTCCTCAACCAACACAGCTACACCTCACAGCCATTCCCGGTTTTTTTCCCCCATCCCCCCTCAGCCACCATGGCACAGCTCATGACACAGTTTTGTGCCTCTCGTAGGAGCTACACCAACTGCTTTGGCCACCAAATAAGGACCCTGAGTGCGATACTTTAGCTGTGACCTCACAGCAAAACAATCAAGAGCTGAGTTCCAAACTAAAGGAGAATTATTTTTACAAGCATTTTACCAAGATAAGAATGGTTGAAAATGATTTGGTTGGTCAAAAGCAAGTCAGGGAGCAAGAGAACAGTGAGCTGTCTCAGCTTTTAGGAAGTTGTAGATGGTTTAAGCATCAAGTAATTTGTGAAAACAATAGTAAGTATAAGAACAATGGTGTAGTGGTAGCCACAGAAAATTAAGAATTTGGTATTTTACAGATCCTGAACACACACTGTTGGAGAATAGCATAACAGCATTTTGTTAATCATTTAAGAGGAGAGGTAAATCATGACAATTTTGCATTGTTGTGAGATAATACAAAATTTTTAGTGATAACACTTAAATACATTGCTTGTGGTGAAGTATTTCTCCTTACCTGTGAGCAGGGTGTTGTATCAGCCCAGGGTGCTGCAGTCTTACAGCAAGAGAGAAAGCAGCGGCCACCAGACGATTCATTGTAGGCATTTGAAATAACTCAGACGGAAGAGGTGGGATTCTGAGAGCAAGAATCAAGAAATTTGCAGGAACATCTTAACAGAGCATTAAGGCAAAGTATGCCAAAGCAGCCAAGCAGGGAGACAGGACAAGCAACCTGTTCTTAGAGAGTCCACAGCACATCAGAGGATTCACACCTCCAGTCAGATTATTTATTTTATTTTGTTCCTGAGTGTTTCAGTGAGTTTTATAACTCCAGTTGTCTTGCTTCTCTGTTCTCAGTAGACCTTTAGCTGGAGTATATTCCAGTCATCTCTCCTCTTGGTGGATGAAGAAGTTTAGGAAGAAATTTTTCACTTTGAGGGTGGTAAGGCACTGGAACAGGTTGCCCAGAGAGGTTCTTGAGGCCCCATCCCTGGAGGTGTTCAAGGCCAGGCTGGACGTGGCCTTGGGCAGCCTGGTGTGGTGGGAGGTGTCCCTGCCTATGGCAGGGGGGTTGGAACTCGATGATCTTCAAGGTCCTTTCCAACCTAAACCATTCTATGATTCTATGACAGGGGACTCTCGCACCATTGAAGACACCACTCTCTCAGCTCCATAATCTACGTAAAGACTTCATGGCACCATAGTGACAGTCTCATTTTAGTTTTTTCTGTTTTGCAGGTGTTGTTTCTCAGGAAAATGTCACCATCTTCCATAGAAAACAAGTATGGACTGCACAAAAAAGAGGGGAGTTGAAAATCCCATTTAGGTTCAGAAAAAAAAAAAAGTTCAAAATGTTTTATTAGACAGAGTTAAACTTCATAGACA
Source organism: Anarhynchus alexandrinus (assembly GCA_008711295.1). Taxonomy (NCBI): domain Eukaryota; kingdom Metazoa; phylum Chordata; class Aves; order Charadriiformes; family Charadriidae; genus Anarhynchus; species Anarhynchus alexandrinus. Next base: position 5,082,266 of record VUYV01000001.1, read on the forward strand.
GTATTAGTGAAACATATATTTTCACTTCAGAGTCTTCAAATGCCTATAAAGAATCTTCCATAATATTGCAAATCAGAAACTCGTTTCTTCGTAATTAACCAAAGTTTTTACTAAAACACATGTAAAATATACCTGTCCAAGTGGTTTTGTGGGTCATTTCCACCCCCTTTTTGGGTGGCTTTCCCCTCACTTTTAAACATTTTTGCAAAATTCATGGGGGTTTGTTACATTTTAGGTTGCAATTATATTATTGATTTTTCCAGTTCAGTGAAATTTTGGGTCTTGACTGTAAAATGTATGCTTATTTAATGTATTCATTATTATCTAAAAAACTCTGAAAACATTTTTTCAAAAAACAAAAACCATTTTAGCAGTTAGAGTAGGCTTAGTCTGAAGCTGTGAAGATCTCCAGGCAACTTTGCCTGTTGGGAAAAAAAGGAAACTTTTGCCTTTGGAAGTCTTAGCAGTGGCAGGTATCCTAAAATATAGAGGACTTAAATGGGATTAAACACCCCCACCTCCTCCCCCTAAAAAGAAAAGGAGAAAATCAATACATTTTTCTAGGGGGTTTGTTTAAAGATACTTTGATAGGGTTGGTTGCCTGGACTAATGCTTAACGCGCTTTAGGAATCAGTATAAATACAGTCAAACACAACAGGGCACACACACCTGAGGGTGAAGAAACCGGTTGCTGGAGAAATACAAGGCAGATTTGAAATGAATTCCTAACCCAGAGTTTTCTCTCTCTTCCCCACCCTCCCCGTGTTCTTTTTGGTCTTGAGTGAGCAGGTGGGGACCGGCCACACGCTGCCTCTGCAGCAGAGCTGGCTCTCCCCATCCCCTTTTGACGTCTCCTACTCTTTGCTTCCACCCGGAGGTGCAGAGCCCTGGGAATAGGTGTGCTAAATCAAGGCAGGCAATGAGCTTATCAGGATTTAAGAAGGGATAAACCGGACTCATTCCACGTAGAAGCCTGGCAAGCAGGTGCCGGTGTACCACATGAAGTACTTCCAAGGTAACCATTGTCTGCATAGAGTAGATTCTGGTATTTTAGCAATGCTTTGTAATAATCACCTGAACTTGAAATCATACATTAAACCGAATGCGAGATTTCTTTTCATCTTCCTTCCTTTCCTTCACCCTGACCAATAAATATAAGAATCATATAGATCATTCTTGCTATATATACAATTTTTTTTTTAGGGGGGTGGGGGTGGGGTGGTGTAAAATACAAAGCCAACCAATTTCCATCCACTTCCTACAGCCACGCATTGAGACACATGCAAAATAAGAGTTCCTTCCAGGGTAATGTGCCTCCTCAATTCACAAATAGCAGATGTAGTCACCTTCGGAGTTAAGCTAACAAAGAGAAGAAACAATCACCGCCGCATTTCTGAACTTTAAGTAGTGAAATTTTATGATACAAGAAACAAAAAGAAAATTCTGAGAACTTGAGTTAAACTTTAAGCGTAAACAGCATTTCATGAGAAACCTCGAAGTGCCCTCTTCTGGCAGCTGGCACTAACTGCCAGCTCATTTGAAACGCATCCTATACCCGCAGCGCTTACTCTCCCAATAAAGTTCTTTTGACACATTTTGTTACGAAATTGTTTTCATTGGCTACACAGCAAGGGTATGAAACTGTTCATATACTTTTATAGAACAAGAAACATTGAAGCGATCTGTTAAAAGTTATTTTAAACCAAATGTAATTAAACAGTTCATACTCATAAAATGTGGTTTTTTCCCCCCATGAAGCATGTACTTAAGATTTGTAGTCTTTTCCTAGTATCATTAGTATCACATAACATCAATGTTATTAATTTGCAACTGTATTGATGCAAATCCTCACTGCATTACTTACTGCTTGTTATTATTGTCATTCCTTTTTATAGATTCACCTCAGGAAACAAAACATTTTTGGTTTCAGTTAACCGAGCCCCAAAAATGCAGTAGGTTAAGTTACATTAGGAAAATAAACCCGAACGCTCTGTTTATTTCTCGGTTTGGTGTTGCAATGCAAAACACTCATTCATTGTCCAACCTTTCCTAAGTACTTTCATCAGTGTAAGAGTTGTAATACATTTCATTTTGTTTAATTACATATTTTGTTTCTATAGCAACTAGAAAGCTTCTAATCCATTTCTGTTCCTTCCTAAGCCTTTACATAGCAATTTTCTTTCACGATACAGTAGCAAAAGATAATCCTTCTTTAGAACTCCGGGTACTATCTGTTCTTTCCAAATATCCCTTAATTAGTATGCATTAGGATTAAAACCAGTTGTAGTACCGCTACAACTAAAAGAAACCGAGTAAAAAAATCTAATAGGATCTAGACAGAAAATTCTGTAACTACTGTTAAGTAACTTCAGCATAAATTTACTGCCACCTGCAGGCTTTCAGCAGCACGGGACTCCAGAGCACAGGAGCAAGGGCACCCCCACCACACACCCCACATCCGTACAGGGAAGGCAGATTTAATATTCCCACTCGTGCCAACTGACTCAGCTTTATTTTGCTTATAGGAAAAGGAGGATCCACTAATGTTGCCCTCTTCAAAGAAATAATGCAGCGTGTTTTCATTTGTGTTGCCTTATTCCAGCTTGTTCATGGAGACAGCAGTGATGTCTGAAGATTTTCCTATTGAACATTCTAAAATAAAATAAAATACAAGTTCCACTGCTACCTTCAAAAACATAACCCAGATCTTTAAAAAAAACCCAGCAAATCAAATCTTACAATAAGTCACATCTGTTGTTAAAACATCTGAAAACACTGGTTTAGGAGAATTTGGAGATTACTGCCTTACTGACCCGAGTCCTACGCATTTATATTCTTTCATACACACAAACCATACTGGAAGTGTAATATTGACACTTTTAAGGCTTGGAAACGCCAAACAAAGTTTGCCTACAAAACCTTTTTTTGAACCCACTGCCACATGAAACAGTCCTTACAAAATCATACAGTGTTTTTTTTCTATCAGAAGTTGCCTCTGTCAATGTCCAGGGTAATCGGGGCTGAGTTAGTCATCTTACCATTGGGTTTAGATGCTGGTGTTTGACATATACTTCAAAATTTCATTTATTCCATTTACCCCTCCAAACTTCATTCTGGAGCTGGAGTTTCTTCAACACTGCATTCAGCACCACACCTAACTTTGGGTCCTCTGCCTGCTAGCGAATCTGTCAGCTCAGTTTCAGCATTCAGACTCTCTATAAAACGTTTGGGAAAGTTAGATTTCTAGAAATGAGGTCTACAGGAGCCCACACACTGAAATGGGAGTCAGCTCAGCACATTGCTTTTCGGCTTTCTAGTCTGGCAGTTCCAGAAAAAACAGAAATGAGTCTTAAATGTCGGAAGCCGCATCTGTTCCGTCAAGACCAGATTTTCCGTACAGAGAAACAAAAGCGTACACAATGCCATGCAAGTACAGCTAGTTAGGCTGGCATTTCCAGGAAATATCAGGCTTAGTGATTACATGCTGTGCTTTTGATTAAACCGTAGACTGCAAATCCCATGCTGATTTACTGCAGATGTACCGTGCAGCTGACCTACACATATGCTGCAGAAACACCGAAGTATTTCCAAACACCGTGCAGTTACCGTGCTACCTGCTAGTACGCATCACCCAGAGCATCCTGACTGCCAAGCCTCTGAGGTCCCTTAGGTACCCAAGGGAAAATATTGGCTACTTGGTCTTAATTCCAACAGTAACCACGCCCCTGACCGAGAAGGGCCTTGAAAAAAAAAATAATTTGCTTAGGAAGTTCAAGTGCCCTCAGAACAGAGCATACTTGACCACTTGTAAAAGGATGTCTGGACAGGGCTGTCATGTGCAGAAAGAGAAGAAAGCATGTCCCATTTAGCTACCACGAGGAACAGTGAAAGGCTCCAACAAACCTGATACGGATAAATGCACTGAAGACTTTAGCTATTTAAATGTGACATCTATTGAACACATTTTCTCCCTTCCTTTTCCCCTTGTCCTCAAAAAAAGGCTAAAAAGCAGCTCTTCCCACAGTAATAATGAAAGAATTTCTCCAGGAGACTGGGAGCAGTATTAGTACTTCTCTCTTTTGGTAAAAGCCAAAACCTATTTTCCCTTTCAACTTCAAAAAATAAAACAAAAATAAACAAACCCCCCCACCCAGAGCAAATTGAACCTGTTGGTGGAAGACAGCATAGGTTTTCAAAACGAGTGAAAATTTCAGTACTTAATCATCACTTGCCACTTGATGGGGGTGGTGAGCTAGTTATGCAGCCCTTGGCTTACAAATATAGAAAAAGATGTTCCATGGACTATAAATAGCCAATTTTTATAGTTTTAAAACAAACACAGTGCAACAAAGTGCCAAAATCCAAGTGTATTTGGAAAGTTTAAGAGCTGCTTCTTACAAGATACCTAAGCTAAATTCCACATGATACTTACGCATTAAGCGTTGCCAGGTTAAATCAATTGCATTTCAACTAAATATACCAGATACTTCATCATGGGAAAGATGAACAGATCAGCTTGCTCTGTGTGATTGGCAAAAAAACAAACTGCATCTCCTCTGTACCATAACTATTGATATAGAAGTTTTTTTCCATATGTGTACAGAAAGTTGTTTGTCACTCAATCCCTGTTATTCTTCATTTACTTCTCTTTTCACATATTGCATCTCAAGGAATAAACGATATGCCCAACATCTTTTTCCTTTCAGCGCTTTACAGATCTTAATCCTATTTGCAGGTTAAAATAAAGCTACCGAGGCTTGAAAAGCTTTACTGCAGCAGTATGAAGGATAAAACACATGGACAACAGGCTAAAAATGCCTGTACTTCAAAGGACTCAAATTTGTTGAGGACACCTCTTACATTTTATGATGGAGTGAGAAAACCATTAACGATTCAAATATTAAAACGATATATAGCATGTACCAAGTATGACTTGTCTAGGCATGAAACAATTAACCAATTATAAAAAAAACACCAACCTCATACCTTTCCAATCGCATACACAGAAGTGATTACATGCAAAAAGGAAAGCCATAGCTCAGTTTCTTGGACTTCTAGTAATCAAAACCAGGTAGATCCCAGTTGTTTGATCACTAACCCATACTGCTACGCTTATTACCTGTCATATTGATATGAATGACGTTCATATGATGTTTATTCTGAGTAAAGAAGCCACACTCACCAAGCGTCAGTCCAAACTGCAGGGCTGTACAAAGCAAAGTTCTGCACCAAAGGAGATCAGATTAGAAACAGCTTTAGAAATAATAAATTGCAGCTAGGAAGGTGCAGAATATAGGAGAGGAAAGGGGTGAACCACAGAAACAGTTTAGGGTGCCCAGCATGCCCTAATAACAAATGATTTCAAGCACATCAATAGCTAAGAGGTTCTTAACAGTGCTTACATTTGATTTACAAACAGTGCAGAATAAAATATTAAAACGAACAAAACCTATACATACAAACATGCAAAATTCAAACAAAAAAAGTGCAAGTCAAACTTCATTAAAAAGATTTAGGCCTTCTGAAAACTTAAATAGGTTTCCCTTTAGCATTTGGTATGTCAGCAATTCCAACAAGAGTAGAAAACCGAAGACCAAAACAACATAAAAGATGTCCACTACCACAGATCATTTATTTATATACTAAGTTAAAAAATACGAATATTTTATTACAAAAAGTTTATCAAACAACTGTATACATACAGTTCATATTGTTAAAAGCCAACATGTCAATTGATACTTTATGTACATTTGATTAATAATGTCATACAACTGTAGAAAAGCATCACTCAGCAGAAACTGATTTGGCATTTGGAAAGTAGTTACCACCCTGCACTAGAAGAGACAATTAATATAGGAATAAAACATTTATATGTTACAATAAAAATACTTATTTGCTGTGATCATTTAAAGCAAATGGATGCTTTCTTTCTCCAAGAATCATCATCATAAATGGAGATTAAAGTGCACATAACCAACGCATTAATAATTCTTCAGCAATCCCATCTATCATTCTAGATGTTCCAAGCACATCACAGTAACATCAACGATTCAGGACTTTTCTCCGTGGCTTAAACAGTAAGATCTAAGAGAAATTCAGATTTCTAAGCTGCATGAAATAATTCTGGTGTACAATAAGACGAAGTAGGGTACAGAAATTTGGAAAATAGTGTTTGGTGAAAAAGTCGGTGTAAATTTTCCCAGCTATATGATTTCTGGGGAAATACTTTCCATTTGAAATAAAGATTCATAGTATTTCGTACAACTGTGGACCAAGCAAGCAGAGCATGCAACAGTATTTACATAACCATCCCCGCAGTGGTTCTTTGTGGGCTACATGTAACATAGGTTGGAGCAACACTGTCTACTTTATGCATAAATTTTCCTGGCAATCTGGGGAAGAAGAAAAAAAACCAATCACCAACGATTTGTTTACTATAGAATAGGGTCCTAGACTAGAAAAGTGCTCCTCAAAAAACGTAGCTTTGTCTCATCACAAGCTATATAGTAAACCTTACAAAATATAACACAGTCAGTACTAGCAGAGCTGTCGAGGGCAATAATTTTAATAAATCGGTCCACTTTGGATAAAAGAATGCTTATGCATGTTACAATCTATTCAAAAGCAACAGCTGAACAGGCTAAATTTACATCCACTAGAGAAGCATGACATGTTCACTGAAAACAAAGTGAGTTGCTGGTAATTATGGTTATCTATCATTTTTATCACACCAACTGGTCACCAATGGAAAAAAAACCAACTTTTTTTTCCCTTTTTTTTTTTTCTTTTTTCATTTTACAAATATGAGACGTTCTGAGCCATTATACTTGAAGAGCATACTTCATATCTTAGGCACTGGACCCAATTTGGAGGTAAAATGTCTGTCAACATGATTTAACATCCTCAGGTTTCTGAAGGCCATCCATATGAAGTTCACATACAGCACTACAAATACACATCAGATACTGCTGTAAATTTATCAGGAATACAAAACACTATTAAATACAACTTTCACCCCATGGCACATCAAGCATGGCAATACCACTTGTTTCGTATCTGGTTAGCAACGGTCAGTTGTGGTTATGCTTTATTGAGTATTTTCCTTTCTGTAGCTGAGAAATATACAGCTTGGACTTGCTTCCATCCGGTCTTTTAAACCAAACTTCATCATGGTTAATTGTTGTAATTATGGCACTACAGAAAATGAGGGAAAAAGGGTCAGGGGAAGAAAAACAAGACGAATTTAGAAACCTTATAAGCTAATAAATAACTTCCAAACTGCAGCTGTATTTCTGTACAGTAAATCAAAATATGCATTAGTTGTAAATGTTAGGCTCAAGATAGTGGCTCCATTGTAAGAATAGTTTTAACAGAATTCTGTGGTAACTGCATGTGTCTTTAGTGAAGGTAGTTATTTTTTCAGCTGTCTCCTATGAGAAAACCCTCAACATGTATAAATACTTTAATTGTTTAAAAGGACAATAGTCACCCATAGAAAACACAACAATAGACCACCCATGGTAAAAAACAGATCCGTTGGAAAGTATACCCAGAAATTACTTTGAATACAAAGTATTTGGAAAAAAATTAAACAGATTGAAGCCCAAGATTTAAAGCAAAAAAAGTATTCAACTGTTAGTCACTACACCAAGACCATAACAAATAAAGTCAAAGCCTGATTTACTGAATCATTCTTATATGAATAATGCTTTTATGCTCCTTTTGGTAAACCTTAATACAAATAGTGACAGAACTCCCCCATCCATACCCCTTCGGAGGAAAAAAAAAATCAAGTATAATTGATGACAGAAAAAGGCTCAAAACCAGAGATTAAAACAGTTAATGGAAGAAAGATCTATCTCATACTGAGTGTGACAAAACTCCCTCCAGGAAACTCTTCAGCCTTAAAAGTTGCTGAAAGCTTGAAAGGCTGGGAAAGTTCCACTGTATGCTTGCCCTGTTAAGCATCAGCTTTTGACTATTGTCAGACACTGGATACTAAGATCTTTTTTTTTGGCCCAGTACAACTGCTCCGTTCTGCAAAACTAATTCAGAATTTTTTAAATTTCGGAAAGAATATATAGTTTACTAAAATACCTTCCTTTTTCAGCCCTGAACAAACACCAAAATCACCAAAATCTGTTCCCCTTCATACACAGGAAAGAAAGAAACAGCTAGTTTTACAGTAAACTATTACTACATGAAGTTAAAGTTAATTTTGCTGGGTAGCTGTGCATATTTAATCAACATGGCTCTTAGACTGATTTGCCCCATTCAGTAAAAGGTAGGAGATACATTTAATATTAACTGTTGTTTTAAATATGTTTTAAAACATATTTAAATATGTTGTTTAAATATGTTTTAAAACAATATTTAATTGTTTTAACGGTTGGACTTGATGATCTTAAAGGTCCCTTCCAACCTCACTAATTCTATGATTCTATGATTCTATATATCCACCTTTTAAAATTGACAAAAATTATCCATATAGAGAAAATACATTCAGATATCTTAACCATTCAACCAAATTTGCACCGTCATATTTAGACCGCTTCCAGGTAGAAACTTTGTTAAGAGAAGGAAAATCCGTAAAAAAAGTTCCAACTCTTTTCTTTCAGAGCACTAATCAACTGAAAACAAAGCTTATCTTTAATTGTATAAAGTGTTTTTCCATAATTAAGTATTTTTGGGTGGGCCAACAGATCAAATTCTCAAAGCAACAAAATCTCAAGATATGAAACAAAACTTACTCAAAGGCTATTCAGAAACCAGTAAGAGCTTAAACTGTTAGTCAGATCCTACCTTGACAAACATCTCACTACCTTCAGTGAAGTCCAACCTTTACCAGACTCTCTCAGAAGTGCAGCATTTGACCTTCTTTGACAATACCTGTCTTCGAAGGTGAACTAATGTATGTTACTGAGGTGGCAGTATTTCCAAACAAGCCTTATTCTTCAATGCCAGCATCCTATCTATTGCTTAACATGAATGTACAGAGCTGCATAAACTGAATAATCTTTACCTTGTAGGACACTCATCTTTCTTATCAATGCATATCGTCTGTCCACGTCCATACCACTCTCCATCATAATAGAGTCTTCCTTCTTCAGATCTAGCGCTATGTAGATGCTTTTCTAATTTGACAGGTGCTAAAATGATCAATAAAAGTAACTTAATATTGGCTTGGCAGAAGTCAGTTAGATGTTTAAATACACTTTCATCAATTATTTACATAGAAAATACATTTTTCCATTATCAGAAGTAGCCTCTCTCTAAATAATTGCAAGAACTCAAGAAAATTAGAAGCAAGATACCTTCTTATTTCCAGTCAGATAAATTAGAAGTTATATTTCCAGTTTTAGATAGAAGTTCTCTTCCCCACAACCTTCATATCTGTGATATGAATTTTCCACAAATGGAGCAATGCAATATAGAGAAGACTTCAAATGGCAGAACCTGAAACCTCTTCATCAGCACATTACCACAACATGCAAGTAGTAATACATCACTAAAGAAATACACCACCTGCTTGCCTTCTCTCCCTTTTCTTCCTTACTCACCACCTCCAAGTATTTGATTTTACCCAGCATTAACGTGCTTCTCACCTCAGTGCCAAATATCAGTTAACACTCCTTTCCCATAGCTCTACTTTTTCAGAGTTGTAGCTTGCAGTGAACATCAGCATCCTTTAGGATACAACTCTAAGGTCCGGATGCTCTCAGTTTCCTGCCTCTTCTTGTGTAAACACTGGCATAGCTTGCTAATATTAATTGGCATCAGCCACTTTTAGAAGTCTAAATTTTTGTTGATAATTTTCTAGAATTTAGGTCTCAACACAATTATCAGCAATCGAGCTACAAGTATCAGCACTTGAGAGACAGGAAAGACAAAAGCCACACCTTCCAGCTACCTCACCCCATCCTCCATCAGTGTACCAGGGCTAAAATAAATATGATCTGCCTAGATGAAGTTTGCATCATTGCACACAGCAAGTTCTGTCTTGTGAAACCAGACAATGTTTACTTACGTTCTGGCTTTACTCTGTGTGGCCCCAGTGTAGCCATTGCCTTGAAACACAAAAGAAAATGAAGTTAGTCAGCAAGCGTAGTCTTGATACTTGCTTTTACATAAAAAACCCACAATCAGAACAAATCTAAAATAAAGCGCGTTCAACAGTGACACAGTAACTAAATAAACCAGCATTTTGAGGGTGAAAAAAATCACCTTCTTTAGTAAGTTTTGATTTCAAATAACTCAGGTTTTCTAAATTAAACCCTCAAAATTGCTGTTATGTAATTGTCGAGAAAATACAAAATTACATCAACTTATTCTGAAAAACAAAATGCCATATGAACAACCTACTCTTTGATTTATACTCTTAAGTGCACAAATTTTCTCTCATGCAAACACATCATATTAAAATACATTAAAAAAAAAAAGTCTACAAGTTTTTTGGGATTGCTTGTTTGCTTTCTGGTTGGTTTTTTTCTTTTATTATTTCCAGAAAAGACAAAATCCCCCGTAGATTCTGGGTTTGTTGCTATTGCTTAAAATCATGTAATCATGTTACACTACAGGAAACACACAGGAAAGCTATTTTGTGCTGTTCCTCTGACACAATAGGAAGAGAAAACTCATACAAGTTTTCACATAGGCATCACATTTTACTCCTCTTTTAGGAAATATGTACCAGTATAAAGCAGGATGGAAACTGACTCAAAGCCTTTTCCCACCAAGTTTTTGAATTTACATAAGTAGTTTGCTATTCCATAAGCTGGGAAGCACTAGGGTACTAGGGAAAATTTTCTGAACTGCAGGTGCAAGGCAAGGATAATGTTTCATTGCAGCAAGTTGCTTTAACAATATGACAAAGATCTGAAAAAGGCATTCTGCACTTAAAAGTTGGATTTAATTTTTCAAATACATCAATTGGTCAAACAAATTTATCTTCCTGTAAACCCCAATTCTCTTATAATCTGGGAAAAACACAGCGTTTCACTTTATACAAAAAAGTAAGTTATAAGGAGAGGTTGAAGCATAGAGATCTTCATAAAATAAACTATTTACTATGTGAAAACATACCATGTGATTTTTTTTTAAAAAAAATCTTAATTTGAAACAAAATCCTATCAAACTATCCTGTCATAGTTTCTACCCAATTATGCTAGACTATGAGAAACTAGATCCTCTTGACACAGGCTTTAGGCTCACTTTATCATGGAAAATGATGGACTACCCATTTTAGAGATAACCTCTTCCACCACTTTATTGGATTCCTCTGCATGATTTGGGTAGATTCAGAAAAAGTAGCACTAACATAGCTTGAACTGGAATGATTAGCTGACTACTGAAGAAATAAAAATCTATTTAGAGTTTTGATCACATAAGAAACACATTTACATATTTTTAAGAGACAAAAGAACTAGACAAGAACCAAAACAAAACCCACAGCCACTGTCATTCATCCTTTCATCTCACCTTCCTTATTGTTGTCCAGTCTTCAAGTATATCGAGGTCTTGTAACATATAAACTATATAGGGGCGTGGAAAGTTAGGGAAAACTCTTTTCAACAGCAATAATAAAAATACTCTAATGTTTGTAGAAAGATATTAATAGCCGTGTTCTGCCAATCTTTCACACAAAGAATACCTATGTGAAGTGAAAGCTCAGCAAAAATAAATGCATCTTTGAATTATGCAGCCTAGAAGTACACGTTAAAAACTATTAAAAGAGATAAGTAATAGTATGCAGCTATTCAGAGACTATTGGAGTTCAACTCAAGGATAAAATAAGAAATTGTGATACAACCATTCCATCCCTAACAGTTCCAAAAATCATTCTATTAGCAATACTACAAATTACAATTAAAATTCACTGTAATGTCAATATACCGCTGCAAGTCAGCATCTATACTAGCATCAGCTTTAAAAAAAAATCATTATTTTTACAGTATTCCGCATCATATTTCTTTGAGAGAAAAGTGTAGACAGCACCACATCTCTGAATACCAAATATCCAAAAAACAGGAAGTTGAAAGGGAAAGCCCCTTCCTTGAACTACCAACTGTAAAGGAGAAATTGTGTATTAGAACAATACGTGAACTTCAAAACAAAACTCCATATAGCATAGCTATTTCATTACAAGTCTTCAGTTTTTTACTTTTTAGTTTTTAAAAACTGTCTCCTAAAATGCCATATAAGACCTTTAACTTAGATTACATTTGAAATTTTAAGAATCTTTAGCCATTTTCAAATTTGTTTTCCTCTAAATATCAAAGAATTACAAACCAAAAGCCACATAAAATTTCTAGGTATTTGCTTTACATAGATCTGTACAAACTGACAAGTTCACAACTTGAAGTTCACAACAAGAAAATTGTAAGCAAAAACAGCAAATTAATTTACTTCACAACTGAAAGGATTTTCAGCCTTATGAATTGCCTTAAATTGCTGGGGTTTTACAGCTAATACTATGTTAATATCTTCTGACTGGAACGTATTCTAAAATGGCAAGGTATCTTATAATTCACAGAACCTGGTGCTATTTATATGGACATCCTGAAGACAAGGATGCCTCATAACTTAAGAAAATACACTTTCACACAACCTGGCACTGAAATTGCTAAGAGGAGTTAAGAAACTAATGAAACCACTAGCACATGCATTGATTAATACCACTTGGCTTTTAACTGGTGCTTAAAAACCACCTCTACTAAACTGAATTTATGACACATCCTACTAGAAGAACAGTCGTTATTAGAACAAATCATCCATCTGGGATGTGTTCCAGTAAATGACCCACCCTGAAGGAGGGTGTCCCAACAATGACAATTTTTTTCAAAAACTTCTTCCTTCCCACCTTCTCTTCACATTACAAAACCTTGCAGAAGTAGCAGGATTTTTTGCAGCAGCTTAGCAATAAAAGATGGCCTTTGTACCATATAATGTCAATACTTAGAAGTTGGGCTCTTTTAGGTAGTCTCCGTGATTCTGGCAACTTCTAAGCCATCACATCTCTATCCTATAAAAAAGTTAGGCTGCAGGTAGGGGTAGAGAGAACATTTGGTTTGCAAAGGCATCTCCTCTCTCTGGAGAAAGATGATACCGTCTCTTAAGTGTTATACCTTTAAAAGTTTCAACTGCACTGCATGTTTGTCAACAGCTATGAAGAAGTCACTGATGCAAAAATCTTAAATACTAGACTCGCTCTACAGGAACTCCAAACCCACAAACACCCACACACCCCAACCGTCTCAATTCTTGGAATGCTAAGTTTTTCATCAAAGAGGGTTCTAAAGTCTATAGAATTGTTAAGAAGTAATAAATTGAGGTAAAGATGTTCAGGTATGAGAAGCAAAGTTATACAGGAGTTATACAAGTTACACAAATCAAGTTATATTTTGCGAACATAATGCCTAACTTTTTTCTGCTTTTGCCTGTGGTTCTGTTTTTTGAAGAGTTAGAAAAATCAATTTTTAGAAATATTCTCTTTATGAAACTAGTAGCTGGATAAGAGAATCTTAATTTCAGTTTTCATAATGGGATGTGACAATGTGGTTTCTCTAATCTGAATTAGAATAACATCTGCCACACAAAAATCAATTTTGAGAATGTATTATCATTTCAACTTGTTATTAATGACATATGTAATAAGACAGAACTAGTGAACACTACTAGAAAGAACAATGATTTCAGTAAAAGGATATCTGATACAACAACAGGTTTTTTCTTATCTGGACTAAATGGATCCTTCCTTTTCTTCCTGGACTGCAGCTCATCATTCCATAATTCTGAAAAGACATAAGAACACGCTATGAATCACAACCCTTTACACATCTAGCGCTTTTTACAGCAGAAAACATTGTTCAAGAATGAAAACCAACACATTTTCTGGTGAGATGCTGCTTCTGAACAGAATGAAGGCATTACATGATTATGTAGTCATAGATTAATACTCTCAAAACACACAAGTGATGCTGACAATTACTAAACCAAAGTTTGCTTTAAGCTAAAATTCAGCCCCCCTGCCCAAAGTCTACAGCTGAATAGCATTCTACTGGATAACCTGAAACTCACCAGACATTCTATGTGTACAGTCAACTAAGCAGTAGCTACCAGAAGATGAAAAAAAACAAAAAAAAACAAACAAAAAAGAACCCCAACAACTTTGAATTTCCATCCACCTGAGGTAATGTCAATGCTATGCCTGTCTTCTTCAAGTCTTCTAATCTTCTCTTCTAGTTCACTTTGTACAGTATCATACAACAGAAGCTTTTCACTCTAAAAAAGCAAGAAATTACACATTTTTACATGATTAAGTTCTATCATCTGAATATATAAAACAACAACTTAAAGCCTCAGCAGAAGGAACGTCAGAGTAGATTTAGGTGAAATTTTTTCAGAAGCCATAAAGCATATGACATTTCCCTCTATCCACTTTTTTAGCACGAGATCGTAGCTCCTGAAAGACAGCACGCTCACTTGGCATGAGTGTAAATATGGTTATCAAATATCAGTACCAGGAATAACTAAGTATATAAAAGCATGCAGCTAGATCTTCCAAATAACTATTCAAATTTTGACACAAATTTTCCTTCTGGATAGCAAAGATTCATTCACAATGAATAACTGTAAAGTAGTGATCTCTATGCTATCTTTCATTACACATCAGAAAACCTAATGTTTTCATGGAAAGCTTTTTATTAAGCTGCCTCCAATATTAATAAACCTGTGGTAATTTCTAGAGAATTATCATCTATTACCACAGTATTTATAATTGTCTGTTTTCATAGATCTGAAAAATGCTTTCCCACAGAAGTAAGAATTTATTGAGCACACAAAATAATCTAGATAGCTTTAAGGTAGACAATTTTGCTTTCACAACTGTGAGAAGCACTTTAAAAGCACTGCTTTAGAAAAGTTAGCTAGTTTGTCCTTTTAAAATGCAATTTCTGATTCAAATAGATTAACATAACACCTTCAATGGTAGGTATATCATTAGCACTTTTTACGTACAAAGGCAACCAAAAACACTCTGATGAGAACTTTCTGCAACGTTTTGTGCAGTCTTCACTCTCTTCCCTCTCTAAGCATTTCAGAATGAGAAAATCAACTTTGTAGTAAACTGCTTGCACATTTCTTAAAACACGAGTAGGAAATACAACTGATTGTTACATTTTAAAGTTCTTTTTCACTGAGCAACACCTTTAACAACTCTGGTAAACAGATGACTTGGGCCTACTGAAAAAAACAGCTCACGCAGCACAAGTCACCGCATCTAGCTGTTTGCTACCATGTCTCTGCCAGAAGCTGCAGTCCCAAGAGCCAAGTCAGCAGATGTCTGCACTTCCACTGCCCCTGCCCATAGCACAGCATACTAACAGAAGCTTACCTTTACCAATGCTCAAGCTAGCATGCTGGAGTGAAGCAAAACAGTTGGGGAATATACAAAAACAAAGAACCCAGTTCTACTAAATGACTGTCATGTTTACCATTCCCTTCAAGTTACAAAGCATTTAAATTCCAAAGACCTCCTTTCATATATTTTTCAATCCCTCATTATAAAAAAAACATTTCCCGCGGAATTGAAAAGGTGGAAGCCTCTTACATATACCTGAAATGCCAAATGAGTGTTATCTGTTCTGAGACCATTTTAAAATTCCATTTTAAAATGAAACAGTGTTGGTGTTTAGACATCTGTTTTGCTTCAAGCACTTGGTGACAAATAAGGTGTGAAAAGCTGTTAAAGGCATCAGAGGCATGCTTGCTGAATGGTTATTTTCCAGTGGAATAGAGATTCTACAAGCAGCACTGCTGACTTTAAAGAGCTTTTCCCCCAAGAGACCCCTGTTGGATGAGGAATATTTGAATTCTGAAGGTTTCACAGCAGAAACATAATAGCAAAACAAGGGACAAGGACCACCATAAATATATAGCCAAAGCAAATCATTCAATCATGGATGAGAAACCCTGCGAGTCTTACAGGATTCTGTCCAACCTCAGGAGTATTCACAGGAGAGAAGGCAGTCAGTAATGAGTAGTCCTTCATTACACCTTGTTCGTTCCCAAGGCATCAAGAAAATAGAAAATTTTTTTTAAAAGTATGCATGCACATTCTTGCTTTATTGGTACAGTAGCAGCCACAGACTTCAGGAATATGGTGAACCACTCAGAAGAAAACACCTTTAAGTAACAGGGGGCCGAGGAGTACTATGATGCAAACCTCGGGATCTAAGCAGATACGTTACAGCACTGGACATACATGTACTTGAGTATTTGTACTACGGTATCCAGTATTTAGATGCTTAAACAGGAATGTTTGTGTTCAAGGAGAGAAATTTATTTTTCCTGTAACTGCTCCTGAAATGACAACTCTATCACTAGCTGTCCAAGGCATCTTAAAAAGATATTATTATTATCATTATTATTGCTGTTGTCATTGTTCAAATGTAAGGTGCTTTTTGCTAAAATTATGTCAGATATTTTAGTTACTGTTCTTGGTAATATTTTTAAAACAAAGGTAAAAAACCCAACATGTGGGAATCTATTAATAAGAACCTGTTAATGAAAAATAAGAAACTTTAGCTATACTTACATGCAAAGCCAAACTAATTTAAAGCTAATTTTTATACACTTTGAATAACCTCTTTCATAGGCTTAAATACCACAAGGCAATTGCATTCAAATGGCAAATAACAGCAATAATAAAAACATGCACTGAACTTGGAAAGCATGACACACAGTAAAATTAGATGAGATTAGTTATTGATGTAAAATAGCAGGCACAACCTCACAGTGCTGTCGAGAGGCTTGAATTTCACATTCATACTTGTTCTTCACAGATTCCAGACAAAGCTCTCTATAGATACCTGTAATCAGACAAATTACAGCAATATTACTTTCTTTAGCTAATCTCTGATTTCAGAATTCTCTTTTAAGACTGCCTGCAAGTCCCAAAACATGTACATACTGGAAAATATGGATATATTATATTAGGCATTTACAGCGGCTGGCTGCTTTACAGAGTAAAAATAAGAACAAGTAATCCCTTAATTCTGAAGATCTGAGGAAAAATAAATGCTCTTTTAACTTTTTCCCCTACCAGTTAACAAATTACACTAGCAGTCAGGCTAACTTTACAAAATAGGTCTATTTCACATTTCTGATCAAATTATCCTGGATATCCTCAGTTTTCAAATCCATCAAGTACCAAATGGCCTCTCCTATTTTCTAATTAGAGTTTTAAATAATGTTTTGGGATTTTTAAGTAGCTAGAAAATTGAATAAAAGAACAAGCTTTCACAAAATAATATTTGGAATAAGGCTTACTTTATAATGCATGACCTTAATAAATCACATCAATTAACAAGGCTCTGTTCTAGTCTTAGAAATAGCCACTTTGCGATACAAAGGATACTGCTTCTGAGTATCAGGAGCATTTCTTATACATTTCTGAAAATGCGTCTACTAAACAGACAGCTCAAAAAATCTGAAAGGTATCTGAAATGCAATATCTGGCAAGTATAGATATAACTTGATTTAATATATTCACTGCATTCAACACAAAATACTTAAATTGTTCCAGGTTACCGTCTTGAGGAGTTAAGTTTGCACACACGCTGGTGCTGTCTAGCAACTGAAGAACTTCCAAAACCAACTTCCCTTAGAATTCAGTTGACTATAAATGAATACAGTACAAGAGGAACAATACTGTTACCGGCAATTCCTCTGAAAAGCAAACCTCAAGTATAATGTCAATCATCTTTCTGCTATGAAGTCACTTTTGATCTAGAATTCAAAATGTTCTTTTCTTACATCAGTATGTTATGCTGGCTTTTTTTTTTTTTTTTTTTTTTTTTTGAATATTTATGGCTGACTGGCATATCTAGGTCTACCAATTTATAATCACTGCTCATTTGCCTGAAATTGAGAAGTATAGGTATGAATACTTCTAGAAGAAGCAGTTGTATTCCTGACTTGCTGAAATAGTCAAGATCCACGTTTTGTGTGAACACTGCTCAGTGCCTTAGAGAATAGAGCAACACAATTTTATTTTCTACTACAGATACAAATATATCCATAGCTTAGCTAAACACAGTTTAGCTTTTTTTTTCCCCCACCGCTTCCTCCCCTGTCTCACATAGATGTAGGTCCTTAATGGTGACCTGCTGGAGCTCAAGTCCTGCTACTACCCACTTCTGTCAAGGCTCTCAAACAATAAGAGCAAATAAGCCTGTTGTGCAGTTTCTTGCTTTCTCTGGAATAATTTTATCAATCTCATTGATTTGAGGACAAAAGGAAAAAAAAAAAACAATCCTGATTTCTAGACTCAACTTCAAAGAAACTTTGTAGTTTTCACCCTGGGCTCTTTTTACATTGGAGCATGGATCTTCAGTGCTGCTGAAGACAAATCAAGAGAAACTCTAATATTCTGCCTATCCACCTACATGAAAGCACTGACAGACAGCCATATTTAAAACTGAAAATCAAAAGTCTGGATTAAGTTTGCTTTTATATCAAACCTTCTGCGATGCCCAATCGTGCTACTTAGTCAAGTAAATTTGGGTTAAGATCTTAAAGCACAGAAAGTCTGGGTCACCAGCTGAGGAAAAGCATTATGGAGAAGACCAGGAGGGAGAGAAATGCAACAGACCAAAAGATTTCAAATTCTCCTCATAGACTGAAGTCAAAAGTACCAATGAAGACATACTGAGTCGCACTGAAGTAGCACCAGTATTATGAAAAGCATGAGCAGGCTTGCTGTCTTCCAGTTTGCCTGCGCCATGCTTCTGCTGAATTTCTTAGAAAAGATACTGGCATAGTTTCTCTGGCGAGAGAGATCATGACTGTCTGCCCTTTGGCTCTCTGACAGCCTGTGTTAGGTAACCCTTAGACAGCTGAATCACTCCTAAAGGAGTCAAGCTATAACATGAAAAGAATTCACAATAGGGAAGTACAGAACTTTGTCTTCCTATAATACCACAGTTCCATATGACTATATGGTTGTATCCCAGAAGAAGATAAAAGTTCTTGCCTGCTTCTTCTATGAGCATAAAAGCCCATGTTTTAATAATTAAAATGCAGCTTAGATAAATGCTGCTAAGGAGAAGAGTTTTCCTCCTTCCCCAGATGGAACAGGACGATGGGAGCAGAGGAGTAGAAGAGACGCAGACTCGAAGAGCAAGAAAAACATGATCATCTCGGACGATCTGGCAAGCACTTCGTAAGATAGCACCTACATATCACTTCATTTCAACAGTGACCAGTGTGCAGGCTTGATCCCAAATCTTCTGACTAATAAAAATTGCTACTGCTTTTCATTTTGTGCTTACTACACAAAGACGTTAAATGAAACATAAAAAACCTGTATTCTTATTGTTATGTTATCAGTCAACTTGTGCAAAGAAGTAAACAACCTGTACATTTTTACTTGAAAAATATTTTACAATTAAAACTATGGCACAGTAAAACACACTCCTTTAACAATTCTAAAGAAAAAGAAGATTGACCTTAAAATGCATAGCAAGTTTATACTGTTGAATCAGCAATACTCATTTTACATGCCTACCTGCCACCTTGGTTCGGATTTGCATATTTTCTTGTAAAGCTGCCAATGGTTCTAAATATTCAGGTGCTTTTCCAGCTATGACCTCTTGTAGTTTTGCATCCACTTGGCTTAATCTTTCTTTGTAAAGTCTGAAAATAATATAAAATAATAAAAATATGTATTTTATTTAAAATCAAACACAAGTTCAAAGAAATATTTTTAAAATAACTATTCTGCATCTCTTTGTTAATGTTATAGAACACTCACTGAAGCAAAGTTAAGATCTGTTATAATTCAAATTTTCCAATACACATTTTCTTTTTGAACAATAGTCCTCGTGTCTATTAAGCCTTTTTTGGAAAACACAAGCAGACAATCAGAAGTGTAGAAAGTAAAGATAAAATGAAATGTATCTCACCTCTAAGGAAGAAGAAAAAAAATTGCATGGCTGTTAATAGGATTTAGATGGAGTAGGAAGTGAATGAACATAGAAGAGGACAGGAAAGGGTGCTACAATACATAAGAACAATTGGGCTTACATCATGGGAGAGAAAGATAGACATTTTGCAGCTAGAAACACCCATTTGCTTTCGTGTTCACATACCTGCTCCTACCCTACCATAAACCAAGGAAAAACAGAGGCAGGCTCTTATTGAAGCAACACTCATTTCATCTCCTATGAAAAACCACATATTGCATACTATCACAAATATCACAGGATAATTTATAAGTGACATCTTCAATTTCTGCAAAAAGGAAGTGTATTTGAAATATTTTTATTTTACCTAAAATTCATTCCTTCTGTAAAGGCTGACATTTACTGACAGACAATGAAGAAATCTGCTTGCATTTTGAACAATTTAATATAATATCAATTATAAGTACTTCAATCGCAATAAAGCTCTACTCTTTGTGACTGATAACTTAAATATAGTGTTCAGTGGTAGAATCATTGTCCGCAACATAAGAAGGACATGGAGCCTTCTTGTTGGACCTGGACCTGTTGGAGCAAGTCCAACAAAGATGATCAGAGGGCTGGAGCACCTCTCCTATGAAGACAGACTGACAGGGTTGGGGTTGTTCAGCCCAGAGAAGAGAAGGCTCCAGGGAGACCATATGGCAGCCTTCCAGTACCTAAAGGGGGCCTGCAGGAAAGACGATGAGAGATTCCTTATCAGGGAGTGTAGCGACAGGACAAGGGATAACGGTTTTAAACTGAAAGAAGGTAGATTTAGATTAGCTGTTAGGAATAAATTCTTTACTGTGAGGGTGGTGAGGCACTGGAATAGGTTGCCCAGAGAAGCTGTGGATGCCCCATCCCTGGAAGCGTTCAAGGCCAGGTTGGATGGGGCTTTGAGCAACCTGGTCTAGTGGAAGATGTCCCTGCCCAGGGCAGGGGAACTGGAACTAGATGATCTTTAAGGTCCCTTCCAACTCTAACT
The DNA here is from genome assembly GCA_008711295.1 of Anarhynchus alexandrinus. Taxonomy (NCBI): domain Eukaryota; kingdom Metazoa; phylum Chordata; class Aves; order Charadriiformes; family Charadriidae; genus Anarhynchus; species Anarhynchus alexandrinus. Next base: position 5,103,254 of record VUYV01000001.1, read on the forward strand.
ATTCTTTGATTCTATGAATCATCAATATAACCAGCGTGTCCTGTTCTCATTTTTTACCTTGCACCTCACAATCAAAAGCTGTAGAACTAAGGCAAACATACAAACTCTCTTACGTGTTAAGAACACATCAGATGTTACCTGTTTATACAGATAAACATATCTTTATTATATCTGTTTACACAGATATAACAGATGTCTTTGGGAGAGGGACTTCTTTACCTGTTTAAAGTGCATAGGTTAAGTAATGAATTAGACAGGAGAAAGTTCATGTACACTGATACATGGAAAAAAAAAACCCTCCTCGAGAAATTCTTCCTGTTCATCTGCCACCAGCCTCCTCATCATTTTACTTTGATGACAACTCCATAGTTCAAGCATGTGTACCTAACCTAGCAATAGTCAGTGATCACATCCCTCCTTCTTATCTGCCAACTGTTAGTGTATTATACATGCAACCTGTCCTGCAGGCAACTGACACAGCCTGCAGCTGATCAAAACCCAATTTGCTGGACTGCACCCTTGATAAGCCTGCTATGCACATAATGGTTAACATGGAGCTACAGCAGAATTATTTAGCCAGAACATAAGCATGGGTGCACAGCACACATGAATGGGTGGGTGACCAACATTTGATGTGTAATCAACCAATGCTGTGTAAGCACCAAGTTCCAGCTACATCAGAGCAAGCAGTTATGGACTGGGTGCTACCAGCACTTGGTACCATGCAGCAATTGATGGACTAAAATTGTTTATTCAGTATTTTCAAACAGTGATTTCCCTAAAGTGGATAACTGCTATCAACCACTGTAAACCCTACTTATCTTACAGCATCCAAATTCAGCTTTCCTGAAAAGAAAGAGGACGCAGAAATCACTTTGTCATGTCTGCTATTGGTTGTGATTAAAGATCCCATTGTTTACGCATCTTTTTCTTTTTTACCAACTTTATCACCTCCCTACTCATGGCTGGTCCTCCCTATAATCCTTCTTCCATCATTCTCATGCTCCTTTCTCAGTACTCCCACCAGCACAGTTCTTCCAGCCCCTACAAACAGCCCAACCTCTCAATCAACCAGTGTCTACACAACACCTTCCTCCTCATATACCATAGCCTCACCACCTCCCAAACACCACTCGCAATCCCTAAATCCCCATGAAATACTTGTTTCATTCCTCCAAGACCACCCTCCTTCATATTCACTCCTTAAAGGTTTGTTTCCACAAACTGCTATCAGTCATTCAAGCTGTCCAACAGATGGAAGAGCAGGACTGAACTCAAAAGCTGGCAGTTTTCCAAATGCCAAACCAGTCAGTACCAACTGGCTCCAACACTCATCAGTTGGCTCCATTTCCCAGGTTGCTCCACGCTCAGCCCAAAGAAGAGCAGCAGGACAAACAGTCTTCTCTAGACACTGCAGCAAGAAACAGCTTGTTGGGCAATTCTTTGTAAGGCCCTATTAGATAGACCTCACAGTGTCCTGTTAGGCAAAGCAAGTTCTGTGTCTCAGTTCTGTGGTAGAAAGAACTGTTTCACAATAAAAACACACATCTGAAATGTAATGACAACTGACTAGATTTTCAATTAAAATATATGCCCAGGAATAGACAAGGTCTCCTCAAAGTTTCATTTGAGAGGTACCTAATTAAGTTAGTTGACAAATTATCACCAATTTAAATTGGAACAGATGAATCCAGCTTGTCTGAGCATATACGAAAAAGGCCAACTTAAAATACATACAGAAGACTGGGTCTAATACAAATAAGATTCATTTCTGAATAACTGTGGCTATTAATTTCATCTCTTCTGCTTACTAGGTCTTTACTACTGATGTAGATGTTATGCCAAACTAGACAGAAGTAACAGTATTTTCATTTTTTTTTAGTATTGGTATTTGGTTTGCAGTAACCAGAAGAAACTTTAATTGGTACCAACTACAAAACCTGCTCTGATACCCTGTGAAAAAACCCTAATTTCTTACTTAGCAAAGTCAGCTCTTGGGTCTGTCCCACATATATAAAAGGATATGAAAGATCTTGAGTAAATAAATAAATAAACAGAATCACAGATTTCCCTAAAATAACAATTCCTTGGTTCTGCTAGGGATTTTGATACAATAGACCCACACCAGCCCTTCACAGCAACAATGCTTCAAAATCACTCTTACAGCAAAACAGAAAATAAATAAATAAATACATAAAGGTATCCTGAAACAACTGCCTGCAAATAATTTCAGAACTCCCAATCCTCTTCCTTCTCCAAAAGTAGCATCCACATATACGAAAGACAAGAAACACCAGCTGCACACAATATTCTCATGGAATGGATTCCCAAATGAGGCACTTAAAACATTAAAATACTTACTGATCTTTAAGATCTGTAAATTGCTTTTCAAGATTGGACATTTCATCTAAACACTCCATTCTTCTTCTTTCACAGTCCTCATCATCCATTTCTAAGAATAAAAAGAAAGGTAATTTATTTTGAACAATGTAACAAATAAGCTGGGTATTTTGTTTCTAGTGAATTTGAAGCAAGCCTGAATTTTAGGCATAAATAGATTATCCATTATATTATTATCTTATAGCAGAATATGAGGAATCACTTGACATATAAACTAGAAAATAAGAAACTTCAGTGTAATTCTAGAAGAAACCCCATAAACAGCAGTTTTTCTTCCTCAAAACAGGAAACAACATCTCTGTAAGACTTGAAGAGGTTAAATTTCATGACTGATAATACAAAGTGTATCTAAGAATGCATGAAACAGAAAAACTAAACATTGTATATCACACCAGATGAAAGGCACCATTAAGCATGAAGAGTTACTAGCCACCACTGAAAATTCAAGTGTATCCTGAGTTAGTATGAGCAAAAGAAATCCTCGGACAGCAAGCACAGTTCAATGTTACATTTGTCATATAAAATTCAAGGATTTGTTTTATTAATATCCATTACTAAAAAAAAAAAAGTAACCCGGTTTTGAAAACAGGTTTCATCCTGTTCAATCAGGAGAGTTCTTTGAAGCCAAAATATTAATGTAGAAATATCTGTAGTTCACCTTAATGACCATTTAAATTACTGAATTTTTAATGAAACATTTCTTAACCTGCAAAGTCTAGAATTTTGCAGAAACTTGTTTTTATATGCTTTTATGCAGCAAGAGTAATTAACATTAAACTCCACAATTTTTGTTTTAATTTATATTCCTGATTTTTTTCTTAATTTACCTAGTGAACATAACTGTAAAGTATAATAAATACCCACTTCTTGGCAAAAAATTTTGCCACTTGCCATAGAGACATCTGATGTTACTAAACATCAGTTTTTACCTCCACTGCCTCTTCTTCGACTAGAAAATAGAAAAACCAAGCTGCAAAATTCTTGACTCTTTCCCATCCATCCCCCCAAAAAAATAAAAAAAGGCTTTGTTAAGCCATATTCAGAAGTCAGAGATGTCCTGAAACTGCTTTATACCAGCAGTACCTCCAGCAATTAGCTCTCTACAGTTATGGTACAACTGACCAGTTATCGAGCAGTAGGAGAAGACACAGAAGAAGGGATGGCCATGCAGTCAGGAACTGGGGCTGAACTGGTGCAAACAGGCCAGGTGTTTGGGAGGAGGGGCTGCCCTATGGAGTCCTTATCCATCCAAGCAGTTACCCTGTCAAGGAAAATCCTAACTCCTGACAGAAAGGCAAAGTAAGATCCTGAACCAAGCAGAGACAGCCTGGACTCACTCTTCCAGACCACAAAAAACTCTGAGCCTTTTGCTTCTTCCTCTCTCACAGTTTTCCAGCAGACCTGTTTAACAGCTTTATGCTGTCTCCTACACCAACTACAGAAAGCAGCGTGCAAGTCTTCATCCTTACTGTTTTGCAAAAGAGTATGGCAATTTGCAAAGGCAGTGAGGTGAAAGGAGTAGCTTCAGGGCCAGTGTAGCTACTTGGGAAGATCTGATTAACTCACATCTTCCACTCAGACCTCTCAGTGTATGAAGTTTTCTGCACATAGCTTCTTCCTGAAATCATCACAAGCTTTTAAGACTAAAAATTGCACTAGCCCTCTCTGCCTGGATATGAAGACTAGCAAGCAGTGGAGCAGTATTCATCTGTATTACAATGGTATCCACGAGTCCAAATCAAAGACCTACTGCAGTTTGTTACATTACAGTTAGTACAAGAAAAAAACCACAGCATGTACAGAGTTTTAAAACATGATATAACCTGAACTATTTGAAAGCAGAGTGAGAAAATTTAAAGACAGAACTTTAAAAAAATACATTGAATGCTTAGCGCACTGGGGAGGGTGGGGGAAGAGAGTATCAGGCTGTTAAGAGATAATATTTCATTTTAAAATATTGTTCTCAAAAGCAAGGCAGATCCTGAATCCCAGAATAAGGCTGAAAATCAGATTAAAGAGCAAAGTTTTATTTGGCTGCCCAACATAATACGCAAGCCAAAATTGGCTGGGCAACTTTCAACTTGGCCAGATTTAAGGAATGTGGCAGTCATATTACTCAAAGAGTTGTCTAAAGCATTTATGCGCCATAAAAGTAAAGCCTCTTTAAAATTTGAAGGCACCTCCCCATGAAGGCAGACAGGAACAAGCACTGGGATACCGATAGTTCTCCCACTTTATTCTCAGACTCAAATACATGTTTCAGATGTGTTCAGCTACGCTTTTGTTTCTAAGTATGTTTTAGTAAGGAAAGCACCCAGAAGCATTTCCTTAAATTAACAAGGATTTTATTGTTTGTGTATGTTTAGGGACTACAAACCAAAGAAAACAGATCAGAACTGTAACCCTGGCTGAGGATCAGTGCAACACCCACTGTTGGAGGGGAAAGGGGCTGCATCTTACATTTTAAACTTGCGTTGCAAGGAAACTATAATGCGTTGGTATCTGAGGGCACAGCTGACTCTCTTCTAGATACTGAAATAACACATAGCTCTCTCCAGTCTCCCCTCAGCTACGTATACGCTCAAAAGTCTTTGACTTTCTGCCTACAATTGTACAATTCATAAAACGATGAAGATTTTCAGAGTCCTGAAATATCTTTAATTCCCCAGTTATGGAACTTCTTCCCCACAGCCTTAAACAACATACAAATGGGGGAATATGCAGTACTGAAAAAGTAAGAGATTTTAGGATCAAATCTCATGTCTTTCCAGTTGAAAATTTACATCACTGGAGGTGGAAGATTCCTCATTTCATATTAAAACACTTGCTAGTAGGCCCATCCTGTCTCAACACTTCAGATTTCCCATAGAGTTTCATACTGCACAAAGTATTTAGGCTATTTTTAAACACTTTCAAAATCACAGTCATTCTTCTCCTACTATATTCAAGCAGTTCGACTCAGTAACTAGGGCAGCCTGGTTTAAAGACAAAAAACCTCATAGTACTTAAAATGTAACAGTGCCTAAAATAGCTCTTTTTAATAAGCTGTGGCCTATATTAAGTGCTCTAAAAATGGCCAAATTATCATCTGGGATGGTGAGCATATCTTGTGGCTTTTTTACCCATCCCTAATATGCTATTCTATATGCTGGTCAATAAAAACCCCTATACAAAATACATAACGTCAAAAGGAACGGGATAGAAACAGTGCCAGCTCTCAAGGGCAAGTTATGCTTCTTCTGACCACACCTTCTGTATTCTCAGGCATCTACTGGGGGAAAAAAAAAAAGGCAGAATGCAAGTAAAGCAAATGACAAATTTAACAAAAAAAATTCCTTTAAAATCATTTTTTCTCATTATTACTAATTTTAATTAAGACTTATTTCTTGCGGTGCTAATTATCTTATGTCTGTAGGAGCAATATGCTTTCATGGAGTATGTTCACATTTGTCAAGACACTGAGACAAGCATGTAATTTTCTTTAATCATCACTTTTTAAGTGCTCCCTTAAAAGCGTTTCTCTGTGGAATGCAATTGAAATTATCTGGAGAGCTTCTTGTATTGTTTTAAAGAAACATTCACAGACTACGTTCACTTAGAACACAATTCCCCCTTCCTCCCCACTAATCCCAGAAGAAACCCAGACAAGGGCAAGACAACAGAATTATTTGCCTTCCATAAAAATCAACTAAAGTGTCTTTGAGGACATGTAAACTTCAAAGTTTTCTTTAAAAATATCAATTAGCACAACTACAAATGGAAGCAAAGGCAAGTTTTGAAAAAGAGCAAGCTTCAAAGCTAGAACTAACAGAGACAATTCTCTCTTCACCAGAGCCAGTGAGTTGGAGGAGAGAAAGAGTTAAGTCTGCATCTGTTATACCAAGCTCCCTTCCTCACACAGAAAATGTCATTTTTTTAGACATACAGATTAGCTAGAGTAAGATACGAAGAAAGGGCATTCCCAGATGGCATCTAGCTACAACACAAACTGGAAAGCTAAGATGGACTAGTAAGTGGTGGTTATTATTGCACTGCTGCTCCTGGACTTCATCAAGGAGTCCTTCACAACCCTGTCTCTCACCCACCTACTGCCCAATAAGCCTGCATATTCCTCCTTTACACTCTCTCTACTTTCCCCTGAAAGATGCAACAAACTTCATCTATCAGAACTTCTTGAAAAGCTGTCTCCATGAATTTCTTATCCAAAATACAGTATTCCCTTTTTAGTCCATGTCCAATCCTGATAATAAAAGAATTGAAGCATTCTTTCATGAGTCACATCTGAAAGGAACATAGCAGGTTGCTGTGCAAACAAGGACATAATCAGACATGCTTTTCCAACTTAAAACATGATTAACTCCAGCTTCTTGCTCTGGTACCCTCACTCAATTTCACCTTTTTTCCAATACAACCACCAGCAGACAGAGATGCTACCTAGTTTAGGTTTCATCAGAACAACCCAAGACAGTTTGAGCACATTTTTCTGGCCTTGTTTTTCAATGGAATCACTTTGAGAGAACAGGGGTAAGGAAAGACTGATTAGCCTTCCTCGGTAGCAGATCTGTAATTTTATCAATAAATTCTCCACCTACAACAGCCCAACTGTTTATAAAAGCTGTGCACACATTCAAGTTTCAGTACAGCACAGCTTTGAAGTCAGTCCCATGACTGGTCCGGGTTATCAGACACCAGGTCAGTTTGTAGCAGTTTTGACGAACACAAACCAAGTTCTTTTGCTATCAAGTTAAACCCAAAGCTTCAAGTATTTCTCAAATGTGTTCCAACATCTATGGAGAACACAAGGGTTTGAAACAATGACTTGTCCTTCAGGCAGCTTCCAATCAAACATATTTAGTTCAGGCTACATAATCGGAAATAAATCCGAACCACTTTAGAGATGTGGGGGCCTCAGCACTATCGACTCAGAACTACTTATTCTCTATTCTGATTTTGCCAAATCAGTTGCTAATACAGACACAAATAAAATCACTATGTTTATGATAATTTTGCTGACTCTTTCAAGCCCATACCTGGATGTGGTCCACAGTTCACTGATTGAGGAGATCTCCTGTGTAGCATTGCATTAGACAACTGAAACAAGATCTTCCCTCTGATGAGGGAACAGCCCAGAACTAAAGAACTCCCTGCTCCAGGAAACCTCCTGTCTAAACCCGTGCAAATCATTAGTCCCAAATTCACCAAAACATGTAGGTGTCCAGTTAGCTGATTGAAGTTGGAGGCGTTTACATATTCTCACAAAACTACAATTTATGACTTCTGCTGCTATTGAGCTGCAGTCTATCTAACCACTGGTTTACATCATCCCAGTGCCTCCCATTTACATATCAGACTCTTCACTGAGACATTTTCACTAGCTACCTTTTTAATGTGTTATTTTTCTGACACCTTAGCATACAAAGATGCAACAAGCATTGAAGACAGTACAAGAAAGGGGACGAGAAAGCACAGTGTACCAGAAAGGGTGGGTAAGGATGAGGGGCAGGACAATGGCAGCCAGCAATCTGACAGCCATGGACCAGAAGCCTAACTTGTAAAATGGGGTTCAATCAGCAATACTTGCCAGCTCAAAGGCATGGGGGGGTGAGGGAGAAGAAGGAGAAAAAGGGGGAAAAAAACAACACCCAAAACACAAAGTTCTGTATAAACCATGGGCAGATTACCTGGATTTGTGGATTAACCAAGGCTTCTACTGGGGGATCAACTCTGGTGCAGAGTGAGTATTAACTCAGATCAAGGTCTAAGGGAGTGACTATACTCTCTCCCAGTACAGCAGCCACATGTTCCCAGCACTAGTAAAGTCTTCACCCTACTTCTTCAGGATCAGCTTTCATGTCTCTGTACCATACCTGTGGGGCTCCTGCACCTTGCCAGCCCATGCACAGCCCAGACAAGGGCTCCGCGAGTCTGCATGGAACCACCATAGAAGGGCTTTCCCTGAACTGCATCAGTCAGTGTGAATATAAAAGCCATAACATTCAAGATCTCCCAGACCTTTTAACAACAAAAATGAAGAATTAACTGTACATTGAGGACTTTAGCAAGCACAGATAAATCGATCACAAGCCAACATACGTACAAATATAATTTTACAGCTGCCTAATTTGTCTAGTTCACGGCATCCCACTCCTTCCACTGTGACAAGCCCAGCACTCATGCCACAGGTCAATGTGCTAGTACAGGCATGGGACAGGATCCCAGCAGACCACTCTAAATCATTTAAGCTGCCAGAAACACATGTTAGGACCACAGCTAACACTGAACACAGCTACTGTTTTTCAGCTAGCCCTTCTAGTGACAAAGATCCTGCTTATGGAGCTTACTTACTTATGGAGCCCCGGTGATTCCAAAGCAGCAGTGTATGCATCTGATGATCAGTATGTTTCCCAGTAAGTGACCATTTTATAACTTACCCGTTGTAGTTACAAGGGAAGTTTAAACAGAAGTTTGAACCTTCTTCTAACACAGTGGAAATTGAGCATAGAAAAAGTAACCCTTTTAAAGCTGGATTTCACCTACTAATATCATTTAAAATCTACAGTCCAGAGGAAGCTATGGAAAAAGGAAGGGATCTTCAACAGAGCAGAGGTTGAAACACTTTGCAAAAAGGCCAATGGTACTGACAGGGCTTCCAATGCCCCCTCAAAGGCAGGCCTCAAAATGTGCAATTGAAATTCACGATTTTGCATACGAGGAAGCACATACATATATATGAGTGCACACATATGTATGTATGTCAGCCTTTAAGTGCAGACCTCGGCGAGCCCCCCCCCTGCGGGCCATGCACTCAAGCCCAGCAGGGCACTACTCACAGCACCTACTCGGAGCGGCCCGGCCCGCCAAACCCGGGTGCCAGCCGGCTCCGGAGCGGGACTGCCATGCCCATGCGCCCCACCACGTCCCTCCCCCTCGGCCGGCGGCCCGGAGAGGAGCCGCGGGGCCGGGGCACGGGCTGGGCTGGGCTGGGCTGGGCCGGGC
>VUYV01000001.1:5112691-5135404 GCA_008711295.1 Anarhynchus alexandrinus
CTGGGCGCTGAGGGAACCGCCGCGGCGCCCCCCTCAGAGGCGCTGCCCTGCCGACGGCCGCGGTACCTGAGCTGTCCCCCTCCTCGGACACGGACGAGCTCTCGGTCTCCTCCTCCTCCGAGCTGCTGCCCTCGTTCTCCCCGTAGTCCACCTCCATCTCATCGTGGTTGTTCTCCTTCTTCTCCCGGGAATGGACCGGCATCGTCCCCGCTGCCGCCGCCGCCGACCCCTGGGACAGCCCTTCCCGCCGCCGCTCCGCCGCTGCCGCCGGCCCCTCTCGCCCCGCCCCTCCCCGCCTGCGCAGCCTACCCCGCTCGGCGCCCTCCGCGCCCGCTCATTGGTCGAGGCCCGCCAGCAGGTTGCGTTGGCCCGCGCGCGGGGCATTCTGGGAATTGTCGTCCGCCGGGAGCGGGGCGGGGGGAAGAGGGAGGCGCCGCTCGGCGGCCGTGGGGGGGATCGTGAGGGGAGCGAGGGTTTCCCGCGCCCCCTTCGCCGTCCCGGGGCTCTCACGGGACTGCTCGTCACTGAGAGGCCCCGTCGCGGTCAGGCAGAGTTAGGAGCGCGTCTCCCGCAGGTGGCCCCGGGCGGGGGGGTGGGCCTGCGGGGCCGGGGGTTCGACCGTTGCCGTGCCCTGACGGGAGCAGCGGAGGGAGGATGCGGCGCCTCACGTCTGCCCGCGCTGCCCGCCTGGCAACCCCGCACCCGGGTCACTGCCCAGCAGCTTTGTGCCCTGGCGAGTTGTCCCTTGCCGCCCGCCGCCTCCTGCTCTCCTTCCCCCTTGGGCTCCAGAGGACAGAGGTCCCTGCCAACAGCGGCCGCCCCGCCTGGAACTGTTTCTTCCCCATTTTCACATTCTGTGTTTTAACTTAAATCAGGCTCAACTCGGTCCCTAAAGCTGACAGGAACCGCTGAGCGCAGACACGAGAAGGGACTAAGCGGAGATGCTGGAACTTGTGCAGGGTTGGGGTAGTTTTTTTGGTATCAGTACTTTTTTGTTCATCTGCCAGTTGCTGTTAATTGTGCTGTGTGAGATGCACCGAATACAAATGGTGCTCACTGGAGCAAGCTGTCTCAACTGTCCCCTTGCTGTGAGGGGCTGATGAGCTTCACTTCAGGACGTGAGCATGCAGAGGGAAGTCTGGCAGCTATCCTCAAGAGTCATGAAATACACAGCTGTCCGTGGCCTGCAGGTGAGCGTGGGCAGTGTCTTTGGGGCGAAAGTGAACTCACTTGTACAGCAGAGGCTCACTTCTGAAGTCTGGGCCAGGTGAAGGAGCCGTTGAGAAGCAGTGTGTGCTTTAGTGATGCAATGTGCTGCTCCAGTGATGTTAAGGTTGTATTTGCCCAGCAGTAGCAGTCCTTCATATTGAGAGATCCAGGCTTAGTCACTCTTTGCAGTCCGGAAGGATGTTATATGTTGTGAGGCAGCTAATAACTTCTGAGCTTCCCCACAGACTTCTACCTCCATGGCAATAGCTGCCCACCTCACCCACAATAACCATCACTGTACGTTAGTCATTTCTTTTCTCCCACATCTCTGTATACCCAAAGCGACTAATTTCCCTGTATCACCAAGAGGAGCACATGTAGGTGTGCCACCACTCCACATAGAGAGAAACACTAGACAAAGTTAACCACTTCCCATCCTTCACTGTGCAAGCTCTGTCCCTTCTGTTTCTGTTGTCTCTGGCTTTGTAGCCACCTGGGGAACCAGCCAGAACCTGGCACGCTTTCCCCGTGCCCATGGCCATTTTTATGATTGGAAGTATAGGACAGGAAACATCTGTGATTCCTAAAAGGACTGCAGCGCACACAGGGGTGAGCCCTATCCCAGATCTGCAGCGGTAGACAGCTCTCATTGCCCAAGGCCTGCTTCTTTCTCCTGCCCCCGCTTCCCCCCAGCGCATTACCGGGACTCCCCGGCTCCCAGCAGCGCACGGCGGTGCCGGGGGAGGGTGGAGGAGGCCGCGGCCGCTCATGCTCCGCGCTGGTGGGCGGGCGCAGGGCCGCCAGACGGCGGCAGGAGCACGGCGGGACCCCGGACCGAGGGAGCCGGGCTGGGGTGGCGTTAATGGCTCCGGTTCTTAATTAGCGCAACAGCCACTGACTTTGTCCTCAGGTTTTCCCTGTCTAGAAATCGCTTGTGGGACCCCAAAATGTGGCTGGTTCACCTAGTTTTGAAAATTTACGGAGACAGTTAGCAAGGAACTGTGTTGTAAGTGGGTATTCCTTCCAGCTAATGGGGCGAAAGCGTTAGTAGGGGTGTCTGATGTTTAGATGGCTGAAAGGAGTTAGGAGGAGGCCTGAAACAAGAGCTGGAGACATCCTCAAAGAAAACCAGTGAATTTCGCAAACTGGATCTGAAATTTCTCTTCAGAGTTCCATAGGGATTTGACAAAAATAAACCAGAAATAAAAAAACATCTAACAATCCCGAATTCGAGTGTTGCTTTTGGGACTAGCAAGATAAAAAGACTAGAAATCAAACACTCTGGACTAGAAAAAACTTCTGGAAACCGTTGCAGGGAAAGGAATGGCAGGAAATCGGTAAACCTTTGACCTGATTGTAATTTCCTATCCAAACAGTTGGAACTAGGTCTAAAGGAGCTAAAAATAAGCCCCAGAAGGAAATCAAAGTTCCCATGCCACAGTGGAAATCAGCAACCAGGATGGGGAATAAGCCAGAAATTTTTTTAGTAGTACACGTTTTTACATGCTGCTTCTTTTCGATTTGTAGCCAGGAGAGGGGGAAGATTACCCAGCTAAAGCAATACAAATACCTACAGTCTTCAGGAGGAAAAAAAAGCTAGTTACTGGTTGAGGTTAACCTGACTGTCCAAATGGAGTGCTAGAAAAGCTAAGAGAAAAGGGTATTTCCAGCAGATATATATGGTGGCACAGTGCTAGTGGCAGTTTATAATTTGTTCCCAGAATCATGTATAAACCCTTAACATATAAACTGGCAACACCTCTCTTAATTGGCTATCTAGGGCACCAGATGTGTGCTAGAAGGAGGGGGGAAAGAAGACATTCTGGCTGGCTTACTAGAGGACTTGCAAAGATTTGTGTCTTACTGTGTGTACATATCAGCTAGGAATCCAGTCAGCTACCACAGGACCAGTTTGTAGATTGACCATTTTATCAAAGTAAGTGAAAGGAAGCAATAGGTGCCTACAAAGCTATGATTTTTTTCTGGATCATGACTTATACCCTTCATCAGAGTAAAATAGCCATTAAGAAGAAGGTGATTGTCATCATCCTCATCAGCTGGGCTCTGCATTTAATGGGGAAGTGGGGATTAACAGCTGGTATGTGGTATTTTTGAACAATTAGAAAGAGACATAGTCCGTTATCAGGGATAGTTGGCAACAATGTAAAATTTGAAACTGGCAATTCTGTTGAAAGCTGGGACTGAAAAAAATTTGGACATGATAACAGTCATAAATAAAACACTGGCCAGCACAGACCTTGACAGTCTGTGATGGTGAAAGCTCCTTTCCCAGTTTGGGAAAGAGAGAGATAATTGAAGACGGGAACTCACACAGACAAAGAGGAAAAGCTTGGAGATGCAGGCATCTGCTTCCTAGGACTTAATGTGGGCACTTAAGACAATAATCTGTATCTGGCTATTGAATCACATCTGTGAAACACACAGCAAAGTGTAACCTGGCACAAGCATGGTGGCTGTTAGACCAGACATCTTTAGAAAACGCTAGGAAGCAGAGCTGTAATCTTACACCTAATTTGTTGAATGGAGACACTGAGTGGAAACATGTATCACTCTAGAATCCGAAAAGCAGTTACTAGCTTTCTGATTATCAACCTGATTGCCAGCTTTTGTTGTAGTAACTGCATAGTAACTGAATATTTCTGACAAGAAGAAGATTGTAAAGAGAGAGGCCAAAGATATATAATGTGAGTCAGTAGGATACAGGTACAGATGAAACCAAGGAGAAGCGAGGACGAAAGAGTTTTTGCTGTGTTTGGTCCAATATAGTGCACTACATTTTAATAAGTTTGAAATGTCTTCTCATTAGGAGGTTCTCCCAGTTCAAAGATGTGGTTTGTCTTGGATTGGTCATCACGTGTTTGTGGGGGGCGAGGTCCTCCAAAGGGGACAGGACATCAACATATTAGCCAGGTCTTGTCAGTATGTGTCATTAACAATGAAAGAAGAATCATGAGAGAAATTTATCTGGAAGATGCATGCGAGGTTTTTGTCAGTTCTTGGGCCTTACTTGTATGGGTTAAGAAAGAAGTGGTAGCACTGGGGTGTTTGTGAACTCTGGCAAACCAAATTACGTCACTTGAAATAGTTTTTATCCAGTATCACAAAGAAATGATACACTGGATGCTCTATCAAATTAAATCTGATTCTTCACTCTCAATTTCAAAGTGCAATATTAGGAGGTGCGTCACAAGAACACCGAAAAGACTATTTTCCCTGCAGGACAAGGTCAGCAGCAAGTTAAAGTAGCAGTCACGGTGTGCAAGCTACTAGCTATGTTTGAAGGCTATTGGATCATGTTCATCCCTCAGCTAGTATATTATCTAGGTAAGATATTCTGGTATATGCTGCAAATGGTATAAAGCAAGCTTAAAACTAATCTAAATAAACTCAAAGAGATATGACCTACTTTTAAAAGATCCTGCTTACTCCTGCAGGTGAGATAAAGGAGAGATCGGGGGCAAAATATTTCCTTTGATAAAAAGGAAATAATCTGTGCAAAATTTGGTCTCCCCTAGAGGCTGGCAGACATGCAGGATTTCTGCAGGGCTTTTCTGTTCTGGAAGTTCTTTTGTGGGTTTGTCAATATTGCAAAACTATTTCATAAGTTGGGGAAGAAATAGAAAACATCTCAGTGGTTGAGAGAGTGTGTTTGAGCACTTTCGGTTAAAAAAAAAGTTGTTGTAACTGCCACTGTATCAGTGTATGCACATTTCAAAACCTCTTTCATATCAGATATGGGTGCTACTGCTTATATTAGAACTCAAACATTGTGAGTTGGAGGTGACTTTGCACAGCAAAAGTCTAAATTCTTTGGCACCAATGGACAGGAGTTAGTAATGGTTACATCGGTTGAAAATAACTTTCAAGGTTATGAAAGTTTCTCGTCATCATAGCCCATATATCCCTTCTGCTCTTTGAGCATGGCTGACATAATCCTAGAGTGTTAAGAAAACAAAACTTAGGTAATGATTGTGAGGCTGGTTTTGGTTTGGGGGTTTTTCACTTGCACTCTCCCTCCCACTTTTGAAGCCATTGTCTAATTTAGATCTAATTTTACATGACAGCACAAGTGCTAAAGACACCAAATTTCTATGTGTTTTGTGAAATGCTGTCTGGAACAAAGAACACTTATTAATGTCCCACAGAGGGAGATATGCAACTTAGTTTTTACCCTTCCAAGAGAGAGCAGTCAGCTCACTGACCTGTATACACATAGTTAAGACTGAACTGCAGTCGGGCCTCTTGCCCATCTCAAATAGGTAGGGGAGGACTAAGCAAAGGAAGGTTTATGGTTGTGGGAGGAGGTGACTCATGGCATTCATTGGCTAGCGTACAAATTCAGAGGAAATCTGGCTTCACTAATTCTGTAGCTCATGGAAAAATGTATTCAAGCTTGGGATCTTTGGTGGTTGGAAAGACTGCAGTGTTCTGACTTTGTACCAAATGCTCATGCAAAGGTATTAACCCTGATACACTGCTTAACAAAAAAGAAAAACAAAACAACAAACAATAAAGCAAGAATTTGCTGCTCAGGATAGTATAAGCTCATGAAGAGCTCTTTCCCTTAATTACAGAAGCATACAGATTTTGGATTTCATCTGTGAGATATGGCATTGTGCAAATGAAACGGGAATTTCTAGGTTTTTGCACAGGAACAGGATTCTGTTGAAGGAAAAGCTAGCTTTTCCATTATCCTCATATTAGAAATATCTTACAGGATCCTGATATTTGAAACCTTAGGTCAAAGTGGCCAACATCTCCAGTATTGATATGTTACACTACAGTACTAAACCATACAGAAACCTGGTTTTGACTATTCAAACCTTAAGTACCTAGGTTTGGGGGTCTTTTTCGCAAAATAAATAGTTGCCAATTAAGTTACCTAAAAATTTATTACTCAGAATGGTTCCCAAACAGGAATACTGTAGCACAGGCAAAGTCATATACCCAGAGGATTACAACACACCATCCTAATGCCCAGGGTGCAATTTAGAGAGGCGTCTTTCTCAAAAGCAAGACAACCCCCACAGGAAGGAAACTGTGGAGGGTAGTATAGAAAAGTAGAAATAGGAGTACTTTGAGAAAAGCCTCAAAGGGATCAGCTGTTGAGCTAAATATGAAGAGACGAGAAGCAGTGGAACACTTTTTTAAAAATGCTTTTAAATTTACTGTTTTTTCTTGAAGGACCATGTGGGCAAATAGCTCTTCAGTGGAATATAAGCACACACCTCCAAGGAATCAGGTTTAAGACTCATGTTAGCTACCTGAAAGATGGGAAATAATTAGTGAAATTCTGACTAATTTTAACTCACTTTTAAGTAGGTACCTTAATGTGGTGTAAATATTAGTAAAGCAGGTGTTCCAGGAACTTGGATTTCTGGAGGCAGATGCAAGAATCCAAAACATAATCTATACATTTGAAATGTGAACTGTTGAACCAGGCTAGAACTGAAGGGTTCGTGCTCTCTTTGATATACCAAAAAAATACTTGTATGTTTTTTGAAGTACTTGGCAATAGCTGAATTCTTTGGAAATCACAAATCCTAGATGAATTGTGAGAAGTTAATTGATGTATGAATGTGACCCAGTTGCCCCCACTACTTTGAGTGTGCTATGGGGCCCTGTAGAGAGAGTTAAAAGGAGAAGAAAGTTCTGCAGCACTTATTTGTCTACCCTACTCCTTTAAAAGTTTATTTAAATTTACTTATGGGGGTCCCCTCATGGCTGGACAAAAATATTTGAAAAGTTCTTTCTTCAAAGTGGAAATGCAAAGAATTGGGTACAGTAATAGCCGCCTGGAATGCAGCAGAACCTAACCCCTCCCTAACTAATCCTGCTATTTTCTAACCTTGTCCTTCATGCATAATCAAAGGCGTCGAAGTCACATGCTTCGAAGTCAAGCCTTTGCAAGATCACGGCTTTCACTGTGCATAGAACATGTCCTTCCTGTCTGGTGTGCTCTGCACAAGGAGATTCTCTGTAGAAGCCATTATTATCTTGCTTAACACCACTCCCTCCTGTCATTTAATATTTTCGTGAGGTCTTACTCTGTTTATTATTTTTAAGCTCTGTCTTGAGTCGAAAACCTAAAAAATACCAGAAAAGCAAGCAAATTCTCCAAAGAAATCTTTTAAAGATTGTCAAAATAGAAAAATGTGCTTAGAATTAATGAAATTTAGAAAACAAAGCACATAAATCAATGAGATCCTAGAAAGGTAAAATGTACTGCGTTACGGTGAAATAAATTATTGTAATTCTAGCTATTACCTAGCGTTGCTATTCTTCAGGTCTCATTTATGCAGATGGTAGAATATGAGGTGCTTTGGGGCAGACCACATAGGTGGGCAGATGACACTGACTCCCTCACTGATGCCCCGCTGACTAAATCCCACTGCCCTCGTGCTTGTAATGTTAACTGTTATTAGTCGTGCATTTAAATACCGAGGTTATGTTATTTATGTAAGAGGTACGTAAATGTTGGCAACTCTTACAATTTTATAACAAGTCTCAAATAGTTAAATATTGCCAATATTAAAAACTCCAGCTGTTGTAATCAGACTCTTAGCTGAGGGAACTGGATTTCCTCAATGCAAAACTGAGCACTAGGGACTATTTAAAAATGTCCAAGCAGAGACACTGGAAATCATGAGTCTTAAATGACACAACAGCACATGTCGATTGAAAAGTCCCAAGAATTCTCTATTTCATAAACATCACGATTGTAAACTAATGTCAGGCTTTTTGGAGAAACATTGGGCTTTTTCAATATTATTAATTCAGCCCTCAGCAGCAGAGTTTATATGGCACCTCGCACATATCCCTGGCTGTTGTTGCGGGCCTCGCTGGTGAGGCAGTGTGTGGACTGGGACAAAAGCGGGCTCTCGACACCGCTTCTGCCTTTGCTGTAGGAGCGGTGTGGTGGTGACCATCCTATGGAGCACCGAAGAAATGAGGCCACCCCAGACCGTCACGCTGGACCCAGCCACACCTGATGGTTGAGGTCTCGACGGCAGCGCTGCAGCTGAAGGCGCAGGCAGTGAAACCGGGAAGAAGCGACCCCGGGCGAGGAGTTGGAGCGCTTGGAGGAGCGGTGTGGCAAGAGGAACTGCGGGAGACAGCGCTGCCGCCTGCACCGCTGAGGCCGGAGTGACGGTCTGGAGTCGCTGCCCGGGTGGATGCGGTCCCCGCCTGGGTTTTATTTCCTTACTCCCCACGGGATTCCGCCCTTACCTCGCTACGCTTCAGTGCCTCTGTACAGCCAGAGGCAGCTGCATAACGGGACAACTTTGTATTTTACTGATAAACGGCTGAAGTACAGCTTCCCTCACCCGCCGCTGTTGCCCAGCAGCTCAGAGGATCCTGCGGAGAGCCCCGACCTGTCGTGCTCCGGTGCCCGCTCTCCATCCTCTGCCAAGGAGGCCCCGCAAAGCCCCGGGCAGACAGGAGGGAGGGAGGAGCCCCGCCCGTCCGTCCGTCCGTCCGTCCGCCGCGCCTCGGAGGTGCGCTGGGGAGCGCCGGCCGTGACGTCACGGCGCGGTTGCCATAGGGACGCCTGGGGTCGCACCTGACGGCTGTCGTGAAGCAGCGGGAGGAGAACGAGGGAAGGAGGAAGGGGGAGTTCTAGGCCCGGCCCGGCCCGGCCCCCCCGCCCCGGGCCCGCGGGGAGTTGGCTTCGCGCCGCGCCCCTCCACCCCCGCCGCATCGGAGCCGGAGCCAGGAGGAGGCGGCGCTGCCGCCGCCGCTGGCTATGTAGGGGCCCCGGTGCGGGCGGATCCGGAGGCCGCTGTCCGCCTCTGGAGCGCGGCGCCGGGGCCGGGGCCGGGGCCGGGCCCGGCGGGATGTTCTCCAAGAAGCCGCACGGGGACGTGCGGAAATCCACGCAGAAGGTGCTGGACACCCGCAAGGACCCGCTCACCCGCCTCAAGCACCTGCGCGTCCTCATCGGTGAGGCGGCCGGGAGGGAGGGAGGGAGCGGGTGGGTCAGCGGGGGGCCACGGCCCGCGGTCCGTCCGGCTGCCGGCCCCGAGTCCCGGCGTAGGAAGCACCGGGAACTTAAAGGGACCGGCTGGGCGCCGGGGCGGGATGCGGGCTCGGGGTTCTGCTGCGGCGAGAGACCCCAGCCGGTCCGGCCTCCCTTCGGCACGGCGGCGGAGGGAGGGCCCCGCGCCCGGCATCGCGGGGCCGCGGCGGCGGCGGGGCTCCGGCTGCGTGCCGGGGGCCGCTTCGCTCCCCGCTGTTGGGCTGAGGCACGGACGTTTCCACCGCGCTTGAAGGTGGAATTAATTTGGCAACTGCGGGTGGAGGCGAAAAGCTGGTGTGCTTCCCCCGTGAATTATTCTCTTAGAGCTACATAAACGCTGCTAACTCGGCACGCTTGAATAGAAGTGGCTGCTGAGCCCTAATGGTGCCTGTGACTCCCTAATCCATTTCCCCCGAATGCTTACAGTAACAACTTTTGTTCGTGTATGTTTTCAAGGTAAGAGCTACAACAATAAGTGCTCACTAGAGTAGATGTAGATGAGCATTCGTACAGCTAGCCCGAAAGCACTTTTGGTTTGCCAGTTGGTCAAGGAGGGAACATGAGCACTTAAGTACTGCCGCAGCTCTGTGTCAGCAGCTGTTTAACCTGACCAGTGAATTAGGTAATTATTGCATATAATCACGATTTCTAATGAAAAAACAGTGGGAAAAAACCCAGAGTTAAGCATTCCAAAATGTCTGTTTGTTGTATGTGTAAAAACTGAAGTCATTGTCATCAAGTTGTCCTTGAAAAAAGAAGTTTGCTCCGGAGCGTCTTTTGGGCCCTTCAGTTCTGTAAATGCATGTGTTGCTTCTGACAGTTTTATCAACGCATGAGCAGGGCTGGGTCAAGGGCAACTGCATTCTGTATTTAGCACAGAGTACTGAATGGATTATTTTGGGTTCTGCCCACAGTCTGGGGTATTTAAGTCCCTTATCCGTGGCCTCCAAAGCTGGATTCTTTCCTTTCAAAGGAAAACAGTTACTGCCCCCCTTTTTCTTTTGTATTGGTGTTTGAAGGGGCAGGTGTTCCCCTGTCATGGAATCTGCTGCTGCATGGACTTACTTTCTGCAACATAATAATTATTTAGACTTTTGAAATGGAGAATAAATGGGTAGCTAGCTATCCCAGACACTTCAGTAGTCAGATGTTAGTAGTCAGATGTATCCTCTTGCCTCACTCAGAATGTTGCCGCTCTTCTTAACTAGCAGTAGTGAGCCAGTTGTGGCTTGCTTCATGTTGACTTCTATTTATTTTTAGCTACTTCATCAGTTGAAACCTAAGAGGAAAGAACATTATAAAGAAACTAAGTACCTCTCTGAATTTAGGTTTCCTGGCTAAAGATGTTGAATATTTCTAGTTTTGCTTTAGTCTGCAAAACAATCTGTGTGATTTTGATCCAGTCTGTTCTAGATTTGATATTACTGTTGGTTGTTTTTTATTTACAAGATTTTCCTTCAGCTTTGTTAATACTTGGATGCATTCTGTAAGATGCAATCCACGAGCTCTGTGTCAAGCAGACATTCTTATCTAATCTAAGGTTTCTGCTTACTGGCTGTAGGACAGACTAAATCTGCCGGGGCATGTTTTCCTGTGGTGGCCATTCCCCTTCTCCCCCCGGCACATGCGTATATCTCAGCTCATGCATGTCCTATCTCTGAGTTTGGGAGAATATAGTATGTGACTGCATAAATAGGGAAAGGTATAACAGTACTCTTCAGCTTGTCTGTCTTAGATGCATCTACAAGATTTTGTCATTATGCAGTTATTCGTAGATGCATGAGGTACAAAAACAGGGTCTTTTTTGGGGCAGGGGAAGTAGAATATTTCTCTACGTATTCCTACTGTAGTGCGAGAGAAGCATATAGCAGATTATTTGAAGTCTGTCTTCTGCTGTGATCACCTCCTTGCTTTATTCCTTAAATTTCTCTGCTCCCTGAACTGGCTTTCAAAGCATAAGCTGTATGCCCTTTCTTCTGCAATTGCTTCTTTGACTCATCTGCAGGACCAGATTAAAAAAATAATGTGGCCACATAAGATAGACTGCTACCTGAGGTGGCTTCGCAGGCGGCACCATCCTGCAGCTTGAGCAGCACAGAGCTGCATTTTCCTGTTTATCTTTTTTCTTCAGTGACAACTCCCCCGGCATAATAATTGGCATGTTTCCACGTGCTCAGGGGAGCCAAGATAGTTATTGCCAACAGACTAGCCAAGGCAAGAAGGGAGGAAATCTCAGTTCAGCTCTGTTCAGCATCTTTATGAATGAAAAATGATTTGTCTTGTTTATTGCTCTTAGCCGCTGCTTATTGGAGACTAAAAGATTATCCAGAAGAGAATTCTCTCCTGTTCCGTACCCAGGAGAAGGAGAGAATTTTCTCTTGTTCTTAAACTTAAAATCCTTTCAGCAGCTCTGCAAGGTGTATTGGACCAGAGCTAATTTTTTTTTGCTGTACCTTTTAGTCTTTGGTTCACCAATGATACCCTGAAGCGTGGCCTTGGATTCTTGGTTAAGACTTGAGGGGAGGAAAGGGAGTAGTAGTTCGTTTTCCCTCTATTTTATGATGACATCCGAAACAGCAGTTCTCCAGTAAGCTAAAATAATAAAACAGTCGTAAAAAGGGGCAGAATACTTGTGAACTGTAGACTGCTGGTTGTCTATTAGCCAAAGAGGAGAAATCTAAAAAATTTCGTTATGGTAAAAGATTGATAGTTGGATCCTGCAAGGCAATGGTACAAGTCAGGAATGATCAAAAAAATATTTAAGATATTATTAATGTGGTTATTAGTAAAGACCAGAAGAGACTGAACAATTTCAGAGAATCTGATATGAAGCTAAGTGAAGGGACAGCACAAAGGCAAGTGACATTTAGTTTTAACAAATTAAAAGTACTGTATGTTAGATGGAATTATGTAAATGCTTTTCACAAGGTAACTTAGAATGCAGTGAGTTGCATCATTTCAGGAAAAAGCATCTTGTCATTAGTGACAGCTAAGTTTAAATTTAGTAAAAAAAGCACATTAGTCTGATTGCATAAGGAATATAGAAAATTTTGTGTCTTTGTAAAACAGTGGTGTACCGTTACATCAAATATCATTGCAGCTTTAGTAGTCTTATTGCTATAGTCAGTGTATAGAAGCTTTAGAGATGGGAATGTCTTGGATGAGAGTAAAACTTTAATGTGAAAAGACATTGAAAGCCTTGGAATACCTTTCTGTAGGGGCAAATACTGAAAAATATTTCCTGGTCTTTTCATATATGTTTACAGAAAGTCTGTTAAGGCCTACCAAATTTGAAGTTACAGTAAAAGATTTCTGGCTTGGGAACTTCCTGACCGCTAGACTAACTATTAGTTATAGACATACTGGGGGGAATGTAGTTGTGTATTTTTTTGCTGAAGCTCTTCTGTAGGTAACTGCTCTTTGCCACTTCACTCCAGTGTCCTGTCTCTGGTTCGTTCTGTGCTCCACTTCAGTATGGCTCTATTCAGCCTTTTTCGTAAGTGAGGAACCAAGGAAAAGTCAGTGAAATTCAGGTGACCAATTCAGAATTGATTAAATTATTTGTTAAAGTAAATATAATATGTGACCAATTTATTACAGGCATAAGGTTTTTTAATAGAGGTTAAATCCTTTAGGAGACCTCCAAGTAGTAATAAATATTATTATCACTAAAAAATGCTAAGATAAATTGGAAAGCGGTTGAAGTCTCGTATCATGGAACATCTGAGTCTGTGAGTGAAGGTAATCTGCTTTTCATTGTTTTCCTGCTGCTGTATTTTTTCTTGAAACAGCTGGAACTATCTGCTTTAGGAGATTTGATTCCTTTTAGGTGTATTAATGTCTTCCTGTAGGGAAGTGTTCATTCCACCCCCACCCCCCCTTTTTTTTTCTTCTTCTTAGTTCTGGGAAGCACCTTTAAGTTTCATACAGTTCCCTAGTGCTATCTTGGTCAGTATTGTGACTCTGTATCAAACTATTCTTCTGTCTTGTTTCTGAATGCTGGAGGGGCTGTAACAGTTTTGTTTACTGTGAGCTACTGCGGTGGTTAAGGTGTACCAACCATGACCAGGAAAGTCTAATGGGATTCCCTTGTGGTCTGTATGGCAGTGGCTCAGCCTTGTCAGAAGCGAGGCCCTGCTGTAAGGAAGGCTGCAGTTAGTGCAGGTGGGATCACTGAGACTTTTCCAGTAGGTGGAAGTGGAGGCACATAGTGTAACTTATGGAATTAGGTATTGCCTGCAGAACGAAGCCTGTGGTTTTCCAGAAAAATATTTATTTTTAGCAGTCCCTAGTGAATTAGCAGCTAGTTGCAATTTTTAGGATTGTTCAGAGGGAATGTCATGGAAATAATGCATTGTTCTTATAATCAGTGTTGCACTATTTAGTTTCATGTTGAAGTCTGATTAAAATTCTATGGTTTGAAAATGGTAGTTGATAAAAGGTTTGTTCTAATAATCCTTCAAGCATCAGATCATGCTTGATTTGTCCTTTTGTTAAAACAGTGCTTTGAGAACTCTGTAAATAATTAAGGTAGCTAGATATGTGACACTTTCATAACGTCATACCTTAACAATATTGACTTCTTGTTTTGTTCTGGTTTTGATATCAAGTATGTTGCTGCTACCTGTTGCATTTGTAGTTTCAGTCAGAATTTGTAAATACATGTATTTAAAAAAAAAAAGCTATCCCCCCTGAATATTTAATGATGTCTGCATAATCTTACTGTGTGCAAGCAAGTCAAATGAGTATACTTGGTTTAAGTTTTACTTTTAGGGCTGAATTCTTAAGAGATTTTTTTTTTCCCCTTTTTCATGTTTTTCTAGAGTAGGAGTTGCAGGCCTGTAATCTGTTACTCCAGAGTAAAGGAAAAAGGAATATATTATTTCTCAAATTATTTTATTTGCATCTGATATCTGCTTGTATCTCTGGAACCATGGAGAGAATGCTTGTAAAACATAATGCTAAGAGAACAGAGTATTTGAAATGTGGGGCATTTTTTTGTTGTTATTCCTGGTGGTTGGTTAGTGCTTGACATCTCACGTAAGTGATCTCTGAAAGGGAAAAGTCAAGCTATACTGGGCAGAATGAAATAGGCTGCATTGGACATCTGTTCTGATATATTGTTTAATATTAAACAATATACTTAAGCAGAGATTGCATTTGCCTAAAGGGATTTTAATTTAAGAAATCTATTTCACTGGCAGTCAGCCCTAATGCTTCAGCTGGATGCCATTCATTGGTGTTGCATATTGTCAACATCGCTCATTATAATATCACTTATATACTGTAATAAATGAAAAATGTTTTACGGTTGTTAAAGTGAGAGGCGAGTGAGAAGCTACAGCAAAACTAGCTGCCTGGAATTTTCTTTGGAGATAGCTGTTCCAGAAGTTTCTGTGGATGTGCAAAGCTGTATTATTTTTGGCAAACGTTGTAGATATTTTTATAATTTTTTTTTTCTTTCCTGGTAACTCTAACTGCAGAGGACATGTCACTGCTGTAATTCATGGATTTGGCTGTGGGTTCAGTACAGTTTAAGAAATTAGACTGGATGTTCCGTCAGTCTTGACTTAACCCTGCACCCATTCTGCTCTGTTTTGGCCAGGAGAAAAGGGGGAAGAATTCCTTTGCTTTAGGACTTTGACTAATGGCACGCTCGACTTGCAGAGAGCGGCAGTGGGCAGTGCTGCTGGTCTGCGAGGGTAGGGGCTGGAGCGGGATCAAAGCCCCGGGCTAGACAGAGGGGCGGCTCTGACCTGCTGGGTGCCGAGGAAAGGTCTCTGTGGGTTTAGCTTGTGCCAGTTCAGAATGGAAATAAGTACATTACTCCGGAAGTGTTTGAAGTTGCTTAAATAAAAGCTTAAGTTCTGGAACACGCCTGAGTTGGTACGGAAGCATTTTTTAAAAGTTTACTAGTGTAACTCCTCTGGAGCCTGCACGCAACCTGAAAGAATTAGCTTGGAGAGCTGTCAGCTGCTTCTGCTCATTCCTGGAGAGCACTGGTGTTGAAATTTGTAACAGTTTGTATGTAGATGAAGTTCGCTGGTGCTGATAACTTGCCTATTCATTTGTGATTTTCTTTTTTTTTTTTTCTTGTATGTTTGCATCTAAGAGATGGTGATCAGGCAAGTTCAGACTTGTCTGATGCAAAATAGAAGTCCATTAAAAGATTTCTTGAAATGTGCTCCTTTCAAAAGCCTCAAGAATATTTTCTTCGACAAAATTACCTTTAAAAAAAATTAAATTGTTTTTGTTAAATAGCTGTTAGTGATCTGAAACAGTAATGGCCAATGTGAAGCCCTTGTTTAATAAATTTGCATTTGTAGCTCCCTATTTGAAACTGTGGTTTGTTATCAGGTCTCTTTCACTTTGACAGTCTGTTAACTGTGCCAGAGCCACCAGTTAGTTCCGGAGGTTTTTCACTTAACCTTTCTAAATGATATGCTTTTCTATTTGAGAGACTGTCCATATGTAACCAAACCTCTGTACTGTTTTGCTATGAAGTAGCTGTTAAATTTCCC
Source organism: Anarhynchus alexandrinus (assembly GCA_008711295.1). NCBI lineage: Eukaryota > Metazoa > Chordata > Aves > Charadriiformes > Charadriidae > Anarhynchus > Anarhynchus alexandrinus. Next base: position 5,128,463 of record VUYV01000001.1, read on the forward strand.
AGACTGGAGAATTAAGAATGAGTAAATGCTGTTGGCCATTTTACTTGTATGTTAACTGAAATTGAGGACGCTTAGAAATCTCTTGTTGTCTAATGGCACCAGTTTGTTAGGAGAATTGATACTGAACACTTGAGTCTGGAGCGGGCCTCCGCTTTACAGAAATAGAACTAGAAGTCTGGCTGTCTTCCAGGTCATTGTTTGCTGCAGTTGTCACTGGTATTTTATTTTTGGGTAAGGATGAGGGAAAGTGACTTAAAAGCCAGTAAGTCTCAGAATGAGACAGGGTAATGTTTTTGTTATGCTATGTGCTGTAACAATTTCATGTATAAACATACTATTAAATCCCAAAACACTTAAAATCGAAGGTAAAATTAACCGCAACTTGGTCTGTAATGGTGTAGACTATTCTGTTAAATGCTGTGGTAAATTACTGCGATGCTATGTGTGAACTGGTGAATGTTAATATTCTCTTCAGAAAAGTTAATGGATATCTACGGTCTGGGGGTGCTGTGGTGTTGTTTTAGTTTTAAGCTCAGTATTTTGATTGTTTGACTTTTAAAGTTTTAATTTCATACAGTAGACAATCATCTAAGTAGTATAGATGCATTTCCCTTGCTAACTCAATTATAAATATGTAACAGGTGTTACAGATTAGTTTATAATAACTTACAGGGTAATATGTAGAAAACAAAATTAACAGCGGAGGTGAATTGTGTGTGATATAAGTTGAAGCCTGCTGAGATCCTCTTCCTACAGAGGATTGGGTTGTTGTATTGTGTAAACTTGTAAGCTTTGCAGAATCTTGCTTAGATGATACCTTACAAGTTTAAGTATATAGTAAAAATCTGTGTTACTTCTTCTGGTTCATGTTTTTTTTTTAAGCTCTCTGAGGTGTTACTCTTGCATTGTAATTATAAGTATGATATGCCATTCAAAGAGTGTCCTTCTAATGTGTGCTATTGAAGGGTTACACTTTTATTACAGTATTGAAATACTTTTGTGGATTCAAATTATTCCTGGTTAAAAAGGGATGTGCTGATAATTGAACCATAATAAAAGGCTTGGAGTAAATGTGTTTGCTCTTAGGCGGAGTTCAGTGGCAGAACAAATTTTCTGCAAGACTTCAGCCTAGAATCTTCCTTTCCTAAAATGGTCACTGTGTGGACTTAAGTTTTGAGTATCTACTGAGATACTTGAAAAGAACGTAACCTTTCAGAAAGTTTTGAACAATTAACCTTCAAAAGAGCTGCCCTTCTGAAAATATATGAAAGTAGGTTCCTAAAAGTAGTCACACTCAAGCATAGATGTAGGTAGGAGAGGTAGAGGGATTTTTTTTTTGTTGTTGGATTTGGTTTTTTGTGGTTTTGGTTGTTTTGTTTTTCTTTAGTTCTTCTGTGCTACAGGTCCAGTCTATCAGGTGAGGGAATAATAGAACTTCCAAGTTTCAGTGGGTTTAATGGAACTACGAATTCCAGTTGATCTGGTACTTGAATGCTCTTGTAATGAGTGTCATACAAATAGCTTAGATAACCAAACTAAAAATGGAAGCTTAGTTCTCTGTTTCATACATCAAAATAGAACAGAAATCTGTAAGCTGAATACAACTTAAAAAACTTAAACCAAAAGAGGTAACTTACCCTCTTAATGCTGAACCTAGAAAAAACTAAAGCTACTTTTAGAAAAGTTTTATGGGAGGAAGAAAAGGGCAGAGAAGCCAAACGGTGTCTCTTTGTACTTCAATGTAACTTTCTCCTTAAAAACCCACAAAAGCACTACAGAACACACAGAGTTAATGCAGAGATCAGATTTGTACCAATTTTTAAGTTACAGAAAATTTTTAAGGAAAACTCAGCAATCAAAAATCTGTGTTTCTTGCTCTTGTGAAGCATGAAGAGAACTGGATTTTCTTGACAAACAGCTTCCATAAATGATGCTGAAAATCTGGATTTTAATGTACTGGAACTATGCTTTATACAGTAGAAGCTTTAGTTTTTACATTGTTGGAATACAGTAATCTATACGTATTGTCTCATTTTTCCCTCTCTCATTCTGAGGAACTTTTCTAGCTATTTTATATGGTGCCGGAACTACTTCTGTGTCCGTCTGTCCCCTCCTGCTCCCCCCCACCCTCCATTGGGGCATAAGTACCAAGAGTGCAAGGAATACATTAGTTTGTGTTAGTTACATGGGTCTGTGCTAGGAGAATACAAAGTTCTTTTGTTTACTGTTCATTTATTTATTTATTTTTAAATTAGGGAGGAAAGCCTGTTTCTGTGTAATCCCACTGTCACTTCATGTAAAAACAAGGCTATTTCTCTCTTAAAAAGGCAGAAAATATTAAGTAGCCAAAGCAGACAAGCAACTTCCTGCAAATTCCCAGTTCAAGGTTGTTTGAAAAGGACATACATATGCTCCTTGCAGAGGAAATTATTTTTACTTCTGTATGCAGCATTCATGATACTTCGGGAGAACAAAGAGAAGAGACGGTGACCTAGTATTGAAGAAAGTGGTTTAAGATGAGAGAATTTAAGAACTGTATCTTTAGTTGATCACAAGGATAAAGGTGAAGTAAATGTTTTAGAAGCACTCTTGTTAGGGAAACAATACCAGATTCTTAATTAATGAAAAAGGCATTAACAGCAGCGTATAGCCGGAAGTTAGTAAGATAAATTCAATTGATAGGTAAGTGATACATTTTAATAGTAATCAACGAGAAAAATAATCTCTCCATCCGCGTATTAGTCATATGCACTCTGTTCAGTATAGAGGTAGCTGTGAAATGGAATGATGTACACAGGTGGCCAGGCTAGATGATTTCTAGATCACACTCTTCTAAGGTCTACATTACTCCATGATGTATCTGCTTCTTTCCTCCTCCCTCTTTCTTGCCATGATTCTTGGTTCAGGTATGCATAATGGGTTCCAGGCTTCTTTGATCGATGCAAGGTTCCAGATTTCTGGATCAGCAGCTTACTGAATCTCTAAAAGCATCCTTTGATGTGAGCAGAAGGTATCTTTTACTCTAGGTGGCAAACTTCAGATGCACAAGGATGTTTTCCCTCCCTTAGAAGGAAAGATAGTTTTCAGCATTAACAGAAATACAGTTTGGGGTGGGGTTTTTGTTTTGGGTTGGTTGGTTGTTTTTTTCAAGTATTATTTTCAGGTAATGACAGGACAAAATTCCCCTTAAATAAAATGTTGTATGGTTTTTTTCTTCCATCTGAAGTAATAGAACTTACAGCAAGAATTCCAAAAAGTTGCTTTTGTTTATGCTACCAAGTGTGATCTTAGGAAGAAATCAGGGTGAAATGGATTTACTGGAAAAGTTGCACTCAAGGAATTTTTTACTTTAATCCTACTCTTCCAAGCTATAGCTGTATTCTGAAGGTATACTTTTAGTGTTTATTGGGTGTTAGTGATAATAATACAGGTCTACCAATGCTCCTCTGAGTCTTTTCTGAGGTGATTGGCACCACGTTGTTCTTAACTAAATAAATACAAAATAAATTAAAAAAGACCATCCTCTGAGATTCCCCCCTAAACAGAACACTGGAAAGGCAGAATGCCAGTTGTGTGTATGCAGGTATCACACAGTAATTATGTAGAAAAATGAGAATCACTGTTCAGCTAGTTATGTGGGCAAGCCTTTAGTTTGTCTCCTGAAGAATCTAGTAATAGCGTGTCCAAAAATTATGAGCGGTTGTGTTAAGATTGAGTCTTCTTTAAAGAGTAAGTTTGTTTTGTTTTTTTATTTGTCTGCCTCAGAGTTGACCCATGTCTGAGGAAAGAACAAGGGCCTAATTCAGGAAACCAAACATTTAACGTGCCTGCAAAAATGCAGCATTCCTGTGTGTTGACTGGCAGAGACCCTGTTTAACTGCTTCCAGTCTCTTTAGTAATTGGGACTAGTGTTTTCCGCTCCTTTGCATCAAGTGAACCATTCCACTGCTTTCTATGTGTAACTCCCATACAGCAGTTAAATATACGGGCTTAAAGATTATCTTCTGCCACCCTCTTTTCTCCTGAAACTCTCAATCATTGCTTTCTTTTTCCCTTTAATCCTGTCTTAAAACTTTTTTGAGTTGCCTCTTGCTGTATTTTCTTGTCCGTAGTCTAGAACTTGCTTAGGGTTTTACCCCATGAGTGGAAGTGGATATGATGTTCCAGTCATAGCTCCGTTTCTTGTGTTACTTGCTCTGACCTCCTGAAAATCATGGTCTAGTTTGTTTAAAGTAGAATTGTTTTTTCTTGTCCTTGCTTTAATATTTCAGACTCTAAACTCGAGCTGCTGGTCTTTAAGTGGTGTAGCAGTTTCTGTAAAACTGGAGGTTAGGTAATCCTGTAGATGGTCAGGCGCACCCTTGCCACTCTGCACCACTAAGTTTATTGCTAGCTAAGCCGCCTTGCTTTAAGAGTTGATCTTAGCTGTTTATATAGCACTGTCTTCTCCAAGAGCACTCTGGCTCCACCACACTGATTATGGAAGATGTTGGCAGAATGCTGTGATACTGCAAAAATTGAACACATATTTGAAACTTTTATAGCAAGATTTGTGATAAAATTGAGTTGTCAGACCTGTAGAACTACATAATAAAATAGAATTGAAAATATGCCATGCTCATCGCCATCCTTTCAAATGTTTGTTTCTGTGCTTAATACTCTACCAGTTGTATATCCAGTCACGTGAAGTGATAAAGATTGATGTCACTCTAAAAAGGATTGAACTATTATCCAATAAAGAATTAGGAGGGGACTTAAATAAGCTATATCTACAGTGAAACATGGTGCCTCAGTGTATAGAGTTGGTGAAGGTTTTTTTTGCCTCACCTCTCTTTGTGTTTCTTTGGGTTTGTTTGTTTCACGTCAATATTATGAAAAGGGAGAGTTTTGCCCTATAAAATACTCTCCCTGTTCCTCTGTGCTTCCATACCGTTGTTCTGTCCACCTGGTTTCTCTAGTCTAATGTAGTTAATTAACAGAAGAGGGTGTGTCATTTGGTTCAGTGTGTACTTAGGCTTGAAATAATTGATTGTTTTAAACAATCAATTTAAAATTAATCTAGATAAATCATCATGTATTTCTTTAACTGGGAATTTGCACAAAACCATCTGGAGGGGCTGTGGGAAGAGAGTCTGGAAACTTTCCTGGAATGCACAAGAAAGCACATCCTCTCTACACTCACAATGATGTTTCCACCTGTTTCTGATCTCCTGAGACCACACAATCAAAGGAGTATGGAGGACTGGGTCAGACTGGAAAGGAAAGTGGATTTTGGAGCTTGGAGGAAGGAAAGAGGCAGCAGTGAGAATCCAGTGCTGCTGTTTGTTTCCTCCCAACCTGTTTCTCTACGCAGCAGAGGTGGTCCTCACTTACCGTCCTTGTCACACTTTCTTAAGCTTAGTTGTGTCTAGTAGTTGCTGACAGTGATGGTCATTCTGTTGTGGAGTTTGGGCAGGGTCATTAGCTTTGTTTCTATTAAATTAGCAATCAAACCAGCATTCATTTGTACAGTGCTAGTCTTGGTGGAATTCTGGGTCATCACTGGGGTTTGCAGGCATTACTGGCATGCAAGAAAATGCTGCTTCCTGTTTTAAAGCTCTGTGCCGTGCCATGTTGAATTTCTATAGCTGCAGTTTGAAAGAATGAACACTTCAAGAACTTCTTTACCAATTATAATTTTTCTTTTAAATATCTTCAGTTCTGACTGCTGGATAATGGTATGCAGTGGTTGACTCTGAATATTTGAAAGAAATAAAAACAATGTTCTGTTCTATTTTTCAGAGAATGCAGAATCAATTGATCTCAAACAGTTTTTCGACCTACATTTCTCACACATATATTATGTCTTCTTTGAAAACTTTGTGACTATTGAAGTAGGTCTTAAACAAAAAGGTAAGTGTTTCAAATGGAACAGTTTTCTTGTCTTCGTGCTTCTGTGTTTGTTATAAAATAAAGCAGGGTGTTAAAAATAAAGCATGGTGTCTTTCATCACAAATGGCATTAGTTGTGTAGAAATATGTGTAAGCACTAACTTTGCAAATAAAGGCAGAGCGATTTGACCTGTATGCCATGGAGGTGAGCAAGGAGAGTTTATCCTCTGATAGCTATTTTTGCCCTCTTGCTAAATGAGGATTCTTAAGGTGTTATACTTTTTGTATAATACACAATTATTCTGAGTTTTATTTAACAAGATACTGTGTAGCTTAATCTCTACCAGCTGTTGATGCCATAATGGAAAGTAACTATTATAAACTGTAACTAGGAAATAAACTTTTTTTTATTTGCAGAAGGAATGCAAAATAGTTCTTGTGGTTTTAGAAATGCATGTTTTTGTTTTACACATCTAAGGACCTTTGTCAGTGTTCTTTATATTTTGTTTTGATAATGAAAGTGTATCTTCTATTTATTTTTAATTGCATCTAGGTCACAAGTCACAGAGAGAAGAATTAGATTCTATTCTTTTTATTTTTGAGGTAAGATAACTTGAATATTCCTGTATGAATTTTTTGCTTTGAATTAAGTCCTGTTAAATAATAACAGTACAGCTATCCTACAGTTGTCTGGAGATACACTTTATGCTTAACTGCATTCCTTTTTCTTTTGCTTAGAGTTGTATATTTGTGCTCTGTGTGAGAAAAAATTGACTTGCAATTTTGCAGAAAGATGTCTTAATGCGAAAAAGATGTTTTCTGTATCTGCAGATAGTTCATTACTTTGTGGTGGTGGTCTCTCCCCTTCCCCCCCCCCCCCCATGTATTGTACACTTTGAAATTCTTACAGATGCGATCTCTGATTAGTTGTGATCTTTTTGACCTTTTGATTGCATGTTATCATAGAGTAGTTTGGGTTGGAAGGGACCTTTAAAGGTCATCTAGTCCAACCCCCCCTGCAGCGAGCAGGGACATCTTCAACTACATCAGGTTGCTCAGAAGATCGGAAGAG
>VUYV01000001.1:5135425-5198738 GCA_008711295.1 Anarhynchus alexandrinus
CTCTGGGCAATTTGTGCCAGTGTTTCACCACCCTCATCGTAAAAAAATTTCTTCCTTACATCTAGTCTGAATCTACCCTCTTTTTAGTTTAAAATCATTACCCCTTGTCCTGTCTCAACAGGCCCTGATAAAAAGTCAGTCCCCATCTTTCCTATAGGCCTCCTTTAAATACTGAAAGGCCACAATAAGGTCTCCCCCAAGCCTTCTCGTCTCGAGGCTGAACAATCCCAGCCTGCCCTCATAGGACATGTGTTCCAACCCTCTGATTGTTTTTGTGTCCCTCCTCTGGAGGACCTCCAACAGGTCCATGTCTTTCCTGTGCTGAGGACTCCAGAGCTGGACGCAGTACTCCAGGTGGGGTGTCACCAGAGCAGAGTAGAGGGGCAGAATCACCTCCCACAACTTACTGGCCACACTTCTTTTGACACAGTCCAGGATATGGTTGGCTGTCTGGGCTGTGACTGTACCTTGTTGGCTCATGTCTAGCTTTCCATCCACCAGTACACCCAAGATGTTCTCGGCAGAGCTGCTTTCAATCCGTTCATCCTCCAGCCTGTATTGATACTGGGGGTTGCCCCAACCCAGGTGCGGGACTTTGCACTTGGCCTTGTTGAACCTCATGAGGTTCACACGGGCCCATGTCTTGAGCTTGTCCAGGTCCCTCTGGATGGCATCCCATCCCTCAAGCATGTCAACTGCACCACTCAGCGTGGTGTTGTCTGCAAACTTGCTGAGGGTGCACTTGATCCCACTACCTATGTCATTGATGAAGATATTGAACAGTACTGGTCCCAGTGATTTTTCTCACAATAGATTACTGCTGCAGAATTAGTTTTTATAGATCCCTTTTATTTTTTAAAAAGATTTATTATTTGAAAATAGCATTTCACAGTATCCTTACTGAAAACATATCTTGAATTAGAAACTAATTTAATTAAATAAGATAATTTCTGAGCTTAGAATGTCAGGTAGTTGTCTTTTCTTTTTGATGAAGGCTTCTAATTATAGAACAAGGATTGTGGTTTTTAAAAAAATGTAAAGTTGAATACAAATTCAATTTATTTTTTTTTTTTAAAGTACAATAGTGCTTAAAACTGTAGATTTAGCTCTTACAAGGAGAGTGAATCTGAAGAGAGCTGGTTCATTTGTTCACTGGTTCCTACATAAAGGTGTATTAGGTGACCTGTGCTTTGGAGGCAGTTATACAGCCTTCTAGAGGGCCAGGACTAGAATTTCTTTTGGAAAATCAGATTGTTTACAAATTGCTAATGCCTCTAGCATAAATGCTGAAGGGCTACATTATAAAGATTTTAACTGCCTTTGTCATAAACTGTGCTCTGTTTTTTACCATCGGAAGATGGTCTTCCTCCAATGTAGCTGGAGAGGTGTTAGACCATTATTGCCCGGGCTCTTTTTCTCATTGTTTTGCTGTAGCTCATTACCCCTCTGTTGAGAAAGCTGAAGCAAATGTTTGCCTGTGCCACAGAGGTGAGTTCACAGCTGAGCATCCTAGCTTAAGCCACTATAAAGGTGGAATTAACCTAATACAACCTGTTGTGAACCAGAGCAACTGAGAGAGATACTCATCCCATTCCACTCCCTATGCTATAAGCAGTAATATCCAGTAGAGAGGCAGTGGAGCCGGATAAACTGCAGTAACATCTGAAGTCTCCAATGTGGGACTTGCTGGACCTTAGCTTTAGGATTGGGATTATCTTGAAAGGACAGTAATGTTTCCAAGGAAAGCAGTGTGGAAATTAGATTCTAAGTTAACCCTTCACCTTCTGATCTGTGGCCTCTGTGCAAGTGCTCTTTGGTCTTCTGAGTGCGATATCTGCAACATGGATCCTTGGGTTCTGTTTTTTGTAGAAAATTTTGCAACTCCTTCCAGAAAGGATTCATCAGAGATGGCAATTTCATAGTATCGGTAAGTTGATTTTCTTTATTTCTTTCTGTCTTTTTGTTTCTATTTTTTTAATTTTTTTTTAAATCTTATTTTTTATTAGTAGCTACTGGTAGTTTGTGCTACTCATTTCTGTAACTTATAAGTGGCGTAACAGGGATTATGGTCTTGAAACTCTTGCAAGCTACAGGAAGAAAAAAAAGAACACAAACAAAACTCCCCACCAATGTAATGAGATCCTGTTCTAGATAGAGTTAAAGCTGTGAATCTGGAAATTGAACAGTGGCTGAGAAAGAACAAAGGCAGGTGAAAAGTTGCTTTGTAATTATTTTTTTTCTAATTTTTTCTCTTAGTAATAAACTTAAAAATTGGGGTGAGGTCTGTATTTGTAAATAGGAAACACTGGTATTATGCACATTAATGACTTGAGAATCATTTGCTCTTAATGTACACATCCCAAAAAGTCCTTAGGGAAAGATGTTATGGGTTATGAGGAAGCTATGAAAGGTGATCTTTTTTTTTCCTTCTGGCATTGAGAGAGTTGCCTGAGGATATCAAGATCACCAAGATTAAATTGGAGATTGCCAAGGACTTGTTTAAAAGTTGCTATCAAGTCTGACCGAGAACTCTGACATCTTACTTAATAAAGAAAAAACAAACAAACAAATTTTTTTTTCCTTCTTTTTAGGGTTGATTTTAAAGAAGCTTCTTCACACTGGAAATTCGTTAAAGGTATTAGAAAAAGTTGCATGCTACTTTTGTCTAGAAAACATAAAAATACAAATAAGAACATAAGGGTGAATTTTAATGGTAAAACCAGATCATGACTTGTGTGTTGAGGAAAAAATTACTTCAAATCATCAGCTTTACCTCAGTAGAAGTACTCACCGTAGCAGTGTGCTTGTATAGAGCAGCCGGGTTAAAAACGTGTGCAAATGGTTGAAGGATTTGCATAAAAGCAGAAGTAAGCCTTAACCATTCAATGTTAGGAGCAAGGAAACTGTTTTTGGGGCTCAGGCTGTCTTGGAAGTGGAGGATTATCTAGGCTGAAGAGGCCTATTGGTGGGTAGTGTAATAACAGTTGGCCATGGGACAAAAGCCACCCAGACTGGTACTGCAGCAACCAACCATGCCACTCTTGTAAACCACCTGTAGGCATGGCTGGTGCTGAAATTCTCCAGTGTGAGAGCCTGGAGGGGACTGCTCTAGGACTCCATCACCTTCCTTGAAGAAGGAATGGAAGAGGGTAGGTCCTCCTGCAGAGAGCTCACTCTGTTGTCATAATTCACGAACACATTTAGAAATTTTATGATGATCTTCATATTTTCTGAAAAATTCACATGGTGTCTTGCACTGCTGTTGTCAAGCAAGTGACTAGACTCGTGTTGGTTTTCTTCCTCATCTTTCAGAGAAAACCCTTTGAAAGATTCTGTGAGGCAAAGAGCAGTGAAGGTGCCGGGGTTGTCCTTGCATTTCAACAGGAGAAGCAGATATGCTAGCTTAGCTCTGCTGACTGCTGGTGGTCATACTGTCTGTGTATTGTCATCTTTTCTACCACCCCCCTTCTCTTTCTCCATCCAGGACAAATGGAAATGCTTTTGTATGTTCTGGGACAAGTTAACTTGTTCTGTTGTTTTTTCCTCTAAGATACGGCGAGAGGGCGTGCGTCTTTTTCTTTTGTGGCTGCAAGCACTTCAGAATAACTGTAGTAAAGAACAATTATGGATGTTTTCTTGCTTGATTCCTGGATTTTCATCACCACAGTCTGAATACGGCCCCCGAACACTAGATAATCTCATTAACCCTCCACTTAATGTTCAAGAAAGTAAGTAATTTGGTAATATTACTCAATTCTCTACATAATTCAATTCTCAGCACAGAAGCGGCAAGTTGAAGTAACGAAGAACTAGCATACCTATGTACCTAGGGAGATTACGGTTAATGAGTTTTTTGGCAGTTTATCGGGTCTTGTTCCAATAGTAATTTTGTCTTTTGTTGACAAAAGTAACTTTGTCTTTTGTTTGCCCTGTTTTGGAGTTATCTTGTGTTATATCACTATAGCAGGAAAGGAGGAATAGATCTAAAGGGGATGTAGGCAGCACAGAAATGCAGAGTCAAAAAGTGAAATGTGAACATCTAACTACAGGAAAAAGAGAAAAAAGCTAAACTAGCTTTACTGTAGAGGTAAAGGAAGTATAGAGCTAGTAAAACTTCACAGAAATGTAACTGATCAGCTGCTAAATGAACAAAATCGTGAGAGATGCAAATAATGTGGCATATGTGAAGCACAAATTCTATGCTGCTGTTTGCATAAATTCCAAAAGAAATGGGTTTCGCCTTTTGGAAAAATTGTGTCTTGGCAGGTAGATTCCCAAGGTGCATAGGGAGTATTGAGTTATCTGCTGTGTTTTTACACATGTAAGAAATCAGTTCCATGGTGGTTTATTAGCTAAAATTTCCTAGTTTTCATTAATCTATGGGTGGATTATTTTACCTGTAACTGTCTCTGCTTAACCCAGTACATTTCTGCTTTTTCTGCTTTCATAATTTGGTTGATATTTATGCACAGGAAGAAATGGTTTAAATGTTAGATGTACTACTCTTTTTTTTTTTTTAATAGCTCAAGTGACTATAGAGGAAATCACTCCACTTGTTCCTCCACAATCAGGAGATAAAGGACAAGAAGATTTAACAAGCTATTTCTTAGAAGCACTTTTGAAATACATAGTAATTCAGGTATGTTCTACAGTTTTCAAGCAAAGGAGTACGAAACAACTAACACCTGTTTGTCCATTACAAGAAGACACTTACTAGTAGAACTGCAAATGTAATAAAAATGTTATAAACATTTTTCCCCCTTGCCGCGCCCACCCGCCCAGGGTCCCTTGTAAAAACCAAATTCTCTTAGAAAATCTTCACTTGTCTTCTGGGAAGATTTGTAGGTCTGTTACCACACGGTCTTCCATCAGATTGCAGCATGGAGAAAAAACAAGACTCGTCAGTCACTTCCAGAAATGCTGATTCCAGCTCCCTTCCCATTTCCACCTCCCTCCTCCCCACCCTGTTGTCTTCAACCAGTGGAAAGATCAACTGGGCTCTTTCTTATTATGTGTGTTTCTTGGTGGTCAGGGACTTCAACTTTTCAGACTAAGGGGAACCTTCTAACTGAAAGCATTGAATTTTTGTGATATGGGCTTTTAATAAGTCTGAGCAAACTGTTGCTGGCCTTTCTCCTAGGTTTATATTTGGGCTAGCTGACAAAACCAAAGAGAAATAGTGTTTCAGACTCAATAGCCTGACTGCCAGTGTCTGTGCTTAGGGTCATATTCTTCCCCCCAGCTATCTTTCTGGAATTTCTGCTGTTACAGTAGAGTAACCATACAGCCTCTCCATTCTTTAATGGAAACACTCTGAGTTACTGGAAAGCTCTGGTTAGTAGAAATGTTCCAGGGTGTGTTTAGAGCACGATATGGCTTTCTAGCAAGAGTTTATGGGGGTTTTTGTTTGTTTTCTTTTTTTCTTTTTTCTGATCAACAGGATAATTTGTATGCAGATCTTGCAGGGATGGTGACATGACTCCTGTTGGTATCGGAACTGTACTTTCTGAGAGCTGAGTTACAAGTCAAGGAGACTTGTAAGCTCAAGCATAACAGTACACTGCACAGAGAAAATTTGCGATTACTGCTACAGCTGAGCAAGTGAACCTCTTAAAAAGAGAAGCAATGGGAAACAGTGCATATTTGGAATACTTCAGATCTGGCAAAGCTTTTGAGTTAGGTTCTGCTTGAAAATAGCTGCGCTGCTGAGATCACACTCTCTTAGTGGCGTTGCTGTGTGAACACCAGGTAGTAAGATTTTGCAGATCCCAAGCTACCTAAAAGACAGATTATGGAGCTAAATTGTGCACAGAAAATGAAGACTTGAATGAGTATCTGGTACATGGTGTGTAACTCAGGTGCACCCGACGTACTCTGACACTTTCATCATCTCAGCCAGTACAGGCATGGCAAGAGCTCCTGTCAAAAACTGTGGCTTAGCTATTATATTTTATGTAGTTGATTTGGTGGCCAGTTGGCTCATGCTACTTCCAAGCCTGCTCTGCTGTCATATGCCCAGCAAACTGCTTGGCTGTATGGCATGCTCTAGGTGTTCCTGCCTTATGGGTCAGACTTGTCCAGTAAAACCCAGTTGGGTTTCTATCCAAAAGTTTTTCTTCATGCTTTTGCAGGTTGTGCTGGAGGCAATGGATAGTGGCAGAAATATGGCCAATGTTAAACTGAGACATTTAATGGCTTCCCTTTATCTGTCTTGAACTTGCAGTGCTGGCATGATCGTCAACCTCATTTTGTTGCTTCCAGCATCTCCCAGTTTGAGTAGAAGTCATCATTTTTGTGATCTGTAGGCTAAGCTTAATGATGACTATTCAATTTGAATAAAAATACCTCCTACATTCTTGAAGATAACTGCCCTCTATGTGATAACTTGGTAGTATTATATTTACATTTGGGTAAGTCATTGAGACAGGTGTCATAGAATTTGTTTGCTGCGTGAATGCTAAAGTCGTTTGCTGAGGTCACTTTAAGGGCACTGATAATTCCAAGCTGAATAGTTATTTTTTGATATTAAGCTCTGATAAAGGACTTTGTGTCCTTTCTACATGTTAGTCATCCATTCCATTGAATTATATTGGGAGGGAGTATATATGTGTATATATTCTATTCTAAAGGCCCATTGGCCTGAGAATAGGTCATAATAGAACTGTGGACTTGGAGTAAGGAATAGAGGATGGGGAAAAAAAAAAAGGGGTGGTGGTGGTGGGGACCACTTTTCAGAAAACTTCCTTTATGTTATTTATGGTAGACTTGACAGATTACCCAGCTCTACGGGCGGATGGATTCTCCAGGACAAAGTGGAAACTGCATGTTGGGTTTATTATTAAGGAGAATTTATCATGCTTTTCAGTAGGAAAACATTTCATAATGGGGAAGGCTTAGCACTCATGATCCATGAAAGTAGGTTTGTGTAATTCGTCTTTAAAGTTGTATATTCTGCTGCTTGTGGTTGACAGATTTCTTTGTTTCATAGTGCCAACCGCACTAATGAACCCAAGTACCTATTATAATGAATATATGGATGCTTGTTAGTCAACATGTGTAAAAAGACATTGTTGAACAAATGTTCAGAGTAGCATTGGGTAATTGTCCTTTTCTTATAAAAAAAATTGAAATAAAACCCCAGTTTTATTAAAACCAGTCAATTTGGGTTTACTTTCTGACTTGGCAAGATGACCATAAAAGCAGATGTATTTCTATTTGTTTCAGTATGTGATATGTTCCAGTTAATTTTGAAGCAACATTTTGGAAGAGAACAATCTTTGTTTCATTGACATTTCCTAGCTAGTTTCTGTTCTGTCTTTCTAAAAGTGTTTGTTAAAATGAATATGATTTCATTGCAGGTAACTAACTTAGAAGCCATTTCATCAGTCATTTTTCTCTTCTAGATGTTTACTTTATCCAGCTTCTTTTTCTTTTNAAACCAGGAAAAGGGATTTTCATTTTTATTCTCAAATTTTAAGAAATACTACTTACCTTCTATTTTCCCAAACATCTGTAAGGAGACCAGCTTGTATAACCCTATACTTGGTAAGTGTTAACACACCTCATAAAATCATTACATTTTCGCTAATAGAGAGTATAGCAAAGCAGTCTTTTGCTTGAGTTGTGTTGCCCATAAAGAACATTATCAAAAAATATTTCTTATGAAAGAACATGTTATGGTTCCTGTTCATGGTTTTCAATTCTCTGTTTGTGGAGGCACCTGACCTCTTCATTAGAGTCAGTCTTGCTCTATTAACCTGATTCAGGTAAATTAAATGTTCTCGTAAAATAGTTCTTTAATGTGATGTCTGTTGTTGATTTAAACTGTGCTCTGAAGAGAAACTGCTGCTGCTATAAAAGGTGTTAGTGTGCTGTTCTTTGGGGGATGTTGGCTTTATCTGTACAGAATCATAGTGTTTGCATCATACAGTACTTGCTCATAGTTCAGTCAGGGCAAAGTTAGTTATGTTTTTGTGGCAACTGTATTTTGTCAAGAGCTTGCAGTAGGAAGAGGAAGTTAGGGTTTAACACAATCTTTAAAGCTGATGGTGCCAGAATATTAAGATTTTCATAGAGAGAGCGGAATTTTAGGTATTTGCTAAGCAAATCTAACTAGAGTTTTGTTCAGAGGCTTTTAGCCTGTTCTAAACTGGAATGTTGTTTGTGTATCTTGATTTCGCTAGCTCAGGTTTGCATGCACCCAATGCACATGTTGGTTGTAAGCCAACAGAGTTCAAGACTCTTGTTTGCAAAGCAGTACACTGTACACAGGCTTTAAGCTGCCATTTCATTACTTGAATAATATGGACACCTCACTGGTCCCCTTACCTGTTGATGCACCACCTCACAAGGATTAGTAGTGATCTCCAGCCGCAATTTCATATTCTAAAATCAAGCTGTCGGGGAAGTTTTTTGAAAAGGTCTTACTTTCTGCCAGTCCATGTACATGTATTTGGATTGTGGCTTTCTTCAGAGATGGATGTTTCAAAACCATGTTTTCCTGGGAAAGACAAACACTGGACCTTCTCATCTAGGGGAGAAGAAACA
The DNA here is from genome assembly GCA_008711295.1 of Anarhynchus alexandrinus. Taxonomy (NCBI): domain Eukaryota; kingdom Metazoa; phylum Chordata; class Aves; order Charadriiformes; family Charadriidae; genus Anarhynchus; species Anarhynchus alexandrinus. The sequence goes on from VUYV01000001.1 coordinate 5,143,973, forward strand.
GTCTAAATCCAGCCATAAGCAACAATAGAACAAAAATTGTGTGAAGATACTGAAGAGGTTCAGTGATAAAATAGCTGCAAGAGCAATGGTAAGCAATGCTGAGAAAGCAAACCTACTGCTGCTTGACGTCCTTGAACAAGAAATGTGGAAACAATATTTTCTTGTTCTATGAAGATCTTGATTGAGCATTCCACAGAAGTGTTACTGTAGTCCTCTCTTTTTCTGTGAACCATAAACAAGAAACTTGCAAAGCCTTAGTAAAGAAGAGGACAAAGGGGAAGAAGAAGAGGAAATGGGCACAGATCTCCAAAACTACTGTCAATGCCTTAAACTGTGCAAAGTCAGCAACAATGACAAGGATTTTGGGAAGAATACAGTGATGAAAACAACAGAAACACTGGTGAGTAGAATAGTCTTTTCTCCTCTAAAAAATTCTTCTCTGGCATGCCTGTCCCCACCATATTTGAAAACAATCCCATGCCTGTTCTGAACCAAATTAACACCTTTTAGGGAGAAAACAGGGCAAACTGACACTGAGCCTGCTACTAAGATCAGAAGTTCTTATGCTACTGGTGTAATGTTTAATTTAGGAGAAGTCATGAGGTACAAGTCAAAACAGTAGTTTTAGTAAGCAAGTGTTCATACAGGGCATTACTGGAGATAGTATATTGGATTAAGATTTTTTTTTTTCTTTCTGTTAAGGCAGATTTTCAGATAAGTATATCGGTTACAGTAACGAGCAATGAGCATTCCAGTTAGAAGAAGCAAGTATTGTGCCTCCTCCAAGTTCTGGCTTGAGTATTACAGGCTTAGAAGAGATAGACAGGGTTAGAAGAGCTCATGAGATTTTGTTTGTATGTCTTTTAACATCTGTTTAGATTCTGTAATATAGCCTTTGGAAACTTTTTAGTAAGAATGACAGATATGGCATTAAGATTCCAGGGGCATTGTTTCTTCCATCATAGTAACTTGCCTTTCTGTGCCATTTCCAAGCCATTTAGATTTGGCTGCTTCATTTGCAGGGAGACAAAGTGGGCTGTCCTACAGCTCTCTGCAGCTCTTCATTCCTTCTGAAACCTTTATTGCCTTAAAAAGTGAGCATGGTCAAAACTGCAAGCGTCCACCATTATAACTGTGTTTTCGCTAGCCTTTTCATTTTCTACCCTGCATATGTCCTCCACCATCTACAGCTTCCTGCCCTTTTTGGCACCAGCTCACACCGAGTTCCCAGAGGGGGAAGGGTGTGTTTGGGGGGGGAAAGCCCAAAATGAAACAGAAAGGAAAAATGGAAGGTTGGGGCAAGGGAATATTTCCTCCTGTGGTGTTTGAGTCACTCTAATAAGCTTCTGTTTTGCTTTGTTTTACGTCAGCATCCTCATCTGGAGCCTTGACACCTACTTCCAAGATGGACAGAAATATGAAAATACAAGAATTGACTGACGGAGGACATGTTTGAGAAGCAGCTGCAGCAATTAATACAATTGCGAGAGAACAGAAAGAGAGGATGTTCTGAGAGGATATCGTGAAACTACAGAAGGAGACAGCGTGCTGCAAAGACATGTTTACTGCGTGTCTACTGGATGTCTTGTCCCTTTGAAAATACTGTCTGAGTGCTGTTACTGCATGGCCAGTATTGCAGCCTTCACACCCTGCTGAATACTAATAGATACCAGAGAGAACGGATTTTTGCATCTTTAAATACTGTGCTACCAGGCATTTGGTTCCTTTTCCTGGTTGTGCTGTTATACGTTCTTCTGTTTAAGATGTATTAATTTTTAATTTTCTTATTAATCTGCTGCATTCCACAGAATGAAAACAATGTACTATTTTTTTATTTGTAATAAATAAACTCTTTGTAAGCTTTTAAAAAAGTATTCTGTGCATTTGTTACATACTTAGGTGGATGGGTATGCAAGAGTCATACAGTTTTTTCCTCTAAAAAATCATGCTTCCATTAAAAATAGTGGATGTAATTTTAAAATCTGTTCTGGAAACATTCCTCAGTTTAGCAGCATCATGATGAGTTTATGACTACTTTTGTATGTGGCTGTTGAAATGACACTGAGATATACCAGCTTGGATATCATCAATGCTGATGCTGGATGTTTCGTGTATTTGTAATGTTAATGAGGAAACTTTTACAGCAGTCTGGCAGGTACGCTGTATTTACTTCAAATGCCTAAAAGTGTATATGGCTGTCATAAGTTAATTGCCTAGATTGTAGCTGATTATTTCTCTGCTGCTATCCAGTTTTGTTCTGCCTGGATTATGATACTATAACCTGGTGGAAGTTACGCTGCGATCCCTTAGAACAACTTTTCACCGTGCATTAGGAAGATACAGTCAGGGAACAACTTTATATTCTTCAGCATGACTACTTTGCATTTTCTTTGACTCCCACCATTAGTATCTTTGAACTTCTTTCTGGCTTGTAAAACCATGGAACGTATCTCTTACTTGTGTACCATAAGCTGTAGAAGAGTTGAGGCAACGCTGAAATACCATGTCTGTCAAACCTGTCCCTCTCTATGTGTGGATAGGACCATCATTTTCCATGGCTCCTTCTTTTTGTGTTTTTCTTTGTTGTTGTTGTTGTTGTTGCTTTTCTTTTTCATTCATTTTTTTTTGTGTGTGTGCTGTCACCAGATGAAAATCCTGATACTGAAACACCAGTAGCAGGGTGTGTTCTGACAGCACATGTCGTAATCAGGCCTCAGACAAATTTTCATCTACTTTTTGTATTGGAGCAGATCTCGTACTTGCCCTTCCAGAACTAGAAATAGAGTTGACACACCACTGCCAGAGAAATGTCATTTGCACCTGAAAGTTTCGTAGGTGCTTCAGATTGATGATTTGTATTGCAGAACTGTTCTACACCCTGTCTTGGGTTGTGAAACCCGGAAAATACATTTTGCAGTGTTGACTTATACAAGGCCGGAATTGAACGGGGATGTTGATATCTGTCCCTGCAGAAATGTGCATTATGCACAATTTAAAAACTGTCTGTCTGTGTGTCCCCACCCCCCAATCTTTGTAATGTTTTTACCACACATGTCAATTCCATCCACATTGAGTTATTAAGGACTGTCACTTTCTTCCTAAAGCAGATTCAGGAATCCTGATGACACTGTCAGCATCTTTGTCACTAGCACAGTAGAGAACCAGAAGAGCTAAATGGCTGAACCATCATGTAGAACATGGGATGGAGAAAAAGAAATTGTAGGTTATAGTCCCCAAATAATCGGAGTTCCTGCCAGCTGGCATGCTGCTGGGTATCATTGATTACATTCCCTGCAAGCTAGTACAGAAGTTATTGCCACAGAATCATCTTTCAGCTAAGTCATAGGAGGATGCACATGCCCTTGCTCTGGCAGCAAAGTCCAGCAAAATTAGTTAGTGCAGATGTGAAAGCTGTGAAACTCACATGGCTCTGGAGCAGGATTTCTTTCTGTTCTATTCATCTTTCACCTATTGCAGGGCCAGAAGAGGCTGTGTTTATTGCAGCTGTGGTTAGAGTACAGTTTGGAATTCAAGCTCTCCCATTGTAGCCATGATTAGATGTTGAGATCTGTATCGGTAAAGAACTGATGACCCTTATTGCTAATTATATTGCTTTATTGTGGATTGCTGCAGACCAACATAGAGATCTTTCTAGGGATGCATTAGGAAACGTGGTGATCCCTTGCATCTGAACTGCATCTGCTTTCCCTAGTAGGTTTGATAGTAGGGGATAAGTGACATGTAGGACTCTTAAAAGGCTGTAAAATGGTATGAGTTGCATAAATTGTTGCTCAGTAACTTAAACAACTATAAATAATTCTTAAGAAATTTGATGTCTTAATTCTACATGAAAGTAGTTTTCTTGTATAGGCCATATTCTAGTCTAGTTAATAGTTATTTTGCTACTTAAAACTCATTTGTGGTTTTCAATGAAAGTGTGAAGTAGTGAGTTTGGTAAAGTTTATTTTTAAATATTGAGTATAGCATGTAGCTTAAAAAAAGCTGAAAGAAATGAAATGTGTTTACTTGTTAAGAAAAAAAAATGCAAGCAAGGCTGTAGGGCTATAGAAATCACTTTCAGATAATAAACTAAAGGTTTTGCATAGCAGAAACAAGTTGCTGTCTGTTGGACCAACAATGTTGTCTCCCTCCAGGAGAAAATTACAGCTTTTTGATATCTTGTAGTCTACTCTTGAAACTTTCTGTATCACCTTCATTTTGGCATATCTTGGGATGAGTTGTGCAACAGTAAACGTGAAAAAACACCACTCTGAAAGTTCATGTGTATTGTTTATGGTTTTAGGATTTCTTTCTTACGTAGAGCTTTCTCTTTGAACATGTTTTTAAGATGATGTGTTTCCTTACAGATATACCACAAATGAGACCAAAGCCACACTATGTAATGGTTAAGAAAGATGCTGAAACCAATGAGGCAATATATTGCACAAAGGAGCCTTTTATTAAGGCTCGTGTTATTGTCATTCGATGGTTGGTGTCTTTCTGGCTTGAGCCAAAACCTAATACAGGACCTCATATTCCTGGGATGGAAGGTGAAAATGTGCCAAAGAATATTCAGGTAAACCCAAATGTACAAAAAAGTGGTTTTTTTTTCATTTTTTTGTCTTAATTCTTATGTCAGCAACGTGCCCTCCTCTGAAATTATAACTAATGAAGAATTGAAAAAGGAGTATCTAAACAAATTTTCTGCTTATGAATTCCCTTTAGAAGGACTCTCTGTGCTTCTTTTCTTTTTTTTTTTCAAATTCTACTATTTTGTTTTTAATCAAATAGACATAAGAAGCCTTGAAATGCAGTGAATCCTATCTTTGGTTTTTTTCGTCAATTCTTTGCACTGTTTTAAATTGTACTGTTGTATAACTGAAATTGTACTGTTCGATTGTTGTACTAAACATGAGCTGTGAAATATTCTTTAATTTTTGTTTCAGAGAGCAGCTGCTAGCATGGCTTCAAGGGAGGACAGCAAAAATGACAGTACTGATAAACAGGATAGAAATGCGGAGCCAGAACAATCTCATTCTAATACAAGTACTCTAACAGAGAGGGAACCAAGTTCTTCCAGCCTCTGCAGTATTGATGAAGAGCATTTAACCGATATTGAAATTGTCCGGAAAGTCTTTTCTTCTAAAAGAAGCAATGTTAATTTTCTAACTGAGATTTTTCGTCAGGTAAAGACCCACCCTTACAATGCAAGAATCCTGATTATTGTATTATAAATGATCATTATGTCATGGTTTTCTTTCAAGAGCATTTGCGAAGCAGAACGTTATATAAATGTATGGGTTTTTTCTGTCATCTTGCCTTTAAGGTTTAAGAATTGAAAAGTTAAAATTCTGTATTATTTTCTGTGCAGAATATCCCCAGTTCCTGATTTTTCTAATTTTATTTTGTTAATAACCAGTTTGACAACATCTAACTTGGACTTTACAGTTCCCCATAGACAGGAATGTTTTATCTTTTCATACATCAACCCTGGAGCTGTTAGAACTCACAACCAAGCATAGTAAAATAAGCTTCCTTCGTGAGTCTGCAGCTGGTAAAGAGCTGTTTTAGGAGCAATAGAATGTTGAATCGAATGATAGCATTCATCAGAAGAGTGGGACAGGTGGCTATAGAAGGTCACAGCTTCTGCTTCTGACTTTACTGAAACCAGAAATGTTAGCTGAGCATACTTAAAACAGTGTTTCTCAACTGGAAGCTATTAAACAAATTGAAATATGGAGTCTTTCTTTATAATGTGAAAATATGTAGCTTTGAATTCCGTGTGGCAGAATAGAACAAGATAGGCTTTCTTTATGGCTCATGCTATAGATCAAAAATTGAAACAATTTTTCTGGATAATAGTAAAGAAAAATATACTATATTCTGCTATACTCTATTTCAATTGAAATGCATGGCACTAATTGCTTTAAATAGCATTAAACTAAACATTTAAAAACTCCAGTATATCTGGATGAAAGGATATTTTTGAATGAGGCAAATAAATGTCAGAAGTTTATCCACGTCCAATGTGTTGAAGAGCTTGGACACATTACTGAAGGGGATAAGTTACCCAAATTCAGCTGCTGCTCAAGGGCTTACAGAATTGGAGAAGTTGAATGTAGAGTCTAGATTATTGATGGTCTATTTAGAAACTGCCCCCTCGAGTGAAAGCAACAGCAAAGGCAATTTTCTTCATTCTTTTTCACAAGGCACTCCGTGTTATGTAGATTATTTAGATTTCATTTGTGGTTATGAGATCTCATTTAAGTCATTGTTTAGCCAGAAGTTTTCAGTGTAAGTTCATTTCTAGTATGCCAGATGTTTGTAATTTTTCTAAAACGTTGGGGCTAAGTTATTCCAGTCAGGAGGAGGTTTCAGTTGTACTGAATGGTGGGAAGATTGTCTGTAGGAAAAGTTTTCTGCATTTTAGACTCCAGGGTACAAAAAAATGTATTTGGGCTTGCAGAAGACTGTTGAACTTGATGAGTGATAGTGTGTGACTGATGAACTTGTCAGTTGAATTCTGTAATACATGGCAAATTCTTTTTAGTGTGATATTGGCATGAAATGTCCATTTCCAGAGAGACAACACACCGCTTGTGTCAAGTGGGCACTCCTTAAAGACATGGGCAATGAGTTTTCAACATTCACGCCATGGACTCCGTAAAATTATGTGTTAGTGTGTTTTATCTGTTCTTTTTTAAATACAATTAGGGCATTGTGGTCTTTGGTAAATGTATTTATAGTTAGTTAAAACCTGACTAATGTTAAAAGTTTCTGATCTTTGACTAGTTGTTACCAGTACAGCAGATGCAGAAAACCTCCTGAAGAGGGCACTGATTCGCCGTCACACTCACTCAAATGCACGAATTTTTGAAACAGTGATTCTGAATTCTTTTCAGGGAGTCATTTGTTTAAAGGATACTCTTTTGTAAAATCTCATTTAGCTAAAAATAAGATACATGGCTACCAGTAATGTATTCACTTGGATTTTTGTTAGTCATTTAGAACTGATTTAACTCCTCTTCCAAATCCTCTGAATGGAAGATGTTTTAATAGAAATTTCTGCTTATTCGTTTTGCATACTTTTGATGAGTGTTTGGGCCTTAATTTCAGCGGGCTATGTGTTGAGTAAGATATGCCTGTATGGATTCTCATCTCTCTCTCCTTGGCAGTGAAGTTTTCAAAGTGCTTTCTTGACAAGTTTTCTTGTTGAAATGATTTTTTTCATGTTTTTAGTTACAGATGAAGAAAGTGAACAAACATTTAGATTCAGGAGTAATTTATTTGTTAAGAACCTACAGTTGCTGTGGTTTTTTTCCCCCTTATCCCTTAGGACATGTACATTATAGAGTCCAACTTGATTTCAAGTATTGTAACTGGTTTTTTGTTTCTTTTCCTACTCACAGGCATTTCTGTTGCCAATATGTGAAGCAGCTGCCATGAGGAAAGTGGTAAAGGTGTATCAAGAATGGATTCAGCAAGAAGACAAGCCTTTATTTATGAAAGAACCTGAAGAAATAATGCAGTGCACAACTGTAGATTGTGATGAAAGTGTCCTTGACCACAATTCATCAGAGAAAGCAAAAGAAAGAGAAGAGGTAAAATATTGTTGGGTAATATTTGTGCATCTTTTGGAAACGCTAGTAGGAAGAGAAGAGGCCTCCTAGACAGATTGTATGTGGTTTAATTTGATGTCAGAGCATTTGCTGGGGAGAATCAATGGTAATTAAGCAGTGTATGAATGGGCTACTGATTTGATCCATTATCTGTAGTTTTTTAATATAGTTAGTTCAATTTAAAATTTCCTGTGGTTTTATGAACTATTCTCAAGGTGTGGATTATACAGTGTGCCAACCTTCAGCTGTGTAAAAACTATATAGAAATAAAAGGATGAGGAAAATAATAGTTGTTTCATCCAGATACTTTAAAATAATTGTTACAAACTTCTTAAAATACAGTTGTGTCTTTAAGATGCATCTCAAACATCTGTCTCCCATCATTTATCACTTAATATCTATTGTATCCTTTTTCCTTTAATATAAAACCAAAATATCTGTCTACAAATCTATAGGATTTTAAGAAAAAAATATTTTTCAGGAAAAAGGGATGAACTCCAGTCATGTTAGAAATTCAAACTGGGCAAGAAATGGCTGTTACGAAGACACTTTGCATAAAATGTCTGAAATTGATACTGAAGAGCAAAATGTACGAGCTGGAGTACAGTCAGTATTGCAGGTATGAAATAGACTTGATATCTGATATATACTTCTGAGTGCATATGCAACCTTTTCTGTTAATCATAGATTTTTCTCTTCTCGGTTATTACCAACTGAATTGCTGAAAACTTCAAAGTGCTTCAAGCTCATAACATCCACTCTTTTCTACTTACAGGTTTTTATAATAAATTCTTCAAATATATTCTTTCTTGAACCTGCAAATGAAATTAAAGCTCTGCTGGATGAACACACTGATATGTGCAAACGCATTCTTAATATCTACCGGCACATGGTAGTACAAGTGACTATGGACAAGAAGACATGGTAAAACGCTAATGCTTTTATCTTAGATTATTAACAAGACAAATGTGAAAATTTACTTGGTAGTAAACACAATAGAGTAGTATTGACTGTGTGAACCAGTTTCTCTAAATCAGTAAATATGTGGACAAGTTACCACAGGGAAAGAGGTTATCTGCTCTGCTAAAGCCAGTAGGAAGCACATAGTTAGTTTGAGGCAGCTTAGTCCTCAGTGAAAAAAGAGGTAAGCTAGGATATACAGACTATTATTAAGGAGCTACTGATGACTTTTATCAAGGCTGTTTTGCTCATGTGTCAAAGTGCTAAATATGAAAATATATATGAAGTTTCACAGCCTTATTTAAAAATAAACAAAAAATCCTCAGATAAGCATGGATAACTATTATAATCAGATGAGGGTTGCTCTTGATCTGTAATTTTGTACAGGAGTCCATGTGCTGTTTAATTGTTTTGTTCCTTTCCAGTGCTTAAGGTGCTTAGCAGGTACAAGGGACCCACTTTCAAATTCATTGCTGTTATTTCCCTCTCTCCTTTAAATAGCTGTCTTTAATGAGGTAGTATATTGCCACTGTTCTCCGTTGCAAGGAAACGGTAGCAAGGGGATTTCTAATGGCTGATTTACTCCATTGTAACTTGCATTCAATCTGTCACTAGTATTTCCTGAACTCTGGGTAAGAAGAGCTGGCATTACATGTCATATGAAGCTTGTCTCCTCTTGTGAGGATATAAGGAGTCAGTTCAAAGCCAGCCACTGGGAAATTTGGGAGTAATAATTGAAAACAGATTCCACTAGATTAGTGTTTTCTTCCCCAGTTCCACATCACTGTAAAGAAGTGATTCTAGACTGTGATGGCAAAGATTGTGCCGCACAAAATAATTGAACTATGTTCATTATAATGTAACATTGCCAAAACCTGTCATTGATACCAAGAAGAAAAAAAAAGTAAAAGCTCAGTTTGGAAATATAATTAAAAACTTGCCTGTAATTTCAGGCCGTTGAAAGTGGTAGCACTTGAATGACCTGGCAAAAGATGTTAGAGGGCAACAGGGGTTCCTCACTCTTAAGAGTGAAAAGAAGATCAGTGTCATTTCTTTTGCAAGAACCAAGTTAGGTTGTTTGTAATCACTGTGTCCTGTTTTGGAATGTGTTTGAGCAAGTCAAGCTCAGTTGTTATCTTTAAAAGTATCCTGATATATACAGAAGTATAACAACAGTAACTCCAAGTTTAATATTGTTTTGCAGGGAACAGATGCTACTTGTGCTGCTCAGGGTTACTGAATCTGTGCTGAAAATACCACCCCAAACTTTCTTGCAGTATCAAGGAAGAAAAAACTCCACTTTAGCTGGAAGACTTGCAGGACCTCTTTTCCAGGCAATTAAACATAACTTCACTTTAATTAATCCAGCTTAATTTTGACCAAGAGATTAGATGCAACAACCACTGTTGGCTGGTTTGTCATCTTAAATCATTGATCATGTTACCCAGATAGTGTGAATGGTGTGGGTTAAAGAACTGGCTACATTTGTTACTTTTCTGTCCTATATTTAATGACACTATGACAATGGTTTTTGGTTTATAGTTGCAGAGTGCTGTCGTGGTGGCTTCTCTGTACAGAGGATCTGTAAAGTTTCTAGATTCTGTAGTAGGAAAAAAAAAAGGATACACAAAATATGAATGTGATGAGAACTAATTGAGAACAGTATTACAAAATTCCCTGGCAAAACTTGTAAGATACTGAAAGATCTTTCACGAGTCAAAGCAGTTGTTCCTGTATCTAAGTCAGAAGCCCATGTTAACATAACACTTAATAATTCATGAAAAGTCTGTGTGTACTGGGGAGGAAAAGAATGTCAAGACTATACAGAAATTTCTGTGGCAATTAGAAACTTCTTTGTAAGCAGTAACATTTGAATGTTGTCATCCTATGTTCAGAACCCAACTTTTCTCACTTTATTCTTTTAGACTCTTATAGTAGCTTGGATCAAAGCGAATCTAAATGTGTACATCTCTCGAGAACTTTGGGATGACTTGCTGTCTGTAATGTCATCTCTGACATACTGGGAAGAGCTGGCCACTGAGTGGTCGCTGACAATGGAGACACTAACTAAAGTATTAGCTAGAAACTTGTATAGCCTGGACCTCAGTGACCTGCCGTTGGATAAATTAAGTGAGCAGAAGCAGAAAAAGCACAAAGGCAAAGGTAAGACAGCACTGTATACATATTGTGTGAATTTGAGCTGGGGTAATGAGATGTTGGGCACAGCAGAATTTTGGTCTAGCCTTTTTAGTATGCCTAATTAGGCATCTCTATCACCTGAAATAACTCAGTTTCTTTAAGATAAGGCAGCTTTTTAGAACCGCCACAAAATCTCTGTGTAAAGATTCAGTCCTGCAAATAGGCAAATATGGAATGTAGTTGTGTGTTGAATTTAACTAAAATGATATACTGTAGTGGGTTATGCCTTTCTCCTTTCATCAAAGGAATTACATAGTTGAGTCCCAATCATAACTTCTTGAAAGTAACTAAGATTACACATCTAGTAAAAATTAGCTAGTTAGCAAGTGGCTATTGCAAGCACAATTGGAATATTGATCCTGAAATCCAATGAATGTTGTTAAAAGATTAAATGTAAGATGAACATAGTTTTGTTTGGGTTCTAATTCATCACTAAGCCATGGTGAAGACAGATTTTGTTGGAGGCCTTGTTGGACTACTTAAGAGAAAGGATACTTTTAATAATCCATATGAATGGTACCAGCTTTTAAACTGATTCCTAAACAATGCAGGAAATACTCTATAGTACATAATATGGGGAGAGGAGGTGGATACTTGCTTATAATGGTACAGTTCTGAAACTGGTAAGGGACAGGAAGTCTGTCCTCCTGGATAGAGTGCTGGATTGAGAGTTGCAAAACCTGGATTCTTTTCCCAGATCGGAGACTTTTTGCATGTGACCATGAGCAATCAATCACTTCTGCCTTTGTTTCCACTTCTGTAAAACATGGGTAAAGACACTGTTCACCTTTTTAAAGTGCTTTGAGATCTAATAGTGAGAGGCAGGATTATAATTAGGGTGGGTAATAAAGATGGAAAAAAGTGTAATTTTTAGTCTACTTTTTAACCTCTCTGTGTTCTGATTGATGTGGTTCTCCAGTCAAACCTGAGGGAAGGTACTTCCTACAATATCCTAGGGTTTGTTAGTGAGACCTAATCTATGTGGATGTTCATTTCCCTCTCTTAACAAGATAATAATAATGAACATGTTGTACTAGGGCTCGCTTCCCAAGAAGATGCCCTTTTAATGATTGTAGTTGTTTATCAAATGTATTTTTGGATTATATGAGTTCAACGTGGATAAGAAAATGCATTGCAAATATTCTTTAGGTCACTTTTTTTTTTACATACAGTTGTTTTGATAGCTCCTCATATGAGCTTCAATATAAATGTCAAATCTGAATTTGTTCCATCTTTTCTTAATCTTAGTATAGTATTTTTTTGTGAATTTCCAAAGAGCCTTGTTCTCTGAGCCCATCATCCCATTTTTTTTTGCTTTTGCATTTGGTGTTAAAATATTTGATCATCTTTATTTCATGTTCCTCAGTTGTCATGAATTCTTTTTGAAAAAAATCCACAATATTAATGGTCTGTAATGTATGATTTTGTGTGTCGTGTCTAATAGGAACAGCAAAAGAAGTTTCTATAGTTACACATTTTTATGAGGCTATAACCTTTGTAAACCCAGTTTTCTTGTGGTTTTGCACTTGATCGTTCGGAAAAGAAAATCACAGTAGTTCAATAGCGCCAATGTTTCTGAAAAAGTTTGAGTATCCCTCAGTGTTAATGCTGGCTGAGTGGGTTTATATATTTAAAAACCAGTAATAAGCTGTTTAGCTTTTAAAATCATGCTTGCTTTGATAACATTATTCTATCCAACTTTAAAACTCTTTGAAAGAGCACAACTACAAATATCTGGTGATACCAGAATTGAAATGAATAGATTTACAATTCTGTTTTTGCAGGAGTTGGACATGAATTCCCAAAATCTTCCGTTGATAAGTCCTTTTCTAGAGGCTGGAGCCGCGATCAGCCTGGACAAGCACCAATGAGACAACGCAGTGCTACAACCACTGGGTCTCCAGGAACAGAAAAGGCAAGAAGCATAGTACGGCAGAAAACAGTTGGTACGTATCTGTAAAAGCTGATATAAGTGACATTTGAGAAAGGGTAAGAAATTAATAACTGCCTTTTGTAGCGATGTGGATAACTTCTTTCCACAAAAGTATACTATCTTTAATAATTAGTTAAATGTGTAAATTATGCAGCCTTATGTGCTTTCGGGTTGCGAATAGCTTGTAGTTACTAGAATTACAGTTACTGCAAATGAAAGTAATGCAGTTGATGTATTAATTCTTAATGAGTTTGATCACATGCTTAAGGTGGATTGGAAAAAAAATACTGATGTATATATATGAAAAAGTAAAAAGCTGGAATGGTTTGAGTAGTGGTATGGATAGGTGGGTAATAGAAGGCTTTTTAAGTGTGTGTTTTCATAAACTGTGCACCAAATAGATTGAGTATTTTCTAACTATACAAAGAAATATGTGAGAAATATGTATATATCTGTATAGTTTATAAAATGTTTTGTCTTTTACTGTACCCTGAATCTTGCATTAATGAAAGATTGGCACATATGTGTGCAATTCTCCATTTCTGAAGTCGTCTATTTCTCAACTTCATTACTCTTTCCTGTGTTAGAAATGAGTGGTGCTAAACAGTGCTTTAGGTGGATTGCTCAAAAGAAGATTCATTTATGTTCATATGATTTGCTTAGAATATCTTAATGTGAACTGGACTGCAAATTTCTTTACTCTGTTGTCTCATCTTGATGATCTCGGTGCTATTCCTTATGTGAAGGAAAATTAAGCTGATTTTACTTTTTTATTTAAAAGACCACCTTTTAAGGAGTATCTCTTGCTTTTTCACTCTCTGTAGTAGTAGTGGCTTCGGTCGTTGTGTGTTGTTGCTTCACTGGTACTTCTTGGAAGCAGGTACATTCTGACACGGTTTTAGAAACTGGGGATGCATATTGGCAGTTGAATATATAATTGTGTTAGCTTTTCAGAAATTAACATTTTCTTTCTCTTTCTAAATATATTTGCAATTAATATTTTTAAGTCTCAGAGGTTGTTTAGCTAAAGTTTTTATTTGAATACTCTTCAAATTTCTCCATTTTAAAAATTTGTTTTCTTGTAAGGCTTTTGTTGGTATGGGAGAGTTAATTGTTCTATAAGCAGTACAAACACGTGAGAAATTGAAGTCACTACTCCAAAATTTCCTGTCTTTTTCATGCATTCAAATGCTACACAGCTTTTCCTGTATCTCATGCTGACAGCACCTAGTTTGACTAAAGTTTTCCTTATGGATCACAGATACTATAAATGTAATTTCTGCTTCTCTGTAGATAGTCTGTGATTAACTGTTGTGGTGTTTTTGTTTTAAATCTTAATTGTCTTAACAAGGTAAAGCTCATGTTAAAATTTCTCCTTCCCAAATTGTTAATATTTCAGATACTCTGTCAGAAGGTTATGTTGTTTGGTCAATTTATTAATGGTTTTGTTTTGCTGCTATTTGAAAGATGGCTATTTATATGATGTTAGCCCTAAAATGACTGAAATTTATCCTAATCAAGCTATATATTGACCTGGTTAGCAGCAAACTAATCTGATTTTAGTTTCACTGTACTTTAGCTTCCATGGTTTTGTTCCTTTCCTCCAATTATCTTACATATTTGATATTAATAAGGCAAGTTTGTATTACTGTAACCAGTTAAAATTTCATATTGTAGAATACCATCTGTGGACAAGCAGCACAGCGTTAGTAGGATGATTTTAAAAGACGAAAAGCCCAAAAAGAGTTGCCAGACTCAGAATCTCAAACGCTTCAGTTTTTTGAAAAGTTAATGAAGAGTATGTTACAAAAGCGTATGTCTTAACTGTCTGTAAACAGTTGCTTGTGATTGTCTCTCAGGTCTGCTAAGAGAGCTGTTGGGATGTTTCTTAATCTGTGCCGGTTAACACAGGGTCACATAATAAAAAAAAAGTTTCTGGTTTATAGTCACAATAAGTAAAATTTTCTGTAGAACATTTTGCTGGTCAGATCTTTTTGTTCAGTTTAACATTAGCTCCATAAGCTAAGTCTGGAATTGAGTCAGACCTCAGATATGTTGCATGATATCTGATATGTAGTATATTTCCTTTGATTGTGAGTAATATACTCTTTATATCTGAGTAGGGGGGATGTGCATGTTGAATATTATATGGTAAGAAAAAGCTGGGGTTTCTTTTTCATCTGTTTTGTGTTGTACACATTTTGTGTACATCTGTGCACCTCTATTTTTTTTGAGCCATCCTCATGCCAGCACACATTTATTGCTGCACCAAATTTGTGTGTGTGTGTTACTCAAATAAAGATCACAGCTTTTCTGATATGCAGTGTGTACATTTTTAGCCTGAACTTATGTAAAGTAATTTTTGGAAAAGGGCCTTTAAACATGATATGCATATGGGTTGAAAAATCGTCTGTAAGGCTAGATACAGAATTATATCTTTTAAGCAAAGAGATGTTAAAGCCTTACGCTTACTTTCCTTTTTTTTTTTTAATTGGTGTCTGTCTTATAAACTAAGTTAATAGAGAATGGCTTCAGTTTTAAAATGTCTGTCTTTCTGAATTGTTTTTTCAAACTGATGTTAAGACTTCACTTAAGTTGTGCTGCATTTGTCAAATGTGTTTTCTGCTCTACGTACATTGACCTACCCAAGTTATCTGCATGTTGCTGTTAGGGACAATTCTTTAACCTGATTTAGAAGTGTGATGTGCTCAACCTCCACTGCACTCCCTTCATGTAGTTCTGATTCCCATACAGATCAGGAGCACTAAGATTCTAAGTCTATATTCCATGTTGTTTTGAAAAAACGTATATAGAAAAGTTCAAAGACCAATTAAAGATTGTACTGACAATATTTATATAAGATGCACGAGGTTTCCTTAAAAAAAAGTTTATAGGCAACAATTTTAAAACAAGTTATCAAATTTGCAACAGTTTGAAAAGGAAGCTGCATGAAACAATGAATGTTACTTTTTGAAGAACTTCAAGTGTACTTTGAGATTGAATGTAGTATCAGTTCTTGCTATGTCTTACTCTGACAAAGGAGAACAAACGTCATAAAGATTCATTTTAAATCTATTGGAAAAGCTGCAGATATAACCTTGATCCTGATGCCACAATTCGTATGTAAGTTTTCCATTCTGTAGGACTGTTGGCAGGAGATGAGCTATGAAAAGATGGATTAGGATCAGGGATCAGTTTAGCAAGATATACCCAGTATGAATTAAAAGCCAGACCCTATGGATAAGAAACAATTCAATGCTTTGTGTTGTCAAACCATTTCACTTCAGTCACTTCATGTTTAATGTGGAACTATAACAATTTGTATTGCAAATTTCTCCACACAGAGTTGGTCATTTTCTCCTTATGCTTTTGAATCTCTTTTAGAGAATCTTGAATTCAAGAGTATGGGTATGTGTAAAATTCAGAGATACTTTTTCAGGAGTAAACCAAAGGAAGCTAGAAAAATGCAAATGTAGTGTAAGTTGCTTTTTCTGATAAAACATTTCAAGTTCTGAGTGCTTGTGGAGTGACTTTTAACTTTGATTTTTCAACCCCTGATGCAATGGGAAAAAAAAAGTGTTAATTAGTTTCTTGATTTTGAATGCAAAATCTCTGTAATCGTCATAATAAAGGCATTGTTGCTGCTTTACATAAAAGTTAAAACTCAAAATGTCTTATCTGTCCACTGATTTTTTTCTTTCTTACAGCTCTGCCAATATCTGCCGTGCTGAAATGTTTTAATTTTTGAATTTTCTTCCTTTTTATCTTTGTTTTCTCTGTTGCTGCTTTTTTCTGTGACACAAGCCTTTCATTATAGTCACTCTTCTTTTTTCCTTCCCCCACTTCTTTCTTTTCCTTTTTAAAGCCATGAGAAGCCGATCCATTGGTGAATGTGCTCTGCCATCGGCCTATATACGCAGTGCTAAAAGTGCTCCTGTTCTGATCCATACTTCCAAACCCTTCTTGCCTGATATTGTTCTCACTCCCCTTTCTGATGAGCTTTCAGGTAGTGCCACCTCTGCTAATTTCTGCACCCCCTTTATCACTTTTTTAAACCTTCTGCTTTCAAATTCTGCTAAATCATTAAATTTTTCAAAGTAAAAATGCTTGGGGGATGGGGGGAGAGGGGAAGAGATTAAGAATGAATATTTTGAGTTATGTAAAATACCATGCTATTTTGCAATTCATTCTGGAACTGTTGGAAGTTAGTGCTGTGCCAATGTTTACTATCATAAAAATGAAAATTAGAGAAATCCCTTGCTTTTTCAATTTATTTCTAAGCAGTAATATAGCATCTGTCTACCAGAGAGTGCAACTAATCTAAAGTTTTTATTTGTGATTAGTGAGGGAGGGAAAGGAAGAACATAATTTTACTTTGACTTGCCATTTACATCTTTCTATGTAGAGGTTGTGCAGACAGCCATGATAATGATATACTTTAGCTCCCATTAAAAAAGAATGTCTGAAGTGTATGGTGTCATATAATACACTTTACAGTATGCCTGGTTTTCATTAATATATAAAAACATAAAAAAATCTATACAGTTTGGAATTATGAAGTGCTGTGTTTTGGTGGTGTTTTCCGGATGATCCGGTTTTTACAGAGTTGTAGACTTTTCCTCCGCATTATGTTTGGTCCAGCAGGGTGGTTAGCTACAAGTTTGACAGTAGCTTTCTTTGGATAATTTGCTTTGAATAAATAGGTTCAGCAATTAGAATTATCATACATTTAAAAAATGCATGCATGAAAGTTTACAGATAATGTTATTTTTTTCCTGTGCTTCAACTATTACATAAGTATAAACTAGTAGCATGTAAGGCTGACGATCATATTATGCCTTTGTCTCCATAAGGAAACAAAAAAAAAAGACAACACAGTGGGAGGACTATATATATAGTCAAAACTGTGTACAGATATGAGGACTTCTCGTGGTTTAGGCCGAATTGGCTACTGGGAACGTTACTGAACAAAATGGTCCTGTTTTACTTCAAACCAGGACAGGACTTAATGGAAGTAATTTTTTATGGAAGATACATTTTTTTGTTTTGTTTCTTTTCTGTCTCTCCTGCCTGCCTTTGTTACCCAAGAATATCAAGAGCTGTTTTTTCATAATTGTATTTTGATGTGTGCCCAAAATTAAGTCATCTTGTTGTGAAAGAGAAACTTGGTGCCTTAGTATTCAGTCTGAAAACTTAAATGGAGAATTGGGAAAGTTCAAGGAACCCACTCTAGAGACACCAGACTTTCACAATGAAAAATTATGAAGTATTTTAATGTAAATCTTGACACCACAGACAAAGAATAATAAAATACAAATTATATGTAATAAATTAATAAATGTATGTGTAAAGGATATCTCTTCTGAGATATAGATTATTAGAACTTAGAAGATAGGGGTTTTTTTATAGGAATGGTACATGAGCAACCTATTAGGAAATAGATTTTACCTGGTAATAACATTGTTAGAAATAGTCAATTCTTAATGAAGATCTTAAGAAGAGAATGAGCTTTCACAGTGAACTATTATTTTGTCATACAGTCACTGATGCTTAATTATCCTGTCTTAAAGAAGGCAAAAGTACTTTTGCAGTCAGTTTTATCATCCATGTTTCTGAAAAGTCCTGGCTTGCATCTGATCTTTCTAATGTGTCCCAAACCTGATGACTCTCTTGCTGTTCTTCTGTTGATACTCATCCAATGCAAAAACTGCACAACCAATGTATTTCTTGAAAGTGAAATAATTTTTCAGACCTTTGCACTTCTAACATAGAAAACGTCCCAGGTGCTTCCCGGTTTTGGTGTCTTCTCCAACAGATGGCTGTTGAAACAGCTTCATGATGTGCCCAAGAAACTTGAACATTGCCAGAAAACTCAAAAGCTCTAGTGAAGAAAGGCAGGTCGTTAGAGTGTTCATGGGGAAGTAGCAGAGTAAAGGAAAAACTATCCACCAGATCAGAGTGCACTTTACTCTTTTAATTTTCTGCATTTTTAATTGTGTGCTCTCTCTTCTTTCTTTAAAAAAAAAAACAAAACCAAACAGCTTTATCATTTTCCTTGCCTTTTCTTCTTACAGTAAATGTATTCTTTTCTGAAAGCCACCTGTGTCCAGACGATACGGCATGTAATTTAGGAAGTAATCAAATTGTTTCTATCATAAGTGTGCTTTAGGTAATGAATGATGCTTAGCTAGCTGTGACAGCCTTTCCTCTTATTTCACAAGTGTATCAAAATCCCTGGTGTCCAAACTGACTTTTAGATCCCATACAACTCGAAGGACAGGATTTTTCAAATGATTCCAGAAGAATAGGATGCTCTAATCTTAAGTTTTCTGAAGTAGTATTCAGCTCCTTTTTAGCTGTAAAACTCCTCATTGAAAGATTGACTCACTGAACACTGGTGAATCTTGACAGGTAGTCCAAAAGAAAGTATTTATGCCAAAACCTTTACTTCATGTACAGTACAGTATATTAATTTTTAAGATGAAGGCAGAATACCCCAGTATAATTTGTCATTTATTGAGACAGAACGTTTCAGCTTGAAGATCAGTCAGTAGGTTAACAAAATTAATTGGAAAAGCTCAATATTGACGTCTAGTCATCTAGCATCGTAGAGGATGGTTTTCCTAAAGACTGTAATTCCTTCATGTAGTTTCTAAGTTATGCTGTATTTCCACGTGCAGAATATTTGCAACTTTTCAAATAGGATCCAGAAAGTGGAAGTGGATATTTATACTTGATGTTTAGTTAGTAAAGTGATTTGGTGTAGTGTAATTGTTGCAAATCTGCAATATTTCTCAAAAGAACTTTTCTTTTAACCTGTTAGAATCATAGGAAATCTAGTCTTACGCATTTACAGGATAACTAGCAAAATAATGATTCATTCCTGCTCCAATTGAGGATTTTCAGGTACAAGACTGCTTGTGAAAAAAAGTGTTGGTGAGATGTAGGGAAGATTCCTGGAGGCAATGGGCCACAATGACAGACTAATGAATTTCAGGTGGGGGATTTTTCCTTATCCACTGGAACTAAAAGAATCAAAGGAGGTATTAGCATGAAAGGGATAATTATATTATGCCTTTACAAGCTTGCTTCCTAATTAGTAAGTAATCATTAAGATGAAATATAAAGAAATCATAATTGTAATGTCAGTATGTAGTTATTCTTTAATCCCAGAAACTCACAGAATGAGTGTGTTCTTATAAAAGAATCGAAATGAAAGTTGAGAAGCAAAATGTGTTATTTTTTCTCTGCTTTCTGAACTAGCTTTCCATGATGAAATATAATCCTTTCCCAACGTTGTATGGGAATCTTCTACTTCCACTCATGCTGTCTTGCCAGAATGTGTGTCTCCATGAGTTTGTATTTTAGCATATCTATCTCCCACTTGATGCTGAAAAACTACCTTTTCTTACTGCCTTCTAGCAGAAGAAGGAGAGGTAAGGTTGATTTAAGGAAAGTTGTGATTGGGTGAGATTGGCTAGAACTACCGATTTCAATCTCTTCCTCACTATAACATATTAGGAACCAGGCCAGCATTTCTCCTGAGTGTGTGCAGTGTATGAGATACACAGCCTTCTAGTGCACAATTGCAATGTAGTTAGTGAAAACTCCTTAGGAATTGATGGTGTCCCAATTTGACTGTATACCTGTGTGCAAGGGTGAGCCCTGGTTGTGAAGGAGCTCTTCGTTTGGGTTTTTAAACATTGTCTGTATTTTCAGTGCTGATACTGCAATAACAGTGTATTTTTCATTTCCATAATTTCTTCCTCTGTTCTACAGAAAAGAAATCTCTATTGGCACAACCACTGCATGTTTGTTTGAAAATATTTGTGTACTTGTATGTGCTAGTTGTGTATACGTAAGCACCTTAAATGAATGCTGGATCAACATTGAAATAAATCTAGCTGAATTTATTTCAATGTGTGGAGCTGCTTGGCGTGCATTTGGAGTTGTCCATCCAGTAATTTTTAACATCCTAGAAAATCATAATCACTGCATGCATGCACAGTATGCAATCCTCAGGCTGCTGCTTTAGATAAGCTCGAGTTTATAAAAAGTATGAAAAATGCATATTGGAGGCTTAAGATGAGATCGGTGTATCAGAGTTACATATATTAATCTCATATATAACGTTATCATACATATTTTTGACTGAATCCTGTGGTCCTTTCTTTGCAGCTGTAAGAAGTAGCTTTGAGACTACATGAGCATAACCTGTGTTAATCTCTGCCTAAGTCAATAGAGAGTTTGAAATAACAGTTCCAACTAGAGAGAGACACCATTCATTTCAGAAGGTGTTAATTCATATAGTTAGTAAAGAGTTGAACAAGAATAATGATGATAAATTTGTTGTTTATCAAAGGTGAAGAAAGAGGAAAGGGATAATAAATTATGCCAAATTGGATGATTTTCAGTTCATGTTTATTTTCTGAAATAGCTTGGACGTCTGCTCTCTTTTCCCAATGTAGACCTCTCTATTTCCTGTCTAAAAGCTTCTTTACAGTTCAGTGAACTTTGTATCGGGCCAAACTTTAATTTTCAAACTTTAACTTTTCTGAAAAATTGAGCATGGAAATACCATTTTTCATCTTCTTGCAAACATTTAGTTAAGTACAGATGTACCTCATTCCTCCAGTTTATATGCTTTGCTCTGAAGGAAAAGATGAGTAAATTCAGCTCCAGCTCTAACATTCTCAGGAATGTTTGAGAACTTTAAAACAGGTTTTAAAGGTGACTTCAGATCATCATTATTAAGTATTACTGAAATAGGTATAGTGATCCATGAAGTAATGATTTGAAATATTTATTTTGGCAGTAACACATCAGACTTAGGGAGGGAAAAGGGCTTAAATTTTGTGCTGATATTAAGTAAATTCACCATTGCAGTCCTAAAGATAAATCCTCTAGATAAAACAACAAGGTAAGTCTGTTTATTGTGGCAAGTAACTCCTGTTGGTGCTCTTTTGAGCTCTTTATTGTTATTTCTGACTTTAAAAGCATATCTACAACTTTCTAAGTGGTAGGTAGTAAAAAATAAATCTGGGGAATAAGGGATTATGTCAAAAAGAAACTAACAGAAAATTGAGAAAGCTGTTTTTACCTTACTGTTCAAGTGCCTATCCCATAAAAAGACTGCAAGGGATAGCTCAAATTCTTGCAATTAGTTGAATTGTCTGTAAGAGATACTTAGTCTTGCCTATACTGGTGATTTGATAGTATGTAGTGTTCCTATAAAGTATCAGGGAATCTGAAGAGGACTGTGAAGATTCTTTGTCTTGGTGGATGATGTGAGGTGGGCTGAACATATTTCTGTACAATTCTGAGGTGATCCATGTTGGAACTGCAGCTTTCATTACAGTTAGCTATGATTTGTACTGTTGCTAACATATTAGCAGTCTCAACAGAGACAAGGAATCACTGATTTTAAATGATCATAACAAATGTTCTGGTCTTTCATTAACAGAAGTGGTTTTACTTGAACGTTAACTGTTGTGAGGCTGCAGGATGTTTTTCAGTAGCAGTCCTTAATTTGGTAATTCTCATAAATGTCCCATTTGCTTGAGTAAAACTCGAAGGAGAGGGGGAGGTAAGCCTGCATTTAGTATTTAGTTTCACATTTTGAAGATGAGAGACAAAACATCCTTCTAGGGAAAAGGGATGTATCTTTAAATTATCTGTTATTTATAGTCATCTTTTCCATATAGGGCTAGCTCTTCCCCGTCATTTAAAGCTTCAGGTATACACTATATTACATATGCCATAATATTCATAATTGTATAACAATATTCTTTCTGATATTTCAGTAATTTGTACCTATTCACGCAAGTTATGAAAAAAGTAATAGTTTGCCACTTCAATAGACATTTCTAACTTTCCAGAAAACTTACGTATTGTGTTTGGAGTTGTGCATTTTTCTGAAGATGTAAATTTCCTGAAGGGTACTACTGTTAAGCTAATTTGTATTCCAGGTAACCATTTCATGAACAAGCTAGCTGGAATAATATTGGTTGAATTATTGAACTTATTGGCACAGCCCTAGCTTTAACTGTATTTCCAAACGTTCCATGGTCTCACTGTTTGTTCTCATGCATGTTAACATTTAAAACTGTGTTCTGATGGTCTAACTCATTTATATTACATTCTGTACTGGATATTATGTGCGTGTGTTTTTAACACTCTAGTACTGGAAAAAATATTTGTGTTACACTTAAGAAAACAAGGCTCTGGACTTTCCTAGCTTTTAAAGTCACGTAATTAGGATGTAGTGGTAAATAAATACTGTCTCTGTATGTAAATTTTAGTGCACGTTACATATACTTTTTTCCTACAGACATTGACGATGCTCAAATTCTTCCACGCCCACCTCGAGTCAGACATTTTTCACAGAGTGAGGATGCTCCAAGTGAAGTTTTTGGTGCATTAAACGAGGAACAGCCACTGCCACGAAGCAGCAGCACCTCTGACATCCTGGAACCGTTCGCAGTTGAACGAGCCAAAGGTGCAGTTCCTGTCATTGACAGTTCATCCCATCATGCTCCAAGCTTGCAGAGTTCCACTGAGACCTCTTCAATGCATAGATCCACTGAAAGCCATATCACTGATACAAATAGCAGAGAGTCCTCCTTGGAAGTTGGGGATAGTATTTATGACCATCTTTGTCATTTAATAGGGCCGGTAGAATTTGCAAACACAGCCTTTGAACAAAGCCAATATGTTGACCTTGAAGGTGAAGATGATCTCCTTTCCTCTCTGAGAGAATACCTTAAAGAAAAAGAAGAACTTTGCGGTAACTTTGAGATAGATAAATGTGAGGCTTCTGCTCACGAAGTTGATACATCAGTAAATAGGAATGATAGATTACCACTGGATGGATTAGAAAATAGAGACCTGACCGGTCAATGCACGAATAGCATCACTGTTACAGAAAGAGCTGATAACACAGAGCTGCACCTAGTACAAAACCAAAGTGGCTTTATAAGTAATATTGTACCTACTCAAGTAGACATTTTTACAAGAAATCAAGCGCTCGATAAAGCCAGACAGTTAAATATTGATAAACACAATGAAAGCGTGTTTGATCATGGGTCAAGTAGTCCTAGCAGCAAAGAAGGGAAGAGATACCTGTACAGGCAAGCAGCCACTGAAGCTGATGTAGATTCAGCTGTGGAAGCAGCAGTAGCGGAAAAGCATAAAAGCGCCCAGTTTAATGAAAAAGTAACCAACTCACGTGTTACGCATGCAAAGAAAATTCTTCCTAAAGCACAAGTTAACCCTCAAATGCCTCACAGCACAGGCACAAGCAAACTGTCACCAACTAAGAGGAGTATATCTGAAACCGTAACTCATAGGGCCAAAATCATGAAAATAACGACTAAAAAAAGGAATAGCGTTCATGTTACTTTTAGGCCATCTACAGAATCGGTTCAATTTTACAATCCTCTTGAGAGCAAAGAGGGCGCTTGGAAAGCAAGACTTCGTAAACTCAGTGGCTTCAGTAGTAGCGGTAGCGGTAGCAGCAGCAGCAGCAGCAGTACCAGTGCAAGCACCAGCTCATCAGCTGCCGCGGAGCTGGTTAGACCTGGAATATATAGACCTCTAGATGCGATCAATGCTGCTTCAGCTGGCAGCAAGCAAATTAAGGAACCTACAGAAACTCAAGCAGCCATGTTGCAAAAAGAAGGTATTGCAGTGAATCAGTTCCATAATCGTAGTGCCTTTAGAGCATCAGGTCAGGAGTCAGCGCAACAGCAGGGCTCCCTGGGTGGTGTTTATAAAACTGTTGTACATGCTCTTTCGAAGCCGAAGGCAAATGTTTCCCCACAGAGGCAGAACAGAATGCCAGCAGAGGCTCCACTGAGGGATCTGTACAGTCATGTAATGGGCTATTTTGGAAGGAAAGCTGCAGGTGAGCACTAACAGTGTGCAGAGCGCAAAAGGAGAAAGGCAGCACCAGTTTGGCTTAATGCAACTGAAGCAAGCTCTGATAAGCAATCAAAAGGCTTTGGGATGATCACTGCTTTCCCTGTTTGGTTATGCATGCGCCTACAGCCAGCTGATTTTTCTCCCAGCATAAGTTACTTTTACATACTTTAAATTACTAATTTCCCTTTTCAAGATATTTAGTTGAACCTCTTTGCTGCTGAAGACCATCGGGTTAGGGAAGAGGAAGAGACAGTAAATGACCTAATAAAGGATTAAGCCTTGAGAGTTTTGAATTTTCACCTACCATGCAGAGCCTTAAAATTCAGCCTACCGAATGATTGGCGTATGCCTGTTTTATCAGAATGTGCTATTCCACTCTGAGTGTAGTTTGTTTGTCACAAGGACCTGGCTCTCAATAAGCTAGGTTGAACTGATTGTATTTCTGGTTCATTTAGTGTGTTTTCTTCTTCCTCCTCCTCCTCTTCCTCCTTTTCCTCCTCCAAAACAAAAAAGACCCTCAAATTCACATTTGGAGGTTAGTTTAGATAACTTTTGAAAAATAATCTTAAACAGAAATCTCCTTTTACTGGGATGATTTCATTACGACAGTTCTCTGTGTCTAATCATAAGGTTTTGTTTGAATCTTTTTCAAAACATGCTGTAGGCCTTTCTGTATTCATTCATCAAAACGGATGCAGTTACATCTTGGCAACATCTTCCATGGCTTTTATTTTTTCTTGGAATCGTGGATGTTCATGAAGGTCTCATGATAGTCCCTCTCCTGCTAACTATGAGACCTCTGTGGACTGATCGATAAAGAAGGCTGTCGCTCTAATATCCATTGTCTTAGTTCACATCTTAAATAACCTTAAATGAACAATAAATTAACTTTCAGCAGTAATGTAGGTTTTCTTCTTTCCCATTGTTATGCTGGCATGATTAACAGAGGATTCCATAATGCATCCTGCATCGAGATGTTAATGCCACCTGAGGGCAGTCTTTGTAAGCATAGCACCACAAGAGCGTGACTGTCGTGGGTCTCAAAAAAAGCAATTTGCTTCTCTGCAGAATCTAGACTTCTGAAAAAGAGGGATCTAGAAAACACTAATTTTAGAAGTACCTTTTATTTGAAATCTGTAACATTTAGCAGAGCCTCCATATTAGAATAATCTGCACTGTGGTCTCATGAGAGATGACACTGAGGGAAAAATTCTTATAGAGAAAACATGAACTGGAATAACTTGAAGGCTTTAAAGGCGAAGAACATGAAGTCAGGTGTAACAGCCACAGTAAAATATGAACAGTATAGCTGTATCAAAAATATAACACTGATAAATGAGTGAACTTAATTAATTGTTCATAACCATTGACCATCCAGAGTTTGAATTGTCATTCCATGTACTAGCATGTAATTTTATTACAGATTTTTCTTTGCACTATTTATACTAACTGTATACAGTGCCACATTGACATTTGTCATTAGTACATACTACAATTAAGTTTACGTTTTCCACTACATTGCTCTTCATTGGGAATGCAATGAAAAAGGAGCCTGTAGGAATCATATAAAATTTTTAGGATTTATTACTTATTTTTTGTGATACGGAGGAAGAATATATGCTGTATCCTTAAAGCAAGCATTAACAACTTTGAGTAGTGCTTACCTATAAGCTTCTTGCTCTTAAAGGTGGTACTGGAAATCAACTAACCCCTGCTTAGTGGGAAGAAGAAGCCATACTAATTCTTAAAGTAGAATCTGCTTTAAAAGAGGGAAATTCTTAAAATGCATGTTTGGCAATTTTGATTATTTTTTTTTTATTTCTGTTAATTAGCAGGGTTTTTTTCATTTTTTACCTTTTGTTTTGAAAATGTTTTGATGTGTTCTTTACTATATACAGTTGTTCATTTGCTTTTAGCTAATAGAGAGGACATGAGTCAAAAGCTGCACCCTATTGATAGTGATATTGGCAGTAGCAATACAAATGTTCCTGACCTCATGGATGAATTTATAGCTGAGAGACTCCGCAGTGGTAGTGCACTGGTAAGCCTTTAAACTTTGTACATTTCAATATGTAAGTCTGCATATATGCATGAATTCATCAATGACATTATAAATCAGTTTACTAAAATATATTTCTCTGGATATTATGAATCAGAAAGAGTTAAGAATATCACTTAATTATTCCTTGCCTTTGACATAGATTCATGCCATTTTATGCCGTTTGTGTTTTCACATCTATTGAATCTTCATTGTGGAAGCTTTGCGGAAGTTACCATCAGATGAATAGTCTCAGTGAATTAAATGGCCTTAATTGCCCCTGTAAAGATCTTTGTACACAGACACTTTCAGAATAACAGTTTATATGTAAATTTGCAGTCCTTAGTGTGGTGCGTAGTTAGGTACTCGTGTTGTAGTATGGTACCATTCTCTGCAGGTATAGTCAGTGCAACAGACAACGAAACTACGCTAGTATATGCTTTTCTTTGATTGTTTTAATTTCACTTACAAGTGTTGAATAATTTCTTGTAAATAGTTCTCTGCTAATTGAACCAACTTTTCATATGCTTGCTTCCTACACTTTTCCAGAAATGTCATATTGTTTGGAATGTCATTCATAATGAGAAATTTTAATCAATTTTAAGTCAAGAATTTCTGGTTACTGTTGAATGCTTACAGAATGAGACAACTGATTTGAAGAGATAAGCGTTTTATTAATGAGCAACAAAAGGGGAAATATTTTAAAAAAATGTTACAAATGAAGAACAGAATGGGTAACAATTTAAATGTAGCATTTCAAAGATTTTCATTCTTTCTTCTGTTTAGAATTTTTTAAGATTTTTTTTTTACAGTAATTTTAAGACATGCTCCTGTAGAAAGTTGTCAACAAGTAGTTTAGTTGTTGCTAGTAAGGGGCAGAAGAAGATTCTTCTAAGTGATTGGAAAAAATTGTTTATTTATCATCATCTTTTATAAATGGCAAGAGAAAACCTATAGAGTTTGTCCAAATGTATGGTTTTTTCTCTTTTGTATTGAAATCATGTTTATGAAACTTGATTGTTGCTGCAAAGTGTTCTTGTTAGTAAGTCTTGAGTTACAAGACAAAAATGCTAAGCTGAAGCCTATTAAAAAAAAAATTAACTTAGTCTGCAAATTCATAAAACAGAAATCATCACAGCTGACCACAGAAGAGAGAAAGAGAGGGAACACTATTTGTTTTCACATAGATGGGCAAGAATATTGATTATTAGTAGTTCAGACAAGAGAATTGTTACTTTCCTTAGGTAGCAAAAAAGCAGCCAAGATAAGCTTGAATAAATAGTTTGAAACTGCCACTGATTTTGTAATTTAGCACACAAAACCAGATATGCCTTCTTAAAACATAGTACTAACTTATTAATATTAGTTTTAGGTTGTTATATCTATTCAGTGCTAAAACCATCTACCATTAAAAGCTTGTCAGTCTGAGTAAATCTCTAATTAGTAGTAGAGTAGTAAAAGAATAGAGAAGTGACTGGGCCTAGTGTAAAAGGAAGTCATCTTCAGTCTCTTAATGCATAAAGATTTCACACTGTATCCTAAAATGGCTCTTCTACTTTTATGTCTCTTCTCTCTCAAGCAAACAGTCCTATCTTTGAAAAAAATGGCTTAAAGGAAGACTCCAAGTAGAACACCACCATACTTTTACATGAGCAAATCTACATGCCTTATTTCTGCTATATGCTGTCTTTGCTGTCCAAGTCAATACCAAGGTCTTGGCTTAATCATAAGAAAATGAATGCATGAATTAGTAAATTCATTTGCTTGTGGTGTACATTAAATTTTTGCTTATAGCATGGCAGCCTATAGGCCAGAAAACACAGAATTCCTTGACATGTTTTTTTCTGCTTGTGTCTGGAACCAAGGTTAACAAGTTTTCTTTAGTAATTTAGACATAATCTGGAGATAGTATAGAATCATAGAATGGTTTAGGTTGGAATGGACCTTAAACATCATCTAGTTTCACCCCCCCTGCCATGGGCAGGGACACCTTCCACCAGACCAGGTGGTGGAAGCCCCATCCAACCTGGCCTTGAACACCTCCAGGGATGGGGCATCCACAGCTTCTCCAGGCAACCTGTTCCTGTGTCTCACCACCCTCTTCCTAATATCTAATCTAAATCTACCTTCTTCCAGTTTTGAAACCATTCCCCCTCATCCTATCACTACATGTCCTTGTAAAAAGTCGTTCCCCAGCTCTCCTGTAGGCCCCCTTTAGGTACTGGAAGGCCGCTATAAGGTCTCCCTGGGGCCTTCTCTTCTCCAGGCTGAACAACCCCAACTCTCTCAGCTTTTTTACTGTTTTTGTCTCTCAAGTCTTCCCTGATACACGTGTGGCGCATGCTAGTCTGATTCCTAGCCTTTTAAGGTATGTGCCCAAAAATTCATTGTGCAAATAAAATTTGTATTTATGAAGTTCTGTGACTGCATGGGTTCTTCACTTACTGCTGCCTGTCTGGGGTTTTGGAAAGTCTTGGCTATATACTTAGTATGATGACAATTTCTGGTTTAGGTACCTATGAAGTATTTGGTACATTCTGACATCTGCAAATGTGGGACTGCTTTTTCCATTTTATGTAAATAAGCCATCCAATATTGTAGGATAATTTATGTCTCTTCAATATTTAGAATGTGACAAGAAGAGGAAGCAGTCCTGGCAGCCTGGAAGTTCCTAAAGACCTTCCTGATATATTGAACAAACAGAACCAAATGCGTCCTATAGATGACCCAGGTGTGCCTTCCGAATGGACATCACCTGCCAGCGCGGGCAGTAGTGACCTCATCAGTTCAGATAGCCACTCTGACTCTTTCAGCGCCTTCCAGTATGATGGCCGCAAATTTGAAAGCAAGTATATTTTTCCAAAAGTAATAGCGTTTTTGATTGACTGCTCATGAATTTCCCTTTTCATTGTTTTTTTCCTTTTTTTTGGTAAAGTTGTATGCCAGCAGTTTTCTGTAAAGAGAGCTTATTTTGATTTCCCATTAAAATCATTAGCAAGTTAATGGAGCAAGCGGAGTTTTTGAGAGAGGCTGTTTGGTTTATGGTATACTAAACAAAACAGTACTGGAATACTACTGTGCAAAATGTAGAAAAACAGTGAACAGAAGTTAGAAAGCAATATTCTCTTCTCCCTGGAGCATATCCATCTGTTTTGCACAAAATACAAAAATGAGAAGTTACTTATTTTGGAAGTTATTTGAGTTCTTTTGAAAATATTTAGGTAAAATTTAAAGAAAAATATTTAGGTAAAATTTAAAGAAGGGCTTCTGATATTTTTACAGCAGTCTTCATGTAGCTATAGATTCATCAAGATACTAAGTGCAATATTGTGGTAAACTTAGTATGCTTTGTTAAAATTAGTATGCTTTGTGTAATAAAATAATGCTTTTAATTCATTTAATTTATCCATTCCCACTCTTGTTCAACAGAAGGGGTCATTATGGTTGCTAGGAGTTATGATTTCATGTATTATTTCAGAGAGAAATAATGTTTATATGGTAGAATTTATTGAAGTAATTACGATTTTTAGGTATGTAGATGTTATGCAACTAAGTGATGGTATTTAAGCATACGTTTCAGCATGACATTTTGCCTTTAGTGTTGAAAAAGCCATTTGTTAGAATATCATTTGCTGTAATATTTTTAGTTTGAAGTTAGCGCTTGAACAACCAACTTGGATATTTCTTCCAGCTTGTACATTTTGCAAATAAATTCCTTAACGTATATTTCCATTATTTTTAGCTTATTCTCATGTAGGTGCGCTTACAGCAACTAAGCAGAAAACAGGACATGGCAATAGGAATGTCTTCTCCAGAAGTACAGTTGCAGTTTTGTGACAGAAACGAGAATATTCGTAATAGTAAATTACTTTCTGCTGTTACATTTTATGTAAATTTTGCAACAGTGTGTTAGTAACATAGGAGATGCACATACAGGTTTTCCATGGAGGATTTTGGAGGTCCTGAGCTTTTTTTAAAAAAAATATTAGTGGTATTTTTAGGTTGTAAGTTAATACAGTGCTTTCCTCATACAGATTTCAGCTTTGGCACTGAGGCAGGGACACCAGCTTCCACTGACGTTGATGCAATTTCAGGACAGCAACAGAGTGCCGAGGAGCAAGAAGTGGCCAGTCTAACTACACTCCACATAGATTCGGAAACAAGTAGTCTCAATCAGCAACCATTGTCTGCTGAAGCTGCAACTATTACTGGTAAAGTAGTTAAAAAAAAAAAAAATCTAAAAAAGCGCACTTATTTCAGAAATTTTCCACCCATCCTGAAGAATGCAAGTTCCAGCTTCTGCAATGAATCTATATTCTATATAAGAAGATTCTTGGTCTCAATTATTTTTTGATTGCTATTGAAAAGTAATGTGTGAAATAACATAAGTGGAAAACCTTTGTCTGACTTAGTTACCCATGTGATCCTTAGCTTGGTGCTAAATGCATTTTAAATCTTACAACTCTCCCTCTATTACTGGTAGTCAAATAGCTAATTTTCAGGAAGAGTTTTTTTCCTTGGAAGGCTTTGACAGTGTTCTTTCAAACCCGTGTATCACACTGAACTGTCATGGGATTCTTTTATATACATCCATCTTAACCTCTTCTCTATATTGTCTGTTGTGTAACTGGGAGCTGCTAATACGCAAAATGTTAGTTATTGTGCCATGTAAGATCAGTTTCTGTTTGTGTAACATAAGAATTCTTTTTCTTTTAGTACTTTCCCTGTTGTTTTCATGAAAAAATAAGCCTGTTAGGAAGCAGTGTTTCACAGCCTCAGTTGATGAGCTTGAGGCTCCACCAGTTTACTTTGCAGATGTTTCTTAAGAAAGAGAGAGAGAGAATAACAATTAGGTTAGCAACCACCAAGTGATGCAGTTAACCCAAATTGAATGGGCTCCTTTCTGAAAGACAGAATCTTCCTCTCTGAGGAGCATTTGGAGGAACATTCTCTTGTCAGATTTTGTAAATGAGAAATAAAGATGTCCATAGTAATTTTCATACTCCTTGTTCCATAACTGTTACGCACAACCATTGCTGTTACAACCCTGGGAACAAACACCTATTTATCTGTGAAAGCTTATACACTTATACAGTGTCTTGTTCTCCGTGGGAAATCAAACTCTGCATTTTGAGAGATTCTGAAAGACATCTTTACTTCGCCTGCCACAATTTTCACTTTCTAAAATTGCCTTTCTGCTGAAAGAAGCATGGCGTTAGCATTCTTGGACATTGTTGTTCGGCTTCTTCAACAATGTTCAGCTTGACTTTTGTTCTCTTCATTTTTCTCTGTGCTGTGTGCTTGTTGAAAATCCTCGCAGAAAATTTGTTCTTTTTCTGTTTATTTAGGGGGTTTTGTATGTTAATAATTTCATTACTGTTTGATATTTTTGTCCAAGTTTGCACTGTAATTGAATTGATAAGATTGCAATTAATGACTGAGTTGTCCATTGAGAGATTCTGTGGCTGTCTCTTCTTGTTGTTTGGACCACTGTTTTAGAGAGGCAGCTTTTCTGTGTCACATGCATTTAACTTTAGCTGGGTTTCCTGAGGACGCAAGACTTGTGTAATTACATTGTCTGTCTCTGTCTGACTGTTCCACGCCCCCAACACTGTTGGAGCCCATTGTCTAATCTCTCCTAAATTGACATATAAGAAGAAAACAGAAAGACATTCTTGTCTTTGAAATTTTATGAAAGATGGGCAGCTACGTAGTGAAAATTGCATGTATGCAGAGTCCCATGACAGGGAGGCTGCAGTGTGAATTCACTATATTAGATACCAGCAAATCCATACAGAAACTCATCCTCAAAACACAACTGTAAAAATGAGTTTTCAGTGGTTCTGCTGCTCAGAAAACAACTTGTTTCTAAATAGTTTTGCTTTGAAGTTTTGCTTTTGAATAGTTTTGCTTTTGTATAGGCGTTGTTTCATATTCTTAGCAAATGGATGAGTTTACTATTGATTGCTGTTTACTAGTCCTAGAACAGGTCGAATCCATAGTATTCTCTGTCAAATTTGGATCCACGTATGCTGGAGTATCTTTATTGGTTCTTAGAAGACTCCAGTAGTTCAGCAAATTTTCCATAATTATTTCTGTCCGTTCTCTTCCATCATATGAAGGTCTCTTTCCCTCCTTTCCCTGCTCCCTCCTTCCCTCCCTGCCTGCTCTTTCTCTCCATCTCATTCCCTCTCTTTCCATCTGTATCCCACTCTCCCTCACTTTCTCTCCTCGCCAACACTCTTTCTTGCTCTTTCTTTTGATCCATCCCCACTTAGTGAGCAGAATGGAAGAGACACAGGAAAAGATTTCTTTGAACATCTTTTAAGTGTGTATTTTACATTATCTTTGTGAGTGTGTGGAAAACAAGTGATCAGTAGCGAGAGGAGAGTGTCATTACCTGTTGAGCGAACGAGTAGTCTGTGTGTGAAGCAGTAGTGTCCGTCTCTCCTGCATAGAGGTGTTAATTTAAATTGATGGTAAAAGCTTCATTGCCTTTGCCATTTAAATCAGATAGAGACCTTTGCAGTTTAACAATGTAATTAAGTTTGTTTACCACAATTTCTGTTGTGATAACACTGACATTTTCTGTCAAGTTCTTTAAACAATTTGTTCTCTTTAAAAGAAAGAACACTTCGCAGCCAATAATTTGAGAAAATTACTATTTTAAAAGACTCACTTTTTCATTGCTGTCCCTAAAGTTCAGTTTATCTCTAATACTGAACTTCACATATCATTGTAACATTTTGGGGCCCCTGTTACGTTTATCTAAGAGTTAAAATTAATAGGTTTGAATTCTTCCATTTTAACATGTGCTGATGAGTAGGGAAGTGTGTGGTGAATATCTGTTCTCTTTTTTTCTGCCATCTGACTGTTCTGACCGCACTCAGCTTTTTATAATAATCTTCTGGCAAATTTGGAAAATGAAACTAAGGTAGTGCAGAAGTACAAGTACCTGCTCCCTCTCCACTGATCTCTCAGTAGAGGAGACAAAATAGTTTCCTGGAGCGGTTGCTGCTCAGTGGTGGTCGTGGAAAAATGCCTTTGCAGCACTGCCATTCAAACACTTGTACTTTCCTGTCTTAGAGGAAATAACATTCCTCTAACTTGAAAGAACTTTCCCTCCGTGTGGATTTTCTCAGCCCAATTGGCAGATAAACATAAAAAACTGTCAGTTACTGGTTTGAGCTTTTATTTATAAATTAGCTTGCATGCCTCCATAAACCTGGAAAAGCAGTTGTTCTAGGAAGATGTGTGCTTAAACGCTTTGTGGGGAGAAATTTAGGTGAGTGAATATGGAGGGAAATTTGACTGGTTCAGAACACAAAGTGCTGCAGAACAAACACATTTAAAATTATTTGGACCTAAAATAGAGCTCTGTTAGTCCATTTACTTATCTGATTTTGATGTTCATCTCTCAGCTTTCCTGCATGTAATTTATTTTCTTTCAGAGCACCATTCACAGGGAGATCTGCTTACAGTTTTATATCTTTTCTTGCCCAGATTTGATATATAAAAGTAGTTCAGATTTCTTTTAATGCTATGTTTAGACAACATTTCAGTAGCTCAAGAAAATAGAAAAGGCTTTTAAGGTAACTGTTAAAAATTGCATTTGCAGGCTCTGAAAGTGCTTCTCCAATCCAATCTGCTCTTGGATCCCGATCACAGACACCCTCTCCTGCCACTCTTCATGCAGATCATATTGAGCAGAAGGATCTGCAGCTGGATGAGAAGCTCCACCACTCTGTTTTACAGACGCCAGATGACCTAGGCAGTATCTGGAATAGAAAATATAAACCTGTTTTTTCTTTCTTTCCAATGCCATATAGTGAAGTAACAACTATCACATTAGTTGTAGACAATCCTGTACAAGGCTATTTGATCTGCACTTTTAAAAGTCTTTAATTACGGTGATTTACAAGCAAACAAAATCTTTTGCATTTTATCTTGCATTTCATTGGAACTGTTAGCAGTAGATTAACAGTCCGCACATTTATAATTGTTCTGTTTGATGCTTAAAGTCATGGCAGCTTAATCTAGTATGTTGTCCTGCCATAGACTGTTTTATCATTGATGTACAAGTAATAAGACATAATTTTAAAGTAATGTTATAATTTCTTCTTGGAATATTGGTTGTTTTCCCTTTCATATTTGAACAAATTTATAATTATCTCCACTATCTTTATGAATATGACATTCCCATGTCTCCCATATTTGGTCTCATAGAAACAGAAAGGGTGTCTGATGTGTATTTCAGACCCTTTTCCTTTAAGTAGCCTACTGATGGACAGAAGTAACATCGTTTTGCTTTGTACTTTGAAATCTACAGGCTGGAAACCATTAGTGTCTCTATCACAGTGGTCCAGATTTTCAAAAGAAGAGGCTATGTGATTAGGCTGAATTCAGATTTCATTTCGATGTTGTATGCCTGTAGGAGCTGTGAGATTTTCAGAAGATCTCAGCATATTCTGGTGCTGAGGTGTTTTGAAAACCTGTCCGAGAGGTGTGGAAAGGAGATCCTGGATGCCTGCTGCTTTAAAACTGTGACTTGTTAGCTAGTTTAGTGTGGCTGGTTAGCTAGGTGAGTGCAAGCGGAGTAGACTTAAGCCATCATAATCTACTGAAGTTTTCTCTGTATGGGCAAACTAGATTAAACATTTTCTACCGAAAAAAAGAGCATTCATTCATATAATGCTGATGTGTAGAGAGAGTCAGGTGAGAGTTAGACTGTAGTGCTAGGTTACTTGGTGTTGCTTCTCCACTCATACAGGTTTACAGCTTAAAGAAC
Organism: Anarhynchus alexandrinus; assembly: GCA_008711295.1. Lineage (NCBI taxonomy): Eukaryota > Metazoa > Chordata > Aves > Charadriiformes > Charadriidae > Anarhynchus > Anarhynchus alexandrinus. The sequence continues at coordinate 5,179,432 of VUYV01000001.1, forward strand.
AGAAGACAGAGACAAGTTTACTCTCACCTTTATCTTCGATTTGCAATAAAATACATTCCTAGTAGATTCTAAGGAAAATTGGGTTTCTGTTCTGTTGGGGAAAAATGTAAAGTTGAAATGTAATTTTACTTGGAAGCAGACAAGTGGAGTTCTGGAGATTCAGTGACTCCAAAGAATGTAAGACGGCACTTACCAAAGGAGTGGCCTTTTACTAGGTCAATCAGGCTCCAGAAGTGACTTTAAATGTTACTTATGGAAAGAATAGAAGAAACAGGAAATTCTTCCTCTACCGAGTTTGAAAGTAGACATAGTTAAATATTTCCAGTGTTGAGGTGGCTGAATGGGTAAGAAATATCTTACTCTGAAAGCCTAATCTTTTCTTTCCCCTTCTGATTTTAAGAAAACTATGTATGTAATAGTTCTAGCAGAACTTTTCTTTCTCTGGAGAGGTAGGTCTCACTGTACTTTTTTCTTCCCGTACAGAAACCAGTGAATTCCCCTCAGAATGTTGCAGCGTGATGGCTGGGGGAACGCTCACAGGATGGCACGCAGATGTTGCTACTGTGATGTGGAGGCGAATGCTAGGAATTTTGGGAGATGTTAACAGCATCATGGATCCAGAGATTCATGCCCAGGTTTTTGATTACTTGTGTGAATTGTGGCAGAATCTAGCCAAGGTAAAAGAACCGAACCTCTTCTCCAGCCTGACCTGATAAGGGAGAATTTTCAGAAGGGGAAAACCCATCACTTTATACGCTTCCCGTAAATGTTTGTCTTTTTGTTCTGTTTTTAATAATTGCAGATAAGAGACAATCTTGGTATTTCAACAGATAACCTAACTTCACCATCTCCACCAGTTTTAATTCCACCACTGAGAATTTTAACACCATGGCTGTTCAAGGTAAAGCAGTGAAGCAGAAATAAACGTTTATGTAGTTGTAGAAGAGTGTTTAGTGTAATTTTTTGATTTATGAATAATAACTATTGCTCTAAAACTGTAGGCAACAATGCTGACTGACAAATACAAGCAAGGAAAGCTACATGCTTATAAACTCATTTGTAAGACAATGAAGCGAAGACAAGATGTTTCTCCAAACAGGGATTTTTTAACTCATTTCTACAATATAATGCACTGTGGACTTCTTCATGTTGATCAAGTAAGTTTAATTATGAAATTGATGTTAATATAAATACTATAACTAAAAATAGAATTATTTTATCAAAAATACTGAATGGATTTTCAGCTGAGTAATTTAACTTTGTCTTTGAAAATGGTTATATGACTGATACTTTTTCTAAACTTTGATAAATGGCCCTCATGTTCTTGGTTGTAATCAAAAATGCTTTTTTTGTAGTTCATTTCAAGCAAATACGAGGCAGAAAAGGTACCCCTCCATTTTTTTACTGATTGCATGTTACAGATTGAAGCATGCAAGAAAGAGAAGGAAGCAGATCTCTGTAAGGTCTGCTCTTGTTCTTACTTGCTCCCTTATGCAACAGTTTAGCTAGTGGGCAAGTAAATCATGCTCGCTACATTGGAGTAGTTTATTTCTAGAGCAAGTACAGGAGACAGCAAACAGATACATACTGAGTAGATCTAATCAGTGGGAGTAGATGTAGTTCATAGGTTTTAATATTGAACAAGTCTGAAAATATTCTGTGGCTTAAACGCTTTTTAAAGGCTTGCATCAGAAGTGTGAAAAAGTTGGTTTTGTGAACTTTTTAAAGGAGCAGTTGGAGGCTTAGGGAGATCAAAGGTTCAAACAACCCTGTTTTCATTAACTGGGCAAAATAGAACTAGTCCAAAATTATTCCAAAGTTGGCTATGGGTAGGACAGATCTCCAGTTTCTGTCCTCTAACAGCCAGTTTACACTGCTTTTCTTGCTGGATTACAAATCTTCGTATAACATATTGTCATTTAGTTGGATATCACTACTATTGGAAAATTATTCAAAGGAGGAAAAGTGTTATTTTTTTGCCTATCTGTGAACTTGGGATGTTTTTTAATAATTAAAAGATTTTATACTTTTTCCAATACTTTTGAAGAAATTGCATCACATACATTAATTTTAAAAACTGCCTCACTAAGTCTACAAGAACATAATATGTTGTGTTGAATAACTACATACCAGAAATGTTATAAAACACTTTATTTTAATTCTTTCTTTATATTTTGGTTCCATACAGATATATGTAAGAGGCTAATACCTTTTTTAAAGTTATAATCAGGTGATACCTGTTAGAGAGGATTTAAGCATGTTGTTAAGAAAGTATAATAGCTGATTATCTCACTATATCTCTTCTGTACATATTTAAACGAATGGTTAATCATTTATAGAACTCTTAAAAACTAAATGTAAATGAATATAACGTGTGACCCTGTACCAACCTCGTACAATAGTGTCCAAGGTTAAACTGATCTATAAAGTATGCCACAATCTACTTATATTAATATGGTATACTTAAGGAATTTTTCTTTTTATGCTGCTACTCTGCTCAGTAGCAAGTATCTTCATTGCCACAATGAATTTGCTTTCTTGCTTTTTTTACTGTCTGCCTTTGGTAAATACCTGCCCCTTTTTTATTCATTGTTCATCATGTTGCTACTCTTTTCCCTTTTCCTCCTGCAAGGATATTGTCAATACGATCATCAAGCATTGCTCTCCTCAGTTCTTTTCACTTGGTTTGCCTGGTGCCACCATGCTTATTATGGATTTCATTGTAGCAGCAGGAAGGGTGGCTGCTTCTTCATTCCTCAATGTAAGTATTCATCAGTTCATTCTCATTTATGTGGGAGTGGAAAGGGTTTGAGAGAAAACTGAGCAGTATTTTTCCTTGACTAGGGTGTTAACTTGTCCCCAGAAGTCAGCGTAATGGTTAGCAAATACAGATACTGTCAGTGGTTTATTCTAGAACACTGCACATGCGGGTCCTCTCCAGAAAATATGTGAAGAATGCAAAAATTCCCATTGAAGCAGAGTTTTCTTTTTCTTAGGAGTTATTTGAATTGTGACTGCCATTTATTTGCGGTTTAAAATGTTTTAAGATAAATGTCCGTTTTGACTGTACTATGATTTTAAAAGTATTTTTGTTTCTCCTTATCTCTGCTTTGCAATGACTTTGATGGTCAGGCTTGAGAACTCAAATCTGCTAGTGTTTGCTCTGTTCGGATGTATTTCTGACGGTGTTACCCGGGCAACTTCAGCCTTATGTAGTAATACTGATATGATTACCTAGGTGCTGTTGGCCTTGCATGACTATACTCTCTTAAAGCTCCCCAGTACTCCCCTCCAATTGTCTGTGAGTTTTGACTGTTTCTTACATCATTCCCCCTTTAACCAGCTGTGAAATCCAGCCTCCCTCAAGGTACTATCTGAAACCTCTGTCAGCTTCTTACACTATTACCTTTCATATCCAGCAATGCCTCGCATCACATCCAGTAGTTTTCCACGTCCTGTTCAATTAGCAGAACCTAAAACTCGAGCCTATAGCAGCACAGTCATTTGTCTGTAGTCCTAACAATTCTTCTGCTTCCTTTTGATTGTCTTGGAAAATGGGAACATGGGGTGTGCATAAATAGAAATCCATGGGGCTGTGGTCTCACTTTGCTCAGCTCTACAGTTTGCCAAAGGAGAAAGGAAATAGCTCTGTAGATTTTCAGCCATTGTTCTCTTTCAAGGCAGCTAGAAATGTCAGCTTTCAGACTGCAGTAAGAGTATATATTTCTCCCCACCTTTTTTTCTTTTAGGCACCAAGAGTTGAAGCACAAGTTCTTTTAGGGTCTCTAGTCTGTTTTCCAAACTTATATCACGAACTACCAGCTCTTCACCCAAACATTCCTGACATTGCTGTGTCTCAGTTTACGGATGTTAAGGTAGGAATTTTAAGGATATTTGGATGGTATTCAGCTAACAAGTATATGTTTAATATGATGTTGTTCCAGAAAATATGAACTAAAATTTTAAAGTCTAAAAAATTTTTCAGAAAGCATTTCAAATAGATTATAAGGCTCAAGATCCCATAAAATCTTTGCGAATTTTATACTACTAAACATACTTTATAATTGCTATTAACTTAAGAAAGTGTTTTCATGCGTTTGTAAAAGAAAATGATGTGTTATCTCACCTTTTCAAGCCTGCTGTCATTGTGGCTATTTACAGTCTCACGGACTTAATCAGCTGAGAAGGAGAAGATTGAGAGGTTCAAGATATGTTATTTAATTTATTGAGAATTCACAACTAGTGAAATCTGCCCGTGTTCCTAGGGGCTTTAGAAAACCTCTCTACACTGGTATGTTCTTTCAGACAAAAAGCAAGGTTTAAGGGAGACCTTACCCTCTCTGTCATAACACAGAGTTGGGTAGTGTGCCAGTATACTGAAGCTGGGCGGAGCTCAGTTCATGGGTTTGGTTGCTGTATGTGTGTCAGGGATGATTACTTTGTGTAAGAAAGGCTCCACATAAGTTTCCAAACTGTTTCAATTTAGGGAGAAATGATGGCTTGGAAGCTGCTTTACACCTTGCTCCCTTTTGGGGACTTATTTTGAATTCCTTCTTTCCCATTTTTATTGCATAATGGCTGTTTACTCGAGCTTTATTGAGGGCAACCTACAGCTTTATGGACATTTAATTGCAGTTGAGTCAGAATTCTTATTGACATCATTCTTAAGGTACTGTAGTCACTTGTTCTGCAACTACTTCCAAAGACTTTTTAAATTAATATAATTTCATTTAAACCTCAAAGTAATAGATGCTTTCTGTAATACTCTTCAGGGCTGTTCACAGAAGCTAGCTTTAGGGAGGTTTTTTGTTTTTCCTTTTTTTACTTTTGATATTTTACGGAAATGTATTGGCAAGAATTAGATAAATGGTTAATCAGCAGAAATTAGGACAGTAACCTGTGGGATATTCTTGGGGTAACACAATAATGAGCATCTGGAGCAGACTAGAAGCTTGGAGTAGTGGTAAGCAAACAATCCATCTATGAACAAACCTAGAGACTCAACTAAGGAACATGCCTGTGTGTGCTATAATAAAATCCTAATTTTTTGATGCTTCGTGTCATGGAGTTATTGGTAAATCAGTGACTATTTTCCTCTTTGTTTTAGGAACTCATAATTAAAACTGTATTAAGTTCAGCAAGAGAGGAGCCATCTGGTCCTGCACGGTAGGTCATATAAAAAGAGCTTCTAAATTAATAGATTTGTTTCTTTATTATACTGTTTTGAGTTGGATATATTGAAGAGCTTAAAGTAAAAGTTTGTATGTATTTGTTCGTGGTTTTCTTTACCACTATCGAAACTGTGGTCTGCCACGTGAATGTGAAATTGTTTGTAAATAGAGATAATAACAGAACAGGCATTTTTTTTGTCAGACCAAATTCTGGTCTAGCCCAGTATCCTTATTCTGATAGTTGCTGATAGAAAAGGGCATTAATATGGGTAGGAATATAAGCTCTATGCTCTCCCAGCCTACCCTGGTGTTCAGCTAAGGGATTTTCTGTACTAGAGAGGCATTTTTGTGTTTGATTAAAGACAAGGTTACTTAACGAGAGAGGTATGGTTATTTTTTATTAGACCACATGATTTAATTTGAAAAACAGAAATAATCAAAGGCCTCTCTTTATGGTATGGAAAAGAAGCAGAAGATATTGAGCTAAGCATTAGACTGGGAATGATTGCTCTGATGCTTAAACCTAAGTGTCTTCATCAAATAGAGAACTTCAAAGAAGATAGCTACCAGTTTTCTGTTTCTTAATTTGCTTAGGATTTTGTTCCTCCTTACCCATCCCCAGAAGCTTTCAGTTATAGAGTACTTTGTATGGGGTTGGAAAGGAATCAGTAATGCCTACCGAGGAAGAGCACACTTGTGTGCCTTGTCTCTTTGGGTGGAGTGTCAATATATGTTAAGTAACAATTTATTAGCTGAGCAAAGGCAAGATACTAGAACCAAATGCCTGAAAAATGTTACTGAAAAGATCAGTTCATTGAACCTTAAAATGTTTTGCTGGAAAACAAAGAGCAGTTTTCATCAGCCTGCTTACCTGATCTTGAAGCTGGTAATCTCTCTTAACACAGGGGAAGGAATGAATGTTCTGAGATAATTTTCATTTCATTTTTCATGTTCTTTTACAAAATTGAGTTCTAAAAAGCATAACAATTGACACTTTGCTTTTGAAAAATGTGATTTACATCTATTTGGTTCAGAACATTATTACTGATCCTGTGGCACTGAAGCACACAGCATTAATATCTTCAGTTCTGGCAGTGTGGCTGGGACGAGAAAGGGAACATCCTGCATGTCCCCATATCCTGTCTGGCTGAGAGTGTGTGTCTGTAGGAGCAGAGGCACGTGTGCATCCCCAACCTTTCAGAGCTGAGTTATGCTACCCCCAAAATGCAAAGTTGGACCACTGTGTGTACACGACAGTGTAATAACATTAAATGAAGATTAAAAAGGAATAGATTCCCAACATATCTTTGAGTTGCCTATGCCCCTCTCCTCCTTCTGGGAGAGAGGTGGGTATGTCTTCATTGTGGGGGAAATAGTGTTCCCACAGCTCCTGAAGCTTGACTGCCTCACTCCTCAGTGGCAGTTTATCCACTGTCTCTTTTGGGAATAACCTCTCTGATACCAGCTGCTTCACAGCAGTAGGCAGTTCACCTGGATTACTATCAAAGGTCATATTTGGGGTCTGCATTATGATTTTGCCATGTCAGCTCGGCCACTGGTAGAGGCTTAATTGTCTTTGCAGTTTGCTAGGAGAGAACTTAGATTTCTTGGAACTTAGGTACACAGCTTTGTATATCTCTAGCGAGTCTGAGTGCAGTTATTGTTGCCCAAGCTATAAATCTCTATTCCTTATCTCTTCCGCAGAGGGTCGATGTTTTGCATTTCATTACATGCTTGACCCAACAGAGCTTCAGGGAAGTCAGTTATCTGAAATATGTTCTACTCTTAGATCTCCATCTATAAAGATTAATAACTATTAATCAAATTCCTCTCCTGCTGCTGACAGTCTGAAAAAGGAAGTGACAGGTTGATGAACTCGGTGTTCATCTCTTCTGCTTGTGCTGTTGAGGCTGCAGTTCTTTAATAACAACATTTTAGCCACATAACTACACAGTTTTTCAGAGACTACTCTGAATAATGATAATGAAACTGGTGTTCTTGGTAGAAACCTCACAGACTCCTCGATATTTTGCACATCAGTATGTCATCAGATGTGGAATGGATCTCAGTAGTGTGAAGAAAACCTTAAGTAGTAACACGGACAGTCTACTGTTCTAAGTACTAAAGGTTTATTTTCTGAGTCAACTTACACAAACTGTCTACATTTATTGTTAAATCTGTTCTGTGTTCTTATTTTCTTTTGTTCAAAAAGTATTGAAGTAGCTGTGGAAATAGCAGAAGTGTAGATTGGGAAGGAACCAGGAGTACTCTGTAAGCTCTCCCTCCTCCGAGACTGGAGTGTGTTTCAAACATCCCTGGCAGTAGCTTGCCTAAATGGTCCTGAAAATTTTCTCAAAGAAGAAAGTTACAAAAGTCTTAGACAATTCCAATACTAATCTAATTTTTACAGTCAGGTTGTTTTAATGACCAGTATACAGGAGAAATCTTGTCTTCAGTGACTTACTGCACATCAGAAGGTTTCTTATAATTTCCTTCCTTAATTGTGGTTTAGACTCAGTATACCCTTCAACTTTTCCTCCGTATGTAATATTCCCCAAAGCTGTTTATTATTTTTGTAACTTTTTTTTCTAGACTCCCTCAAGCTTGCCTTTATTCTTAAATTGTATTAATAAAAATGTAATGGAGGCAGTCTTGCAATTGAGATTTCAGTGACAGGGTAGAAAACAGGGTGGTGTGACATCTTGTCTACACTATCACTTAGAATTAATTCCAAGATGTATTTTTGCTAACTGTTAGCAGTTTCATGATTCTGCGTAGCCTTAAAATAATTTTTCTACAGAGCGGGCTTCATAGCCACTTCTTTTCTGTTTCTATTCTAGCATACGATTTTTCCTTCCCAGATGTAATGCTTTGCAGTTCCCATGACCAACTTTCAGCTTGTCGATTTTGGACTGCTCTCCAATTTTATCCGGAGGATTTTGAATTCTGAAGTTGTTTCCAAAGTATTTGCAGCCTGTGTTCTTGAAGATAATTACTAATGATTCAGAGATTACTTAAGCTAGCTCCTTAACATTTCTGAACAAATCTCATCCATCTCTGCTGATCTGAACACACCTATCTAAATACTCTTTACCTCCACACTTTTCTATTTCCCGATTTTAAATGGAGAAACAACAACAAAAGTTGAAGTATTTAATCACAGTGTCTACTGTCTCTTGCATTCATTTACCCCTCCTCTATTCATCTTTGTTCTTTGTCAATCTAAAAAAATGTAAATATCTACGAACGAATAACATTCCCCTCTCTTGGCTCTGTGTCCCAGAAGCTCTAAACAAATATGAGCAAGCTTTCATATTGGGAAGGAGGAACCTCCCGCCACATTTTTTACTTTGTCTTAAGAAAATATCTATAAAATTCTCATACATTGATTTCAGGAAGTATTTTTAAACCAAAAAGCACATAGAGATGCAGGTGTTCTTGGTGTCTTTTGGATTTTTCAGTTGCTCAGAAGGGTGCTTCCTCTGTCCTTTCCTGTGCGTTCACCAGGGTACTCGGGATTTCTTTCTCATTTTTAAATAAGTTACAGCATTATAAAGGTTTTTGTGTAGTCCTTCCTGAAATATTAAAAACATTTCTTAGATTTTAGCAAGACATATCATGAATCATAAAAGTTGCATATTCTTGTAGCATGTTTCTCAACAACTTGTCCTCCAACGTTGTTTTGCAGATGTGTTGCTCTTTGCAGCCTTGGTATTTGGATCTGTGAGGAGCTAGTTCATGAATCACATCATCCTCAGATCAAGGAAGCATTGAATGTGATTTGTGTTTCCCTAAAGGTGAGAAACTAACACTTTTACAATGTATATTGCCTTTACGTGTAAAGATACTTTACCTTTTCAAAGTCATGATCACACTTTAGCATCCTTACTTCACAGTCTCATTTTCAATCCTTACAAAAGACTGAATTCAGTTTAACTGGTGAAACTCTGAACTCTGTGAAAAGAGATTTTTACTGTTATTTCAGTTTGGAGGAAATGGTGTGCTGGGAAATAAGATGGTGGATCCCTATCTTAATATATATTATTAGCCGTTTCACTCTAACTTCTAGCCTTTGGAGCACAGTAGTTTATCCATCATCCCAGCTTTTATAAATAATCCTTGCAATTCAGGTTTCAGCAAAACCACTACTGGCTTTGTCTGACTTTGCCCAGCTATACCCCTTCCCACATCCTGGACCCAAGCTTCCAACAGGGTTTTCTGCATCTGTTTGTTAGTAGATCTAGGAGCCTGTGGTGGATTAACCTTGGGTCAGGGCCAAACTCCCACCCAGCTGCTTGCTCACTCCCCCTCCTCAACAGGACAGGGGGAGAAAACAGGGTGAAAAATTTTGTGGATCAAGATGAAGACAGGGAGATTGCTTACCAGCTACCACCATGGGCAAAACAGATTTGACTTGAGGAAATTAATGTAATTTACTGCCAGTTAAAATGATTTGGTCAGTGAGAAAAAAAGACAAAATTCAAAACACCACCTTTCCCTGCCCTCCCACTTTCCCAGGCTCAAACTTCACTCCTTCATTCCCAACTCCTCTGCCTCCTCCTGTCCTTTCCCAAGTAGTGCAGAGGGGATGAGGAATGGGGAATTACGGTCATTGCATAACAGTTCCTCTCTGCCACTCCTTCCGCCCTGTTCCAGTGTGGGTCCTTCTGCTGGCTGCAGTCACAGAATCATAGAATGGTTTAGGTTGGAAAGGACCTTAAGCATCATCTAGTTCCACCCCCCCTGCCATGGGCAGGGACACCTTCCGCTAGACCAAGTTGCTCAAAGCCCCATCCAACCTGGCCTTAAACACATTCAGGGATGGGACCTCCACAACTTTCCTGGACAATTTGTTCCAGTGCCTCACCACCCTCATTGTGAAAATTTTTTTCCTAATATATAGTCTAAATCTCCCCTCTTCCAGTTTAAAGCCATTCACCCTCGTCCTATCACTACATGCCCTTGCAAAAAGTCTTTCTCCAGCCTTCTTGTAGGCCCCCTTCAGATATTGGAAGGCTGCTATAAGGTCTCCCTGGAGTCTTCTCTTCTCCAGGCTGAACAACCCCAGCTCTCAGCCTGTCTTCATAGGAGAGGTGCTCCAGCCCTTTGATCATCTTTGTGGCCCTCCTCTGGACCTGCTCCAACAGGTCCACGTCCTTCTTATATTGAGGGCCCCAGAGCTGGACGCAGTACTCCAGGTGGAGTCTCACGAGAGCGGAAGAGAGGAAGAATCACCTCCCTTGACCTGCTGGCCATACTTCTTTTGATGCAGCCCGGGATACAGTTGGCCTTCTGGGCTGCAAGCGCACATTGCTGGCTCATGTTGAACATCTCATCAACGAACACCCCCAAGTCCTTCTCCTCAGGGCTGCTCTCAATCTATTCTCCTTCAGGAAAGTCCTTCAGGATAAGCCTGCTCCAGTGTAGGCTGTCTGTGGACTGCAGTTCCTTCAGAAAATATCCAGTGCTGCTGTGTGGGGTACTTCATGGCTGCAGCGTGGATATCTCATCCGACGTGGTCTTTCCCATAGGCTGCAGGGGAATCTCTGCCTCAGCACCTGGAGCGCCTCCTTCTCTGACCTTCGTGTTCACCTGCTGTTTCTCATTCCCTTTTTTTTTTCCCCCTGCTCTGCCTGTGTGGCATTTTTGCCCTTTCTTAAATATATTTTCACAGAGGTGCTGCACACTTGGCAGATGGACTCAGCTCTTCTTTGGTGGGTCTGTTACAGACTGGGCATGGGGCAGTCCCTAGCCTCTTCTCACAGAAAGCCCCCTGTAGCCTCTCCATTACCAAAGCCTTGCCATCTACACCCAGTACAGATCCGTACAAAGACTCTGGATTACAGAAGTGTCGGAGTCTTTCCTTCTCCAGCATTTGTGTCTTCTGTCTAGGCTACCCATGGATGCCACAGAAAGTCACATTTCTCACTAATTGGCATCCTGGGTTCCCCAGCTCTGATTAATAGTGCTTGTAAAGCCTCCATGGTACATTCTCCTGACACATTGCAAAAGGGAAAGGCCAGGGTAGAGAGGAAACTGGAAGGGATCCCAGTTTCGTGAGCCATCTGCCATCACATGCAAGAAGTCTGTCCCAAGCCAAGTTGCTGCCTTGTATTCTTTGGCTGCCAAACTGAGCAGAGCATCCAGTGTAAGAGTGGAACAGGGAAGAAGGCGGGAAGGTGACAAATGCAAAGGCCAAGGAGATGTTTCCCAAAGCTTCTCGTGCTTCTTGCTCATCTGCACTCTTCTTGCCCCCACCAACCAAGTCCCATTATCCCCATATCCTCACTACATTCTGTGCCTGTTCACTTCGGAGTTTAAGAGCCAGTGCATTATGCAGTGTTGCTTCTCTGCCCTGGCCAGATATGTAGAGATAGGTGTAGAGTACTTAAGCTGCATGCATGGAAGCACTGGAGGATGTTTGATTTCCTGTGGCAAATTGCTTTTCTGTGCTCATTCCAGGACATGTCATTTGGGCCAGTACCTGTTAGAAAAAAACTGAATCCAAAGACAGGTCAAGAGTTGTCATCAAGGTTTATGTGAATAAACGTGTTGAAAGGGAATAATGAGAACTCTAATTTTGGTCAAAAGTAAAGAGCGCCTGTTTTTGTGGCTATCATTAAAATGTATTTCCCCTTTTTTATGAAACATGCTGAAACACTGGGTAATTTTATAGTTTTTCAGAAGAATTTAACTTTTCCTTTTTAATGGGGGTGGTGGGTTGGCCTCAGCTAGCCGCCAAACTCTCACCCAGCTGCTCACTTGCTTGCCCACCCCCAGCAGGAGAGGGGAGAATGGAGGAAGAACAGCCCAGCAGACCCCCGCTACTAAAACCTTCCCCCTACACCCAGTACAGTGGTTCTGAAACTAATTTGTGAGATAAAACTTTACAGTCTCTGGTAGTCGCCATGCAATTCTGTACAAACACCTTCACATTAAGTTCTTAAAGTTTAGGATCGTTTACTGTTTTGGTATTTGCTGTTTTGATTGGATCTGTTGAACATAGCTAGTATGCACAGTGATTCTCACCTGGAAATGCAGCTTGCTCAGATACAGTTAGTTCATTGTGGTGCGATGCCTATCAAAATGCTTCTGAGTAGAAGAGATTTTCTGACATTTGCCTGCCTTTCCTTATGACAGTTTTCACTATTCTGAAACTAGTTTTACTGGATTTCAACTCTGGTCATGGGATTTTGTATTGGTGGTAGTATATCAACAGTATATTCTTTTAATCATCTCTCTTAAAAAGCTGCACTTTTTTTTTTTCCTTGATGAGTGTTTTTGCTTTCCTGCTTTTTGCAAATCTTTTTCATATTTGTTCATATTTTATGGAATAATTAGAATATTGTTAAAAACATTTTATTGTCCAGCATTTTGCAAAATTGCATGTTCATGAACAATATCTTCAACTTTTAAAATATTTCCTGATTTATTTACAGAGCCTTTCTACATGCTCTTACTTTACATCAAAATGCAATGGATAGTCTAGTGTTTCTGTATATACATGTTGATAAAAATCAGGGTGTACGCCTGTTATATATGGCTCATGTCAGTTGTGGACTATTCTTTTCTTTTCAGCAATGGGAATCTGAAAAGTATCTTAGCAAAATCAGCTGATCACATCCTGTGAAGCAGGATTTGAGTCTACATCTAAAATGGGTAGCTGCAGGGCTTTTAGTATTAGACTCTAAATTGCAATTTCCTGTTTTGCAAAATCACATTCATCCTTTACAGCTTCACTAATACTCTCTTCCAGGGTTTTCCCCTTGCTTTTTAATATCCCTTAACTAGTGCATTTTATCAAGTTCCTGTGCAAGTTTGGTATTAGGCAAACGATGCTGGTTTTATCTTCTGCAATTTATCAAAGTTTGAACTATTTTTAATCCTGACATTCACTGTGATTTCTCTTTTTTTTTCTTTGACGTATTTATTAAACAAATTATTTGTATCTCATTTATATTAAACATAAATTACTTCTTGAATGAGAAGACAAAGATCTTTATAGCTCTCCCTGCTTTGCTTTGTGTGGCAAAAGCATCCGCAGCATGTTGGCTTTTTCTCTGTTCTGAGCAGTGGTATGCATTCGCAGTGGAGTTTAATCATGAAATGAAAAGTTCCTAAATATATCATGGGAGAAATAAATTAGCTCTAATTTGTTACCTAAGCAATCTCTTGGCTTCCAAGTAGTCAGAGATTTGAACTCCCAGAATGGGAGTTTATTTTCTTATTTCTTATTATTATTTTCTTATTTTCAGGAGAAATTTGTGGATAGAGAGCTATAGTCCTAATCCATCTTACTCATAAGTACAATTGACCAAGTAACATTGAATAGAAACGTTAGCAACAATTATACACCTGTTTCTGAAATACAGAAGCATATTCAGAACTGCAGTCCAAGAGCTCACTCTGAATATAGCTCGCACTTCTCCCAGCAGTGTGGTGATACTGCTGTACCTGTGTTAGCTTCTGCTGAAGTCTGAGCCCGAGGGATCCTAACCAGCCACCCAGCCCCCTGCATCTCACGATTGTATTATGCTCCTCTCAGAAATGCTGCAGATATGTCACAGAATTGTGTTGTACAGGCTTAGTTGAATGAGTGCTAAACATAGGTTATTTGCAAGTACAGACAAGGTTAAACTGCTAATATAACATCCAGAAAGCAATGGACCCTTGCAAAGACGAAAAGTACGGTAAGACTATCCTTCCAAGAAAAACCTTGACAGTTGGGTACTAGGCAGTGTGCCAATTCATTCAAAGCTTTTTTTGTTGTTTTTTTTTTTATCAAGTAACTTTTAAAAAATTATGTCCACAGTTACATTACTAAATATAAAATATCAAAGTAGTGAATTCCTATGCTTTATAACATACAGCATTTTCCAGAGATAGAGAGTGGTGGGTGAAATGTTTGTAGCATCGCACAGATCCCTTTGTGCCACATCTGAAGGCTGTTGGAAAAGAAGTCAGAACCAAGCAGCTTACTTGAAAGGGGTGAATTGTTTTGCTATCCAGCATAAACTCAGTGTTGCTGCTTGAGTTCAGGAAAATGTCCTTCTGGGGCGCATAGCTCTACACGTGTCTGTTCTAATGTGTCTGTGCATTCTTTTGAAATGTGATATATTGACCATGCTGGGACAGATTTCGGAAGCAGATGAACTGTTTGAGCTGTTTGGGCCAATCCCCGTATTCTTGATCAAAACTTCCTACCTGATGCTCTTCCCATAAATAAGAAAATTTGAGTGCACAAGATTTGAATTTTATTCATATTCATTACTTTATACCCTTCAGCCTTTCTGTGGAATTTATGTCACCACTGACTTTTGTTCCCTTTCTTAAATTAAGAACAGAAAGAGGTTAATTAATTTGCAGAAACCAGCACTAGAAATCATTCACTCATCTTCATTTTAGACCCTGATGAGCCTCTTTTTTTAAAAAAAATAAAAAATAAAAAGAAGAAAATGCTCCCTCTTTTTAAGTAGTGAATAGCTGATTATTCAAAGACTGAAAAGCCTCCAGGTCTTTCTCTCAGGTAATTTTTTCTTAAATTCAGTGATCTGGATACTCCTTATTAAGCTACTCTGGTTTGTCCACCCCTTTTGTCCTTCTCCAGTGACTTTGGGGTTTTCCTGCAAGCTTGTAAGGATGTTTCCAGCAATCTGGATTTGATCTCAAGTTCTGTAATCAAATTTTTATGCTTTCAGTTTTATTTAATTTTTTTGTTGTTGTCACTTGAGCTTGAGCATTAGAATCTGTACCCTGCTTGTACAGGGACGCAGTGAAACTGCATCCACTGAGAAACAGAAGAAGTCAGAACAAGAATTAACTACCCTGTGTACTCTGGTTTCCGTCTCTGACAGAAGACTCACAAGATCCATTCATAGTCTTTTTTTATGCTTGCATAGATACCACAAATAAAAAAAATGTTAATTAAAGCTTCGTACTTCGTACTGTTGCTTGTGCTTGTACCTTTTCTTTAAGACCTTCAATGTGAAAAACGATAGCTCTTCTTTGATAAGAAGCTGTCCCAGGACAGAGTTTTCTTCCAGTATATTTTCCACCTTTACATTTTTGCCATTCAAAAATTTTATTCTGAAATACGTAATTTTCTGCTCACACTTCATTGCCTGGGCATTTCTGCTTTCTTAAAGCTTTGGGTTTTTTTAAGGTTTGTGAGATATGCCCTTCCCTGAAAGGTTAATAGAACTGGACTGATTAAGAAAACAGTCTAAGAAGCCAAGAAATTAAATCTAAGTATTTCTGCAACATAATTACACTTTTCTGAGTTCAGAAGTAGAGAGTTAGCCACCTTGCAGCACACACCTGTGACAGCTTCACTGCTAAGTAAAGCGAGATTAAAACATGTAAACTACTTTTTTATTGTTTCAATAATGCAGGAATTCTGATGTCACTCATCTTCACTGGAGAAATAGAATAGGATTTTTCATCATTAACATTTGGTTATGACTATGAGATGATTCATTTTAAATTTTGTAAAATTTAATTCTGTTTCTCTGATAGACAGGTACATAAGGAACTATATGTATAAAACCATCACTGAAATTCTGACCACCTTACCACCTAGTGTACTGTTATGGGAAATCATGTAGTCATCGTTACTGCGCTGTGTTCTCTTTTCTAGTTTCCAAATAAAACAGTAGCCCAAGTTGCCTGCAGTATGCTGAACATGCTGATACATTATGTACATAGACTTCAAGTGTATCAAGCTGATTCACCTTTAAGAATTATTCAAGTAAGTAATTTTTAAAAATTTGAAATTTTTAATTCTTTTAAATGAAACAGTAAAGTGTATTTCCCTGAAATTAAAATACCAGACTATTGACAAGCATGTTTCACAAAGCGTTGAATTAGTATAAGCGTAATCTTACTGAACATTAACAGTAGGGGTTCACATCACACTTACTTGTGTGTATATTAATATTAATGTATTAACGTGTAAAATGGCTATATCATGCTTATTTTTTCTCAGATACAACTATGTCACTATTTACATGAGAATGTTGCCAATAAAGTCCATTTTAAAAAAAATATTAAGTATCTTCAAATATGTTTATTTAAGTTTAGTGAGAAAGCGATTAAGTGATGCTTAAAATATGGATCTGCAATTGTATTTTGCATAGCTGTATGCAAAATACTTTGCAATTAAAGTATTTCGGTATAAAGCAAAAATAATTATTTTGAATACACTTTGAATACCAAGGAAGTAGACTGACTCTGACTCTGAACCACAGAGAAAAGATAGAGGTCTCCCAGGTAACCGGAAAGAGAATTGTGTGGAAGCTTCTTAAGAGGTATAGCAGGCATTTCTCTGCTCCTCTGCAGTCATATTGTTGATTAAGTAGAGGCAGGGTGGTTACGAATTCTAGTAGTTCTAGGAAATAATGGAGCTCAAATAGCACCATACACAAACCAACAGGTTCCTTTCTGCACCCGACAAGTGTGTTGAATCAAGTTCCCTTCCTGCCTGAATATTTGGAGTGGCTGTGTAATTTCATTGTCCCTAATGCACCTATGTCAGTCAAGCAGAATGTATTCCTTCAATGTCTTCTGCAAAATTCAAAGGACTGTATTTAAAACAAAGAGTTGCAAGGAATACTTTAATTTGTCTCAAAATAACTTTAATAGAATTTAACCACGAATCTAGTATTGTGCCACATTTACCTGCTTAAAAATTTATTTTAAACTTAAATATTTAAATTGTACTTTTAAAGAAACTATGTTATATTTTCCCCAGATTCTGATAGCAACTATTACCCATCTGTTACCCAGTACAGAAGCTTCCTCTTATGAACAGGACAAGAGGGTAAACATTTTTCATTTCTTTTTAACGTGTCAATTTAATTGCAAATACGTGTGACATAGCATTGTTGAAAAATTTAAGCTGTGCCTTAACGTGGGGATTCAGTTCTTTAAGTATAATATGGTATGGTCTTCTCAGAATTCTAGCAATATTCCTTATGCAAGTGAATTTCTGAAGTTTTTGTAGGAAAATATTAACTGAAATTGATTGATTGTTTTCAATAACTAGAAAGTCATCTTTTTCCTTATCCTCAGTGAACTTACAACCAAAGAAAGTAATGTAGACTTTTCAAACTTGTCTTACAGTGAAAATATATTCTCAACTTGTAAAGAGTACCTTTCAAAGTATTTATTGATTATGATTTTTTGCACTTTCTATTGTAAATACATTCTTGAGCAGGATAGCCTGTAATCTTCAGATGAATTTGATTGTTGTCACCTTTCAAAATGATTGCTATCTCTTCGTATTTTCAGGGGGCCCGAGTCCCCTAGCTAAGACAGGCTCTGGCTTCACCCGATACTCACAGTAGTACATTCTGAAAGCTGAGTCTCATCTGAATTATTTCGCTTTGCTCTTGGGCTGTGGGACACAGTGGTCATTTAAATTTGGGCCCTTCAGTGCAGTTTGTCGCTGGCAGCTCTGTCGTTCTGGGCCACCCATTCCCACAGGAGCTGGCGTTCATCTGTTGCTCGTTTCGGCCTCCAGAGCTGCCTTTCGCCTCTCCTGTCTGCTTGCGAGAAGTCAGGGGCTGTTGTAGACTACAGTGCTAATGCAAGCTGGCCACCTTTCCACTTGAGAATGCTTCCCATAATTGAAAAGGTTTCCCCATGATCTAGTGCTGATCATTGTACGTCAAATATCGTATCGAAAATTGGCTTACCTAGTTTGACAATCTTAGTCCTAATGGGTTTCTTAAAAATTGGTTTAATATAAAAATACTCAGAGCCCTTGATCATTAGGTTTATTATATGGTGCCTCTGAGAGACAAACTTGTATTATGTGAAATGGGTATGATGTTTATGTGTCATTTATTAGTAAATTAGTTAAGTGAATTTTCTTTGAAAGACTTTTGTTTAACTTGGGAAATATTTTAGAGAATCTTGCAGCTGTTTATCTGAATTGTTTCCTCTTCCACAGCTAAGTTTTAAAAATCAAAAATAATAATTTGAAGCCAGTAAGTTATTAATAATTTGGGGTGTATGTGTCTTAATCTAGTTCTGTTCTACAGTCTTTAAAAACATCCCCTAGAGGGAATTGGTTCTTTTGTTGATGGAGTAGCCTACAATACAGAAAGCTGTTGGATTTCTTTCAGATGGTACCTGATGCTGTGTAGCATTATTGACATGTCGTGAAGGAAATTCTGCGTTATTTAGAAAGCACTAAATGCAGCTGAAATGGTTCAGTTTTGTGTAATCCTTGATTCACTTTACAGGGAGGTTTGTGTGCAGAATAGTGCATCAGGCTTAATTTGTACCTGTGTAATCTGTCATTTTAAAAACAGCATCCTACAAATCAGTTTTGAAAAATCATGAGTATCCTCTTCAGCACAGTATCGGCCCACAGACTTACTGTGATGAGAAACTGTTGTATGGATGGTCTTTGCTGAATATCTCAGTAGCCAGAGTTTTTACTGATGCTGTAAGATTTGAAGATACAGTGGCTTTTAAACAAGTGTGACCTGCTGTTACTGCAGAAGGTTGACTCTACTGAACTGAGAAAAGAAAGTAAAACAGAGACGTAAAATACAGTGATAAATGTGAAGTACCAGGTGCTGGTTTAATTGATTTGTAATTGAAGGTGTTTGTTCCAGTTGGTGGTTTCTTTACTTCTGTGCTTATTGGATTGGATAATGGCCTTGCCATTAAAGACCTTGCTGCAGCCTCTTCACACTACAGGAGCAGAAAATGATAAGACTGAAAGATCCGTTCTTAATTGTATATATAAGGTACATGTTTCTTTACTTGCTAAACGTGAATTTCTATATATGGAGGTAGTGTCAGTTTTTATGGAAATTAAGACAGAACTTTTCTGTAAGTTGACTTCCGTTCTACTACTGACATGGGGAGTGCTGTCTTAGTTCTTGTACGTTTTATTGTAACTGCTTGATCTTTGGTATATTTGGAATTGTTAATTTTGTGTTATATTTTGTGATGTTTACGGAATCACAGAATTTTCAGAGTTGGAAGGGACCTCTAGAGATCATCTAGTCCAACTCCCCTGCAAAAGCAGGATTGCCTAGAGCACATTACTCAGGACTGCATCCAGGAGGGTCTTGAAAATCTCCAGAGAAGGGGACTCCACAACCTCCCTGGGCAGCCTGT
>VUYV01000001.1:5199031-5257993 GCA_008711295.1 Anarhynchus alexandrinus
ATTCCAGTTGTGGCCTCACCAGTGCCGAGTAGAGGGGGAGAATGACCTCCCTCGACCTACTGGCCACACTCTTCCCTATGCAGCCCAGGATTCCATTGGCCTTTTTGGCGACAAGGGCACATTGCTGGGTCATGGATAATTTACTGTCTACCAGGACCCCCAGATCCTTCTCCTCAGAACTACTTCCCAGCAGGTCCACCCCTAACCTATACTGGTGCCCAGCATTCTTCTTCCCCAGGTGCAGGACCTTGCACTTGCTCTTGTTGAACCAAGTTACTTTTTGTATGTCATACAAGTAGCAGACATTTGTTTAGCAGCTATACGTTTAAGACAGATAAGGAAGTAGCTTTTTTATACCAAGCAATTTTATTTAGCCATACACAAAGTAGAAAGCACTAAGTTATAATTGCTGTCTGTGGGGATACAGAACAAAGAGAGGTTTGGTGGTTTTTTTTTGCAAGGGAAGGGGATTAAAACCTCCAGCAGCTTAGACCTAGCGTATGTAATTAAAGAAGATAGGAGATCTAAAAATAAAGGTAGCTTAGTGATTTGTTGTAAGTTTTGTTCCTTGTTTCTTTATTGTTAAATTCCACTTCAGTGTAGACACTGTTTTAACAATTTTATTTGCAGACCAGGGTTTGTTTCTGTAAATATTAAGCATCTAAAATTTTCCAACATTTTGTCCTGCATACCCAATCCTAACAAATCAATTAAAAAATTGAAATAAAAGTAAACTTCATTACTTAAAAACAGTCAAGTAGAATTTCAGTAGTTTATGTAATGAAATTCTGGTTTTGTTCTAGGTTCTCCATGGATGTGTCTATGGGTCTCAGTGTTTTAGCAACCCTAAATATTTTCCTCTAAGCCTTTCTGATTTGGCATGTGTGGATTATGATCCTTTTATGCATTTAGAAAGCTTGAAGGAACCGGAACCACTGCACTCTCCCGACTCGGAGCGGTCTTCTAAACTTCAGCCAGTCACTGAAGGTTTGTCAAATTGCCTAAATACATTTTCTTTCAAAAAGGTTTTATCTTGGTTTCCAGTATTGAAGTGTTTGTCTAAAGCATAAGTTTTAAATTATACCTAGACACTGGGTAAGAACCATTAGTATGGAATGAGCTAACATAATTTTGAGCAATTACTGTTCGATTAACTGAAATAAGTATCTTCTGAACAACATGAAGATCGATTTGATATGGATTCTTCTGTGCTCTGTGTATCAGCAAAAAGTGTTAAGTACTGCAACATGGATAAATTTTGCTTTTCATTTTACTTTTAGTAAATAATTTTTTTTTCCTTAATTTTGTTCCTTTTTCTAAGAATATTTTGGGGTTTTTTTATTTTTTTCCTGTCTGAGCTTGCAATATTGAAAGCTGGCTGTGAATTTTTTTTTAGCCTATCATAATTTGTTGTTGAGCTGTTTACACTGCTTAAAACTGCAGAGTTATCTTAAAAGAGAGAAATTTTCTTTCATCTGCTTAGAACCTTAAGAGACCCAAGAATTAGTATTTTCTTCACAACTCAATAATAAAAATAAAGAATCAAGAAACTAAGCTACAGAGGAGTAGCATATATTATGCAGTGTATCCAGTAAATATCAAATGGCTACGTTGGGAAGAAAATTGAAAAAGATGAGATTAATACTGATACCAGAAACTCTGTGTAGTGCTATTCTCCCTCCATATTAAGTTGTTCCATTTAGGCTTCCTTAAAGGTATTAAGAACCAGATAAATGCAGAAGCTCTTTGTAGCAGCTGTGTGCTAACAGCAGGTGATTTTGTGGTCTGTAGTGACTACGTGCTGTTTTTTATGTAGAGAAAATGGCTAATCATTGTGCCCTTGTCTAAGGCATGCTTCATCATCCTCAAGTACTTTTTTGGCCAAAGAATTCTAAACATAGAGCTGTCCCCTAATAAGCTCAGTATTGGATTGAACAAGTCTGATTTGAGAACTATTGGCAGGAGGAGCTGTAATTATTAAATTTACTGAAGAATGAAGCAAGGTACTATAGTTGGCTTTTTGTCAAATGGCTGTGGTCTTATTAGTAAAAAGTAATCATCTGCTGGGTCAGAATGAAAGAGGCTTCGAAGGATTCATTCTGTCCTAATTACAGTCTCACCTATACATATTATGTAAAGCTAATATTTAAAGCATTTGCCAAAATTAACTTCCACTGCATGTTCTATTACAGTGTAGTGAATTGTAGTAGCTTTTTATGCCTGGCATCTTTTGTGTTCTGTAATAATCTGTAATTATGGGTTAGCAGCAAATGCTGTGTGGCTTGTTTAATCTGACAATCTGAAAAGACAACCCTGAATACATTTCTCTTTAAATGAGTGTAGTTGCACAAAGCCTTAGCATTGATATCTTCATTTTGCATTTCCGTAGGTGATCTGTTCTTTTATGATTTCTTGTTAAATTTCTTAATAAAAGTAATTTCAGATGTTCCTTTTATCTCTCCAGATAAATTAAAGAAGCCCCATATGTGTTTAAAGTTTCAGGGCTCTGGAATTGTAAGTCAGATCCTGAAATTTAATTGGCAAATGACAGCATTATAATGCAACCCTGGTCTTGCAACCTTGGCACTTCTAGTCCACATTGCCAGGCAGAGAATAAAATTGGCAGTGCTTAACCGATCGCACAGCATCTGTTCTCCCTGGCATTGTTGGAGGAGTGAGAGGAGTAAAGTTAGCAGATAACAACCAGTCTGGGACTCAAGACAGGGGGTCAATTAGTGCAAGCTAGCAGCAGAGAAGTATGCCAATGGGTCAGCCTCTTTTTTGGTAGAGTAAAAGTGCTATCATGATACCTTTTTTGAAGGACTGGAAATGGGCAGGGCAGCAGTTGTAGGGAAATCAGGGAAGTTCTACAAAGACAGGGTGCAGTTTGCTACACTCTTTCCTTAGGTCACAAGCAAAGCTAAAAGTACCGAAACACCAGAATTCTTAAGACAGAGTGCTTTTGATCAGTTTGACAGATGTGATTGACATACCCTTGTATGCCTCCCATTGTTCAAGATCAGATCCATCACACGTTTTATGGACAGGACCTATTGAGAGGCTGGAGCAAGCCCTGCAATAAACATCAGGGCAAAGATTTGGTAAATCTTCTGGAAACAGACGATGGGGGGAGAGAAGACGACTATTCCCCTCTCAGTAACTTTCTAAGCACTGTCTCTCACAAGGAATCTGTTATACCTGGGATTATCTGTGAAATTGTCTGTCCTTTTTCCTGTAGGTTTCAGGTAAAGTGGTAGATTGCAGTACAAGATACACAAAGAATAATTTTGAAATTAAGTGTTAAGTGTATTGAAGTGTTATATTTAAAGCAGAACGAACTTTTAGCAGCTGACAACAAGGACGTCAGTAGGAAGCTTTTCTTGCATCATCAGAACTTGCAGACAGCAAGTCTGTGGTGCTTTCGTACATCTAAGGAATCACGGGGCTTGTCTGCATGAAGCTGATGAACTGATCTGCTAGCTATTATCAACAACAGCTTCCTCTAGCTACAGTACAGGCATATATATACAAGAGCTGCCTGTGCTAGTGAACCACACCTAACTAGCCTGGATCCAGTGAAACACTGATAGAGGTATGCTTTCCCCAAGGATAGTATAGCACTATAGCCATTCACTGTGCAGTTTAGATGTGCAAAAACTAACTTGGACTGCACTGGGTCATGATCTATTTACCTGCTTCTCATCTTTTACCTGTCACTACAGGACCATGAATATTTATGAGGGAGAATTAGAATGGAACCTCTCCTTAAAAGCTTTTCCATTGTTTATATTAAATGACGCAGACATTTAGGAAGAAGTAACATTGAGCTTTTTGTGACCCTTGTATTGACAGGGAAGCTGGTTGCCTGAAAATAGGTAACATTAAACTGAAAGTGCTATACATCTTGTCCCTGCTCGTTGCAGGGGGGTTGGACTAGATAACCTTTAAAGGTCCCTTCCAACCCAAACTATTCTATGACTTTATGAACCTCATGTTAATAGGTAGTAAAATCAGACTATTGAATAGAGTCTAGTCATAAGGAAATAATATTTTATGGGAATTTTTTACAATTATAGGCAAAACCATTTTGAAACCTGTTCTTCATAGATCACAAATCTGTTGGAGATAATTATGGTTGGAAGGTAGTAGTTGCATTGCATAGATACAGTGGTTCATCAGTTATTGATTTCATGGAGTTTCCCCCATTTGTCATATTTCTCCAAATATATTTTAAACTCTTTTGCATAGATCAATCATTTTTCCTAGTATATTTCACTTTCTAATGAAAAGTTTCCTACATCTGATGTTTAGTCTTAGCTTTTATTTAAAAATTAGAAATGTAAGGTACTTTTAAGGCTTTGCTCTTTGCCTTTTTACTGAAAGGAGACAAAAAGTGCACTTTTTAAAAAACACTTTACAGAATTACAGAATCATAGAATGGTCAGGGTTGGAAGGGACCTCTGGAGATCATCTAGTCCACCCCCTATGCCAGGGCAGGGTCACCTACAGCAGGTTGCACAGGACGGCATCCAGGCAGGTTTTGAATGTCTCCAGAGTGGGAGACTCCACAACCTCTCTGGGCAGTAAAGAAGTTCTTCTTCATGTTAAGATGGAACTTCCTATGTTCAAGTGTATGCCCATTACCTCTTGTCCTATCACTGGGCACCACTGAAAAAAGACTGTTCACATCCTCCTGGCACCCTCCCTTTAAGTATTTATAAGTATTGATAAGATCCCCCCTCAGTCTTCTTTTCTCTAGACTAAAAAGATACAAGTGCCTCAGCCTTTCCTCATAAGAAAGATGCTCCAATCCCCTAATCATCTTAGTAGCCCTTTATACATGATGCATCCAGATTAGCACAGTTTGTGTTTTGTGAGGGATATTCTAGAGATGGGTTCTCCAGAACCGCATCTCTCTATACCTGAAACTTAAAATTAGAAAGGAGTGAGACTTCCTTAAGCAAATGTGAAATACAGCTAAGCTAAACTGGACTCTTTATACTCCCTCTAAATGTAAAGGAAAAAGAAGAGAGTTTCCAGAGAGTGATTCATCCCATTTCTCCAATTTGGGATTATAACTGAGATGAATCAGCCTGTACAGGTGCATCATTCTTTAGATAGCTAAAACAGTGAGGAGAGTTAAATTCCACCCTCAGTCATTACTTTTTCCTTCTGCTACATAACTGTAGCTGTTTAAAGCTGTTCAGCCAAAGTTGAATTAAAGACCTAACAACACATCTTAAGGAAATTCAGGAATCCGCCATTCATGCCACTGATACAAATTAGCAGTTATGGATCTTCAGCATTCCCACAAAAGAAGTAATTTCAGGGACTGAGAAAAATAGCCAATATAACATGCTAGAAGCAAATTACCAAGTGATCATGTACACATATAAATTACAATGCCCAAGCAAAAGACTGTACCGTTGTAAAGAGAGCAGAGATGTGTTCACTCAGGGAGACAGGTTGGCAAAGCAGCCAGCTAGACTGCTTTAATGTGTAGTGGTATGGCTAGTTTGTAGAATTTTGTGGTAAAGCTGTGATGGCTTGCATTATTGAGTATTTTGATCTGCCCTCCAGAAACAAAGAGCATGGTTTAGATACTCATTTTAAGAATTCTAATATATTGAATGTCCAGTTGTGCCTGATTGTGGAGATGTGCTTCTAGGTACAAATTACTACTATGTACCCTTTAAGTTGTGAATTTAATTTAAAACTCTTGTATTTTCAAAAAGCATTACTGGGTTTGAGTTGGTTGGTTGGGGTTTTTTTTCGCTAAGGGAAGCCCTTGCCAAAATCTGATTTGCTGTGTGGCAAAAATGTTTTGAGACTGCTTTATTTTATTTCAACGTAACAGGTTACATCTTACAGTTTGCTTTTCAGTATGCTTCTCTTAAGACTTCTGATTTAAGTTCTCGGTGTCATTTTTAGATCAACAATTCTGTGTTCTGAGCGAAGACTTAATGAGAAGTACTGTTCTCATTTTATCAAAGAGGCAATGACAGATTCATATCCCAATTCTTTTATTTTTTTATTTTTATTCAAGAGTAAAATTTTCAGAGAAAGACTGTGGTAGGACTGGGAATGAACCTTCCAAATGTAAACTCGATGTTCCACTCTTTGTATCATTGTGTCACCTTTCTTGTCCCTCAGGTTCTTAAGGGAGTAAATGTCCCTTAGGCTCCTAAGGGAGTAAATTCATGTACACAGGTACAATGCAACCATGGTCAGGTTTGAGATCTATAGGCTTTGCCACAAAGCAGTAGTAGTAATAACTTATATGCTAACAGGTCCCTCTCATTTCTTCAGGTTTTGCTGCAGAACTTAACTGAAGGTATTTAACCTACACAGTGTGAGAGACTTCAGGTAGCTGGAAGGCTCACGTGTTCCTCCTAGGAACCTGAAAAGAGCATTACCATACTTATCTGTGCATTGCCAAGTGCTAAACACTTGGCATAAATGTCCTGACAAAGATGAGCCAGCCTCTGCATTGTCCAAGTGCTGGTTAATACCACACCGATAAATTATTCTTCAAGCATCCAACTTATTTTCTCTTTGTCTTGTATAAACTTGCGTACAGATCCTTCTTATATTTCAGCAGATGGCACTATAACTTAATTTCCTTGTATGCTGTCAATATCTGGACATTTAATTCAGCTTCACTGAATGTTTTTGTTTGTAAATTTTTAAACCACAAGAATGTTATAGGTAATAAAAATACAATATCTAATTTGTTTATATTCATTTTCAAGGCCTTAATTTATCAAAATATTTGAGTTTATCTGAGTTTTGGAATAGCATAAAAATTAAGTTGATTTCGCCAACTATTAACAGGATTAAATGTTTCCCTTTTTGCAGTTCAGATCTAGTGCTTCCTAAGGGTAGAGAAGAGCCAGAATCCCAGATGTCTCTTACATGCTTTACCCAAATCTTGAGGGGAAAAAAAAAGAGGCAAATATATATTAATTGTTTACTTTTGCAGACAGAGAATGCATCCAGTTCTTCAGAAACTAAAGATCTGTCGTGACAGTCAGTATGCATTAAAAATTTGCCTTTATTTTTCCAGTTAAACCAATTAAGACATCTTAAACTGCAAAAAGAAAATTGTTTGTTAAACATTAGTTTTTATTGTGTATAAATACACAATATAAAGGGAGATGAGTTCATTATATCATACTTACACATCCAAAAGGTTGCATTCTGTCAGTAAATACTGAATGAAAAAGTAACATGGTTCAGAACATTCTAGTTTGATCGAATTTTTGGTGAGGAAGGTGGGAAGTGTTTGCAGCAGTTTTCAATGTTTAATATAGTTTAAAATATATGATGTAATCCTGAGGAATACAGACTTGATTTATCTTCCCCTTGTAAATCCCAAATGCAGGTAATCCAGGTCCTGTTAAAAAAGCAAGGCTACAGAAATCTGTGCTTTGCCATATTGATCCTGTTTTCTCTTCTACCTGTGATCTTCTACAGTGTAATACTTCTATGTATGGGTTCTTCAGCGGGTACTCTGAGCAGTTGAGGGTTGTTTGCCTGACAGACTCTCTTTGAGCAGCTTTGTACTTCATTGGGTAATGTAGAGTGGATTTGATAGAAGAATCCAATAACAAGAAAGTACTGGGTTAGCAGGGTGTTGTATAAACATTAAGAAATTCCTTTTGTGAATTTAGATAAAATTGCATGCAAGTGGAAGGTATGCAACGCAGAAGGAGGTGGCAAAACCATATGGAAATACCAGTGCATCTCACAAGGCTAATTTCATATAAGATAGGCACAATTAACTTCTCTTTCTCCCTCCAAGTTTTTCCAGCCTGAAACGTCTTAAAATGTAGTCGGGGCATGACATTTGGTTTTTAAAAATTTTGCTACTGTTAGATTGTGTTCAATGTAGCCCGGTCTTTGACTTGGTACTTTAAAATCATCCAGTGTTATTCTCAACCTAACCTACAGCTATATGCTCCCTGGGGAAATTAAGATGGATTAGAGGTTTTGTGCATCTACGTTCCTTTGTTTTTTAGAATGTAATGATGTGTATAAATATAAAAATCCACTGCAGTTGAAAATGAACTTCTTACAACACAATTGTGATCTCTACTTCATCAGCAATTCAAGATTTATTTTCACTAGGTTAAGAAATTATGTACATTAAAAGAACCATGCTGATTACAAAGCTATGGTAAAGGAGGTACAGTAGGCTGTAAAATAATGAATATGCTTCTTTTACTATATTATGATTTTTCATGCTATTCATAGATGAGACCAGTGTTCATCAAAATGCATATTTTCCATTACTGAATTGGCTGTATCCTAACCTTGCAGTGCTTATCCTCTGTTTAAAACTCACAAAGAAGAAGAGACCAAAAGCAATACATAAATCTGTGCTGTTTTCTGAACTCTTCTTTCAAAACCTGTGTTCTTTCTCTCGCAGTGAAAACTCACATGCAACAAGGATTAATTTCTGTTGCTGCTCGTACTGTGATAACACATCTAGTCAACCACTTAGGCCACTATCCTATGAGTGGAGGTCCTGCTATGCTAACCAGTCAAGTGTGTGAAAACAACGACAATCCATACAGTGAAAGTCCTGAACTTTCTCCTGAACTTTTTGAGAACCCAAACCTTCAATTCTTTGTGCTAAACAATACTTCCCTGGTGTCTTGCATACAAATCCAAGCAGAAGACGACATGCCTGGGGGAGGACTGTCTGCTGGACTTGCATCTGCTAATTCAAATGTTAGAATTATAGTGCGTGATCTATCTGGCAAATACTCGTGGGATTCAGCCATTTTGTATGGACCATCATCTTTATGTGGATCTTCACAACAGACTTCATTTGCACTTTCGTTGTCTCAGCAAGACAAACCAGAAGATGCTTTTTCATCATTTGAGCATGTGGAGGATGTATCTGCAAGGGATGGAATTACACTCCAAGTAAAAAGGAAATTTAGAGACACTGTACCAACATGGGATACCATTAGGGATGAAGAAGATGCCCTTGATGAGCTCCTGCAGTATTTGGGTGTTACAAGCCCTGAATGCTTGCAGAGAACTGGTGTCTCACTCAACATTCCTGCTCCTCAACCAGTCTGCATCTCAGAGAAGCAGGAGAACGATGTCATCAATGCAATTCTGAAACAGCACACAGAAGAGAGGGAGTTTGTTGAAAAGCATTTCAATGATTTAAATATGAGGGCTATGGAGCAGGATGAGCCGACCTCACAAAAGCCCCAGTCAGCATTTTACTACTGCAGATTACTTCTCAGTATACTGGGAATGAATTCTTGGGATAAAAGGTAAAGAGAAAAGACTCACAATTTAAGAACTTTCTTTTAAGGAATTGTGCTGTTCTTACCATGTAATGATAGTTGATCATAGAGTGGGTTAAGCCAAAAATACCCCAGGCCAGCCAACAAAAGAGGAAAAGGGACGTGCAACTAAGGGGAAAATGGCAGTTTTCTTCTGTGTTTCAACCTGTCATTTAGAGAGACAGAAAGGAGGAACCTGTTGCCTTTATTGCTATTTATATTCTTTCCTTAGAACAGTGTTGGAAGGCGAATTGAAGGAGTGATATCTTTTCTAATAATCCTTTCACCGACTGTACTAAGGGGTACTACCATGGGTAAAGAAGGCATCTTTTTTGCTTTCTTTGCTTCTTGTATATTCCTGCAAAAAAATCATTACCTTTCTGTGCTAGAATGAGACTCTGGAAGTGTCGTGTTCTCAGCTATTGTGTTGCTGGACAGTGTCCTGCTGCTTTGCCTGCTAAGAGCATGCTTGCATGCAGCCTCAAAGCATTGCGTCTGTGTTAGCTAATGAGAAAGGTGCGTCCCCTACTATTTATTTCAGCATTGGCAATGTTTGGGTATTGTTTAGAACAACAGCAGACCAGGCAGGTTCAGTTACAAAAGTAGTGTCTCTGTTTACATTATTATTTTTGTGTGGGTGTGGTTAGGTGTATGCATGTACATGTGGGTACGTACAAATATTAGCATCCTAGAATTTAAGGGGCTTTCTGAAATCTTCTTTTACCATAGCTGTCAAATTCATATTAGAGGCATCGAACTATTTTCTTACTGTAAAGGGAAATGGATATTCTGTAAAACAAAAATAATCTGTGTCACTGGAATCGGACAAAATTTTGGTGCTATAACCCTTCTTATTTGGGTCTTTAATTCCTCAGGGCAGTCTGGTTTTGAACAGTACTGCTCTTAAACTCGTTCCACTGTGTTTTGTGGGAAACATCTTGAGTGCAGTTTAAAAGAAATGAAAAGTGCCTTTCTTGCTCTAACATATTGTTTTGGTTTTTCTTTAAATTGTTACAGCTGGGTGGTTGACTAGTGAGCTGTGTTCTGCTCTCTTCTGCAATTCAGAATAGTAAAAGCTTGATGTTTAATGTACTAACTCCCTAAGACAGTAGATTATGGAAGTACCTTTTGTCACTAAGCGTATATATTATGGCCTAGTAAAGTGTGCAGCTTATATATGCGTCAAAGGAAGTTCTGTCTGTTCTTCTGTAGAGAAGAGATTGATCGCAGGTGAATCCAATAGTTTGACAGAAGAAAGTGGAAAGAAGTAAAGGTTGTACTCAGAGCTATAATTGATATAGAAGATTTCCTGGAGTAAAAAAACTTGCTTGTATATTTTTTAAAAGATATCTTAATATTTTATATAAGAAAGGACTATTGAAAAGGCAAAAGCATTCATTGACTGTTCTTGAATGGACCTGGAAATGTTCTTGTGCTATTCTTGTATTGTTCTGTATCCATCAGTGAACAGGTGATAAGAGTTACAAATTTCTCTGTTTAGAAGGAGCTTTCATCTCCTGAAGAAAAATGAGAAGTTACTTCGAGAACTCAGAAATTTGGACTCAAGACAATGGTAAATTCTTTTAATGGCCGCCTACTTATTTGTTTTAAGTGTGCTTGTATTTAGATGGCATTAATAGCGTAGATGTAAGAGTTGAACTAATTTTTAAAATAGCTTTGTAAATTATTTGTGTCTTTTGCATTGTATTGTAGTTATTGGTGCTGTATTGAAGTTATATTGGTGTTATTTGTAGAGTGAAACTACAAGTAGAATGTCATGGGATATAACAAACCAGAATAACTTAAAACTATGAACATTCGTATGCATAACATGGAATAGTTTTAAACCTTGATATATCAAAGTCTCCACATTTTAAGTTTTGGCTAATGGTTTAGCTGTTTTCCAATGCTGTTAGTATTTGAAGACATGGCATTCTAGTTGGAGTTTTAGTACAGAATTAAAAACTTTTAATTGTTTCTGTAGAAATTGAAATAAAATCCAGTGGAGGTTTTAGAAGTGTGAGAAACCACCTTCAGTTGCTCCAGCGTCTCACAGCAAGCTGTGAACAGAAGAC
Organism: Anarhynchus alexandrinus; assembly: GCA_008711295.1. NCBI lineage: Eukaryota > Metazoa > Chordata > Aves > Charadriiformes > Charadriidae > Anarhynchus > Anarhynchus alexandrinus. The sequence goes on from VUYV01000001.1 coordinate 5,210,415, forward strand.
ATTGCTGTAGTACTTAAAGATTCTTCATTCAGCTGCATAAGATGTATTTACCACAGCGTTCACATGGCACTGTTGTTAATGGGCAGTGCAGTGTCGATAATGCCTGTGTTACAGGTTTGGCTCATTTCAGAGGCCCAGCTAACTCCATTAGCAGTTGGTACTGCCAGCACCATCCTGCATCTTAGAAGTGATGAAAGGGGTGAATGCTGTTCATGTATACTAAAACTTAGGGCTCCAGAGATGACCAGACTAGAAGAGAATGGGAATATGGAAATACAGAAGGTATTCAGAAAGAAGCCATATAGTTGTACTTTACTTCCACTACCTTTTTAAAAGCGATGCTCTGTGTGTACTGTTTGCACATTTCGGTTTTGTATTAGTAAAGGCACTGTCATGCAGTGACCATCCTCTGTTTTACAGCCGAGAGACTCACAAGATCGCAGTGTTTTATGTTGCTGAGGGACAAGAAGATAAACACTCCATTCTTACTAATACTGGGGGAAGTCAAGCCTATGAGGATTTTGTAGCTGGTCTTGGCTGGGAGGTATTTATTAAAATGTTTTTATCCTAAGTTTGTTTACAAAGAAAATTGCAAAGCCCTTTAGATATTCTAAGTCTTTGTCTCTTTAGCATTACTTACAAGTAGTGAAATACACTGTTTTGCAAGTAGGACGTAGAGAAGAATTCTGGTTTTAATTTCATTATAAATACTAGCTCTTTCATTTTAAGCTCTTTCAATTTAAGAAAGTTTGTGCAGGCAGAGGTGATTATTTAATGTGCAGTCCTGTACTTGGCTTTCATGGACTGATTAGGAGCCATCTTGATTTGCCTGTAGGCCTGTAACGTCCATTGAAATTTGAGATTTGCTCAAATTTGGGAATCCAAAAAAGAAAAAAGTGAGCTTCTGTCATGCTCCTTTTTTGCTACTTTCCCCTGCAGGCATGTATCTGTTCATACACTCCACGCCATGTCTCTTCTAGCAGTTAGATATACTGTGATGTACCCCATCATCTACATGGACCTGCAACTCTTTAGGAAGAGGATTTCCTTTTTTGCATCCTTTCTTTCCGACTGCACAGGATTAACTTCAGTTGTAAAGTTCAACTTGGCACTGCCGCACTGAAGTACAGGAATCAGTCCTGCTCCTGGCTGGCTGCATAAGAATGTGCAGGTTTTCTGTTCCTCTGGCGACTTGTGTTCATCAGGAGTGTCCACATGAGTGTTCATCTTGTTCTTTGCCTTACTTCTTAGGTATATAAGAGCACTACTAGATTAGCAGCATGGGTAATGTCTCTGACTTTCCCACAGGAACAGAGGAAAACTGCTAGAAGTCTCCTGACTGTCACAAACACAGATGTTCGTTTCTCACATTCCTGATTCTTCAGGAGAAAACAAAATCACATTAGTGTCTTCAGATATCCTTCTTTAGTGGGTTAATTCTCTTAGCCTTTATTAGCTAGATTAAAGAATTGCTAATTTGGATTAATATTCCATGATGAGACATCTAATATTTTAACCTCTTAGCATTAAATTCTGGATCCTTTATTAACATAAAAGCAAATATATCCTATCTGAGATATAACTTTCTTTAGGCACTGCTGTAAAAGTGAAATAGCACATTAAGCATGGTTATTTATTTCAGTGTCAAACTATTTCCCATAGAGCTAAGACTTAAAAACTTATTTATGAATTGTCATTTAGTCTCCTGTGATTTTTTTTCATATTCATAGAATGAAAATTTCTCAGGAAAAGATATGGAAGGTAACAAGGCAAATTAAAATTGTCTGGCTGTCTTGCAGCGTTTCTTCAGAGCTCAGGTCGGGGCTGATGATCGCAGAATTTTAAAAAAATCAAAAAGCACATGTAAATGACTCCAGTCAACTGATCAGGGAATAGTGCACTAAATATTCATTTGCACAATCTTTCTCTTTCTCTGACCTTGTCTTCCTAGCAGCATCTGTAGTGACCTTGGAATATAGAATGCCACTGCACTGCAGTTGATTATTTTCAGTCTAGGCAGCACATCTGAGGTCTTTTAGATAAGCGTAACTGTACTGTTGTGAAAAGAGCCTTCACTTTTAAAAATTCAGTTGCAAGTGCACATTAAAAAAAAATTCTGTGTAAAGAATGTATTTATCACCCGATTTTCCTTTTTCCTCCTAATGCTTCCTTGGCTTTACTTCTAGGTAAATCTTACAAACCATTGTGGCTTTATGGGAGGACTGCAAAAAAACAAAAGCACTGGATTGACCACTCCGTATTTTGCTACCTCGACAGTAGAAGTAATGTTCCATGTGTCAACAAGAATGCCTTCTGATTCAGATGACTCTTTAACAAAAAAGGTAGGTGTGTCTGAGTAACAGATTTTCTTTTGGTAGTGAATACAGAGAAATTAGAGTCAAAGAAAATCGGGTAACTTTTCTAAAAAAAAAAAAAAACATAATACCTTTACCTGCTAATAATTGGTATTTTACTGAAGTAGGTTAAGCCATATAAATTATTCTCTGCCAATTTCTAATTTTGCCATACTGGTGATTTTTGCCATCATTGCAAATGTTGGCAGGGTCACGTGTGTACTGGTGAAAAATGAAGGGAGGTAATGGTTTGTGTAGAAGAAAAAGCATTACAACCGAATGATGTGTTAATGCTTTGAGACTTCAAATGCCAATTAATAAATATGTGGTGAGTACTCTCCAAGATGACTTTTTATTCACTTAAGAGTCACGTGCAGTCTATTAACATAATTTTCCCTTCCAAAAAAAGTTTAAAATATTAAGAATTTGACAATGTTTATTGGATATAAGGTGTTTTGTCTTGGAGAAGGCAGAAATACTCAACAGTGATAAGAGCTCTCATATCCACATTAAGAAAAAAATGGTTTTCTGTATTGGTATTTTTTTCTTTAGAATTTAATAAATTCCACGTTAGTGATAATAAGTTACAGTCTCGAACATGTGTCCTATTATAAATGAACAATTGGCTATCATTAGACTGTCCCCCGTTCTGCGTACATACATCTTCAGATGTGCTAATCCATTCAGTAGACACATTAATGAGCACTGGTTGAAGTGTAATATTGGAGGAACTGAAGCTGGTTGACCTCAGCATGGAGTTTAATACTTGTAATTAAATTAGGCAGTAGACAGTTAGTAAAGAGAGAAATAGCCATGCCTCTGGCAAGCTTCAATTATTAATGACTTTTTTGTTCTTTGTGTTCAACTTGAAGAAAAAGATATTATTGTTATTATTATAGACTGACTATGAGTTCTGACTTCTCACTGTCGCATCCTAGGTTGGTTTGTTTGGTGGTTTGTTGTTTTTTTTTTTAATTAAAAAATGTTTTTTTTCTTGTATGCCAATGGTGCTGTGTCCTTTCTGGTCTTTATTTCCTGAAGCAGAGCCAGGGTAATACTTAGGTTGTTAAACGATTTATAAAAGTTGTTTAATAGCAAAAATAACTAATTTTAAAATGAGATGGTTGCTATTGTTCTAGTATAGAACAGTGTGTATATATTTTTTTTTTCTAAGTTGACTGGCTTTTGTATTTTTTAAACAGAAACTTAGTTTTCAAAAATATAGCCTGTAATTATCCTTACAATGTTTGTTTACAATCTGTTTGAATTAGAGCATTAAAAAGTGTTGACAAGGGGGAAGATTGGTCACAGTGAAAATTAATTAATAATAAATAATTTGCAAATGCGGTGGACTTCAGCAGAACACACAGGCGAGATTTCATGTGTTTCCAGGAGCACCCTGAATCTACATATAGCTGTTCCTGCCAGACAAGATTCAGTGCTGGTCCAGGCCTCCTGTGATTAGCCTGTGAAAATGGTGTCAGCTGGACTTTTTAACAACTCCAGCTTGCCCCAGGCCTATTTCTCTCCTCCTTTACCCAAAATCTCACTCTTCAGTAATTTGGAATATTTGAGGTCTGTATGGATATGTAGAGTGTATCAAAAGATTGGTGTTACGTTTGTAGCTCAGCTGCTGATGGGCTGTTTAATTAAGCTGCTTTATTTCTGTGGCTTTCTTTCCTGTTCTTCCTCGGTGTGTGGGTTTTGTACGTCTTTTTAAGCCCAGTTTCCCAATGAATGGAGGCTTGCGAGCCTGCCTTTGTGTCTCTCCTCCCTTCCCCAATACCTTTTGGCCCATTTCAGTTGAATTTCTAGAGATATGTTGCAAAGGTGTTAATTTCGTATATGTTTTATGAAGAAAGGCTTTGTAAAGGAGATAGCATGAGAGAGACTCTTAGTGCTCCTACTCAGTAGGTAAAGACTGCATGGGAAGAAACATCAAGGAACCAGCGCCAGAGAGACATGCTATGAAAGTCATCCCAAACTTGAGAAAAGCATCAACTGAAGTTTGCATCTGGGGAGAAACGAGCAAGTGGTATTAGGAGACATGAGGAGGAAAACAAGCTTAACTCTTTTACTAGTTCTGCAACTAATCGTGCTGCTTAAACTGAACACATCAGCAAAAGGAATTTGTTTTATGAGATGCTGTCCAGCTCACATATACTGTAGGGGACCTCAAAATCATCTGAAAGCTGTGTGTGTGCTAACAATTGTCATTGTTCTGAGTGCATGTACTGTTCATGACCTCCAAAGAAACTTGAGTTTTGAGCTTCTGTACGGGTCTTTCATGTGCTTTCTTTATTTCATTCGATGGGAGAAACAAGCAAACTTGCAGTAGTTGGCTTAGAACTGCTGCTGTTTTTTATATCGTAAATGTGCCTAGAGGTGCATGATAGGTTCATCTTATAAATGGAAATTAAATTAAATTAAAACAAAACTTCTTCCTGCCAGTCCAACCACTGCAAAATCAAGATTCTGCCGTTTCAGAGGCTAAGCCAATTTTAAACTTATTTTCCATCAGTCTTACAGAGTAGTAAATAAAACTTCTAAGCGACTTGGATACCTCTGAAGCAGTTGTTTCTAAAGACATGAAAAAGAGTGAGAAAAGACATGAATTCAGGGAGAACAGATGGAAATCTTCTGAATGTGTAAAGGAACTTAACGTTGAAATGCACATATAAAATAGGTATTTAATTTGCGAATAGTAAATTAAAGATTTAATGCTGATAACACAATCCATTTTGTTTTTCTTAGAATTAAAGGTTAGAGTAAAAAGTATTTGCACTACCCTTAAAAGAACAAACTTGCAAAGAAAATATCAGGATTGTAAGTGAAACTGTGAAGACTCTCAGTTCACAGAGTGAGAAAGCTCTCGCATGTGCCTCTACAGCTTATCATCTGTCTAGCTCCTCCTTCCTTAGCCTGATAAAGGAGTCTGAAGGCATTGTAGGTGAGAATATTATACACAAGATAGATAAATGAAAAGTAGTAATGTTACAGATGATTGGAATACTAATTCACTGTGGGCTTTGGGTGTATTACATTATTCTAGTTTATGTGTGACATCGTCCTAACCACATAAAAGATTTATAGCTAGTTTTTTTATTGTGGTATTAACATGTATGGGGAACTTGAAGGTTTATAGATGTAAATTATTAGTACAATTTTTTTTTTTGGAGTTACAATTAAGTACACGTGTGGCTTAAAAAAACCCACACCATAGTTGTTGAAACAAAGTATTGTGATAAATTCAACTAGGAGGCACATATGCTGTAGACGGCACTGCTGCTTACATTTAACGGGCAAAAGTAGAGCAGTAAGCCGTTACTTCAGATGTTTCAGCTCCTTCTATTCTTTTTATAATGAACATTTTCATTTTTGAAGAAGAAAAAAGTTGGGGCTAGCTGTTGTGTCATAAGAAAATATAATAGCCTTTTTTCTCTCCCTCCTTTAGGTAAGTGGGTATTAGAAATTACAGTAATTTTGGCAAGAGTTCAAGGGTTAATGCAACAGATAAATAAAAGGAATTTTCTGTAAATTGAGCCCTGCATTATTTCACTTGTCTTGCCTTTCCAAACCTAACTCATTTAATTTTAAAAAGTAAATACTTAAATTCTTCCTGACAGTGTGCTTTGCTTTTACTATCGTTTATTACTTCAATTATACTTGGTATCACTTAGAACAATCTGCCATTTGGAAATTTCAGTATAGCCTGCAGCTTAGTATTAAGTCTGGCTGCTATTGTAACATGTACAGCATATGACACTAATGTATCAAAATTAGATTTGATCGTCCCTTCTGGTTATATTTATTTCACGTTTCTTTTGTATTCAGTTAACATAAATGTATTAGGAGAGCTGACACATGATGATGGCTACAGAGTAAGAATATTTTAAAGTATTTTGAGTTAAATTTGAAATTTCAGGTAACCTAACAGTAGGTCATTTTTATATATTTGTTTTAATGGAGTAGAGTTTCAAAGCAAGCCTAAAAAAATCTGTTTGTCTCTGACATCTCCTCAGGGCTGTCTTCCCGACAGCTCAGGTTCAAAATGGCTAAAACAGAGCTCTTAATCTCTTTCTCATTGCCACCTTTCTGCATCACCACGGATAACACGACCATTGTGCCTGTCACTTGTGCCCATAGCCTGAAATCATCTTTAATTTGGTCCACTTTCTGGATTCTTACATTCAGTCTGTGCTTAAGACTCTGTTCTTTTCTCTACGTCATATTTCTTCCAACATAGCCTTTCCATACACTTAGAATTTATCCACTATATCCTAAACTGTTGTTTTGATTGCTGAGCCTTCCTTTCTCTGGCCTTCATTCTTGAAGAATGCTGCTATAAAAGACATTTTTCTAACCTTTAACGCCTTTTTACAGTTTCTTTGCATTTGTCCATCTCCATTTTTTGTTGTCTTATGCTTAGATAACAAACTCTCTAGAGCAGTTTGATCTGCATTTATGCAATATTTAGCATTTTAGGATATTGGTGTGTAACCTGTAGTTCCAGGTGTTTCAGCTATAGTGTATTACCGGTTACTTGAAGTATAACATTATTTTAGAGATTTTTTTATTATTTATATTATTGCTGTGTCTTAGGTCTCTAATAAGGATTTGCACTTTGTTTTGATTACTGTGATTTATGCACATACAAAGTTGTAAATTTAGGAAGACAAGGTCAGGAAATGAGCGTGAAGATGTATTTGGCTTACACAGCTGGTGGTGAGTTTTGAGTAACCATTAATACAGATTTCAGTCTTGGTACCTGTCCATTCTGTGTGCACCAAATCTGATTCTGTTAGATAACACTGAGACCACACCTTCTTGGGAACACATGTTGCTCTCTGTCCTTTAGGTTTCAGTGAGGGGAGGTGGTTGTAGCTCAGTATCTTTGTACCACTTGTGTCCAGGACCCTGAATTCTGGGATGCTTCCAATTCAATACAAAGACATAAAGAATCCAGATCAAAGTTGAAAGAGGTCACGCTCTGATTCTCCTGTGGTGTAATAATTACAGTGAATGATGGATTCTCCAAACATTTGCTGCGCTTGCAGGAGAGCTTTGTTGTGGAGCAGCACTCGATTTCAAGGTCCTTCAATAGGGAACTGAAAAATGAAGAAGAAAACCTGAAATTCTTCTTTCTGAAAAGTTTGTGCAAAACCTAGCAGACCTTGGAAAACTTTTCAAGACAATTTCAGAATTGGATCTCTTCCATGAGTCAAGTGTTGTTGATGAGTCAAGTTACCACTGTTCTAACTTTCTCATAAGCTTTGCTTGCTGACCAAGGTGAGGACATCTGAAAGAAGCAAGAAGCAGCACTATGTTAGTGTCATAGCTTCTTCCGATCTTGAAAAAGGAACAGAAAACTTATTCAGAATTTAATTCTTCTCCAAACATAAAGATGAAGTCAGCAACACCCAATCTAGTTTACTTGTCTATTATTTTTGTCAGTCTTCTACCTCTTAAAGGTAGAAAGGAAACAAGGCATTGACTATAGTTTTGATCTGGAGTACTTTACATCTTGTTATAAACCATCATTCACAGTTCATACCATCATCCACCTACTTGCACCATCTGACTTTGACTCTCAGTCCGTTATATGTCACCGAGATGCCATTCTACGCTTTACTCAAACTGGATCTTTGGTAAATCATTCTTGGTAGTAATTGTGAGGTGAAAGACACCTGACAGGAATTGGAACTTATTGGAATAGTCTGATTCATTTTGCTTTTCCTGTGAAGTTAGTGCTTTTAGCCTGGAATGTATCCTCACACCTCTATGGGGGTGTAAAGCAAACTTAGAAATTTTAGAGAAAATTCACTAATAGCTTCAGTACACTTGGCATCTAAAAATATGTGTCCCTTGTCAGTAGTCCTCCTCCTGAAATAACCACACAATGCACTTTTATCACACCATAATCTGTGACAGTCTGATGGGAAAGCGTGGCATCACTAGCGATGCTCTGTCTGGGTAGCTTTCACAGAAGTGGAAGAGCTGATGTCCTGTCTGATTAGTTGCGGGTATCAGTAACAGCTACACAGGGGCAATCTTTGATAAATGAAATTCAGAGGTAGTGATGCCCTCAAGAAGCTGCACTATCTAAACTTTCTATATGTTTTGGATTTTAAAGCCATTTATTTGGTATGCACACTGTCACCATCCTTGTTTCTAACAGTGTATGAGTTTGTTGTCTTTGAGTCCAAAGATAGTAAGTAAAGGAGGGCTAATTCTTGTAGTAAATAGTTCAGGATTGCTGAATTAGGCATGGTGCAGTGTGGTGATGGGCATATCGGCCCTACTTCTTCTTCTTCGCAGTCAGTTCAATGAGATCAGTTCAGTCAGTGCACCAGATGGCCACCCCTCAACCTAGAATCATGTAGTTTTTTCATGTTCCATGAGATTTCGTATCTAAACTGATTTGCCTCTTGCTTTCTCTTCGGTTAAGCAGCCTCGTCCTTCCTGAGCTTTTCGCTTGCTTCTAAGTGCAGGCCCATCGGTCCCTCATGCCCTTCTCTTGTTGTCGTATTTCAACAGATAGTTTGACTGTCACTTCATGTAGGAAGGTAGGAGAGATTCGGGCTCTCAGAACAATTCCACAGTTAGTTGTCTTTTATGACGTTCATCACTGCTAAGTGTCATCCAAGGTTTTTGCAGCTGGTGTTTGCATGTTGCACATCAGCCATTCAGGTTGCTGCCTGGTTTTGTTCTAGTCTAGTCAAATAAAACTCAGCATAGCAAATGTTGTTGTAACCAGTTCTTTTGTTGGGCTGGGTTTACTGTTGGCACAAGAGCATCCCTAACTGAGTGTTGTTCAAAATAATCCAGCCATCTATAAAAGGGGCAAGAGCAGCTCACTTCAAAGGAACTGCAGTCCTTGGAGATTAGATGTATCTATGATCTGATCCAGGCAAAACAAATGACCTGTTGAGCATCAGACAAGATGTAGAGTATTGATACCATCTGTCCTTTGCCCAGCCCAACACTGAAGAAAATCCTTTTCTTGTAGAAATACAACCCTGTTTTTCAGTCTGATGCAATTTAAAGCCATCAGAGAAGAGCAGAGGCAGCTTCTTTTTTTCCTTTATCCATTTTTCCTTTTTTTTTTTTTTTTAAAGTCTGCTGCTGACAATGGGTATAAGCTTTCAGATAAGACGAAGATAGCATTCCAGGAGGTTTTGTAATATAAACAAGTGAATACTTGCAATGAAATTTCTCTGATGGCTGTGTATATGTTTTGCTTTTGTTTAAAGTGCAGTTATGTTCTGAAAATGAATACAGAAAATTGTTGCCTCTTTATATACAATAACTTATTGTAAATGCTCAGATTAGTATCTGCATGTTACCTGTTAACAGCAGTTCACAGTGCTGTCCTTAGAATAACATCAAGGCAATTGTTTGACAAATTCTGCCTACCTAAAGCTGCGCAAACAAACTGACAACTGTGGGTGAAGACAATTGTCAACTATAACTGGTGATGCACAAGGAGGAAAAAATGAGATGCCAGCTTGAATTTTCAGAAATAGCCCTTAATGGAAAGAAACTCATGTTTAATAATCTGAATGTATTTGATCAGTATACGTAAAACCTCTCTCCATGATGTTAACATTTGATTATCAGGTGGTAATGTTTAGCAGAAGGAGCATTTTGGAGCTTCAGTGCAGATAACTCCAAAGTGTTCAAGATGTTCCTTAATCTGGTCATATGAGTACAACTGAGGATACAGCATGGATTTTGAGGAACCCATTTGGCCATTTTGAGCCAAATCAAAAGCCATTTGGGGTTTTTGGGGGGCAGGGTGAGTTATTTTTACAAAGGTATACAGATTTCATGGTAAATGAGTATTTAGTTTAGTTAATCTAGGGGCTATGGAAAATGCAGTAGCTGTTCTTCTTTAAAAGCTTTTTGTTTGTAGTAGACAGTGTGGAATTTGACTGGAATGATGAGGTTAAAGACTGCTCAGATACATAGCTTTTAAACTGATGTTCATTCATAGTCTTTAAAAATTCATATAGAATTTAGTAATTTGCAGCTTGTCAACGATGGCAATCTTGAAAGCATTTTAGTAAATCAGGTTGACTGACTCTGCATTCCTGAGAATAATATAAACAAAATTTTAGCTTTCAGTAGAAAATAAATACTGACATATCTATTGATTTAAATAGACATTGCCACCAATGTATAAAAATGTATAGCAAAAACCAATACTGTGAACTAATACTGTCATTGAAATCGTAAGATAACTATAGTATAATTTGGTTATTTTATTCATTTTTCTTTATTTCTTTTTAGTAGGTTTGTGCTTTTGAAATATGAGCACTTAGCATAGCTGTATGGCTGTAGAATATATTTAAACTGATGGCGGTTTATCCCTGCTTTTCCAGCTAAGACATTTAGGAAATGATGAAGTACACATTGTCTGGTCAGAGCATACCCGAGATTATAGAAGAGGAATAATTCCAACAGAATTTGGTGATGTTCTTATTGTTATCTATCCCATGAAAAACCATATGTTCAGTATCCAGATCATGAAAAAGCCTGAGGTAAGCGTTTGGGTTTTTTTCTTTTGTGTTTCTTTCATGTGTTTAATATGAACTGAGTTGTTTTGAATCTTGAGTTTTTGCTGTAATAGATTGATCCAACAGATCCAATAGATTGTTTTTTTGTTGGAAGTGAAAAACATTGACATTTGCAGTGGTGGTAGGAGGATGAGGAAGAACTCAGTGAGTACAATGCATAGTAAAATCAGTAACTTGAAATTGCAAAGGCCTGATCCTGTCAAGCATATCTGCTAACATCATAAACTGGAAACAAAGCTAGAATATTCTGCGTAATCATTTAAATATTAAGATAAACTTGGCGAACTTTTTTATCAAATTTGATACATGACAGTGGGAGTTGTATAATAGTATCATGGTCCAGCTTTCTTCATCCATGTCGTATTCCCCTTCCTTCTTCTCAAACCTAGTTTGCACTTTCTCCTTGACTCCAAACAAGAATTTGGAGATTATTTCAGCAAAGCAAGACTGTTCAAGCCTTAGGCATATGAACACACACTCATTCTCATGACTGTTGTCAGCACAGCAAATGTCTGTGCTGGCCCTGTTCTTAAAGCAGTGGTTTAGGATAGCAGGCACTGACTGAGTAAAAGTGGTCATGAGTGTTTGTACTGTATAATTTCTGTGTGTGATGTCACTTGCCATTAATTTATATACTTTAAATATTAAAATTCTTTCTAGAAGCACTAATATTTATAAATGAGGTATGACAGCAATAGGATTCCCTCTATGTGGTGAATGCCTCTATCTGATGATCAGCATGAAATGATACCCAGTACATGGTCTTGTTATTAGTGGGTTACTTATGTTTTTAATTAATAAGTATATTCTTTCTCTTACTACTTTAAGTATGAAGAGTTGCATTATTGGGTGTGTGCAGATTAAGAAGGAAAAATAAAACTACTGAGAGTGGGGATTGTTTTTACTCCAACAAGAGGGCCTTGTATGTGCAAAAATAAGTGCCTTCCATCAGATTTCAGCATTCTCAAAACTGCATTAAATGACTTGCAAAAATAATACAGGGATCTAAAATTCTTTTGCAGCATTGTTTCATCTTAGCAGGGAGAATATTTAGTCTACACGCTCTTCCCTTTGCTGACGTGCTACACAAACTTTGCTCTTCTTCATATGCTTTATGCTAGCAGCTTCAGAACTTTATTCACACGTACAGGAAATGAAGATACTTAATAGAGTTTGGGGGTTTTTTTATTGCAAAATGAAGATTGTTAGAGAAAAATGTCATGCCAAAATATAAGATCCGTCTGTTCTGTAAACCTTTTGGGTGCTACCTGTACTAAACATTAAGGTTTTTTACAGCTCTCACAAATAAGGCTTTACACTTAGGGTCCGAAGAGGCCAACCTTTCACCACAGACTTCTCCTGTAAAGGGCTTATAATCTATTTGTATAGATACCGTAGAAAGGAAGAAGAACAGATAGAAGAAGAAAAGAAAATGGAAGTTGAGGGTCTGTCCACCAGTAATTGTTTAACAGTTGCACATTGAGTTGGTCCTTATGATAAATATTATTTTAAAATTTGAGTAATTATTCCTTTTGCTTACTACCACCTACAATATTGTCATCTAGCATTTCATATGCATGACTGTCCCTAGGATTTTGGCAGCAAATGTTGGAATTAAGCTTTGATGAGGCACAGTATTCAAATGGTTGCTTAATTTTCTTCAAATGGTGTGTTATCTGTTACCAAGGATATCAAGCAGTTATATGGCTGTATATTTCCACAAGAGAAAAGGTCTGTCATGGAGCACAATAACTGGTCTGATTATCTAGCGATGAGGAGAAAAAAAAAAAAAGATATATTTGAGTGCTCTATTGTTAATGTTGATTGCTAATTGTTATAGCTAAGATCTTGCTTTATGTCGAATTTCTTAATTTTTTATTCAGGTTCCATTTTTTGGTCCACTCTTTGATGGTGCTATTGTGAATGGAAAAATTCTTCCTATTATGGTTCGTGCAACAGCTATAAATGCAAGCCGTGCATTGAAATCATTAATCCCGTTATACCAAAACTTGTATCCTTTCACTCAGGTGGTTTCCGAGGCATATACATTCCCTTGCAGTTCTACAGATATGATCTTCATGTTTTCTGTCATCTTATATCTTTGTCAGATTAACATAGGGAAAATATTTTCAATTTTTTTTATGGTGATGGTGCCTTTAAGAAACTCAAACCTATAGAACACAGTTCAGATGAAGACCAGTTTTTTTTAATTAAGTGAAGAATAGGTTCAGTGCTGAAAAAATCGCCTTTTTCTAATATGTTATGACATGTACTTATCACTTCTTGTTAAACAAAGTTATTTTAATGACCATTTTGTGAGTAGACTTTCTAAAATAGCAATGTGTTGGTTTCTTTCCTTAAAGATATTTAGTATTTATCCAGTATTAATGTGACTTAGTTTTGTTTTCTAGTTCCAAGAATGATATGAATGCTGTTTTCCTTCAAGATGAGAAATTTGTTACATTTTTGTCATACAGATTTTGTTTTTCAGCTCAGAATACAAAGTTGTTGTCAAAATGATGTTAGTGTCTTTGTAAAGATGTCAGAAAAAGTTATCTCTTTTTTTGTTTTGTTTTGTTTTTTTGTTGGAAGTGAAACTGTAGTTTTTTGAAAGGGCTGCTCTTGGAAGAATAGATTTACCAACGAAAAATTAAAAAACATAAGGTAAGTCAGTCACACCTCTATCCTTCTTACGATTGAATTCTGTTACATACCTGTTAGTTAAATCAATAGGAACATACCCTTTTTTAATTTCATAAATAGAAGGGTACGTTTAAATTTTGATCCAAAAGAAATTCTGTGCTTAATTTCCACCCAAGCTGTAGATACTTGTATCTGTCATGTGATAGATTGTTGCTAAAATACTGTGTTTTTTCTAAGGCTGACTGTTAATACTCAGAGTTTTGGATTAGATATGATGAAGTGGATTTACAGATGAATGATGGATGATGTTTGATGTGATCACATTAAATGACGTTTGTGCCATTTCTGTAGATGATGGATGTTGATTCATTGTATTTTTATGTTTGGAAAGGTCCGATCTTTTTGTCATTACTCAAGTGGCTTAATCAAAGAATTTAAAATGTATTATCATCATTATACCATGAAAAGTGATGGCTTATAGCATTATATTGATGTATAGTGATGAGCAATTGGAAAACAATTTGCTTTGAAATAACAATCTTTCAGTACCGAAAAACCCCACAAACTTGTACATTTTAACTTCTTTACAGAATATGGAAGTTGTAATAAATTCCTTGAACATAGCTTGTGAGCTCAATTTCTAGGAATTGGCCAATTTCTAAGAGCTGTGTATTGCACCTTCACTTCCAATTCAATTCTCCAAACTGTACTTTTTATATGCATCAGAGCACTGCATGTCATTTATGACATAATGTGGCCTCCATTAAAATGTTGATATTTGTCTCCTAATATAGTTAGCATGGTAATGGGAAGGCCTTACGTGTATTTAATAATAGATAGTATTGGTTGATGGGTTTTGTATCATCACTTGGTAAGTTTATGAAGCACCAGCTGATTGGGCACTGATGTTAAAGAGCAGCTTTATTAAGTAGTTGGTGGAATTATTTTTCCAACTGGCTTGGAGTATCTTATATTCCGTGCTTTGTATAATACTTTAAAAATTAAAATAAGTGTATGGGCAGTTCTTTAAAAGCTTGTTTGCTTGGTGTGAAATTAGAAAAAACTCTACAAACTTCCCTGGCTTGAATTAGGCTATGGTGGAGTCAGTTGTGTCAGTGGAGAACAGCAAAAAAAAGTTAAACTTCAAAGTTTGGCCTAGCTCTCAGTGGTTTAAAACACTCTTGATTAAAAATGTCATGGACATGCTCTTGATGTTAGTTTTGAGGCCAGATTTGAGGTCAAGGAGGAATTTCCCTCATACAAGAACGGCAAAGACTGGTGGGCGTTTCCTGTAGCACAGACATGGTCTGTTAACTAGGAATATTTGAAAATTGAATCTAATTGTATTCCTGCAATAGCAAGGAATTGAAGACATCAAGGATTGTCTTTACTGTCTCCTGTTTTTTTTCTCTGGCATATTTTAGTTATGGCTGTAGCAGTTCACTACTGGCTTTTAAGTTTGTTGTAGACTGAAGGGTGTGGGGGCAGGAGTATTTTACGGTCTGTGGTTAAATAGCTTTTCTGGAGATCCCACCAGACTTAATGTCTCTAGCGGAAGACAGGACTCATTGATCAAGGTGATCTTTCCTTGTGTTGGAGTTTTGCTGGAGCAAAGAAAAAGAGGGCTCAGAGTGGTGAAAACAGGACGTTCAAAGAGGAAGGAAAAAAGGTACAGAAAAGCTATTTTTCAGAAGGTACACCAAAAGCAGAGACCCAACTGGAAAAGTGAAGCTGATAATCAAGGCTTCCCATGTGTCCAGGACCATAGCGGTGTCGGTGAAAGAGAATTCTGAAGTGATCTGCTCGAAATTAATTTTTGTTTACTTATGAGTATCTAAGCAGCGTTAGTTTATTAGCAACTTCAGTGATGGTTAGTAGAAATTCAGTTTAATGTGGATCTTGAGGAAACAAGAATACTTGAGACTTCTGCCAAACAGAACACATTTTAAGCCCTATACTTTAGTATTAGCGCTTTTCATTTCAAAGCCAGCATCAGTTGTACGTATGTCTCCGTGCCTGCAGGTGTGTGGTTCATTTCACTGTGCTGTGTAATAATTGGCGGGCACCTTTTGACTCAGTGTGGAGTTGATGATGATATGCACATCTGTGCTTATCTATACTTTAAAAATATTTACAATGTCACATGGCGGATCTTTGTGGTAAGGATGGATCATGGTAAACTCTTAATTAAAAAGGTACAACTCTGTTGATCTGCGTGTGTATGAGATGTGAAGAAAGTGAGTTTGGCCCTCCTACTTCCAAGGAGATCTTATCCATCCTCTGAGGTAGTGCATTCTCTAAGTGCAGACCTGACTGAAAAAAATCAGCTGTCATTTGTAATCAGCAGGGATATTCAGTCCTCTTCATGTAACCTGATTGCAACTTTTTCCTTATTGCGCTAGTCTGTTAATCACGATGTGGCAATGGGCAGTACGTGTGAATAGTATAATAATGGTTGCATGGATACAGGAAATTCTGCTCATCTCCCTTTTATAGTGTGCCCTGACTTTGAGCATGTATTGTACAGTTTGAAGTAGCTTTCTGAGATTGACATATTCTGTCAATCACCTTCCTCTTTCTGACATTATTTTGATACTTCTGATAGCAAACTTAGACAGCAAAACGTTTTGAAGGTTTGATTTTTTTAATGATTTTTAATGTTTTCATCTGCTCTGTGTTTTTATTCTTCGCTCAGAATTCTATAACAGTATGTTTCTGTATTGTAGTATTTTAAGATTAAAATTTACTAAATTCATCAGCAAACATCAGTCGGGCATGGCAGGTATCCTGCTTTAACTTGATGTTTGGCATTTTCATTGCTGCAGCTGTGTGAAAACAATATTGCCATTTTGGGTGGAGTTTCTACACTTATTTGTGGAATTTGCTTTAGTTTCCCCTTTGAGGATTCTGCAGTCCCTCGCTATCATTTGGTGGCCTGGCTTTCTTGTAACAGTACCCCCTCGCCAACAGGCGGCAGACATGCACACAGTAGCAGGTGACACACACGAAATACTTGTATTGTCTTGCTAATGAAGCAGAGGTAGCCCCTTCTCTATCTCATAGCTAATGTGTTTCTTCTTCTCATTGCTTTTGTCTTTGTTGTAAGAAGTACGTGCTTATCTCCTGAATGCACTCCAGCTGCACGTATGCTAGGAGAACTTCTAAGACTCAGAACTGCAGGTGTAATAACGGGGCTGAATGTTGAGAACAATCGTTCTCACTCTGATGTAGAAAAAGGAGGCAAATATTTAGGGGATTGTTAAATACTCTTTTATTTACTAAATCGCATTGAAATTCCTGATAGGAATAGTTTTATTCATGGCTTGCATCTCAGAGCAAGTACTTCGTCACATTCTGAATTCCAAATCTACTATGTGTAGGAAATGGATCAATACTAAATATTTTGAACAATAGAAAGAGTGGCTTCTTATAAAATTTTACTTGAACTTCCTGAATAAACAACAGATGTTAGCCAGATGCCAAGAGGTACACCAGGATAATGTTCTTTACTGACCATAGTAAGCACCTCCAGTGGTCCAACTTGTTAAAATTATTTATGCCATACAACAGAACAACTAGAAACCTTGAGCGAGTGGAATTCCAAATGTGAAACAACTTGTGTTACTTTTTGCACATTATACACAGATTTTGGAATGTTGAAAATCATTCCAAACTATCTGCACTTATACTGCAGTTAGTGCAAACAGTGGAACTCAGACACCATAATGCTTTCTCTCTTATGTAGTATTCCCCTCACAAAGTAGCTAGACATGGCAAGAAATTGTATTTAGCATCTTTTAAATCTGAAATTCATAGACGTTCTAGAACACTTGGAATATAAGTTTTCTACATATATAATCATCATAGCATAATTTTCACCTCTATAATAATCTGCAAAGTTGTGACCTAATGCCGGGAATTCTTCAAGCAATTAGATTTCTTTTTTTTTTGTCATATGAAACAGATTCATTTAAATAGCAAAAATATAATACTGTTTTAATTGTTCCATCTACAAAATATTATAAAATAAATCTTAACTAAATGATTTGATAAATTAATGTTTTTTTATCAAAACTGGAAAATTTACATCCCCCTGTCTTTTTTGACATTGTATTCCTAAACAGTTGGTACTTGATGTATTGTAGCTAACCTTTTTACATAGTTGTCTTCCAGAGAAACAGAAGATATTAACCCCATATGGTATCTGACAAGACAGTAACTTCTGTATGAATAAAATAAGGCGTTTGAGTGGTTTGTTAAAAGTTTCCTCTGTATTAAAAACTCGTAGCTCAGAAGAAGCTTTCTTGCTTGATATGATACTCAACTGCCCCAAGAAAGGGTTTTATTGGAACTGGTGGTGTCATTGTTTGTTGTGCCTGCTTGGCCATCATCTGCCTCAAGATAAAACTGCAGACACTGGAAAGCTTATCTTTAAAAAGAAAGTGTTTATTAGTAATGACATACAGTGAGCAAAGAGTATCCTTCAAATTCTATCGCCACATTTATCTCATTTAATTAATATTTGTTTGATTTACATTTTCAAACTGGAATTTGTGAAGATTTTGGAGATTTCTCACTAACACAGAAACTTAGAAGTTAAAACTGGAAAGCACTTATTTTGGCAATGCCAGGTTCCCTTCCTCTAAGTCCAGTAAGTTTTCTATCTTATAGATGCATGAGCATCTGTAAGAAAAAAAATTAATACAGCAATACCTCATCAATGATAACTGTGCATCAAATTGAAAAGGTATAAGGGGTGCGCTCTCTCCTTACATATGTATCATGAATTCATTTTCCAGTGCCACTAATTTTGGTATAGTGAAAGGACTAATGCATGCCATTATAATTGCTCTTCTAATATGTTCCGGTTTAGAATTTCTTTGAACTGCCTTATGCCAAGATTTTCAGCAAACTTTGCTATATTTCTGGCAATACAATTTTGATACAGTCCATTTAATAAGGTTTTAACATACCTGCTACTGATCCTTCTGTCATCACAGATGAGAAGAAACATACATTAAAAATAATGCTTGATACAATTTTTACATACTACTCTGTACGCTTTACAAGAAATAATTGAAAATTTCAGGATTTTCATCCCTGAATCATACCATTGTAGCCTTATCTGATATGAGTTTAAGTAAGAGCCATGGATGAGTTCATCATATGACCCCTGCTGTTTTTTCCAGAAGAAAATAGAGTTATTTCTAAAATCTATTTTACTGTTTAGCAACGGAAATTGTTTCCCAAGTTAAAGCAAGAATCATAAGGTAGAGAATATGATGTTCAGTCTTTCCTGCACTTTGACTTGCTCAGTCTTGCGGTTCTCCCAAATCCTAGTTCTGCTGACAACTCAATTGATCTTTTAATAATTCAAAATGTGATTAATTAAATGCCTGCATACAATGGTATAACATGAAAAGCTGAAGATTTCCAAGGTATTTATAAGTATCTGCTTGTTTTAATGGACTGTTCAGGTATTTCAGTTTCAAGGAATCATGTGTAACAGTTTTTCTGTGCATTATAAGAAGACCTAAGTGTAAGAGGAAAGTTTTATATCTCTATATAGAGTCATGGAGGGATGTGTGTGTGCATTTGTGCCTGTATGTGTGTGTCTACTTGTAGGTACGCAATGACAGTAATAGCTATTTTTATTATCTTTATAGAATTTTTCCCCTGAACTAATGCATCCAATTAATGTATTTTCCTTTGATGTCAGTATATTTGAACAATAAGAGACTGTTGTAAGGAAAATTCCAGTGGAAATACCAGGAAGATTTGGCTTGTGATAAACCATGGATGGCTAAAGTACTCAGAATGGCAAACCACTAATGCAAAAAAAAAAGCAAAACGCACAGTACTAAATAACTGCTGCATTTAAGAATGTTCATATTCAAGATTAGTGTTCTAATATGTTATACAGAAAATTGGTACAGTTTGAAATATCTCGTGTCAAGTAATTATATACGTGATGGCAATGCAGTCTAATAGAATCATCTAAAGTAAGTTTTGTATGGGTAACATCACACTGAAGTTTGCGCAATTAAAAAAAGGCCAAATGAAAAAACAGCTAAGATTCCAAAGCATAAATTGTACTATTTATGTCTGTTAAGTATGGTTTGAAATCCTGTCTTAGGGACGTCTTACCTAACTATATATCTAATGCTGCTCAGTAAATGAGGAGAGTATTGATTGGCATATGCTGCTTAAATCGATCACCTTGACAGCCAGAATTACAGTAATCTGTCAGTATTAATGACTGTCTTTCAAGCCTTGATACCTCTTCTTCGCTTGTCTTGTCTTGCCTCACTTCTGTTTGAAGTGCATTTTCTTGCAACCTCTGGTTTTGTCAGAGTAGGTACTTTTGTAGTGGTTTTTTGTCCCCTGAGTCCAATTTATTGGCTTGATCATGCAATTAGAGTTAAAATGCAACACCAGGGAGCAAAAGTAGGCAGTGTTCTGAGTAACAATTGGACCTCAGGGGTAGTGCAAGCCGGTTCTCAGCCATCATTTATTAGTTACCTGTTGAAAGAATAGGATTGTTTTGCAATGAATAATTCCACAGCATCACTTTAAATGCCTTTGATTTTAGCCACTAGAGACAACTGATTGAACCAACATTTGTGATTGGTTTTTAAACTCTTGCCTTAGTGTTTGTCATATAGACACTTCAAATAACTGCTGGAGAAATACTTGCAGATGTCTGTACCAAGCTGCTGAGTTTACTGCATTTTCATGTAGACGTACACATCGTTTCGATTGGTTTTCATGCATTTTTATTATGAGGAATAAATTGAAGTGTGAGGCTTGAAAGCTATGTGTAATGTAGTGTATGTTCACGTATATAATCTGGGAGTTTTTTGCAAAACACACATACATACTTTTCTTTAGCAGCAGTTCTGGATTTGTATATGTTTAGTAAACATATTTTCTTCTGTAATTGCCCTTCTAATCCCCCAGAACCTGCCTTCCCTAGCCCAGGTAGCTCTTCTGTCTCTACCTCTTCTTATGGGCTGTCCGCAGATATGAACTAGGATGCTGGGAGCACCTGTTCAAGAGGTATAGTGTAAGCACTTACCCTTAAGGGTAATAATGTTCTTGTCATCACAAGATATCTATAACTTGTTTTTTTTAATTAGTAGTACAGCTTTATTTATTAGTTACTCTTCCCTAATGAAATGTGTGAGACTCTTGAAAGTGGTAAAAAGCAAAATACCAAATGAGACAAAACTGATTGACTCTAGTAATACAATTTTCTGCTAATAATTGCACTTAGAAAGAGCTGAGTGCTCTGTTGATGTTGTAAGCAATTATGGGAGAGACTCAAATCTTTTTGTACTGTTCAGAAAAATACATTCTAACTTCTTTTACTTGTGCATTCTTTCATAAATTTAAGTTACCCATCTGAAGGGGGGTATCAGTTCTATTGATTTCTGTATAAAATATGGGTAGGCTTATGCCAGTGGCATTCTGTTTTAGAATAGAAGGATATCAGTGGGCTACCCTGAAAAGCAGTGAAGTGCTTTATCAGCCTCCTGGAACTTCTGAATCTGGATATGTCAGTACAGATCGCTTGAGGGAGGGAAGTTCTTCTTTTTTACTGCATCTTTTTTAAGTTAGGAAATTTTTGTACGTTATAAGCTGGAAGTTAGTAGAGCAATCACTCTTTGATTATAAAGTGTGTTTTAAGAGCGTATAGATCCCTCAAACAAAAATTTGCAGGGAGAAGGCTGGGAGTCCTTAAATTGGAATGAAAAAGATGAACTAGTTCAGTTTTACACCGAGTTGATTGCTTTGTGCGTAACACGAAATGACAGATTTTTTCTTAATACCTACTTAGCCTTATTAATTAATTAAACATTTTGGATGACAAAAGCCCTTTGTTAAAATGTTAAGACTCTTGCCCCCTTAAGGTGTTAAAATTCATACAGATTTCTTTGATAGATCTCAGAAGTCTGTGAATAAAAGCAGGGAAGGTTAAACAATTTTTCCTGATGTTTCTAACATTTAAAGAAAGAAATGTTTTTAAACTATTTAAGCCCGATATTGTAAAAGACAGCATTGTTTATTGATTTAATCCTTTTCTAGTCATAAATTCAACCCTAATAACAGATAAGTGGCTTGCAAACAACTTGAAAGATTTTATAAACCTTTATAAACACTAAAAGCTGTGTACATGTAACGAATAAGTATGTGATATTGTGTATGGTTTATTCTGATATTTAATTTGGTGGGAAAAGTGGGAGATTATTTGTAACAAGCAAAACTGACAAACAGTAATGTCTCTGAAATAGAATGATGTTTTCCAGTGAGTTGAATAAGATACGGGCAAACTGTTTCTGCATCATTCTACATATGGTAATCAAGACAGTTGGGGCATGTTTTCCAGTGCCAACAGAGGGATTAGAAGATGATAGGTACCAAAAAAAAAGAGGAGATTAATAGAAACTAGCACATTGGTTGTCTTTGTTCTCCTACAGGTCTGTATTTCAGTTACTGAAAAAAGGGGTTATATATAGTAGCTATCAGTATATGAAAATATCTAGCTGGAGATGGAATATACTTCATATAACAATATTCACTAATTAAACAGGTCAAAATTATAACAAAAAAGGGTGTATGTATATAGTTTATTTTCTATGTGCCACATACTTAATAGAAAAACAGAATAAACTAACATAAAGCAAGGATTAAAAGTTAGTATTACACTAATTGGAATTACCATATGGTAGTGCGAAGGACATGAGTCCTAATCATAGCCTGGCCAATCAAATTAATCTCAATATACTTTCTAGACATTGAGAAAACTTTTTAATTGCTGATTAACTGCACCTGAATAGATCTGTGGGTCACAAACATATCTATCTCCTTCTGAATGCTTCTCCTCCCAAACACAGAAGAATGCAGGCTATTAGAAAATCTTTTAATTTCTGCTTGCCAAACCATAGTTACCGTCCATCTGTTCTTGCCAATTGTGGAAAAAGGTCAGTTTTCAGCAAAGCCATGCGTTTCGCAGAAGGTATGTGAAGTGAAATTTCACAGGGGACACGATGGATCCTGATTCTTAGTGATAAACCTTTGGGGCCAGCAGGGTTGGCATATGGTTCAGCATGATATGAAGGCTTGGGTTCGCTGGCTTCACTTCTTTGGCGTGGAACTGATAAAACCTGGCTTTTAAGTATTGTTTCGCTGGACACCAATCATGGGCAGCAGGAACTGCCCATTTAACTCTCTGTGGGAAGGAAGCCCAGGCTGTGTTCACAATAGTACCATTGTAGTGCTGCAAACTGCTCTCAACAGCTTGACAGCACTAGGGAGGAGGGCGAAGGGGCTGCTTTACTAATTGCCCTTCAAAATAAAGAAAGAGGGAAGTGACTGAAAATTAATATTTGTTTTCTTTGTTTAACTAGAAGAAGCCTGTCTTCGAGTTTTAGAAATTGGTTTTAAAATCAACTTTACTGCCCTCCGAAGAGACTTATAAGTAGATTATCTCGTAGCGGGGCTGTAGCAACCCAGGGTAAAGAGAAAACATTCTCTACAACTATAAAAGCAAAAAAAAAAAAAAAAAAANTATTAAAGTACAGAATGGAATTAATGACAACATTTCCCATGAGAGACATTTTCCTTTTTACTATGTAGTATGGAATTGCAAATTAATACATAACTGTATGTGCAGTCTTTTCACTGGACAATATTTAATATTAATATAATTTTTATTTGTGTAAGTCTACAGTTTGTAGTGGTGTCTTCATGAAAGGCATTTTCTTTACTATTTCATCAATGAATATGTCTATATGTGCAGAGAAAGTATTTAAGGTGGAAATGTAAATATTTTAATGTATGAAAACAGTCGGCTTAAGTGTTCATGCTAATACCAGAGAGGGAAGAGCCAGTTTTGCCTCTGTATTTTTACGCTCATCAACCTTAATTACTTGAGTTTAAAACTGATGTAACACTGAGCGCCAGAGTGGGGCTAAATCCCTCTCCCAAGATCAGGAGTTACTATGTGGGGCTGCAGTTCCCCCCGGCCTGTACTATTCCACATTATTTGCGGGCTGCAGTGATGGCTGCAACGCCTTAACGTCTCTCCGTGGCGCATTTGGTGCAGCGTCCTTAATAAACTGGAGTCCCGTGGCCCGCTGGCCCTGCGCCTCCCCTGCCGCCTCCTGCGGACCCGCCGCTGCCAGGTGAGCGGCTGCCGGCGAGCCCTTCTGCCTGCCGGCAGCAGCATCGCTCCAAAGAGGGCCTGAAGCGGTGGCAGCTGTAATGGGCTTCAAAACAATTAGCACAACATACCTTCTAGGTTCATCGATTCCCGTCTCGGATGCATTAGTAAGACAAATCCTCCCTGGAAGTTGGAGTAGGAATTCTGCCGGCATAAGGGCTTCAGCGCCGTTTCCTTCACTGTTTGTTTTCACCTCCATAGCCTGTTACTAAAACAAGTGGGGTATTTGCAAATACTGTCATTAGTCTTCTAACCACACAGCCAGTAAATTTAACAAGTAATCTGTTACAGTCTTGAGGTATTCGTCCTTCCAGTACTGCTAGCCATTTGATCTTACCGTCTTTTTGATTTTGTGCAGTTCAGGGTTTGTAAAACCAACAATACACAATAAATAGTACCGAAACTGAGACTTTCTACTATATGCTTGTGTTAATATGTTCCTGCTATATTTCAAACAGATAATTCATTGAATGCCCATTCTTTCCTCTTACTGCAGAGTAGATTATATTTAAGTCAAGATTAATGGATAGATTCTGATGTTAAAACCCAGTCTCTGAGCCTGTCGTTCCCTAGAGGCATATAGTGCATTAGTTTAAGCCAATATGCTGCTTATCATAGATACTATGACACTGTCTTAAATGACAGTTTACTGTACTTTGTTACTGCTTACTCTGGTAATAAAATCACTATATTGTGTTCTTGATAATTACAATATTAAATAGAAACTTAATTCGATTACTGCATGTTTAGATACAGATAGTTCTTAAGTAATTGTCCACTGTAAAATTTCTGATACTCATTTTTTCTCTCATGAGGTGTGTTCTGTCAGTGTCTAAGCTTAATACTTAGTTCAGTCACCTTAGCAGAAAAAGTACTGAAAAGAGATCACCAATGGGATTTTTCGATGCAAAGGAATATCTTTTATCCTAGAGTTTTTCACTTAAATATTGTTTTTAAAATCCTTCTGTAAGATGTTTTCATTTCCAAAAGTCCCTAAAATAAATAACTTCTGGGTTCTACAGAGTTGAAAATTCATTAAGTATTGTTAATTCAGATTTTTTCCCTTAGCTTTGAAATTGCTAGAAATCTGAGCATCAGTTTTGTCATGTTTACTGCCTAAGCAGATGATCAGAATTAGAATTCAGTCAATTCAGTAAGTATAGTCTCCATATTTTTATATGATTATCTTAAAAAGATAACTTTTTTATATAGATGGGTTTTGTATAGTTTAATTCTGGAGAATCTTTATACTAAAATTAAAATGTATGTTAAGTCCACTACACATGCACTCTAGTTCTACGTATCTTTTTAAGTGCCTTTTGTAAAGGAGCTCGGTGCAGAGTGGTTACATTTTTCATTTCATAATTGAGTGTTTTAAGTGGTTAAGCATAGTCCAAATTTTATCCAATTCCAGCTTGTGTTAATGGTGCTACACTCACACTGCCTTAGCACCTGTTATGGATTTTGAGTCATCTGGCAGCCCGTGGGACTTAGATAAAGAAGTACCAGGTGTCCTGCCTGTCTCTTAATTGAGACGCAATGTAAACAATATAGACTTGGCAATATGGTTATAGGAATGGATTAAAGCCCAGCTTTGTCTGCACTGATGAATCACAGCTTTTCCGTCCTAGATGATGTTATAAACCACTGAAGAATTTAGTTAGCTGTAAGATCTGATGGAACAACATAAAAATAAAAAAAAATATAGGATTTTCCTACAAGGACGGTGTTGCAGAATGCTGAATGTATTGGGTTTTCCAATGAAAATGTAAACATCAATTACAATTTCTTGCAGTAATTTAGCAATTTTGAAAGTGCTCACACTGCAAAAATGAAGATTCTTATATAATTTCAGATGAAGTCAATGCCTTTCAATATATAATGTGTTAGTTAACTAGACAGAAAGCAATATCATTGACTTGGAGACACTCAGTGGCTGCACCTTTATCTAATCTATGCTTACCTTGCAGGACTTTGAACCATTTAACCATAGGGTAGACTTACTGGAAGTGGTCTCCTTTAGCTGTAAGATTAGTGCTCTTAAAGGAAAAAGCCTGTAAATGGTGAAAGTATGTGTTGTTATAATTTGCCCAGCAACTTTTAATTTATCACAGTTTTATTGAACTTTTTAGTAGTGTAAAAAATGAAAAGTAATTTTCATTATATTCATTTAAAGAATGATGCAACTATATGCATTGGAAACAAATTGTAAGATCTGGAATGATGGAATTAATTTGTATGGATTTATCTATTCCCTTATTTTCCTCATGAAGAAATATACCTCAGAAATTGCCTCAGAAAGCCCTTTTGCAGTTACAACTTGTGTTGAAAAAGGTTTTTATGAAAGATGTTAGAAATTACATTTTATGTTTGCTTACATCCTACAGTCTTAGTCTGTTACTTGTTTTTCATATTTATTTTCATTTTTTTAATGCACTATCTACATTAATTAGTAAATTATCATAAATATGTTACTTCTTAAAAATAGGGATTTTGGATAATTAACACTGAATCCCTTCTGCAGTTCTAAAATGTTTTCATGAAATGCAACATAAAAGTTTACTTTTAAAATATAACTGGTTTCTCCGAGTTTTGTGTTCCATTTTTATGAGTAAGAAAATATATTGTTACATTTTATTGCAAAAGTGCTGTCACTAATATTGAACATACGGTTTCAGTAGAGAAAAAAACACCTTAGAAGACTGTAAAGTTTTTCTTTCACCTGTTCAGTAGTGTCAAGCATAGTAATTTTTTTTCTTCTCTTTCACCCAAATAACTCGCATCAGACATGAGGAGAATGAACTGAATTCTGCGTTATGAATCGTCAGTGTTGTGGCCAAGTTCCAATTGCATATGCAGAAGCTGCTTTCATGGAGAGCATGGCCGTGTAAACAGATGCGCAGAGCAAAATATTTATATGCCATTTTCAATATTGGCAGTATTTAAGAAACAGAAAAGAACTCCGGCTAACTTTGAGTTATGGAGTTGACTTGAGTAAACAGAAGTTGCAGCTGGAAAAAAAGAAATCTTTTTATTTGTATACTGTGCAAACTAGATGTGGAAATCACTGAAATGCAATAAATAGGGAACACCATGATGCCACTTCTACAGAGTCACTTTTCAGAATATAAGAGAACTTTAACTATTCCTCTCAGTGTGGCCAGTTGATACTGATCACCCACCTGCATACAAAACGCAGCTAGTTGCAGGGCTTCCAACACTGGATCAATAGCAGCCCGACTTACATCCTTAATTCTAAGAGCCAACAAAGAGTACAAATTGCTGTGACTCAGTATGAGTTCAGCTGGTTTGACAACCACTGCACAATCTCTTCTTTCAGAGTGAGATTTCCCAGAAAAAACTTCCATTTCTGTGATGTGTGGGTTTTGTCCTGTCTTCCTTTGGAAGGCAAATTCTGCTATGGCTAACTTTTCCTTTCAGCTTCTTTGTAACCTTGGTCCTAACCTGTACTTGTTATCTTTTTACTGGAGGCAGTCCTCCTTTCACGTTTTGACATTTGGAATTGTAATTCACTAGGAAAAATCTGCCCAGTAGAACTGATGCTTTCATCATTTTAAGTACCTCAAACTGTAGCAATTAATTCTGTGGGGTTTGAACACCTTTTCAGGCCAGGGAGCAAGAAACTTAAAATCTCCTACCAACATAGGCCGTTCGCTGTGTCTCACTGTTTCTTTGTTTCCTTCGGCCTTTAATATACTGGGAACATTTTTGTATGTTGACAATACTACAGACTTGCGGGTTTTTTTTAGAAAAGGTGTGCTTCTAAATTTTCTGAGAGGGCAAATGTAGTAAACAAGAGGGTGCCATCTTATGTAGCTTTTCTTAAAATATTGTTAAACTCAGATGTCCATTGATCCTACAAGTAACTATCTCTGGGTGGAGGGTTTTCACTTTCCAGTTAAGGATGGAGCAGTGCTTTGGTTTCTGCTTGTCTAAATTATTTTCCAAATGCCTAGCTGACAAAGTCATACTCTCCACAATCATATCAATATATATTGACTTCTTAGATGATTTTGCTAACAGTTGGAACTGCCAGGGATGCAGCTGTATATGTATTTCTAACAGTAGTTTGTAATTTAACCTGAAAAAGTCCATCTTGCTATTTAGAAAAGTCCATCTTGCTATTTAGAAATGCATTGTCTGACTTTTTGTCTGAGAGGTATTTCTAGGTGATCATTAAAAACTCCTCTTTTTCCTAGCACTGGAACCAAAGAATCTCAGGTAATCTGCATACTGTCAGTATTGTGATCACATATTCTAATATACAGTTATATTGTGATATACTGCAGTGTGCATAGATATAGATATAGATACACAGGCATCAGGAAGGAAG
Source organism: Anarhynchus alexandrinus (assembly GCA_008711295.1). Classification (NCBI taxonomy): domain Eukaryota; kingdom Metazoa; phylum Chordata; class Aves; order Charadriiformes; family Charadriidae; genus Anarhynchus; species Anarhynchus alexandrinus. Next base: position 5,238,570 of record VUYV01000001.1, read on the forward strand.
ATTTCTTAATAAAACTTTCATGGAAGCGTCTCATTTTGATTTTTGTTCAGTTTTTCTGAATGGCGGACTGAGTAATGGAAAAATAATGAGTGAAGAGCCCACATTTTTACTCCATTTCACAAAACCTTTCTTTTTTTTTCTAAAAAAAGAAAAAAAAAGTTGTGTTATCGGTCAACTGGACTTGACCAGCCTATCAGTAGGGATGTAGAAATGCCCATAGCATTGTTGAGCTTACAACGTGGAACTTCATGGTTCTAGGGTATTTACTGAACTATAGTGGTCTTGATGCATTTTAAATCATCTAGAAGTCATCTACTAAGTGGAAGCTGAGGCATAACATTTTATTGTGGTATCTGCAATGATAAATACTTTCTTTTGACTTTTGGAAAAGTACAGGTTCTCTGCCATTGGTGACTTTAGGTACTTCTCAAATGCATTACTTGAAATTTTGTTGAACAAATGAAATTCCGATTTTTTTAAAGAGAACATTACAAGTATTTCTATCACTGTTTTAGTATATTAATGACCTGTGCATCTCTTCAGCCCTTTTTTAACTTTCTGTCATTGAGTAGGTTCCCCAGCATAATCCTTCCCTCCAGAAGCTGCTGAGGAGATATGTCTTGATAAAAAGTTTTCTGTATATTTTTCCAAAATTCTTGAGAGCAGTTAGGCATATAACTGCTTTCCCAATCTGACCCAAGTTCCTCCCGATTAGCCTTATAGGTGCCTGCATCTAACATAGAGATGATGAGAATCTCCACATAGCAAATGCTTAGTCTTGGATGCCTCTAAAGTTCACAGGTATCTAAAGCTTTCACTGCACCCTTCCCTGGAGATCTGCCCACTTCAGCGCACGCTGGAGCTGCCTGAGTCCTTTCTGTATCCTGAACAGCCAAATGCCCAGTTCATGCCTCTCTTTGTCCATTGAGTAGGTAGGTGTTTCTTTGCTCATCTGACCTGTGAAGCAGCAATGCTAAGAGTTTTTTTGAAGGTATACTCGCTGGATTAGAGCCCACACAAACACAACAGGAGGTAACTCCCTAGTTATATCAATCAGCCAGGAAATGAGAGAGCGGTTTCCAATTTTGAGGCCACATCTCCTACCTCTTATAAAACTGTTCTAACCATTGGGACTGAGGACATTTTGTAATCAGGCATACTCCGTTCACTGCTGAAATTGCTTTTCGTTTCATAAAATAAGATCTCCTCTGAATCACAGGGAAAGTACACGCTCATCTGTATAGCCTAATGGTTATGGTACTTTCCTGGGAGAGACCCCGGATTCCAGTCCCTGCTCAGGAAGCGTTTGCTATCAAATGGTCTTTGGTGCAGGCACTAGGATTTCTTCTCCAGGCCTTTTGTGACTCCAGCACTTAGATGCTCTAGTAATAGATTACAGAATTGTAAAGTGCCATACTCTTAAAGTCTTGGAAATTTTACTCTATGTTGAAGCTGCTTTTTCTTCATTTTTTTTTCAGTCTCAGGTTAATGACTTTTTAGGATTGGTATTCCCTGGATGATTGTAACTTAGTAATCATGCATCCACTCTTCTTTAACTGCAAAGAACTAGATAGATTTGTTGTAATGTATTTTCTTCAGTTCTAAAACCTACAGGCAGACTTTGTTCTAAAGTGTGAGAGAGGTGTGAATAAGAAGAATGGAAAGAAAACATTTAATCAGAATGATGCAATTCAATAGAAGGACTTGAAAGGTGGAGACAGTAGAAGAGGCCGAACAATAGGAAGTACAGGATTTTGTGGAGATTGCATGGTTAAAATTACAGGAAAGGAAAAATAAAGACTAAACAACTAGAGATGTGGGGAAATGTAGCAAACAGATTTCATCACTAAACTGAAGGATGACAAAGCCATGGATAAAAAAAAAGAGTTAATGTGAGGGAATTGTTTTGAGTATAAAGGAAAAAGATTACAATGGTGGATGAAGATGCAAGCGAGTATAAAACTGAAGACGTATTATTGTGGCACACATACATCCTTAGCATAGACCCCAGTCTCATTATACTGAGATGGAGTACAGCACAAGACAGATGTTGTTTGCCCCCCAGAAATAAAAAAAACGAGTATAAAACTGAAGACAACAGATGAAGGCAGATACAAAATTCAGGGAAATGTGAAACAATAGCAGATGGAAAAAATAGTTGTGTGACCTACACAGCAACAGACTGTGTAGGCCTTCCAAGGTATTTTCCTTGTTTCCTTCTAGATAAACATCATAACAAAGGGGAGAGTTTGAAGGGGGATTGTTTTGTGGACATTTACAGAGACCTGGTACTAGCTATAAGAAGCCACGTGGAAGAAAGAACAAAAGTACCTGTCTAAAAATGTCAGTGTAAGCATGACTGTCTGTGTTAACTGACTGGAGGCGGGAGTAGTTTTGATAAAATTGATCAAACAGGTATGGACTATGAAGTTAAAAAAAGTAGCCTGCATCTGTGTTAGACGGTGGCAGGCTGATGGCGGTGTCTGAAGAGAATACCCCATCTGAGCAGTACGTTCTGAAAGTGGGCTCTGCAATGCTCCCGGTAGATATCAGGAGAAGTAAAATTCATTTATTGAGGTCGAAGAGAAAGATATGGCAGCAACTGAGATGGGAAGTAAGAGCTGAGATAATTTATTCATGTAGATGGCTAGAAAAAGTTTTAGCTTGGATTATGCAAAAAGCATCTGGAGATGTAGATGTATCCTGCTATAGGAATCTAAATGGAGCTTGAGTTAAAAAAGAAAGTGATACAATCAACAGTGATGGAGAGCTATTAGGTGAAGACATGAGATGTGTTTTTTCAGACAGATTAAACATAAGTAGGTGATCTGACAGCCAGGATTTCAGTGCTTGTTCCCAAGTGCAAATCAACAGGTCTAAAAAATTGCATGCTTACCAGTAATAATGGAAAGTAAAGTATTTTCAGTATTAGTCGAAATAATTGCAGATTTAGACAATAAGTAAAATGGATTGTAATGCAAATGAAATTTTAGCTGAAGTGACTACAACCTGAGTGACCTATAAAGGTACGATATCTGATTTTTTCTTGTATTGATTGTATTTTTCAGAACAATATCTTCTGAAAAATTATAATGAAGTCATTAGATTTTTTGTTATGCTTTTTGCAGATTATATATCTGCAAGTTTTTAGCTGACAGATTTGGGTGACTGCCTGTATAATTAATGTATATCTTACCTTTTTATCCGTTCTCTTTTGTTCCAGTTAGCACCTTCTTCAGCAGCAGAAAGCTCACAACACTGTTGTTTAAGTGTTAAGTCACTCTCTGTGCCAGAGTTTTTCTCCATTGGTTTGTCTGCGCATCCTTCCCATTCCATCTTAATTGCTGATGCCAGTGGCAACATCCACTCGCAGTAAGAATACAGCTTGCATTGCCCTATTATTACTAGCCATTGAGTTTGTATGTGCCACTCAATTTGTAGGTGCTAATAACTCTTCCCTAGAGAGCACCATTTTAAAGAAATAAATGTCTAGCCTGTTAGAAGTCATGTAGAAATTAACTACCATGGGTTTATGGTCACTCTTGCAGATAGTTTCATTCAAATACAGCATAGAACTAGATTATCTCAGCCACAAAAGCATACGAATTTGGAGTTTTAAAATACTACAATGTTCTCAAAGTATATGCGAATAGAAGATAAAAAGTATCCCAATCTCAGCTACTCAGTCTCTAATACAGAAGAGGAGTTCTGAGGAGAGCGTGTCATTTCTTAGTGCAGAATACAGCAAGCTTTGGACTTGGCGTTCGCATCAGACTTTTGTTTTGGTTTTAAGCAGGGTTCTGTTTTTAACAAGCTGCAGATGGTTTTGTGGATTGTTAGGACGAATGGCAACCTGGCTAGCTGAATTATTTTTCTCTGGGTGTACTAAGTGTGCATTTGAATTAGACTTCTAGAACTGATGTAAGCTTGTCCTCTCCACTGGTAATGAAAACATCATTATCCTCCTCAGTCAGCATCTGTGTCAAGACTTCTTTATTTGGTTAGGAGATAGGTACCTAGATTGGAGAATGGGAATGTCCTTGTCACGTTCAAAGCGGTAACTTTCCTTCATTTTAGCCTTATTTGTGTATAAGCTTTGGATATAATAGGATAAACTAAAAGGTTTCATTTAGAGACCTCTGAAAGTAGAGCATTTTAAAAGCAGGTAGGTGTCTCCACCCTACTTTTTCATGAAACATTTTACCCATTCAAGCAGACTTTTAAAAACAGCTTGTTTTGATAGCAGCCTGTTCTCCTGTGGGCCTTCAGCCTTTGCTTCCTGGCAGCACCTTTGGTGCGAAAAGAGAGTGATCAATTGGGAGACTATCAGTGCCAGCATGCATAGAGTGATAAGTTAACACACCACTGGGAATTTCTAGGGCCCACCAAGATACTTCACTTCTAATGTGCTAACAAGCTCATTTTTCTACCTCTTGCCTCTTCAGTTATTTTTTTTTCTCAGAAGAGCTTAGAAGTTGAGTGCATCAGGCATAATGAAAAGCTCCGTAGGAGGGAGAAGCAATAACCCCATTTTTCCCTTTTCAGCCAAATAGAAAATTAGTTTCTGGTAATACACAAAGGCCAGTATTTTTTGTGCAAGGGGCACTGCTGTGAATCAAAGGACTCTATTAACTGCAGAAAATTCAGCAGCTGTGAATCTCCCCCAATGAAAAAAGTGCTTTTCAACAAGTTGTGAGATACGTAGTATTATTTAGACTTCAACCATCAGTTTCATCCTCTACCACTTATACATAGCCTCTTAAAAACTGTGCTATATTACTCTCCTCTGTTAAGGCTCAATACTGTGTTTATCCCCCAACCTAAGAACCGTTACAATGGGAGATTTTTATATTTTCTCTTGTCCCCGTGCTTCTATTATAGCTTCTCCAGCCCGAGACTTCTGCTGAGGTTCAGCTGTCTCAGGATCCAGAAATAATTTGGAACACGGATTTTGGAGGGAAAATTGTTCCCCGGTTTTACTGTGTAACCAAGTTGTGGTCTGAGGAAGTACAGTGAAAATCAGTGTATTAACTCTGTACGTTTTTTCATATTGAGATATAGTGCAAAATCTACTGTAAATATTGTACAGAAAACAACTGCAAAATGGTTTCATAGGAAAAGTTTTGTAATTGTTGAAGTATAGTTTTAAAAGCTAAGGTGACAGGTATTGTCTCCAGCTGTAATTCGGGGCTGAGAATTTTATTGCTTATAATAACTGAAAGTAGTATCATTAAGTAGTATCATTATTTATTTATTATGTTAGCACCTGTTATTAGAAATGCTTATCACTTGTAATGCAATTTTTATGTTTGGATTGCTAAAAATGTGCAAGATTAATATTATCCCCATTTCACAGATGGTGAAATTAAGTCAGAAAGGTAATTTCCTCACTTTCCCCTCCTCCGCAAAAAGAGCAGCAGACTTGAAATCAGAACCGAGAACCTTCAAGAAATTGATTCTGAGTTCATTCCTCCACAGCATGGTGACTTTTGGGGGTTGGGTTTTTGGTTTGTTGTTTGTTTGTTTGTTTTAGGAAAAGAACACAGAACTATGTAAGAAGAAAATAATCCCACCATCTGCAAATAAAATATGAAAAAAAAGTGTGCGGAAGTGTAAAGGCCAGGAAAATTTTCTGATCGTTTTATGGTTCTATAACATAACTGGAGAAGGTCTCCCTCATTCAAGGTATTGAGTCCAGCTGGAGGAGTTTGAAAGTTGTGGGAGAAAAGGTTAACCGATTTCTCAGTTCAGGAACTATACGACAAGAAGTCAGCATGGTAGTTTTTCTTGATAATTGTATGTTGCTGCCTGCTGCTCTACATTTTGACAGCCATTTCCATAGTTGCTTTCATGAACAGCAGAAATATTCTCTCTTTTTCTCGCTCTCTCTGTGCTAACAGCACAATCAGGCCTGCTGGAACAAGAAGCCTGGAGAGGGTTCTTCAAAAGCAACAACACTTCAAGACACCGGGCTCTTGTCAATAATATCAGAGAGGGAGAACAGAGGGAAAAGGAAGAAGTACAGTATTTTGCTGTCAGTGCCCTGCCGACACCGTGTTAGCCAGTATTTAAGGGTCCTGTGGATTCTTTACAAATATTCTTGCTTGTTTTAACGGCATAATTGATGAGGTGTTTTTCCCAATACTCAAATTTTGCTATGTATTTATCTTAGCTGCGTGCGTGTGTGTATTTAGGGATTATGGAAGCAGTTTGTTATGGAAGAGTGCAAAATCATTTACTTTGTTAATGCTAACATTATTTTTCATGCTATACCTCTTAAAAATTGTAACATTTTTATATTTAATTGTGACCAGAGTACAGCCAAATCAGTTACTTAAAAGAGGGCATTTAAGTTGCTGTTGTTTGGAAAAAAATGTTAGAAAGTTTTGTGTCACGTGAAAAAAAGATAGTTGAGCCATAAAGTTTACATTAATCGTGTTTATCTTATAGTTAATATTACTTCAGTACATCAGATGATATCATAGTTATGTAAAGAATTAAAAATAAATGCGTACAATCACTGGAATACATGATATGTATTTAATAAAAACAAGAATTCTGAATTACTACACTGATATTTAGCAGTTACAGTACATGATGTAAATTGCTCCTTAACTCTTGGCTAAACCAGTTACGAGGAGAGAGCACGATACCTGCAAACAATTGTTCAACATCATCTAGAGCCTTCAACTTTTGAGGATTTTGCTGCTCAGGTTTTCTGTCCAGCACCTTACCACCATTTGCCCTCAGAGACAGGTAAGAATTACAGTAAAGAACTGGGTTTGTACAATCTTATTTGAAATGCAGTATCCTTACTTATAAAGGCTACAAATTCAGACCTGCGCACATCATGAAGAGTTGCCATTAATCTGAAAGACTATATGTACATATCTGAGAACCTGGGCAAAGCTGCTTTTAAATCTTTATTCTGTTGCCTGGCATCGTGAGCCAGTGCCTGGCATTAAGATTTGGCTAGCTACTTTAATACAGCAACCAGACCCTGTATTTTTACAGTAAATTTTGTGTTCTCCTCTATAAAGTCTCCGTGGGAGCGTTGGTACTCCTTCATCCAGGCTGGTTCAGGTAGATCCATTCTTTAATCTAAATATACCTTCCCTATAAGAAAGCTTTAAGGCTCACTACATTTTTAGAACGTAAAATTTTAAATTGGAAATCTGAGAGCCTTGCGATCGTCAATTTTGTTTCCAGGTTATTAGCTGCAAAGTTGGTTTTAAGGTCATTTTTGCTTTCCAGTAAAATACCTGTTTTATAAGAGGATACTGCATTTTCAGTTACTAATGAGAAAATCGGTAAAAGAAAATGAGTAACTCGAGGCCTTCCTGTTCTGAAATTTCTTGAACTCCTTATGATTATTTCATTATTTTATTTCCCCTCTTTTTAGATCATTAAATATCAGTTCTGTTTATCTGAAGGTAAGACAAAGTGTCCAAAAAACCCCTTTGTTCCTCTTACTTTTACTAGAGCACTAAGCTTGTAACCAAATTGTATGCAAACTTTCCTTGTTGCCCTTGTTCACACTAAAAAGAATTTCACACTGATTGAGAAATGACCACTACATCTTCTTAAAGTTTTAGTCTTTTACTAACCTCAGGTCTGCATGAAGCACTAACACTGGTTCTGGGATTAAGGTAACTAATGATAGAGACAGTTGTTGAATGAGTAACACTTTATTGTGTTGACCTTTGTTTCTCAGCATGAACAAGTAGTACTGGATGGCAGTGGTGTGTTTTGTACCCTGTACTGTCTTTCATTGATGTTGTAAGACATTCTGCAGTGATAACATAGGAGAGAAGGAGAAGAAGAATGTGTAACACTTGAAATTCCTTGTTCAGAAACCTTTATTTGATGATGAATAAACCAAATGCTTCTGTGGAAAAGCTGTAAATCTAAATAAAATAAATTTTGTAAGAATGAATTAATTTGGCAAGTTGTTATCTCAAAATTTGTTTCTCAATTGCAAAAATATGCAGAAATAAATTCTAAAATTATAGAAGAGTTGTGATAGGACTACAGAAAGAATGACTGAGAGATGTTAAAATGTTGAGACTCCTTTGCTTGAAAGTATAAACCATAAGTAGAAATGAGGTGCAATTTCAACATATAATAAGTGGTACAGTTATGCCAGTGTAAGTAGTCAAGACCAAAGGGAAACTAAACTAAAAGTAAGTAATTTAAAGCTAATTAAATCAGTATAAAAAATTAGTAACATAATGTAATGTATGAAGACATTTTAATAGGGAAAATCTGTAACTAGAAACATTAAAAACATTAACCAGGGATACCAGTCCCTGCCATGTTTCCTACCTAATGCACCCAGTAAGTATTCAACACCAGACACTTGTGTATGGCTAGTGATATATTCTATATGCTAGTGCACTTGTATCAGCTCTACCTATTCACTTCTGGAAATATTCCAGGCTAAATCGTTCTGCCCTCTTTCTCTAGTTCATTCTTTCAGGGTGAAGCAAAGCTGCTTTTCTATACTAGGTTGGTGCCTTGGAGAACACTGCTCTACAGTGGCAATGCTTATATTCCTTTAAAAATTGTCCCAGTCATACTTCGTGTTCTCTGACATGATCTGGAACAAGATTATGATTTTTAGAAACTTGATTTTAGACTTAACCTTTCTATCAAATGTAATAATTTTCTGCAGGAATCTCATTAATAGGAGCCTGTGATGTATTTCACATCTGCGTAGATGCGCGTGTGTGTTTGCGTACCGCAAAACACCATGTCTGGTCCTGAGGGCCACATTCTTCTCGACCTCGTGCTGTGCACTGGAACTGACCAACACATCAGTGTCAGGAGCAGCCAGGAGCTTCCTAGGACAGACGTGCAGCACAGTGTGACACAGCGTCAGAGTGAAACGACCCGTCCCCAGACCTGCCTGACTCTGAGCTTTCATTTCAGCCCCGGGATGCTGGGGATGCTCTGGCAGTGCTGCTTGCAGCCTGGGGGCTGACTCCTGTTCCATCCGGGGCTCCTGGGGTTCTCAGACCCGGCAACAGGACAGAGTGCCTGGAGTAGCACCACACCATCTGCCTCCAGGCTGACTCTGGAGTGCACAAATTCTAAAGCCTGAGGCAGGTATAAATTAACACTGCAGTCATCTGCCAAAAAGTTACCCCAGGGCTTGGGGTTAGCCTGGAAGACGCTGGTTTCCAGTCGTAGCGAAGGCAGACCTATTAGCGAGGTGGCTACAGATGACCCAGAACTTTGACAGGCTGTAATCCCAGGGAAGAGCCCACCAGATGGACTATTGAAAAACAACATACCCCTGTGATTCCAGGGTTCCTACAACAGGCGTATTTTTTGAAAGATAGGTGCAGAGCTCTGAATTGTGCCAGGATTGCACACAGGAGTGGCACTGGAGTCCTGCCTGGGAACCCACACACATTCGTCACCCCCAAAATGCCTCAGACAAAACCTTGCAGGCTCCCTGCCAGGCATTTCCAGGTCATCTGAAAATTTCTGACCAGCTTCTAAAAATACATCACAATTCTTTTTTTTAAATACAAAGTATTTCATTTATGCCTGTTCATTTTAATGAAAAATAACTCGCCAGAAGAGACTGGAAAAGTTTTCCACGTTTCAGATATAGACTTGATTCTTTAATTTGATCGGGATCTCCAAGATTACTATTGCTGAATATGTTTAATTTTTACAAAATATTATGTACAATTTCTTCTTCTGAGGAAGATATATAGAAACTGTGAAGCTACTACAGCCCATCACCAGCTGGTGTAATCTTGTTGTTGTTGTGATCCTTTGGCTGGTTTCAACATGCCATTTTTTGCTATGATAAACAGAGCAAATAGAGAACATGCCATTGGGTAGCAAACTTGGTTTCCTCAGATTGGTGTATTTTATCAAAGGCTCAGTCCTCAGCAAAAGCTGTTTCCTTCCTTAGAGAGGTTGCTCTTCAATACGGTGTGACTGTGACTGCTTGCATTTTTATCTAGATACTTAGTTTGCCTTGTCAAAATACTTGACAAGTCCACTTTCCCATGTTTGGGTACCTGATTAGTATAGTGGATGTGTACATTAAAAAAAAATGAGATTTACCTGCACTTAATCACAGAATATAATTCAGTTCTTCTGTATTTTTTACTCTGTGCTGCCTCTGTTAAATAGAGCGACTGCAAATACTCTTAAATAGCGTAACTCCTGCTCTGTATCGCTATTGAGTAAACCAGATTTCTGTGACACCAGAATAGGTTGAGGGGACTGTCAATGATATTGAAGGGCTTATTGACCCTATGATGCTAAGAATCTGAGCTTTAAATTGTACTGATCTCTTGGGTTTGGTTTTTCTCTGTCTTCTTTTTTTCCCTCTTGTCCTACTAAAATCAGTATCTCAGTATAGTAAACCTTATAAAGATGAGACCTCTCTACACCGGTCATAGTATTTTCCTCATAATAAAAGCATCAGACTTTTTGATCCCAACAATCGTTTCTTCTATTTTCAAGCCTGTGTTCGGAATAATTCTGCTGCTTTGCTCCCAGAGTAAGTGGGATGCCAGCTGACAGGCAGGTGAGCAGGGAATGTAGAGGTAACGACACTTCAGCCTTGTGCAAGAGAAACTCGGATTCAGCAACCAGCATCTTAATCTCTTCTGCTGCTTCTTTGCAGCGTAACTTTGAACTGAGAATATTTTTTGGCCCTGTATTACCCCTTCACAGATGAAAACGATGGTGCTTTTCTCACTGTAGACGGGTCTAAGCAACAGGTGGTGGTGGTGGTGGTGGTGGTTCAAGTATAGTATTGGAAGTGAAGCTGAAATACAGAAACGAGGGCTGTATGTCTAGGAGGGCTAGAGTTAGGGAAGAGTTTCTCATTATCCCTTCTCCAGCCAAACTTAACAATTTTCTTTCACTCCAAATCAGAGGAAAACCTCAAAAGTTACTGAAGTGTTCCAAAAAACTTCATATTGGAACAACTGAAGCTGAAACTTTATGCATTTCTGAACTATTGTCCTTGAGTTAATCACTCGGGTGACAGTAAGCTGCGGATCCTCAGCACTTTGAGGCAGTATATTGTGTGGACTGCTAGAGACCCAAACGGGTCAATTTTCTACATTTAATGAAATGGGTCCACTGAAAAAAATAGAGTATGATTGTCCAATTCAAAAGTGTCTTGTGCATAGACACAAGGGGACAAAATTAAATTTCAATCCTGACATTTCCTATTTTTTTAATGTTTGACTTTACGAATTTATTGTCTTGTGACAACATTTTCCTTCTGTAATTCCTTCCATTTTTATTTTAACGCATAGGGCAAAAGAGAAATTCTGTAATACTGGTTAGCAGCCACGTGATTCATAAGCAAAACTGTAACCTCTAGATCCACCACCAACTCCTGCAGACTGAGATAAGGCAATAATTGGTAGTAATGGTAAGCTGTCTTATCTCTGCCTGAATCTCCACTAGCAGAAAGATTGGGAGTTTTGCCAGCGGGTTTCACAGATATTAGTTGACAGAGAGGAATGGGTTTACCCAGTATGTTTCTGGCCAGGTTCTGAAGAGCATTCTTCACTGGACGTGGGCTCTACCGCTCTTTTGGCAGAAACTTAATCTTTTTTGCTGTGTTCTTTCTCATGGCTGGCTCTTGGTTCTCTCTCTCCTTCCCAGTTCCAGTCTCACAGGTCTTTAGGCCACTCACCATCTCTTCCCCACCTTCTCATCTTGCTTTGCAGCTGCTTTTGCAGTCTTTCTCTCTGCATCTGCTCCTCACTTCGTTTCCTCATTTCCCAAAATTAGTGAGAAACTTAATTCCTTGACTCTAGCAAGGCTGTGCTGAGCATGACAGACAACTTGGCTGGAATTTGTAAGTGTGGCAAAGGGCACAAGCCATACAAAAATGATGGCCCTCTTCCCTGGAGGTCAGGCGGGGAGGCTGAAGTACCTTAAAAGGCCATCAAAATTTACCAACGTGCACAACTGATGTTTCCCTCTGTGGTCATTCTCGGAGATGGCACTCAGGAAAACGCTGATCCAGACAACAAAGTGTGATAAAGCTAGACGTACACAGAGTGGTCTTGCCATGTGGCAACCTGTCTTAACATCAGCACCCTGTCAGGCTTCTGCTCGGGGAGTTTTTCACCTCGTTTGAAGTCAGAACTGACGAGCGAAACGAGTCATGCCAACGCGGGTGTTACGATACCTCCAGATTCCTCCACCTCACCTGAGTTCTAACTCTGTGTGTAGTTATGATTCCATTTTACATTTAAATAGTTAATTTCTGAGTCAAATAACTGACATAGTATTATTACAAGATCCTAAAATTTTCAGATGGAGTGTGAAAATGTCGCATTTCAACTTTGTTTATCCACCTCCTTGTTCTGAAGCAATCGAAACAGCTTTACATTATGGCCCCAAAATATCATAGCTCATCAGGCTATGATATTTGTCACTTGTCAAGCCTAAGAGATGAAAAATATGGATCACTTCCTGACATTTTTCAACCTCTTCAAAATCCTAACACATCTATTTTGTTTATTTTATAAAACTTTCTGGTTGTAGGTCAATTGTCAATAACGTCTTCTTATTTAACCCTATTTTTATATTTTGGATAACTAAATATTTCATTGTGTAGAGAGATAAAGATAATAACATTTTACACTGAAGATTTTAAAACCGTGAAGGGGAAACAAGACCTGCAAAATTTCTATATACCACATTTAATATCCACATGTGTGTATGTGCGTATGTATGTATATATAAATATAGATGCTTATCTAAAAATCCAAAGAAATTGAGTTACTAATCAGCCTGTTGATTGCCGTCAGACTTTAAATATATTTTAAGTGCCATTATTCTTCACTCTTCTGGTGTGATATGTTCAGATGTGAATATCACTTTACATGACTTCTGTTCTTCAATAGCTCTAAGTCAGTTTCTTAAAAAAAATAGGATTGCATGTGAATCTGTGCTTCTATCTGCAGGAATTAGAAACAAAATTTTAAGATATGACCGGAATAATACCTTAATTGAAATAATGGGGTGTTTTAATGTTTTCTTTATCCAACCCATGATAAAATTCCACACTGGAGTTTGACACTTCGATGCAGACTAACTAGCTTAAGTACTCTGTTTTGTCTTCTTTATGTGATTTCAGGAGTCTCATGTTGAGACTGGCTATAATTTTAGCATGCTTAATACTGTGAAACAACTGGGGAGCAGAAGCCATATTTCGAGTTGCCATTTGTTTTTCCCTCTCGATTGTGTGTATGTGTGTGAGTACTTAACTGTTTTCACAGACTTTAAGCAAGCGTTTCAGACAATGTTTAGGATGTATCTCAGTTGCTGTGAATAAGGTTGCTGGATCTTTATAATGTTATAGAATTCTTTTCTTTCTCTCTCTCTTCCTTTTTTTTCTTGTAATGCTTAGTTGGTAAGTATGACGCCGGATTTCAGAGCTGTTGCTTCATTGCGCATAACTAACTCATCACTCTCTTTAACCTGTAGCATGAGCAGCAATTGCATAATGAAATTCGAAATTCCGTTTTCTGTGCTCATCTGTTAATACCCTTCAATCTCTGCGGTTCGTGTCTCATGTCTCACACCTGTTATCTTTTATCTTTTCTCCTCTCCCCCTCCCCCCTTCCTCACTTCTTTCCACTCCTCCTTCCTCATCACTTCTTCATTCTCAACAAAGAAAGAAATGCTGTGATATTTCTTCTCCTTCCAAAACCTCCACTAGAAAGCATTGGCCACATCAAGGTAAAGGGCAAAGGCTTGAAACGGAAGGTCTTTCACGCTAGCTGTGAATGGTATGCTGTGCAAAACAACAACGGTTATTTTCTGTTCTCTAACTTCCACCATTTGAAATGCTTTAATTCCTTGTAAAATTAGAACAAGATAGAATTTCAGAAAATGAGAGTGCATGTTTCCCTGCCTGCCTTTTTCTGTAAGGCACAGTGAGTCAGGCATTATCGTGCTTTTCCAGATTGTTTGGCAATGAAGTACCTAGTTCATGAACGGAATTACTGTCACCAGCTGGGGAACAAATAACAGCCCTTTCTCCTCCCTGTCACTTCGATGGGTCGTGTCAGTTTGAAAAAGATAGAAAGTACCGTGCCGTCTCTCCGGAGCAGGCAGGTGATGGACCAGGCGAGGAGGACGGCCAGGTCGCTAAATCAGTGACGTTTATGACAATAGGTTTTAAACGTACTCTTAGACTTCTTACCCGATGACCTCATTTTTTTTTTAGAGGAGTCTGTCAAAATAACTCGTGATCAGTTTTGAATGGTTTTTGCACCCCTTATATATGAAATGTATACCGAGGGAGAGAGGTCTTCAGCTCTGATTATTGCATTATTATTTTAAAGAATTGCCAGTAATAGCGCGATGGGGAAGAAATAGCAAGTGATATTGTGGCTTACTAAAGTCAGCAGGGGTTTCCCCATTGGCTTCTGCAGGACTAAGCTTCTGTCCGTAATTTATACGGGTCAGAAGCGATCAGTGGCGACAGAGGTAATTGACTTCAATCAGGCTGTCAGTCTCTGTAAATGGCTAATTAAAACACAGTTTAGTTTTGTGGTTGGGAGTTCATAGTGTTAATTTTCTGTACATGGAAAGGAGAACGTAATTTTGATTTCATATTTTCTCCTTTTCCTTTTGTGTCCCTATGGAAGAAGATTTGGAGATGGGCTCTTTGTAAGGGAAGAGCATTGTCCTCTTGCAGTGAGGACTCGGGGCCCACTGGAGCGTAGCTCTGGGCTCTGGGCTAATGAACTACGTCCCGTTATCTCAAATTCATCTTGTTCCTTTTACAAAGAAACGTTAATGTGTGGTGCATCCAGTTAGTATGATCTGTTCAAGCTTCTGCCTTGTGGGCCCTGTAGGAATTTGCCTTTTGAAGCACTGACTAAAGTTGGGATGGGAGAAGATGTTTTACTCTCCCAGTTGGCCCCCAATTCACTCCACCTCCTCAGCTGCATTCCTAGAGCTCCCTTCATGCGCAATGAGCTGTTAACCTTCATGTTCTCATTAAAGACTGGTTTCTTCTGGGTTGTGGTTTGAATAATGGCTCCCCATCCCCGAGAGGGAACTGGAGGCATTTGTTCTCCCTGTTAGCAGGAGAATGTTGCCCACTTCAGTGCTGCCTCAGTTGCCGAGAGCCAAGGGGATTCCACAGTCCCATAGCTCAGTGGTCTCTGGCATCCTCTTTTCTCTAGAGGTGGATTTGTGGCAGTCGGTAGCTCCACGTGCAGTGCCATCACCCACAGCTGGTAAAGGGCTAGGAGATGCTGTGGGAGTGACGGCAGCACTGAAATTCCTCTCCGCCCCTTGTGAATAGATTCCCTCGCTGCGAGTGGGGAAGGGTGGCACTGACCCGTCTGGTTCTTGCTGTCCTCTGCAGGCTTCTGCCCAGAGACTCAGCCGGGAGAAACTCCAGCAGCAGCAACAGCACAGGTGGATGGAACAGACTTAGCCTCTCCAATGTCTCCTCGGACTAGCAAGAGCCGCATGTCCATGAAGCTGCGCCGCTCCTCTGGCTCGGCCAACAAGTCCTAAGCGGCACGATGCCCGCAGCTTTCTAGGCAACAGCGATCGGCCACCCTTCCCGCAGCGACTCACCGCTTCCCGTTAAAGGATCATGTCTCTAATGTGTGGGTGCCCCTTCCCTGCATACCCCAGTTCTCTATGTTTATTTTAAACAGTGACACTGGAATTTTACTTTCATATTTTAGCTTTTGGGTTTTTATCAAACTCCAGGCTGCCTTTATTTTTCTTTTCTTTTCTTTTCTTTTCTTTTTTTTTNCAATATCTTAACAGTAGTCATTTTTAACTCTGGTTAATCTTGAGTCGTATGGAATTGGAGACTGCAGTTTGATTACACTATATTTATTGTGCCCCATTGCAATTTCCTCTGTAACAAAGAAGGAAATATGTACAACTTGAAAATGAATGTACAATTTTAAATTGAAGTTGCATTTGTAAAGTCTTTGTCAGATGTCACAATGTTAATGCACAGGATGTGTACAGATTATTTATGTTAAGAATAAAATAGTTCAACGGCCTTTCAAGCATTACAGAGTCCAAACGAAATAACTTGCTCGTAGCACCAACTCTTCCTTCACGAAGCGACATATCATTTCATAACTGTGCAGGTGGTGCCGTAATCTATGCCAGAAAAAAAAAACAAACAACAAACCACTGCTGAAATTCTACTTATGCTTGGCTTCCAAATATTTTTATAATGTTCTCTTTTCCAAGTGGTATCAATAGTAAATGCCATCGAGTTTCATGGGTTTTAGCCGTTATCACCGGGCTGCTGGGTCTAGATGTATATTGTTTCTTACATTTAAAAAAAAAAAAAGAGAGAGAGAAAAGAGCACTTTCCCGATAGAAATTCATTGCTCTGATGATGTGGACTGGGGAAGAAAAGGGAACATGCTCCAGGAGCCTGGCCTGAAACGCTGACGATTCCAACCTTCTGCAGATTAGTACACGCGTGCCACCCACCCAGAGATATTTTCCTACAGAAGATGAAATGCTCACATTTTGAGTCTGGCAAACAACAAAATGCTGTTAACAAAATGTAGCATGACATCGGTACTAACTGCATGTGTAAATATATCATATGGGCAACAATAAAAAGATAAATTATGTATTGTCATTCATGTAGTATCTACAAATTTGTAATGGTTGAAGAGAAGACATCCTATTTAATAATACAATAAAATTATTCTTACCACCTTTTGTATATTAGTCATTCACCTCAGTGATTAGATTCCTACTCCAATGTATAGAAGAAACAGCGTATTGGGTGTGCAGCAGTGAAGTGCGATACGCGGCTTAGTTTTCATTTGTATCAAAAAGTACGCATGAGTTCTGAGGAGCTCTTTCCCAACCCATTGCAGGAACGCCATACTGAGAACTTTTCCCCAGATGTAGTAAATACAATCCATGTAGCTCTGCAGGTAACGCAAAGCGCGGGACGTTCCCTCCTGCAGGCTCGTTGTTTGAGTGCTAATTGTAGGAGCAGTTAATAATCATCAGGTTTCTGTGCTCCGGAGCCCTTCGTCTTTGACTGTCCAGGTGGAGAAACGAGACCGATGATTTAAAAAAACATAGTGACCTTCTCCAGGAGAGAACTCATTTAATGGCATAAACAGGCATTTTTATCAAAGTCACAGTTAGCACCAAACGATGGAAAAATGCACAACTTAAAATGACATGCTTTATTTCTGGCATACGAGAAGAGCAAGCTGCGAGTTTAGCCTCTTTTGTCAGACAGCAAATCTTGGCTGCTTGAGGTTATATTGTATTAATTCATTAGCCCAGGTCCTGGAACTAAACCGAGAAAGTCCGTGAAGCACATTTGAAATAAAGCACTTAGCGCTTGCTTTCAGCCTTTGGGCATGATACACGTGAGTCTTTTGTTGTGTGTAACAAAATATAAAACTACAGAAATAATTGCTTTAGAGGATGCTAATCAAAAGATTGAAATATTTTGCATGCTCATTTCAGAGAGAGTCTTAGAACAAAGACTACGGCTGGGATCAATTCGGTTCTTCAGAAATCACCAGCTGACCCACTTTGCCCTGCTGAATTCAAGGAAGGCGTGAGCTTTGTTTTAAATGCTTTATTGAGTTTGCTTGCCCTTATTTTTGGCCTCATCTGCGATCGCACTTAGAAACAAGCACTCATGCATGGGGAAATTAAATAAATAAATAAATAAATACCGGCTGAAATGTCAGTAGCTGGTAAATTCGACAGTATTTCAAAGCATTTGGCCAGACCACCGTTAAAGCCGGGGAATACACACCGTGGGTTGCTTTGCTAAAGGTGGGTCTCGTTAGGGAGAAGGAAGGTAGCCTGTCATCCGCGCTTTAGCAACATATCTGTTTCATGTTCTAATTCCAGCTGTTCACAAGACTCGGAGGAGCTCACATCAACAGCGCGGCTCACGGGGGAGAGGGGTCGGAGGCAGCCCGGGAAGGCGGGAAGGGGACCCTCTGCCTGCCCGCGGCGCAGGGGCTGGCAGGGCCGCACGCTGCCCGGCCTGGCGAGGCCGAACTGCGCTTCTGGCTATTGTCCATGCCGCACTAACGAGACACTAACGGAGCGAGTTTTGGAACGGGCAGCTGCCAGAGATGTGCGTTTTGCCTACCGCACGGTCGCTAGAGTACAGAAACACAGAGTAAGCGGGAGATGCGGACTTAGCTATAGAAGATCAACACCTCGTATTTCAATTAAGCAGACAGCACGATTAATTTTCCATACGTTTTGCTAGCTATTATATGCCTTGACATTGACTCAGTATGAACATTTACCTTCTCGACTATCTTAGTACAGAGTACAGCAAACAAAACACCTCACAATAACTTAAGTGTTGAAGCTCAGGGGCTAAGGCTATTAAAACAAGGTCACTAGATCAGGCTCCTTTTCTCACGAAAAATAATTCTTCTCTTTAAATATCGTATATACAGCTGTACTTCTACCCTGGGACCGAGAGCAGCTACGGGAGATGTACTTTCGGCGGACCGACACCCGCCTCCCCGGCATCGCCCGCATCCCGGCAGATGCTGGCCGGGCCCGACTCCTCGCTTGCTGCCGCCAGCCCGGGGCCGTGCCCCGGCCCGCCAGCCCTCCTCCGGCCGCCCCGGCGGGCAGCCGACGGGCCGTGCCTCCCTCTTTCCCTCCCTCCCCGGCGGGGCCGGGCACCGACGCTGCCGGCCGGACCCGCGGAGGCGGCGGCGGTGCCACCCGTCGGTTAAACCCTCTGCCGTGCTGGTACCGGGGGCGAGTTTCGCTGCCCGCCGGGCGGAGAGAGGGGAGTCCGCCGGCGGCTCCTCCGCCTTCGTAGCCGTGAGTACCGCGACTTTCCATAGGAATTACAGCGTGGACGGGACCGGCTCGGCTCGGCTCGCCCGGGCTCCCGGAGCAATCCCATCGGGGGCGGCCGGGGGACTAGCAGCCGGGCCGGACGGGCACCTGGAGCAGCAGGACCTGCCTGCTCTCCGGCGGGTGGCACTTGCTGGCGTGCCGCGCCAGCCCGGGCGCGCTGAAGAAGGTGGCGGGGCAGTGCTTGCAGGGGAAGCCCTGCCGCTCGCCGCCCGCCGCACCGCCCTCGGGGGGCCCGGCCGGCGGCGGCGGCAGCAGCAGCTCCTCCCGCACGGCGTGCCACAGCCGGTGCTTGTCCCTGATGTCCGCCGAGGGGAAGCGGGCGCCGCAGAGGTGGCAGGCGAAGGCGAGCTGCCCGCGCTCCGGCGGGCCGTAGGCGGCGGGCCGCGCCGCCCCGTGGGTGCCCAGGTGCTTGCGGAGGTAGGCCTGCCGCCGGAACCGCTTCTGGCAGCAGGGGCAGGCGAACGCCTCCCCGCCGGCGCCGGGAGCGGCAACGGGAGCGCCGCCGGGAGCGGGGCCGGAGCCGGGGCCGGGGGGGGCCGGGACGC
>VUYV01000001.1:5273861-5300048 GCA_008711295.1 Anarhynchus alexandrinus
TGGAGGTTCAGCAAACCAAAATATAAACAAATTCAAACTCAACTTGGTTGGCGATCCAGTTTTATGTTGCATAATACTCTCCATCAACCTTACAGTCAAAAAATTGCTGATAAAATAAGAGCTGCTGGCATTGCTAGGAAGAATTTTGTGACAGGTGACTTCCTGCTAATAGCCCCTTACAGACAATGTTGTAGGAGAGAAAGAGGTGAAAAAACACCGCTATAAGCACTATGGCCATTTAATCCTTAACATGGGAATGTATTTCTGCTCTTTTTCCCTCCCCAGATTCATTTTATGTTCCCATCAGAAGGTTAATTGTGTTAACAGGAGTTACGGCCACAGGGGAAAGATGTGATTGAATGCTGAGTGCAGTTTTAGCTGATAACCTCCGAGTGAGTGAAAGGGCACAAAAAGGGGTTGATCTCCTCTAAAGGGGTTGTCAGTCATTCAGGAAAAATGCAGCTGTGGGAGAAACAGCCTTATCTCCCAGGACACGAAGAAGAGAAGCTATCAAAATAATCTTGAAGCTACACTCGTCCCAGGCTCCGTGCCTGTGCCTGTGGCTCTGACAGTGGAGTTAAATACGAATGACTGGCTTTTTTGTGTGTGTGAACAAGCAGACCCTGACTTTATGCACATTCTTGAAGACCGATTAGATTGCATGAAAATGTGTAATTAACAACAATAGACGCAAAATAATTATGCCTCTGGCATGAAGTCTTGACATCTTTTAGCTTGACAGCACAACTCCTATTTGCTGAATTGGGGACATCATTGTGTTCCAAGATTTTAGCTGAGACTAGCAGTGAAATCTTTCCCATGTATTTAAACTTAATAAAAAATGCCTATTCTGCACGCAAAACAAAGACTTCCCTCTCTGTTGATCATTTCGGCCCATGTCTGAACTCATCCTACAAAATAACATAGGATTTATGGCAAGTAGCTTGGAGAAGAAGAGTTGGGTTTTTTTTTAAGATTAAATGTTTCCATAAACTGCAGTTGATGAGAGTGGGTGTTTGTGGAAATGTCTGCACCCACAGAGACAGGACAAAGGACCAAACTGTATTTCAATGCTAAAATACAAAAAGTGAAATTTGCGGCTGGTTTGTCTCAAAGGTGCGCTGCAAACTCTAGAAACAGAAAGCCTTCTCCTCCCTTGCACTCCAGGACTACCTTAGAAACGTCTTGGGAGCACTCCAGAAATGGTTTTAGGTGTTGTTACGAGCTGCATCGCAGTTATCCTTCTTTACCTTGTCAACGGAAGGGATGCTCAACCTCGAAAAACTGGCAGACTCTTCCTAATCTGTCTCAGCTTCTGCAGCATTTACAATGAAGAACCTTTTCTCACATGCAGAGCTAAAAATACAGATGCTTGTCCAGTAATAGCCATACTATATCAATGCAGTCTTGCAAGAGAGAAACAAGTAGATGGAAAAACCAAATGTTTAGACTTTTGCTTTAAAACACCCAAATATAAACCTGGTTTTCTTTTTCCCCAAAGCTTCTGAGTGCAAAAAAGTTCTGTAATATTAACATCAACAGTACAACTTGAACAAAACAACTAAAATGCTTATTGACTTGGTAGCAGGGAAAGCCAGTTTGAAATATTTGATCCTAACACCAGCTAAGCAAGTATGTGTAAAGTGTAAAGCCTGCACTTGTTGATTTCTGAGATAAAAATCAATAAAACTGTCCATAACCTATAACTCTTTGGTTTACCTCTCCATAGAGATCAAAAGAGAGTAATTAGATTTCTGCCTGACTAGCAGGGGTAGAAAACTGTTTCATTTTGGATCAAAACCTTCCCAGTGGATTACACCTTCTATCCACTGCCTATCAACACTTGGCAATTGCTTCTGTATTTGACTTTGACAGAACTACCAGAATGTTACTATCTAATTTTCAGTGCAGTTGATACAGGGTTTTGAAGCTTTATTCTAGTGTCAGCTTTTTAAATTAATTCTTCCCACTTCGTATTTTACATTTTAACTCTGCCTGGTGTTTTGTAACAGCCAGCCTTGCTAATGCGATAAATAATTAAAAAACAAAACGACAATACCCATCCAACCTCTAATTTACAACAAGCAAAAAAACCTTAATCTATTATTGATGATCCAGCCTTTGGATTCAGATATCACTCAAAACAAGCAGTTGTCTGCCTCGGATTGTCTTTGTATTTCATATTCAAATGAGGTTGACGCCGTTGCATATATTTTCATCTGATGACATTTTAATATCGCCAGATGCTATTGCCTGCCTAGGAGATAACTGCTTCAAATGCAGCCTCCTTCCCCCTCTAAGCACAGCGATATTAAGGGACAGGCAGAAAGCAGGTCATGTTTTAAAATAACAGTTTTATAACACTCGCTACTATCACTGTATTCTCACATTTCAACAGTCCCAGAGCCTTTCTGTAATAATGGCTTTTTAAAGAGAAATGTCACTCTGCATTTTGATCTTCCTTAACTCAGCAGCTTTTTGAACAGGCTGAGAGCACGAAATATCAAATAACAAATAGCGCTCGCAACAACTTCACATGCTAGATAGAGATTAATCTATTGGAAAATATGTGACAGCTTAAGTTCAAGTTCCATGTAATGAGCTGTGTTGATGGACAGATGCAATAAATTCATGTCCTGATGCAGAGGACTTTGTCAGATGAAGTCCAGATCACAGACAGCCACCCGCAGCCTCCCAGCACCTCCCGCTCTACTCAGCGCGAGCATTTGGGGGCATTTTGCTTACTTACTTGCTTACAGGATTAACAAACCTTCCCGTTCTCACAGCTCAGAGCATTTTAAAAATAAAAACTGACCTCATTTTTTTAAAAAGAACTACAACTTGCAGTGTTTGAACCTGGCCACAAAACGTATATTTGTGCAAAAGTATTACGTAAGATTTGAGCTTACCCGAAGTGTAAGCTTCATTTAGACTGAAGCTCCTTGTGAGCTGCAACATTTTTCACTATATCTTGGACAGAATAAAGCACCCCGACCTCTAAAAAGGAATGTATGACTACTGGTTATTGTTTTGGGTACCTGTGGTTCCCCTGCTCTTTGCACAATGCTTGCATAGAGACAGATGTGTGCAGTCTTGGAAGGCTTTATCTCTGTGGCACTATGTCCCGACACCAAAAAAACCTTCAAAAGGTGGCAGAAGGCAGAAATTAAGGGGTGTATGTTCTCCCCCTCTTCTCCCAGTGACCACTACAGAAAAATCTATGAAAACTTCTATGTAAACAGGCTGGTTAAGGACAGTCCACCCAGGCTGCAGGACCTCTCTCTCCTCTACAAATGGAATTGAGGAGATAGTCCAGGATATCCTGCAATTTTCCAAGGCTGCTGTACCCTGGTCCTGGACATACTCCAAGACCTTCCGGTTATGGGTGACGAAAACCTCCCTTGCTTAATCGCAGCAGTCTGGAAGCACAGGTGTCCCATTAGTGTTCATCAAACCAGAGAACAAGGCAGAGACCCCCCAGGCTTCAGACCACAGATCTACATTGCATGACAGCCCGGCATTGTACTGCACGAGCTCTCGTTCAGAAGCAAGGCAGACATTTTCCTCCCTCTGAAAGACATACAAGATAGAGCGCGGAGACATGCCAACATGGATATGCCACTACACTTCAGCTCATTCACACGGCCCCCGCTCAGGCAGGGGTTTTGGCACTGCACTCCCCAGTGTGGGATTAATAGATCCAGGACACCTTCAGCATCTCTACTTAGGGAGCTCTTTCCACTGGGAAAGTTGTGGGTGTTTCCACGGGGACAGTTTGGATGTGTTCTCTCTGCCATGCCTAAAAGGGGGACAAATGTCAGTGCTCAACCCCAAAGGCAGAAAAAGGGCTACGCTCTGTGCTTGGTGATAATTGCACTTAGCGTGCCCACAAGTAACATTGCCAAGCAGCAGGGAAACATCTCTTTATCCAATCTTTATCCTTCATCAGTTTCCATTAAATCATGCTCGCATGCATTAGCGTTAAAACAGAGGCAGTAAAGATTTTCTATGTTATATCCACTGAAGAGTTACATAGGGAGAAACAACTTTATGCTCAATTTCCAAGTGACAAAGCCGGTTTACAATAGTCCCACACTTCTTCGATGCAGTTTACTGGTTCCAACCATTGGATTGATAAAACTACTTACAGAAATGTGCCCTAAATCACATCAGTAAAAAACTGACATAGGTCCTAAAAAAACCTATATATTTTTTAGAGTTGTTGCATTGCCTTAAGTAGTTGTATTGTCAGAATGGCTCAGGTGGTTAAACCGAATGAGGAACTCTTCAGCTATGTTCACAGCTCGAGAAATCATTACACAAAACAAACCTGCATTTTGCTGAGATGTAGATGTGCCAGAGGGATCCATTCCTCAACTGCACCCAAAAAACAAGCCTCAATTCTGACAATTTGGAGGACATCAAATAGACACCCAGGGATGAGGGAAAGACAAAGCATTTGTCCTCATGCTTAGTTTTAAGCAGCGGCTTACGTGCTTTGTGGAATTGGGACTAGTGACTTAATTGTGAAATTATTCATATTTTGTGCTGTGGGAGGGACAATCATTTTATTAGGTAACCTTAGCACCTAAGGAGGACAGCTAAATTATAAGTGGCACCATCTTAGTATGAAGCCATTGTTCACCTGACATCTCTGCAAAGGCGTTTGGGCACTTCATGTTCCCTCCATTGATTCTGATTTCCCCAGTGAGAGGGTTGTTCTGGTCTCTGTCACTGTCCCACTTTCTTCCCCCACTTCATTCTTCTTTCTACTCTGGGAAGGAGGAAGCTTTCTGTCTTTATAAAAGTCGCACCAGTCAAGAAGTACTCCCTTGACATGTAACAGGCTGAAACATAACAGACTTTGAAGAGTTAGCAATTGCACCTTGTTCTATGGCGCGCCTTGCTCTCCAGTCTGCCTTTGGACAGTGGGTGATTGTGTGATAGGTACATACAGTTCCTTTGCCATGGGCACCTGGGGCTGTACAACCGTCCATCCGCCTCAGCCTCACAGGCATAGGAATTGCACACAAGCTATTTCCAGGCAGGCAGTGTTCTTAGACCTTTCTCTATAGATGCCAATTAGAAGATTAGCGTCTTTTCTCTCCCCCTCTTTGCTATTAAATAGTCACACAAAAGCTGAGCTGACAAATTGCTCTCTCTATGGCGTGGGACAAAGACAGACAATAGATCAACATCATTTACTATACTCAAATCCTATTAATCACAGATTAATGAGAACATGTCTAGGGGGGGAGAAATTACCAGAATGTGGGCATATTGGCTTGTTACTCATGTAACAGCTGCTGTAGCTTTACCTTTAGTGTCATGTCATCTTTTATCACATTGAAATAATGTTTGCTCCAGAAACATAATTAAGATAATGGGTCCTTCCTTTAACAATTACTGAAGCACAGTAGGATTATATTTCTTAGCCATTTGGTTTTAAAAAAGTCTCTCTTAACTACTTTCTGAATGTTTCTATTAGTCATTATGTGATTAACGAAGATGTTAGGCTTCAACAGAAACTTATTATTATCTTTATTATTTATAATTTTATTCATTACTTCTCTGACAAATTACATGTGCAGAAGCAAAACTTTTCATTTTTAAGCTTAAAGAATTCTTTCTCTTTTGGGAATAACTATTACTAATTTTTCATCAATTCACATTACAACAGTATTGGAGCACGATGTTTGTTTTGATAAACGTGCGCTTTTCTAACTGTCTCCTTAAAATAATTCTATAGCTTAATTGCTTATCAATTTATTCCCCCATTATTTTTTTTTTCTGCCATTGCCATTAGTAAGGAATATTGTTCAGGTTAGCAGCCTAGCATGTGTATTGTCTCAGTGCATTTAACCACCTACCTTGGCTTGGATCCCCTTTTTAAATTAATTCCTCAGTTTGCCTTTAAGACCTGAAGTTTAAAGTTCTGGATTTAAGTAATTAGTATTCTTCACGAGGCCTCCTAATGCTGCTACCCTCAATATGGTGAAGCTGCTCCACGGATAAATAGCAAAGCCATTACAGCTATAATCAGCCGACAAATAAAGAGGGACTCCAGTCTACACGTGGCACCGTGTGTTTTATAAAATTAATTGGCCCTTGCTCTTCGCGTCCCCAGCACTTACTGGTCTGCGCTGGAGAGCGGCGGTGATGAGGGCGGGGGCCGGCCCGGGATTCGCCGCCACCGCGGCGCTGTCATTACGCGGCGTTTCAGCACCGCGGGGCGGGACAGCTCCGCCGGGCGCGGCCCCGGCTGCCCGCCACGCCCACGGCCACGCCCACGGACCACGCCCACGGACCACGCCCACGGCCCCTTCACCCGCAGGTGCCCGTTTGCCCTGGCAGGTAGCGGAGCCCTCCCCTGAGCCCCCAGCATCTCCCGGGGAGGAGAGGACAATCCACAGGTAGGGTCACAGCTGCTGTCACAGGGAGCAGGGGAACACGCGCGGTGGCCAGTGGGACATGTTAAGGCTGCTGCGCTTTAATTTCCAACCTTGCTGAGGACTTGGGTGCTCCGGCTCAGCGTCGCACGTAAGCGCCTCTGCTCACTTGGGATCCAGAGACCTGCATCCTCTTCTTAAGGTAGGCATGTTAGCTGTGTGTTTGGAAAAACCAAAGAAGGGATTATGTGATTCTGTAATGTATTACACCATGTTTTAATGTATTAGCAGATGTTGTTTTGTTTGATACAACAGTTCAGCACATTCACTCAAGGCACAGGCAACCAGTCTCAATGCTTTTATCTGTCCAAGGAGAGTCCCCCCTTCCCCTTTCTAAGAGTGTCCCTCGCCACCTGACGACAGAGTTAGCTGTATTGGGGCACTCTCCACTCCTTCTGTAGAAATGAGGTCACTGTTCTTGAATTATTTAAATACTCATGGAGAAGAGGGGAAGAGGGAGATCAACTTTGTTGCTTGGTGGCTAGGACAACCAGAGGAAAATGTAGCCATCTCTTCCAGTCCCCACTCCAAGAATGGCTCATACTTCATCCAACTTCATCCAGTTGTTCCATATAGTACCTTATAGCAGGGCTGCCTACAGGAATATTTCGCCCAGACCACAAGGAATCTAGCACAAAATCCCATATTTCTTACTCATCTCTGAGGAGACAAGTTTGGCACAGTGGCCTGGTTCTGCCTGAAACAGTAGCATGCAGAGACAGAGATGGTGCACTGCATCTTCTTCACCAGACTTCAGTGAGATCAACTTCAGCTAAACTGGGAAATCCTACTTTCTAGCGCTTGGCTTGGGCAGTTAACTGGGAGCATGCACAGACAGATCTGAATCCTGCCAAACAGAGGATCTGCTGCCATCTCTCCTACATCCCACATGACTGATCTATGCATTCAACTACCGGATATAAGACCAGTGATAAGGCTGCCAGAGCTCTTTGTATCTGGGAAAAGGGAAGATTAAAAAAAAAAAAAAAAAAAAGCAGCAAGCAGTTCCACTGGTGTTAGATATGAAATCTGGCTTGAGGATTTCAGCACACTCCAAGTACGTGGTAGCAGATTCACCCTCCGGTGGGGAGAATACTGCTGAGGCCACGGGCTCTGACAGGGGAAAGCTTAGACATGCAGCTGCCATGCCCTGACAAAACAGAGGTCCTTCAAGGTATGGCCAGAAAGAAATCTTCAGGTATGTGGGACTTTAATGCCCACAACAGAGACACCTTCAAAGCAGGGAGACTTTGGGTAGCAGCTGCGCAAGAGGATTAGATTTGGATTTAGGCACCTCATTTCTGCCTAAATTCTGCATCCTTTCACGGCTTTGGTCTGTAAAATCGGGATATAGAGCCTTTCCAAGTGACTGTGAGGATAAAAGTATTCATGGTTTTGAGGTAATGGTGCTAAAATTCTGGTAATGGGGAGCCAGAGATAGCTGAGGGCTGCTTACTCACACTGTGCTTCCTTTCTCAATAACTAATAGCATGTCTAGGCTTTGATGTTGATGGGTAGGCAGAAGAGTGGTCTTGATTAAAAGCATTAATTTACCTCTCTCAGATAACAGATTCATACACACAGGTCTAAATCAGGAGTAACTCCATCAAAATAAACAGCCCTCCGGTAAAACAGGTGTAAAAGAGAAGAGAACCAGACCCTGCATCTAGCAGATATATGACAAGGTAAATGGGCAAACACAAGGAAAGTGAATTATTGTTATTATACGCACACGTAACACTCGGTACCATTAAAATCTAATGCTACAAAGAAAATACCTTTCAAGCTTGCAAAGTATATGCAATAGGGGCTGTCAAGAACTCATCAGAACCTGTGAATGTTTCCTTTGTATATGTTGCCTTCTTTACAGCATTGATGTAAATCAGGAGTACCTTCATTGGCAGAAAACTGGCAGGATAAAAAAAATCAGGTCTGTTAGCTCTAAGGAAATTAACTGAGACCCATTGACTCAAGAAAACCTTTAGAAAATTTGAATTACATCTTAAATGAACATTTAATTTCATAATTTGTCACCTTAGATAATAATGTTAAGAGATCTATGCTGGTACAAACCATTGTGTTAATTACAGTAAAAGCCATCAAATTAAATTCAATTTCTGGAATCAATAGCATTTCTCCAAGTACCATCCCTAATGACGGCCATACCTTTCATTTGGAGTTTTATTAATGCATGTGTTATATCTGTCACCTTCTTCAGTTGCGAGCAAACTCACTATATGTTAATTCACACCTGATAACAATCGTTTTTCTTGTACTTACCTTTTAAACCTGATGATAGGATGTGTCAACACCTATGGGTTTTTTTTGTTTTGTTTGGGGACTTTGTGCAAGTTTTGTTCTTTTTATTTGAAATTTGCTGCTAAATGACAGTTTCCAGTGATTTTAATTATAAGAACGGACAATAAAAACGAAGAGTAAAAAACGTCACTCTCTTTGCTGCAGTCTTCACTGTAACCTCTAGACATGTTGGGAAGGAACAAAATCTGAGCAGATAATCTTTTAGAAGTTTTTATTTTAGAAATTTCTCTCCTCGCTTCAAGGGGAAGTTCTCTCATGCATCTACACAGATAAACGATGCCAATAGTTATTTACCCACACTTCCAACCTCCTCATAGTCTGCTTATGTTAAGTTTAGACCCAATGCTCTAGAAAATTCCCCATCGCACCAGTCTTCCTGTTTATCGCATATTTTCACGCTGTGTATCACAGTCAAAGCATCACCTCCTTCAATAGACACTCTGATGACAAACTGCCAGGACACGTGAAAGATTGCTGTGAGTGCATAACACCTCATGCTAATTTCCAGCACGTTTCATCTCCGCAGTCTTGCCTCCCTCTACCCACCACATCATCAATGAACTTTTCCAAAGCAACATAACCTTAATTACATTTTAACTTCATCACAGAGGGAAGCGCTACCTTCATTAACTGTTGGGAGGCAATTTTCAGGTCAAGTTGCAGGTGTGTTTTTTCATGGTGACTGTTTTTTTTCTGGCAAGGCACAACTACGGCAACGTATTAGAAAAATACCTTATTTTCCTTCGCTCTTTTTCTTAGCTCAGTTATCCTTTAATAGATTATGAAACCAGTTAGGGTACTGTTGCTTGGTTGGTTTTTTTTTATAAAAAAGCACATTTCATGTGACAATAACTGACTCTAGGAACATAAGGTCAAGATGTCCCTCCTCAAGTCACCAAATGTTAGCCACTTTAAAAATAGGTGTGTAATCTAAATCAGTTGGTTAAACGTCTTTCATGCTGAGTGGAGAGATAGACACCCTCAGGGGCAACTCACCATAGCCTAAAACAGACCTTCTGGACAGCCTTTTTGGTCTATCTGCAGCCCAGTTGGGACCACAGGCAACTCAGTCTAGGCATGATGAACCCACCTTTAATCTCCATGTTTTGTTCCACATCATGGGTGTCCCAAAGAAAACTTCCCTTAGTTTTTCTGCAGACCAAGAAGCCTGCACTGGCACGAGCAACGTTTGGTATTTGTAGCCCACCCCTGAACCCTAACCTCACCCCAAAGACCAGCAGTGCCACCAGCGAGGGAGGACTCCCCAGGCAGAAAAGAGGGAGATGGGGAAAGCTGACAAACGGGACCCTTAAAGATAACAAAAATAATGTTACATTTGATGCGGGAAGGCAACTATTAAGGTAAGTGGAAGTGTTACCAGACTCAAACAAGGAACTGAAAATATTAAGAAAGATGACAGGAACAAAAAATCTTTGTTGGCTGATGAAAATTTGGGAGTTAAGGGAGCAGAATCCACTTTCAGGAGCCAAAGGTTGCCAGGACATCTGCCCAGCAGGCTGGGAAGGTCCTGGGCAAAAGGGCTACCCATTGCTGCTTAACTTTACAGCACTGCACACCCCAAATAGTGCTCATCTCTCAGAGGACAGACCGTCTTTGTATCGGTTGCTGTCAGCTCAGATTTATCAGGCTGTCAACATGACAAGCTACCTGTATACCCATCTCTGATCACAATGGGAGAATGATTATATCAAAATATCCGATTTTGCAAGAATGCCCTTTACATGTACTTGCATGTAAAGTGTTAGACAACATTCCGGCTATCAGTACTGTCGCCATCAAAATACTTGCTCTTATGTTATTTTTATATAAAAGTACCTAACTATAAATGACTGCATGGGCACTGCTATAAATAAGATACATCCTTCACAATATGTACTTCTATATACTGCGAGTTAATCCCATTTCCTGTGAAAAAGAAATTTAGAATTGGGCCCTGAAGTAAAAATTTTGTTAGATAATAAGTGGAGCTGACAGCCATACACAGCTTCAGCTGACCTGAGGTGGGGTGGGGACAAACATTTCTGCAACTAAGCACCAGGAGCCCTCAGTCAGCACCCAGAAACGAGGAGCTCTCTATGCCTTCTGTTGAAAAATGTGGTTTCACTCAAGACATCCAGCATCGCACCGGCATGCTCTCAGGGGCAGGGTCTCACGGCACTTGGCAGCCATCCTCGATGGTCACCAGCAGCTCCTCTCCCTGCCCATGAGATCCTGCGGGCAGGAGGAGGAGGTAGGACTCTGCAGGCTACCTTCTCCTCCACCCTGTGCTCCTCATTCGAGTCTAGTCACCCTCCACTCTGCGATCTGAACCATTGAGGGACCCTGTGTTAAAAACAGAGTATTGCAGTGTAAAGTAAGTCTTATCTCCCAGTACATGCAGGAGGGCATCAGACTGGGAGTTTTCCACAAGTTACAATCCTAAGATTACAAGCCCCCTTATTTTGACATTTTCTTCCCTCTAAGTGCTGAACTTTGTAACCTTAATGCTGTTAGTCTTATTTTCATTACTTTATGATCTGGTTAGTTTTTTGCTTTCTGATACAACTAGAATCACTGCCAAAGACTCATTCAAAAAAATCTTGGGGAAGGCAGCACAGAAACACCTGTGTAGCAATATAAAT
The DNA here is from genome assembly GCA_008711295.1 of Anarhynchus alexandrinus. NCBI lineage: Eukaryota > Metazoa > Chordata > Aves > Charadriiformes > Charadriidae > Anarhynchus > Anarhynchus alexandrinus. The sequence goes on from VUYV01000001.1 coordinate 5,285,272, forward strand.
ATAAATATAAATATATTTTATATATTATATTTTATACTTTATACTTTATAAATATATTTTAATAAAAATATTCTGTTTGCTTGCTGAAAGCCCATCTAGCCTAGTATTCTGTCTCCTACAGTGGCCAAAAGGGAAAAGTTGCTTGGGGAAAAGTACAGGAACAAGAAAGCATAAAGCGGTATTTCCTCTGAATACCCTCTCAACAGCCAGCAATCTTTGGCTCAGGCAATTCCTGAGTGGTGTCTTTGTATTTAATACATTTAATAGATTGGCTTTTCCATCCATTCACTTTTGAACTCTTGTAAACATTCAGCGTCCCCAGGAGATTGTGAAAGACGGTGTAGGAAAGGGGATGCTCACCTGAGGAGAGGGGTGTCCAGGGTTTCAGGCCATGCTCCAGAAAGAGTTTGTTGTTCCCATGAAATAGCCAATGGATAGCCATGAGCAGGAACTGGAGCTCACACCACCTCTTCTGTGTAAATGTTTTCCCAGCTGCTCTTTCTTCTGCAACAAAAGGAGTTTTGAAGAGTCTACACGAACAGCACCATGCCGAAGGTGAGGCATGGGAGGCCCACTGGCCTGGGCACTCCCAAGACACAGCGGGAGGAAGGGATGCAGCCCAGGTGTGTTAACCACTGACCTGGTGAGAAAAGACAGCAGAGGTTGTTTCCAAAGAAAGCACCAGCTGCCCCCAATGTACCAATCCCACTCCAGCAGAGCTCTGCAGGGCAATGGGTTGAGGACCCCAGAGAACCTTGGGTCTGCACAGGGGCTGAAGCATCGCACTCTCAGCAGCTGAAGTTCTTTGCCACATGAAAGTGTGGTATTCACAGACCTCGGGCCGGGGCCAGACAGATGCTGAGAGGCAGTTCTCATTGTCACAGCTTTGAACCAAAGTGTCTGAGTTCTGCTGGAGTCCTGCAACTGCATCCCTCCTAGAGCTGGATGCATGTCCGCTGATCATTGCTCTGCCGTTCCTAATGCTGGTGCTTTGCCTAAGTAAAAGCTAATTAAGAACCTCTAAAGCTGTTCCTACAAGACTTAATATAATAACAATAATATTTAAAAGATATAACATTAATGAACACGAATTAATCCATAATATTTTTTTCACTATTAACATTACTACTTCAACCCACTAATAACATTTTAAAGTACCCATAATAGCTTTTTAATTTTAAGAGCAATAATCAGAAGAACCACCTGCTTCCCCTACCAGATGTCAAGGAAAAAAACAATGTTTCCTTTTCTCATCAAGAGTCCCACGTAATCTTTTCACATATTCATCTGCCCAAATCCATGAAGTATGCCACATACTCTCCCCAAGTCTGAGGTCTTTCCGAAGGGGAAGAGGAGAACCAGCTATGAAGAAGGAGGCTCTGTGCTTAGGGAGCTTTACTAGGGAGAGCTTTTGACAATCTTTGCAAAATGCCATTTTCGTGATGGGACATACACATAAAAATCAAAAAGAGGGTTTGCAATTCAGCAGCTTGTGGGTTCGGGAGCTGGAGCTGCATCAGGACACTGGTGAGAAGAGAACAGCCGTGCAGTGGCTTCGAGCAGCTGCTGCTGAGGGGAACTGAGAGAGAACAAGATGGCAGGTTAGGAGGAAAGTACATGGAGGAAGCGAGGACGAGGGCAGTCCTGGAGAATCTAAGTGGCATTGCCAGCATGAGGGTCCCAAGATGCTCAAATGTGGATCAGCAACAGGCAGCATCGCCTCCACCTCTGCCCTGCCCGCAGTCTTGCTTGCCTCAGAAGAGACTGAGCAAGGGCAGAGAGGTTTACTCTGAAATACAGTGACACAATGGCACAAGCCACCGATTTAATGCAAACAGACCCAAAGGCTGGGGCCTGCGGGTCCTGCACCTTGGTCCTCCCAAGACTTTGATTCAGTTAATGGTGCACAGGACAGGTTACAAACACCTGCATTGGGCTTTCTAGCACTCACAGTGGATAGGCAGCAAGGAGCAGGCATGTAATGATGTTGGATCAGAGTACCTCTGAATTGCTCAGAAAGGTGGGGCATCAGCCCCCTCGTCTTTGGGCAGGACACCCTGCAGGCAGGGCTCCCCCACCTTTGGGCTCAAACCAGTGTGCTCCATACTGCACCGAGTTCTTGCCACGAAGGATCTCTGCAATACACTCGTTAATGGAATTTTGATCAAATGTAAGAGGAGCTGCAGGATTTAGCTACCCATTTCCAATTGCCTTGAGATGTGGGATATTTTTCAAAGGGTGTGAAAATCCCCTGACCCAGAACATCTCTAGAAAGCTTGAAGGCCCTGCAAGTAGCTGCGGAGAAGGAGCTTGCTGATAGGTTTATATAGTGGCTAGAGAACATCTTTGGTTGTTATTTGTGAAGAGTTTCTTGTCCGTACAAGGTATTTTACCTCAGTTCCGATTATGTTTCATGCTTTGTTCCCTGGAGATTTAAGGTGTGCTTATTTTCACCAAATCTCCTCAGTTTCTGCCTGTTGCTTGTAATACTAGATAACAGCAAATCGGCGAGAGTCACACAGCCTGACATGGACTTCCCCAAAGATGCATCAGGTGACCAGGGACAACATTGATGCTTCAGCATCCTAACTCATCCGAACACAGATTCCTGGAAACAGGCTTTTCAGCTGTGCCACGAATGCTGGGCCAAATTCCGGCGGACTTGTGCCAAACAGTGCCATTATCGAACCCGAACGCAACGACGAACGACGACTTCAGGTGTACAAGGAGAGCTCCAGCGTACTCCATGAGGGCATACCTTGGGAGTATCTTTGCTGTCAAGCCACTGCTCTTCGCCCGCAGCCACACTGCCATCTCCGTGGATCAGTCACTGAAGGGCAGATGAGTTTCGGGAGGTCTGAAACCCCACCGTTCAGCCCCGCCAGGCAGCGCCAGCCCCTTGGTAGGGGACACTTCGGTTTTCTGCAGGGCTCAGGCACCACTAGAGGGAAACACAGCACCACCCTCGGCACCTCCCCGTGGGACGCCGTGACACGGCAGCGGCCAGCGCCGGCCGGGGACAGCCCGCGGGCTCCCCCCGCCGCGGCTGCGGCTGCGGGGCGCGGGGCACCCTNTGCCCCGGCACTGCGGGGGGAGCGGGACGGAGGGGAGGGGACGCACCGAACGTGCCATAGGAGCAAACGGGAAAGGACGAGAGGGAAGTGATGATAAAATGTAGTAGTAATAGTAGCAGCAGCAGCAGTAATAACAATAATATAACAAGAAGAATTAGAATAATTGCTTTTTAAAAATTAAAATCAAAATCAAAATCAAAGTCAAAATCAAAATTAAATAAAGTCCTAATAACACTGAGGAGCGACTGCTGGGAGGGATGCTAAAGTTTCCCAGGGTACACAGGTGCTCCTCTCTCTCAGACCAGTGGGCACAGCTCTTAATTTTAATTTAATTGTTAGTCAGAAATGGCTTCCTCCTGGTTCATTTCATCTTACCAGTACGGAAATCTCCCCTGCTGGCAGGAAACCTTTGACCCATTTAGCTCCTAAAAAGACAGTACTGTTCCAAATAGCTACTGAACTGTTTGTTACTAACAAGATAGCTATCAACGGACAGAGCAATGACACAAAAGTTTATGACAATTATCATTATCGTCATCATCATTGTAACATACTACACTTACCAAGTATAATAGACATTTCCTCCCCCAGAATTTGTCTTTGAATAAAACAATGCCCAGTTCTTTATCATATCCATAAATGATCTAGTAAAGGGAATGAAGACCAAAATAGCAAAGGCTGCAGCTGATACAGAATTATTCAGAAAAAATTAGACTACAGCTGAGAGGAAGTGCAGAAATGTTTCATAATGTGATGCAACAGAGCAATAAGAAGTCAGATTTTGCATTAAATTCCACATCAACAAATGCACTATACAGCACCTGAGGGGAAAAATCTATTTATACATGTCACAGGCTTTAAATGAACTGATTTTGCTACAAAATGAGTCTCAGAGCCATGATGGATACTCGAGATCAGGGCTCCATAGTGGGAAAAACAGCAGAAAGAATTATAAGAATTAACAGGAATAAATAGAGAAAAAAAGCAGAAAAAATAATTTTGCCTTTCTATAAATCCTTCTTAAATACAGTTTGCACACTGTGTTAAAGAGACAGCCAGAAAAAAAAAAAATAGGTTCTGTAGAAGGTGACCAGGTATGGAAAGGCTCCTATATGAGAAAAAAAAAACAAACAAAACCAAAACAGGTTAGAAGCTGAAGCTTGGAAAGGAAACAGCAGAGGGTGGTGACAGCTCAGTCACATCACAGGTGGCCTAAAAAGGTGAAGAACAAACCTCATTCCCTGTTTCACATAACAGAACTATTCCTTTGAGCCAATTAAAATACCACCTAGTAGTTTTAAAACAAACACCAGAAAGTTTTGGTGGAGTTTTCTTTTCAGTGCGTGTATAATTAAATCTCATCGTCGCAGGATATTGTGGAGACCAAGGACGTGGAGATGCCCACCAAGGGATTAGATAAATTCACTGCAGCTAAATCCACAAGTAGCTGCTAAACACAGATGCATGGGAAGCTCCTAAAGCTCTGAAAGTTGGATGCACAGTCCAGGAGCAGGACCATGGTGTATTTTTTCTCCCCTAGGTGTCTTCAGTTGGCCAGTGTCGGAGAGAGTGCTGGACTACATGACCTGGCATGGAGTAGCCGTGTGGGAAAGCTGGATCTCAGCAAGGCTGTGATTTTCTGAAGTTCAAATGAAACTTAGGTTGGAGCTGGGAACTGGCTTCACACCTGCAGAGCATCATACCAGGGACACAGCAATCCGTAACTGCAGGGGCAGTTTCCCTGCACAACTGTGTGCCAGAGTTTCACTTGCTGGTCTGGAAATGAACCAAGCAATAAAAGCGATTAGCAGTGGAAAGACACTAGACAGCTGTAATTATCTAAATGCCTTCCTATTAACCATGTGAGAAACTAAATCCTCACAATCACATTCATTAGTAAATGCTAACGACAAACTAACTGCATGAAGTTTCATTTGATTAGGTAGAAGAATTCTACTCCAATATTATTATGTTACACAGAATGACCTGAAACAAAAAATAAACCCGGCCTGCCTCAGAGAGCCGATGAACGTTAACGCTAGTGGGAAGGCGGAGAAGCCTGTCCTTGCGGTGCAAGGGCTGCTCCTGCTGCCCCCGTGTGCTCCCAACAGCATGCCCTGGTTCCCACAGCTGATGGCGGATGTTCCCAGCTCCCTGGGGCAGCTGCTGCCCCCGCTGCCGGACCTGCTGCCGATGCCGAGTGCAAGCGGGACCGAGTCGGTCCTGTTGAGGCACGTCGTGGTGATTCACTGTGTATCAGCCACACTTAGAAAACCCTGCAATGTCATAGCGAGAACAGAGAGCGGGCGGCGGGAGAAATTTGGCTTGTTGATGCCTGTGCTGTTTTTCACCCGAGGGGAGCAACGTGGTTCAATGGAGGGAGCACGGGCATGAGAAGCGTGAACGCAGCCGGACGGCCGCTGACCTCAGAGGCGCCGGGTTTTCGCCATCTCTGGCACCCCGTGTTACGAAAGTGCGTCAGCGGTCCCTACGCCAGACGCGCACGCTCCTTCCTGCGTTTGCAGAGCACGAGGAGAGCTAAACATAACGATTTGTACAGAGATGTGAAGATATCATGGCAGACATCAGTTTCCAGGGCAGGCTGCCTTCTTGGTACCTTTGCTGTTTCCTTTCTTGAAATACCGATAAAAAAACAGCTTTCCTGAATTCATCTCTTCCGAGCTCCCACAGATATTAGCTAAGAGCAGGTCTGTTGGCAGCAGGGATAGAGGAGCTTACTACACCTTTGTGGGAAGACAGGGCAATTCCAGCACCAAGTTGAATCCTACTGGATCTATAATGTCCATCATTTCTAGATACCCAGGTACTGTGGTGGCCAGCATGATGCTAATATCCAGACACACCAAAACAACGTCCATATATAATAAAACGGACCATGTATCACAGTCCATCCAGAGCATGAAGCACTTCAGAGAAGACCCGTATGCCTCCAGAGCCTACGTACCACAGTGATGAGGACACGAGGAGAGAGTAAAAGCCTGCGCCAGAGGGTCTGTTTCCAACATGAGTTACAGAGTGTGATTTGTTCCTGGCTGAAACTGTAATCATTTTTAAGCGTGAGTTCCCTTCATACCCCTTTATTCTCAGGCACATGATGTGGATTTCTGGTGTTTGTGTGATTTTGCCCAGTCATCCAGTTTAGGAGATTCAGACCCCCATGAGACCCTTCAGGCAAGGAGGCAGAAAGGAGAACGTAGCCTCTCCTGAGAGGCCACACCACATTTCTGCGCGAGCACAAGTCCCCCCAAAGTCCATGAAAGCTGCCGCCTGCCCAGTCGAAGGGCCCCTAGGCATCACCTCACTGCTCTTCTGCTCCCCAGCCTGACTGGTGGGTGCTGCGTGTGGTGTTGGCAGCCTGGGGACAACGCGTGCATGGAGGCCACAGGGCAGGCAGGTGCCCAAGCACCCAGTCACTCTGCAGCCCCATCCTGTCACAATACTGCAGGTGAATTCTTTATACATAATCAAATAAATCAGAAGGTTATTAGATTTGAATTAGCATTCACTAACACAATTGATTGTGTGGATTCAGTCATCTAAATGGTCAATGGTAGGACATTTGGATAATTATTACTGTTTAGTGATATTTCTTCAGCTAATTGTTTTTATTGAATGATTCACTTTGATGATGCAGCTGAAACTAGTGTGCAGCTGGTCTCCCAAGGACAGGCTTTTATCTGCCCAGTCTACCTCCCAGTAGCTCCATCCTTCCCGTAAGACAGTGCATTCGGGTCCCTCTGGATGGTCCTTAGGAACCATAGGCAGGAACCGTTTGGGAACTGTTGCTGCCTCTGCCAGTGCATGCTTGATCATATGTGGAATGATTTCTCACAGCAGCTCACCCCAACAGGGTTAAAAAAAACTGAACTAAACTCAGCTGAAGTGGGGTTTTTCCAAACTCCGCTTGAGTGGGTGCCACCTGTGAGGGCAGCAGTACAACAGCCGACTTAAGCTGAGATATTTCCTCCTCCACCCTCTAAAGCACACCCCACCCTCACCCCCATGAGCAAAGACCCCGCTGATGCTGCCCTCCTGCCCCCTCCTCCACAGAGGGGCTCAGCCCTGCTGCCCCACTCCCCCAAACCCAGGCTGAGCCCCAGTCCCGCAGCAGTGCCTGCCTATGTGGAAGGGCTCATGCGATGGTCAAGCTCTGGGCATCACCCCACAGCTGTCCCTCACCACGTTGAGAGGGACACAGGTAAGGTTCTGCCTGCACAGCACCATGCCAATGTAGAGAGCTCAGAGCTGATGTTAGTTTTCCCACCTGGGGCTGCCTGGAAAAGCCCAAATGAGCAGACCACTGCTCCAGCAGCAAGAGGGTACTCATTCTTTGTGATCAACAACTTCCTCCACATACGAGGTCTCCTCAGACCACTGTTGTACTCTCCAGGATTGGTTGCATCAAAGCAATGTTTATCAGAGACCTCTAGATGAGGCAGCTGAGGGAAGGCACCAAGGGATACAGGAGCATCACTAGGTCTCACAGCCATGCTGTGCCTGAAACTGGGTGATCTGTCTTGGTTTTAATTCTTCTATATGTTGTCATTTGAGGTCAGCTAAGCCAAACACATGGAAGGAGTCACAGAGACCGGCAGGTAGTTCCCAACCCAAAGGGGAGCAGGGGGGGACTGCACCCCCAGCCTATACAGCAGGGAGCTCTCACGCAGCCCCATGCAGGAGGGCTCAGCCTTCTCCATGGTCACACAGCCTGGGTGACCTTGAGATGACAGGGACTTAACGCTGCTCGCTGGGAAGGGTGGGAGAGGGCATTTCATGTACACAATCCACAGATGCCCTTTTGCTGTTCATTACTCACTAGCTAATTGCTCACACACATCCCAGAATTGTGGGGCTACATGGGCCAGCTGAGTCCTGCAAGGGGTCCGGTTCCTGTAGGCTCCTGGGAGATGAAGGTACTTTGACTGCGATGTCTTCTTCCTCCCAGGTCTGCAGGGGCAAAGAACTGCCAGCTGGTGAGGACAGAGGAGGTAGCTGTGACAGCCACAGTGGGATGCTGGGCTTTGGGAGGCACGGGATGCAGCCAAGGAAAGGGCTCGTGTCTGTGGACGCAGGCAGAAGAATTAAATAGCGTGACTGTCAAACACTTGTTTCAAAGGGGGACCGATATGGCTTCTCTGCAGTGCTCTGCGGAAAAATCACCCCCTCCCGTCTCACTTCCCTCACTGGCTTTCCCACAAATGCGTTTCAGAGCCTCCATGAATCTTCCTGTCTCAAACACAGCCCTAACTCTGTGTTGCCAGAGGTCAGGGTTTTCCCAAGCAAGTTATATTTTTCCCTGCTCAGAAATTTGGTCTGGGAAGAACTTGAGGATTACTTTTTCCCCATTTGTCCAGGGTTCCCGGACATCTGGGGAAGGCAGTCACCGTCTGCCCCCAAGATGTCACCACAGCTCACGCACAGGACAGGGAGTTCACAGAAGAACTGAATTTACCGCCTGTGCACAAACTGTCTGTCCAAGAAAGGCAGGAGCTTATCCCAGAGAGATATTTCTGTCTGGGAAACACCACAGCCGTAAGTTAGTAAACAACACCCACGAAATCTGAAGAAATCAGAGCCCTAAAAGGCATACATTAAATGGGAAATCATCCCAGGAACGGATACAGCCTTGGAAAGAGATAAATTTAAACTTTGTCCAGGCTGGAAAATCTGCGTCCCGTCTCCATCTGCTCCCTCTTCCTCCCCAACACGGCTACAGCAATGAATCACCAGCCCCGGCACTCTCTGAAAGACTCACTGTTGCTTCCAGTTCCCCTTTACTACGTGCAGCTCGGGTAGCGCAGGACCGGCAGGAACAGCCACCCCCTGACCGGGGGGCCAGAGGTGAAGCAGCCCTGCAGGGCAGCACTGCTCGTTCCCTGGCTCCCATAAGTGGTGGTGGCAGCCCCAAACTGGCTGCCAGCCATCACCTGCCCCAGGAGAGGTCATGCTTAGAGTAAACGGTTGGCTGCATGAAAACAAACAGGAGTACGAGAGAGCAAGACCTGTGCAAGGAAACGAAGAATTTATTATAACCCAGTCTGGAGAACCTGTGTCCTGAGAGCACAGGCAAATATCCAGAACATGCAGAGCACAGGGTGGTTGGAAGAATCTGCATTTAACCCCCCTGAGCCTGCATTTGGCCTCTCTCAATCTATAAACCAGAGCTCACCTAACACCCCTATAAATGCAGTCTAGCTCTTTGCTGTCCCTTGGAGCCCTTCTCCCAGCGTGCTCTCCTGCAGAGAGTAACTGCGCTACCCCAGGCGCCGCAGCCCCGCTCTCACCAACAGCCATTTGTATAGGTAAAGATAGGCTGGACCAGGACGTGGCACCAGAAGCACATCCAGCCCTTGGTGATGCTACATACGCTCCCTGCTGGCACAGCCAGTGCTCCAGCTCCAGCCTTCAACCACTCCAGAAAAAAAAAGAAATAATTGAGGCTGAAACCTGCAGTACAAAACACCCCCAAAAGGTATTCTGCACTGAGATATTTAAGTCAAGCCCCCATTAGCACCTTCTCTGCAGCAGCTGCTGCTGACACCCATTGCCAGCCTCAGGCAATTTGTGGGTGGCCGATCGGGGTTACCCCTCCCAGAACCATGTGGTCTGCTGGATTTTGGGGCTCCAAAGGACTTTCACCAGGAGAAGGAGCAGGGAGCAGAGGGCCTGCCCTCTGCCAAAGAGGGTGTGCACGGGAGGAACCACCTCGAGACGGTCCCTTGGCTGGCAGTCCCAGGGCTTTTTCAGGAAGCGCCCAGCCCAAAGTTCATCTTCTGTTGGGTTTTGGTTTGGTTTTTTTTTTGTGTGTGTGTGTGTTGTTTTTTTTTCTCTCAGGGTTATGCTCTTAGTATTGTCTAGTATTTCCTGCTTCCTCCCCTGGCAGCTCCCCTGCGAGCTCAGACGCACAGCTACAGCGCTCAGTGCATCAGCCCCTGCGTTTGCCACATCCGTCCCCAGGGAAATCCCTGGGCCCACACACACTTCAGCTTCTAATTACGGCTTGCCGTGCGCCCGTCTGCTGCGGCGGGCTCCCACTGACTGCTCACAGAGGAGCAGTGTACTGGGTTTTTACGTTTCTCCAGGATGATTTGCACCCACCATCTGTAGGCACCCACCAGGGTTGCGCAGGAGCACGAGGGGGCTCAGAGCAAACTGTGTGCTGGGACAGGTTGGCTCTCGCTGCCCCTGCGCAGCCTCCCGCTCGGGCAGCCCAGCGTTACTCAGTGCAGGTCTTTGGTTTTGCTCAAAATATCATCTAGTACCCCAGGGAAATTTGTGTCCAGATCCAGTTTGGAACTTCTGGATCCGTAATCCCAACAGAAAGCAAAGCAGCTCCCTCCCTGGCACGGCCCCACTGGCTGCCCCGCACTCACCCTCTGCCAGGCACAGCTCTCCCTCCCAAACTCTCACCAGGTCGGTTTTCTGCACGGTCCCACCATGCCGCTCTCTCCACATTTGCAAGATTCCTCCTTGCTGGGAAGAACTAGAGACTGTAATATTACCAAATGTCACAGATGCCTGCAGGGGGAAAGTCCCTTTTTAATTATTAGCATGCTCCCAGTTCATATTTTCCCTGTCAGGTGCTTCCACTCTGCAACCACAGAGGGGGCTGTACTGATGGGGACCAACGTTATTCATATCGCTGAAGGGAAAGTTGTACAGCGAGCTCAAGAGACCTGCCTCTGCTTCTCTTCTCTTCCCCCAGCCCAAGTCTCTTCTTTCCTACCTGACACACGTGTGGCAGCACGCGTTGCTGCACCAGGCAGCGAACATCAGCTTAAAGCTTGGCAAGCAACGTGCTTTAACAAAACTTCCACGTGAGAAACAGGAATGACACGAGAAGGACTTGCCTTCCAAGTAGTAGCCCAATTTCCAGTGACTTGACCTATATTTACCCTTAAAGCATAACAATAAAAGCAGTTTAAATCGGTATAGTACATCTCATCCTTAAGGATCCCCAGAAATGCAACCAATTGATATATAAACAGCCCACAGTTCACACAGAGAAATGCAGATCTTTCCAGGGATGCAATACATCAGTTTAAGAGATGCCAAAAATAAGCTGCTGTCTAAAAATAAAAGCAGAGACTAGTGTAGCCAGCCAGAAGTCTAGGACCATTAGACTCTGGCCAGGACACCCTAGTTAACTCCATTTCTGTATCTGTGGGGCATGGGTAGGATTTTAAATGCCCTAATTTGGACCTTGGCTTTACATGCTAAAAATTACCCCCCACACTGTTTGCTTGGATATTATATCAGCTCAAATAAGGTAGAGAAATGCTTCCTACTGCATCTGCCACACTGCTTTTTGGAGTATCTGACTGTCCCGTAATAGCCTCTGATGAAAAAGTTTGAGGAGGCCACGTGGCACGTGTAACACCGTCCACCTTCATCCCGGCTGACAAAAATGGACTTTGCTTAACTTTCCTTCTTCTCATGTGGCCATTTTCTTAAAGCTTTCAAATGAGTAATAGTCATATTGTTATTATAAAGCAGGAGGGAAAAATGTTTTCCTTGTTTACTACTGGACTAATTGTTTGGAGCTGCCTGGTTCTTATCTCTACAGCAGCTGTAAATGGGAGCCTGATGAGATATGCAGATTTTAATTGCAAAACGTTATCAGAATGACAACATTAAGTGTTCCCTGGCTTCCGTCGCACTTGCAAAGTCCATAGACTTTTGGAGCAATAAACCGGAGTCCTATTCCAAAGGGGTATCTGCATGTGTGCGTGCACATGCAGACAGCAGGTTTGCTTCACCGATTCACTTTGCTTTGGTTTTGGTTTTAACAGGCTCGGCCAAGATCCTGCTGGATGTGGTGAACTGCCTTTCCTGGTACATTTACTGCGAGCCATGCGTCGTCCTCGAGGCTAAATGGGAGGAAACGGTTAATAGGTATCTGCAGCAGCAATCACAAAAGGATGAAGTTGGGGGACCAACTCTGGTAAATCAACAGCACCACAGCGACAGCACTAGACGGTTCTCATGATTAGTGTAGCAATCAGGAAATTACAGTTTAATGTGTTTGCTGGAGGAAGCAGCACGAGAATCTTTCATGTACTTTAAAAACTGATTAAAACCCTACTGCCCCTTTGCAGTATTCAGGCACGCAAGGCTGCTTCGCGGAGCCCTGCCAGCTGCTTTCTGCGAGGTAGAATAAAAACAAACATCTCGTCCCCGCAGCCCCACAGCCCTCCCAACCGAGTGCCCAGGGCACCCAGCGCGGAGGAGGCTTTTGCAAAATCTAGCCCTTAGGTATCAGGTGCAAAACCGCCTCTTGTGGTCACAGCCTTTGACATTGTTAAAGTGACTTTTAGGTAGACCGAGGGGGGTCTCGAAGTACCCGCTGGACCAGGCAGCGCAGACTGATAACATAGTCCCAAATACCAAACAGCAGAGAACCCTAATCTCCTCTCAAGCTGATGAGCATAAAAAACACTCCGGCGAAAATAATACAGACATAGCAGAGGTATTAAACCAGGATGCGCAAGAGGACAAAGAGGGTTTAGTTTGGCGCAAATGACCGTAGCATTCATGAAGTTTTGCTCCTGTTTCTGCAGGGCTAAGCCCCTGTCCCTGGATAGGTAGGGCTGCTCCGTCCCCTGGGGGCAAGTCTGAGCCTCCCAAAACTGCAACACCTGGGTGAGAGGCCACTTAGGAAATCAGAGTTGTGATAGGCTCCACCCTACATCCAAAAACTATATATCCAAAAGCTGAGTTTGTTTCTTTCTATTCTTTTACTCTTGTGCACCATGTAGAAAATTGTATAGAAGAACTGCTAGAATGTGTTATTTTTTTTTTTTAAAAAAGGACAGTACCTCAGTAGCACAAAAGCAGCATCAATGACCTTCACCACTGCTTCAAAACCGTTGCTTTATACTGTCTTCCATATGCTGTCCCTTCAGGCAAATATTGTACAATGACCTTGTTAGCTGCGAGGAGTGACAGAGAAGACAGCAGCTTTATTTGTTTTAATGTTAACGAGGGTTCTGCTTGCCTCTGCATCTTCACTGCATCCCGCCCCTGCTACTTTACATGTAGATCAATGTTTAGGGCAGAACCCCTTCTCTATCCGTGTTTTTGGCTGCCTAATACTCAGGGGTGCTGGCCCATGTCTGCGCCCCCGACACCCCAAGCTGGGCAGCAGAGCAGCAGCATCTCCCTGGGGCAGGAAGTGGGGTGGCCTCGGCGTGACTTTCCATCCAGAAAACATTTTCCATCCCCTTTCCACCACCTACAACTGGCTGCAGCGCTGCTGAGTTAAAATGCACACAAAATTAAAGCATCTCGCGTGCCTCCGAAAAGAGGTTTCTGCTGGCAAATGCTTGCTAAAAATAGCCCCGCGTTTGCCTTTGAGAGCAGCTGGAGGTCACTCAGAGAAGGAGGGAAAGAACTCGCTTTGCTGAATTTGGTTTCCAGACATTGCAGTGAGGATGGGAAGTTTTAAAGTTTAATTTCTGCGTGGTTCTAGCAAAACCCCAACCCGAGGCAGCATGGTCCTGGCTGGGCTTAATTTCCCTGCCAGTCAGAGCAGGAGTTTGCTTTCTAACTCCCATCCTCCCTTTTTTTTTTTTGCAGGGAAGCAGGTAGGAGGAGAATAATTTGTTAGTTAAATTTCCCCTGCCGATTTACATTAAAAAGGGGAAACTGTTTCAAGAAGCTCACAAAACTTTCATAACCCTCAACCTATAAAAGAAAAGAGTTGTACGGCTTTTTTCTAAACCTGCCCAAAAGCACCAGCGGGTTGTCCCAGGCCAAGTGATGAATAATGAAAAAAAGCCCAGGAATGGCACAGCTGGGCTGAAAATCAGGAACATCTGCTCACAGAAAGTCAGGCGTTCGCCCTCTCCTCTGGCTCCCCCTTTCATCTTCGGATTTTTCTTGTTCAAAGGGATGCCATCCCATGGGAAAATGACAAAAGGAAAAAAGCGCAGACACTGTTACTCAGGGAGGCCAGCAATAGTTGCAAGAGACGAAAAATTCTTCATGGGAATCCCCCACATCTGAGAAGTAGAAGCAGAAATTCACCAGGGAAAAATTGAGTGCTGTCAGAAGACAATGCCTTTTATCCATGTGGGAGCCTGCATTTATCCAGTTTTCATTAGCCACGGATGGCACGACAGCAGTAAAGAGGAGCAGAGAAGAATCATGAGGAACAGCCAGAGAAAGAAAGAATAGTGGCAGAAGATGTCATTTCTTCTTTAAAAAAAAAAAAAAAAAAGATGTACTTTCTGAAAGAGGCCTGTTTAGCCCTGGGCTGGAACTGGCTGTACAGGAGTGGCGCAGAATTCTCCTGTTCATTCCTGATCCCACTGCACTGACACAGTGAAAACTTCCACAGCAGAGAAGCAAAATCCTCTAAACGCTGAGGCAGCACCTGCACACCCGTGGGCATTGTGACAGTGTAACACCAGGCACGTGCAATACTATCTGATAGATAGTATTCCCCCCCCAAAAAGCAACAGCAGGGCAGACGTGCAGTGTGCTGATGCAGTTGCAGCCTCAGCATCGCTCTGGGTGGTGTTTGGTTCCCTGAACTTTCAGCATGACCTCGCTGCCCTGGGCTGGCTACAAAGCTTGTTCCTGCTCGTCAAAGGAGCGCTGGTTAACGACTCCTAAAGGGGGTCCATCTCCCCAGCCCTCAAAATGATCCTTGCAGGGTCAGGAATCTGCCGTTCCGTT
>VUYV01000001.1:5300238-5396604 GCA_008711295.1 Anarhynchus alexandrinus
GGGGGGGGAGGGGGGGGAGATGCGGGGTGCAATCAAGGTTGGCAGTGCTCCAGCATGTGCGGGTGGTCCCCAGCATGCCAGGACCCCTGCAGGGGACCCTGGTACGGAGAGCCCCGTGGTGTGCAAGGGGGACCCCGTGGTGTGCAAGGGGACCCCGCAGCGGCCGGGGAAAGGGGCACCGGGAGCCCCCACGACCGGGCAGGGCAGGGAAAGCCCCCCGGGAAAGCCGGCAAAGGGGCAGTCGCCCGGGGCGCAGCAGGGAAGTACCGACGGGGACGCCGGGGAGGCGAGTACTTCCCCCTCGACGTGGAAAAAAGCCAAGTCCCCTCCCGGGCCGACCTCTTCCCTCCCCTCCGCCGCCCCTCACGGCGCGGCGGAGGGGAGGGAAGGGGCCGGCCCGATGCAATCCTCCCTCCCTGCCACCGCCCGCGGCGCCGAGCAGGACCAGACCCGTCGGTCGGGCTTTGAGTGGCTGGAAATTCCCGTCCTCGGCGGCTCCTCCCCCGCAGAAATCCCCTCGCCGGGGTGTATATGCCAAGCGCCGCCGCCGCCGCCGCTCACTCGCTGCAAAGCCGCCGCTCCGCCGCCATGATCAGCACCCGCCGCCCCGTCGAGCCGCTGGTAATGGAGGGCTACGAGCAAGGCAAGAAAGAGCGTCAAGGCGGGTTCCCGCCGCTCGACGACCGCCACGACAGCGGCTTGGACTCCATGAAGGAGGAGGAGTACCGGCAGCTGGTGAAGGAGCTGGAGGACATACGCCTGCAGCCCCGCGAACCGCCCGCCTGGGCACAGCAGCTGACGGAGGACGGAGACACGTAAGTGGGGGTCTGGGCTGGAGCGGGGGGTACGAGGGGGGACGCATACACACAGACAGGGACACGGGTCGGGAGGGGACATGGCGCGGTGAGGACGGGGACAGGATGTGCTGCCGGCGGGGAGGCGCCGGGCCGGGCTGGGCCGTGCCGCGGTGCGGCGGGGCGGGGAGGGCGGAAAGTCCCTGGAGGAGCGCCAGGGCCAGGCGGCTCCGCGGCGGCGGCGGCGGAAAGCCCCGGCCGCCGAAAGCCCCGGCTTGCGACACCCGCGCATCACCCCTGCCCCGGGACGCCGCTCCCCTCAGCCCGCCCTGAAGNCCTGCAGTTTTCTCCACTTGGCGATTATTCACGAGGAGAAAGCCCTGAGCCTGGAGGTGATCCGGCAGGCAGCCGGGGACCGTGCTTTCCTGAACTTCCAGAACAACCTCAGCCAGGTACTTTCACCTCCGCAGCCCCCGCAAAAGCCCTCTGGGGGAATTCCACCCCCAAAAAAAGTCCTTTTTAAATTTTTTTTTTTTTTTAATTGATGGATAGTAAATCAAAGCCCGCATTCAGGAAAGTCCCCAGCTGGCTCCAGCTAGTGTTAGTACAATGCTTCATCTCGTCTGAGAGTACCATTTAACGCCCGCATTTTTCAAATATGATGCAATGGGTTGCATCCCTTTTTATTGGGTTGTTAATGATACCCTTCATATGGATTGTCTGTTCAGTGTCCGGGGAGGCCTAAGTTCATCACTTCCAGACTAAAGGGCAACTATGCGATATGTCGGGAAGCATAAAGAACTGAATCTCTGGGATGTGGTTTTAATCAGGGGCATAAATTGCCAAGCGGTCGAGGGGTCTTGTTTGTCCAGACGTTGCTGCCAAGTTTGCGGTGTAACTTACAGGCCTGCATTTTCTCTTCTGCCTGCAGACTCCTCTTCACCTGGCAGTGATCACTGATCAGCCTGAAATCGCCGAGCACCTTCTGAAGGCTGGATGCGACCTGGAAATCAGGGACTTCCGAGGAAACACCCCCCTGCACATTGCCTGCCAGCAGGGTTCCCTCAGGAGCGTCAGCGTCCTCACGCAGTACTGCCAGCCGCACCACCTCCTCCCTGTCCTGCAGGCCACCAACTACAACGGTACGGGCATGCTGCTGTACATCGATGTCAGTGTGTTGTACCAGGGGTACAGTTGTTGTCCCCCAGAGCTCAAAGATCTCTGGAGAGGTGGAGAAGGATCGTTATGCCCATTTGAGAGTTGGGGAGCCCAAAGCACACAGCAGTGTCTGACTTCTTTAAAATATCACTGTCTTGTAAGCCTCCTCGCTGTTGCTTGCTGGCTCTCATGGCTTTGAATTTTGCATTTTTAGTGAGTACTTTTGCAGTGCTCCTTTTTTTTTTAGTTAAAATAAGTTGCAGTCAAACACTGGAATAAAGCCTCTAAGAAATCTTTCCAAAATCCAACCCTGCTATTCATACTTACTGGAAACTGGAAAGCTCTTCTGGAAAACACCCTTTTGCCATGGATGAATTGCAAACTTAGATATCGTCCTGTCCTGTCATCTTGACTTTAACTGAATGATTGGGCATTAGGTTAGACTTACTCAAATTTTCCCTTAATTTGTGTTTTGCAGGACATACATGTCTCCATTTGGCATCTATTCAAGGATACCTGGCTATTGTCGAATACTTGCTGTCCTTGGGAGCAGACGTAAACGCTCAGGTATGTAATGTATACTGTGAATTTAACTGAGCGGGGTTGTGTAGTCGTAAGAATCGATAGGTCTGGGACCGGCTCTGGCTCTCCTAACATGCCAAAACTTGTGTTATTTTCACGCAGGAGCCGTGCAACGGCAGAACGGCGCTACATTTGGCTGTCGACCTGCAGAATTCAGACCTGGTGTCGCTTCTGGTGAAACACGGGGCGGACGTGAACAAAGTGACCTACCAGGGCTATTCCCCCTATCAGCTCACGTGGGGAAGAGACAACTCCAGCATACAGGAACAGCTGAAGCAGCTGACCACAGCCGACCTACAGATGTTGCCAGAAAGTGAGGACGAGGAGAGCAGTGAATCGGAGCCTGAATTCACGGAGGATGAAGTAAGTAGTTATTTGCACCTTTTCAAGAGAAAGGGAAAATCCTGCCCTTTGTAGTTCTTTTTGTTGGTGCCGCTCTGATGACATGCTCCGGTGACCTCTTACCTATATAACAGATGGGTATAAATAGCCCGTAAAGTAGGGTTATGCTGTCAGCCATCAGCAAGATGGCAGTTGGGGCAAGCATGTGAACAGAATAAATTTAAGAATAAAATGTAAAAAATACATGAGGAAACGGAGGTTAACTTCATGCAACAGGAGGCTCTGAATGCTTTCCGTTGCCGACACCTTCAGAACCTTGTGAGATAAAAATTCAAGTTAATGGGTGGTTTTCTCCTCCCCAGCATTTGTTTTTCCAACACTCCCAGTGCTGTGAAATGGCAAACGTAACCATTTCAGTGCAGAAATTCTATACACTGCCGGAGTCAGGGCATGCAGGATTTGGCAGTTATCCCAGAGTGGATATGATACTCCCAGTAAGAGTTTTGCATTAACAGCCTTTTGTTTTTTCTTCCAGCTTATATACGATGACTGCCTTATTGGAGGACGACAGCTGACATTTTAAAGCAGAGCTTTCTATGAAAAGAAGTGACTGTGTACATATGTATAGAAAAAGGACTGACTTTCTTCATTTAAAAAGAAAGTCGCAACGCAGAGGGAAAAACCAGGAGGGAAATACTACACTGCCCAGCGAGGAGCATGTAATTGTAACAGGATGGTTCCGGGTTCTGGCCTGTGTTTAAATACAGCTGTGGGATGTGTAACATCAGTAGAGATCTGTGATTATTCACACCGCCTGATAAAGAGCCACATAGCCAGTCTTCTCAACCCTGCGAAGGTAACAGACTACGCATCCAACCTGCTAGTTAATCTTATGGCGTTAAGTACCACGAGGAACGCGTGTCCTCTCATGGCAAGGGCAGGCTCATACCGACACCCCGTTTTCTCGGAGACTCTGTGCTAATTTGTGTTGGGCCGGTGGTGCTCCCTGGCCTCACTGACCGACCTCAGCTGCTCTCGGTGGGGTGTCCCAGGCGGAGAAGTCACACCAAGGGACTGGTGACCTCCCGGCTGTTAGGAGAAAGTAGCAATGATGTTAACTGTGGGCATTGGAAACAGCGTGTTTCACACCATGTGTGTCATAATTGCTACACTTTTTAGCAATTGTATATTGTGTAAATACTGTACATTTTTTGTTTATAATTATTTTGGTACATGTGAGCTATGTATTTATTAAAAAAATGTCAGATTACTGTACCTGCTCCGTGAAATGGTTCGTTGCCCACCTCGTCGTCATGAGGTACGTGGGAATCCACCCGGTTGGCTTTTTAAGAAACACTTAACACCTAGTTGACCGACGGGGTCACAGGCTCAGGGGTTTCAGGTGCTTCACCCCGGCAGTGGTAAGACATGTAAGCAGCTCGCAGCTCTCAGCCCTTCTGCTGCAGCTAATTTTGGAAGCAGACGTAGGTGTCGTTTCCTGTGCCCGTTGCGGCAGGCGGGTTGGGGGCCTGGGATTCCCCCGCTGTCACCCAAGCACCGGGCCGCCCGGCCGCTAGAGAAGGGGTTTGAGGCCGTCTGTGGCTGCACCCACCCGTCCGCCCGCCCTCGTGGCACCTTTTTCTTTTTTTCCCCAGCTCCGATACCTGGCAGCTCTTGCCAGGACTTGCCGGGGGGGCGGCTGGAGGTTTGCAGCACAGCCCCACACCCACTCACCCTCTCATTTATCGCCGTTTGAACTCGGACACCTTTGGATTTTCCAAAGGGGATTTCCGCGGGAAGAGGGAGCACACGCCCGGGAACACGTGCTGTTGTCTTCCACCCCTGAAATTCAGGCATGGGGCCTCCCCCCACTGCTCTCCACCCCGCTGCGGAAGCGACGGCTCTCCTTCTCCCGTTCACAGCGGTGGAGGGTGATTGTTTATCCCACTCCAGTTTTTCCTGCATATTTCTCTCCTGCATTCAGGCAGACAGAATCACTTTGCTCATATCCCCGTCCTGCACTGGATAATCTGTTGTCGCACCGCAGGACTAATTTTAGCCCCAGATCTCAGCCCGTTGTGCGACCACGTAAAGGATGGGTGGTGTGAAGGGTGACCGTGCCCCGTTCCTTCTGTGCCGTAATCCCCTGGAGGGGGACAGGGTGCAGCAGAGCTGCTGACGCAGGACAGAGCTCTGCCAAGAGTGTTGGCCAGGGCACTTCTGTGCTGCTGGCACCCGGCCCGGCTCCGGCCGCCGGAGAAGGCCATGGCTCCAGGTTGTGCAGGGACACCCATTCCCTTTTCTGCCCTGCTCTTCCCAAGGGGTTCCTGCCACACCACCTGCTCTACGGAGGGCTCTCTGGTATGAGGAAGAGCAGCACAGCTGCCTGGGTGCTTCCTAATTTGCATGGGAGCCAAAGGCCACTGTGGAAAGGATTATATGAAATTGTCATCCTGAGTCATTTTTATTTCCCTTCCACTCTCATCGCATGAGCACAGCCCAGGTGTACGCGCTGAAACTTCCTTCTGGCAGCCGGGGTTGTGCCTGCATTGCAAACCTGCAAAGTTTTCCAGGTGTGGGGCTGGGTGAGGATCTGCCAAACCCTTCTTCTCGGGGCCTCACCCTGCACCCCGAATGACTGCTAAATCTGAACTGGGCTTGGGGACTGGCGGGGTTTATCCACCCGCTGCCACAGGTTTTTCACCAGCAGAGAATCCCGAGCGACTTTCAGCCTTTCTTGACCTAAGACGATGTTGCCACACCTGGAAATAGAAAAGGCAATGTTCCTCTCATTAGCTACACTCCAGTTTTCCCCTTTCAAACCAGGAGCTGGAAATGCTGTCAAGGCCCTGCGGAGGCATTCACCAGCTATAGATATCAGTGTTCTGGAACTGCTCGGGTACACGGCTGGACCTGGTATGCAAATATTTAAAAAGATACCATCTGAATGCAAATACTTTTTATTCGAAGGCCAGAGGGAGGGAGGAAAGTGCAGTTATCAGTAGTACCAGTTTGGTTGAGTAGTTTCGGAGGCAGAGGTACGTTCTCTGCTGCCCATTGCAACATTTAGACAAACAGTATCTTAGGAAGCTGCTGCTATAATCTTGCAAGAATTCTATAATGACTTAGTAAATCAAGCAAATGCTTTGCTGTACAAGGAAGTTTTGCAGCTAAACAAATCATTGCCCAGGTACCACATGCTGGTTGTGCTACTGTTTGCCTCCACCAGTCATGCAAAAGTAACCAAGTATCGTATGCGGAGGAACCGCAGGTAAAGCAAGGAGGACGGAGATTAATGTGAGAATATGTGTTCGTTCGCAAAATAGGTTGGGGCACGTTGTGTATTCATGCATGCATTCAGTGCAGAGCTTTGCCTGTTCACTTGCTGGTAGAACGAGATCGTCCACTGCACCCCCTTCACCCCCAGTTTCAAACATGTGCCCTTAACTGCTGCATGTCCACCCTGTCTCTCCCTTTTCCACACCTATGCCTTTAGAAAGATCTTCTGAGAGTGGTTTTGGTGATAAGCTGTCTTCATGCTGCCTTCTTGGCACTCTGGCAGATATGTTGCACAGTCCCATTTGTAGGACTCCGAGCAAGAACTCCTTACACATTTATTCATCACTTTTGCCTTTTTCAGCCGCCATGGCTGCTATTAGCAAAGCATGCCAGCTTGCTCTTGCTCGTCAGCTTCCTCACCTCAGCTCCTGCCAGTGCTTCCCTGTGCTGGCCCAGGGTTCAAAATTCTCTCCCAGCACCTTCACCACCTGCCCTGGGTGGCTCAGCAAGCTTCAAGAGCAGCCATGCTGCTGCAGATCAAGGTCCTGTGAAGTTTTATTTTCCTGATTCTGACCCTCTCTCTGTTAGCCTCCTTCCTTTCCTCAGCTCCTGCCATGCCCGTGTCCTCTGCTCTCACTGCCCTCACACCCGTATCTGCCTCCACCTGCTCTTTTCTCCCTTCCAGGGTGAGCACCTTTCCTCAGGTCCCCCTCCTCCTTCTCCTGCAACGCCAGCTTGCCATAAACTCATTCACCCATCATGACATTGCACAGCATGAGGCTGCATTTTTGTTTCCAGCCTTTCCGTGCTGCTCATTCTTGTAAATCTCTTTGACAGTCCTGCAGGGATATTCCCATACTTCCTTATATTGCACATAAAGAGCTGAACTCACCATTTCCTCCCACACCCTCCTCTTCCTCCTTGCACTCCAGCTCCCTGCAGGCCTCCCTCACCCCAACCACAACCCAGGGGCCACCTTCAGTCCCTGCTCTCCTGTCTTTCACCTTGTTCAGCATCGGCCCTGGACTTCTCAAGAACCTTATGGGGGTGACAGACAAAACGCAATGGGATGGCAATGATGGAGAGCAGAGCCCAGGTCCTGGTTGTCCCACTGTAAATTTGGAATCCTTCTCTTGCATCCACTGCAGCTTTGGAAAGTGTAAAATCATAGACTCATAGAATCATAAAATGGTTTAGGTTGGAAGGGACTCTGAAGATCATCTAGTTCCAACCCCCCTCCCATAGGCAGGGACACCTCCCACTAGACCAGGGAGGTCTAGCATGGGCAAAATACAACAATGCACCTAGGGACGTGTACGGGGAGGCTGCGTCCTCCCACTGGCTCCAGTGCCAGCCTGACCTTTGCGGTTCAGAGAAAAAGCCCTCCCTGCTTGCTCGCTCTGCTGCTCTCAGGTTATGGCGCAGTGTGCTCCTCTCGCAGAGCTTGGGCCGTGCGGGCTGTTTGAGGCAGAGGTGTGGGTGTCTCGGCTCCCTCAGCAGAGAGAGGTGGGACGGGCAGCCCCAGGAGCTGCCTGCCGGCCTCCCTACTGATGGGCTTGGACATCACGAGGGGCCACAGTCCTAACCTGGGGGCCTTAACCCTTGCTGTCCTCCTCCTCATCCTTCAGCCCTTTGACATTAGGAAGGGGCTCCCTGTTGACTCCTTGGCATTTTACACACCATAACTACAGGGCTGGACCAGGGCCAATGGACAGTGTTTACCAACCATGTGCCCCACATCCAGCTGGTGAACACATCTACCTGCCTGCCCCAGCAGGACTCGATGCACCACAAGGAAGTGAGGCCACCAGGACCCTTAATCAATCCCCCAAAGTGGCAACACCACTCCTACTGGCTTTGCCCCACAGCTTTAGTTCAGAATTGGATGAGGAAGATGGTTGAGTGAGGAAAGGAAAATGTGGAACCAGCCACAAAGCCTGAGGAAAGACACCGTGATCTCCAAGGAGGAGGAGACGTATAATTTGTGACTTGTTTTAATGGAAAACCTTCAGCCATGGTGGACTCTGGGCTAGGCAGGGTTCCAGCACAAATCATTTTTCTGCAGAAGCTGAGCTGTGGAAATAATTAAGCATCTGGTTATTCCTAGAAGAAAGAATTGCAGAATGGAGTGCAGGGATGGTAGGGAGGACCCTCTCGCTGGACAAAAGCCCGCCCTCACTTCAGGTGGGTGGAGGAAGGGCTTTTCCAGCATTGCTGTGGTCCCAGCACCAGCACTCTGCTGGTGCGGGATCCCGTGGGGTGAGGGAGTTGGGAAGCCCTGTTCCCTCCCACCAGCCGGGATGGCACACGCCACAGGGACGGCCACCGCACAGCCTGTCTCCAGCAAGTGCCTGTCACAGCTCTGGCGCCTCTCACCTCCCTGTCCCTTCAGACAGCTCTCTGAAGCCTTAACATCAGGGCCAAAAGGTTCCCTTTGAACGCCGGCACATTTATCATGCCATAATATAAGAAGCCAAATTCCAGAGGGGTTGAAACAGAAAATCCCTCAACACCCTGGAGGTTTGATTGCCCTCCCTCCCTTCCTCCCTCCCTCCCACTTGCTCCAGCACTCAGATTTTCCCAGGACTGTCTCCTTGTCCAATTTTCCAAACAAGACTTTCCAGTCCCTGTCGGAAGAGAGCTGGGGTTTTCCCGGCTCACTCCTCTCTGCAGTTTTCCCCCCTTACAGCAGCCACGAGCCACGGCACCGGGCTCCGTTGCCTCTCCAGCAGCAGGAGCGTGCCCTCCTGCCTGCCCACCGCCAGCCCCACGGCCTTCCCTGCTCCAAAGGAACAGGCCTGCACCCCTGCAATTTAAATCTTTTCCCCATTCCCAGATTTAGCTAATTCAGATTCATTTTCCTGCGTGTCTTTCAAGGGGAGCTCTTCATCCCGCCTGCTGAAAAGCGAAATATGAGCAAATGTGTGCAAAGCGCTGCAGGAAAGAGCCTTAAAATGCCAATATTTTTAACAGGCACGCACCCCGTGAAGGGCACAGGGCCACAATTACAGTGCAACACTTAACTGGGTTAATTATTACCCCTGGATTTCAGTAGCTTGGAGGAGGGAATTTCCCAAGGCCCCGCAGAAGATGGGTGCGAGCGCCGCGGCTCCGCTTCAGCAGCGCTTCTTGTCTGCAGCGGGGACGCCCAGGGGTCGAGCGAGACGCAGCCCCCCCCAGTCCCGAGGGGCACTGGCCGCTGTTAAACGAGAGCCGCTGGTGTTCGCTCATGCAGCGTGGGAGGACCCGCGTGCTGTTTTTCCTCTCTGCGTGGGAGAAGGACACAGCGGGTCTCAGCTGGGCTGAGGAGGACGCAGCGTCGGTGAGGACGGCTGCCCGGCCTGCGCAGCGTGCAGAACGGAACCACCCTCTTCTCTCATTTTTTTTTTTTTTCCTAAGTGGATGGGTTTCCATTCCGGCGTGCGTCAAGGCTGATGTTTCTGGATTTCGTCTGAAAACTTAGATCTGACTCATGGCAGCAGCTTCTCTGAGATGCTTTGCCCCAGCAAACAAACAAACAAGCCCTCCCCCCAGCTGCACGGAGGCTCCTTACCCCGGGCTGTGGCTCGGGGAAAACCCTCCTGAAGAGGGGGATTCACACCACCCCCTCACCTCCAAGCACACTTGACCTCCACCTCCTCTCCAACAGCCTATGAAATTCCCCAAGCTGTAGTAAAACATCCAACATCGTCTGTCTGTCCATCCGCCCCAGACCTCCCCATGCTCCCACCTTTGCCACCCTGAGCCCAGCAGCAGCAGGCTGAAACGTGTGGTGCCGAGCTGCTGGAGTACCCCACCACGGCGAGGGAAAACAGGCGATCGAACGGCATGAGGGCATGGGCAATGACTGTGAAACAGCAAAAAGGCAGAAGGGAAAATGGCAGTGGGGCCACCAGGGTGCGAAAGCTAGGTGAGACACCACCGGCAGCAGACAGGGGTCCAGCGGGTCACCCAGGTCCACTGCCAAGGTGGTCTTGTCCCCTTCACAGCCTGCACAGACATGCTTAAGCTTTCCCCACCGCATCCTCCCCTCTGGCTCTGTCCCAGGGGAAGGGAGCTGAGCGGGTCCAGGAAAGGCCGGGACTTCTGGCCAGGATTGCCTTCTTCCCCTGGGTGATGGCATGCAAAGCCCGTTTCCCTTTTCCACCCAGCTGACTCCCAAGGCGATCCGATCACCCACTTCCCTCTGAGAGCTGCTCCTGCATCGGAGGGACTTGTGGAGTAAGGAACTGATAACTCTTCATTTCCATTTTTCAGAGAAGTCTGGGCAAAGCGCAAAAGGGAACCCATGCAGGTTACTTGGCAGTTGGCTTCCTCCATGAGCAGTTCCAGACCAAGCCTCCCTAGGCACGGTGCTCTGGGGAGCCTCCTCCTAAAACCAGCCGTGCTAAGGGGCAGAAGACGAGAGGACCGAGCTGCACCCATGCACTGCACAAAATTACAGAAGAGCATCTCAGCAGAGCACATGGCAGCTCTGTGCCACAAGTAGGACCACAGGCGTTTCTCACAAAGGCTTGTGTGTGCAGAAAGTGTAAGCCAATGAGTGCCAGTATCTCCAAATTTTCTACTTTGAATTTAAGAACAAGTGGAATTATTCAAAATAGCCGTTTTTTCCATTTTGCAAAGGAAATGTTTTGCTCTGTTTTGTTTCAGTTAGAAACACTGTATTGTTTAAAAAAATCATATGATTAAAATCATATTGAGAACTTCCCAACTGAAACAGATTACTTCTGTAGACTCAGAAAACAAGAATTTATTTCATTTTTTCTTACTCATTGGAAACTTCAGGTGTTTGTTTTCTCACTCACCTGAAATTTTTTTTTCTCCTAAGCTCCTGGGGTTGCGACATAGCAGAATTTCCTCTCCCATTCTTCTCCTGAGTCATGTGAACTGGGCATACCTCCGACCTGGGGCTTACTGTGAGGTCTCTGAAAAGCCAACCCCCAAATTTGCATCCAATTGCCATCTATATAATAGCTATTAAACTCCTCGTGCTTGCACAGGGGCAAGTCTTCAGTTAGCCTGACAGCTAGCAGCCTTCCATCGGGTCTGCTTGGCTGCCTCTCGCCGTCACAGCATCCACCCCCCTCACACATGTACATCCTCTTCTCTCTACCCATCGACTCCATCTTTTGGCTGCTCTAAATATACCAGGAAGAAAACTCAGCTCACGGGAGGTGATATTTTCGAAACTCATCCTGAGGGCACTCTTGTGCTGAAAGTTTTGGGGCTGCAAATCAATCTGTGGCAAGCGTACGGCTTCTGTCAGGTAAACTGATGCTGAGTCTGACACCAACCAGTGTCCCGCTGCCGGACATTTTGCCAATGACTTAGACCATGTCTGGAGACTGATTCAACCCAAGGCGTGATGAAGCCAACGCACATGACCCAGGGAGTGTTAGGTATTTCCCACGCAGATGCTTCTTTCATTCAGCAATAAAGCAACCACAGTTCGGTGTGTCCTCTTCCTGGAGGCAAGTCCCTTGCATTGTAAGCATGTTCGTCATGAAACGCCACCGCACATGGCTTCTCAACATCACCTTAAGAAAAATGTTATCTCTGCAGCCGTTCCTCTTCGCTGAGTTTACAGCTGGGCCCTTGAATGCCGTCAACAGAAATTGCATATTCCTTGTAAGCACAGGATAAAGAGAGCTCCATGTAGCCTTATTAATCATTTTGCTTAATGGCACATGAAATATCGTCTTCAATCTCCAGAGCATCTGAGTCCTGTCTCTGAGGATAGCAAAGAAATCATTTGGGAGCAGCCTCCCCTTAGGCAGTGGCAAGACTCCTGCCCGAGCCGGGGCGCGCAGGCAAATGCTACGTCGGTGAAGATGCTGCTGCTGCGCAGGGTGCTGGTACGGCACAAGTGGTCCTGTCCCTCGGTGTCCCTTCCCCCACATCAGCCTGCTGGCACTGCAGGGAGACCGAGAGCTTTTGCCCCAGGCTGGGTATGACCCTGGCCCAGCGCAGAGGGGAAGAAGGATGAGACACTGCTGGGCCCCATCGCAAAGAGGTGTTTTAAGGGTGAACTAAATGGCAAGTGTGCCCTAATGACAGGGCAGACTTTTTTATCATGTTTCATCATCACTTAGCCCAAAGAGCAGTGCTGTGACTCAAGTAAGGTGGCTCCTGTTTGCTCCTGGTGTCAGTTCGGTCCCTGTCTGGGGCCGGCCATCGGGTACCAGTGCTCCTGATGTGAGAGCCCATGGTTGGAGCAGGATGTGTCCCCGTCCCTGCAGCACTCCGGCACCTGGCACCTGAAGCCCTATCCCATTAGCTGTCAGGGACCTGCTTCAGCAAACCACAGAAGGAAGTCAAAGACAAGACGTGTGAGATCAGTGAAGCATGCAGGGCACGGTCCCACTTAACGTCATCGATCTGCCACCGGCGTGTGGAAATCCAGAGTTCAGGGCATAACTCACCGGCAGTGGATGTAAATAGTCATGACCATCAGAAGAAAGCAAGCTTCAAAATGAGAGCAAGGACTGCAAATGTCGCCCTTTAAAGGGTTAAAGTGGAGAGGCACCATGTGCTTTCAACCTCCACTGAAGCAGCAGGAGCTCACCACCTCTGAACTGAGCCTCCGGGAGCTCTTCAGAAAGGAAAGTGCAAACTGGCGCAGAGTGACTGAGCTGCTTTGCATGGGATTTCATTTTACCATTTTTTTATGAGGCGGTGGTGAGAAAAAGAGGCAGTGATGGTAAATGCAAATATCTGCAAGACATTGAGGCCTGAGCAGGGAACCTGCTCAGCTCTGCTGTCCCTGAGCACAGGGATAAGGGAACTGCATGGTTGTGACTTATAATTGACATGGATCTTGCCGCAACGACTCACTGCTCTCCTGGCTGGGAAGTAAGTCCCTTTATCCCAGCAACATCAGTTGGGGTTTTTTTTGGCTCCTACTCAGACATGATCGAAATACGTACTGAAGATCTGCTTTTAAAAGTGAGAGCTCGACACGCACGACTGCCTTTGGCATTACAAGAAATGCAGAAGAAAGAGGAAACGATATGAACTGTGTGCAAGCGGCGTGAGCTGCATCAAACTGCAGAGAGGATGATTCTCCTCAAATGTAATGTGGCAGCTACATCGGTGTCTCTCTCCTTCTTACTGCTGACAGCTAAATTATTTCTTGCACACCTGTAATCGTACGCCTAATGAACTTGCTCCTGCATAATTCCAGAGCGTCTCCCTTTTGCTAAGTGGCAACCTGTTGGGCCCTCTGTCCCTGCACAGCACCTCACAGATCTCATGTGCAATGTCAGATACGCTGCTGGCGTGGTTTTGAGAGTCCCCAGGAGGGGCCTCCGCGAGAGCTGTGTGCTTCCAGCATCTGCCAACTGGGGCTCCAGACGTCCCAGGAGAAAACCTCCCTGCGAGAAGCCAGGACAGAACAGGCTGATCAGTACCAAAGGAATGAGGGAGAGGAAATGAAATGTTTTTGCTAGCAAACAGCCAGCAATTTAAATTAGGAATTGCAATAACAGCAGTGAGCCTGACTGAATGCGGTATTAGCCTCTTAAAATGCTCGTAGTATGAATGCTCTAAGTCCCCAGTGGGGAAAACTGAGGTATAGGTAGTCGGTGGTTTATGCAGCAGCATAGAGGGCTCAGCCTGCTCCTTAACAGCACCTGGGAAAACGAGAAAGTAAAACACCACCTTGCCTTAAAAGCACCTTTTGGTAAGAAGAGCGGCAGGGGCTGGCAAGGGCTGGGGCTGGCTCTGTTTGCTGCTCACTGTGCTTGCAACTGGGGCAAAGCCCCTGCCATCCCGTGCCGCTCTGCTGCTCCTCGCCCGGGCAGGCTACACGCGCACCTTTGGGCACCGCAAACCAGCAGGCGCAAAATGCCGCCGTAGGACATGGAGTCACAGTCCGCACCGGGCTTGTGGCCGGCAGCATCTCTGCCCCGGCTTCAGGCTGTGAGCTCCCCACGGCAGGGACTGCTTTTAAAGAGGTGTTTGCAAAGCTGCCTGGAGAGTCTGTGCTACCAGTCCCCTCCTCTGCAGAGCCACAAGGAATATGAACTGGTAAAACCAGCGCCTACAGTGTTAGAGCAGTTGGTGCTTCCAGCTGCCTACATACCCACTTTGATGTCTGCTGGGACAGCCAAGGTTTGGGCTGTCGCCTGTGCACCGGACCTCCCTCAGGTGCTTTAGGCTCTACAAAATTAGCAGACTTCCATCAGCGATGTGCAATAAAGTAACGTAAAAGGCTGTGGACTCCAGTAGCCAGAGCCACTTGGAAATTCAGAAGGATTTCTTGCAGGGCGGGAGCCCTGCCGTGTCGGCGGGTTTCACCTTTGCTCAGCCCTGCTGGCAGAGGCACTCTATGCAAATGCCATTCTCGAAGCCTTCACACACGGGACTTCCAAAAGGTTCACACTCTTCAGAAAAAAATGTATAGGATCAGATTTTCCTATGGCCCCTCAAGTCATTTGATTAATCACCGGGACCATTCTCAAACGTCTTTCAACATTGAGAAATTCCACTTAATCACAGCCTGCCCTGCTACCACCTTCTCAGCATCAGATGGATAAAGAAATGATGCAGTGAGGACCTTAGTCACACTAACACTGCTTCAAGGCTGAGCCGGGGAACGGGACATGAATCATGTTTGCCTTTTCTTTCTTTTAAGGGAAATAGAGAAGACGACTGCAGCTCCGAGAGTAAAATGCATGAAACAGTGACAGGTCTTCCTGTTTCCTTCCCATCTCGGGTCCCTGCTGTGCGCTCCTTCCCTGCACTGAGCTGTATCTACTGAAAAAGCCTGTCTCTTTTTCAAGCTACTCCTTGGGGATTTGTTTACCACATCTCAGCAAGGGCAGAGCCACGCAGAGCTGTTTTCCAGGACTGGCTGGCAGAGTGGATTGCAGGATATTTTCCAGACAAGCCAGTTCCTCTTACTTGCTGGAGCCTCTCTCAGTCCAGAGGACTTTTCTGTGTGTACAGATGCCTAAGGGCAGCGGGATGTGGTGCTGGGAGATAAAAGACCAGCTCCTCGGAGAGACGTAAGCGTGGCAATGATAGGCATTGCATTGCCTGGCTTTTACAAGCCTGCCTGCTTGCTGGAGTCCACTGAGCACATCTGGTGGCCAGAACACGGAGTAAGGATCTGTCTGCGCAAGCAAAGGGGAATGCCAAGGCCAGAGGTGCACCTCCAGCCTCCAGCTGGCCAGCATGGCGGGGAGAAGGAGGTGCATCAGGATCAGAGGTCATGGCAGAGCTGTGCTGTGAACAGTGCTCTCCGTGGCCTCTGTGGCCTCTCCTTTCGTCCCCCTGATCTGAGGCACGCAGAGAGGAGTGCGCCCTGGGATAGCACGGGGCTCTGCAGGCTGTCCCTTTCCCATAGCAGGATAACCGAGCGAGGCACTGCAATGCCGGGTAGCAGAAACCCTCCCTGCTCAGAAGGAGAGAGGACAGGGGGAAACAGCTGGATTATTTTGCCCCCTCTCTCTTCCACTGGAAAATGCATAACCACAGCTCCCCATGCGTGCAGCCCCTCAGGAGAGGAATAGATACCTCGCTAGAAGAATGCAGCACCTTTTTTCCCCAGACATGCTTTGAGCAAGGCTGTGGTACCACTCAGCTGAAGGGCCGGGGGCTGAACTCCACTCTAACGCTCCCTCCACCGCTTCAGCCTGCTCCTGCCCCACTAAACGCTGAGATGTTCCGGGGCAGGCAGCCCAGCGTGTCAGCCATGGCTCCCTGCCAAAGCCACCGGGAGCTGCAGCCCTTCCTCTGCAGCTGGCAGCCGGGCACGCTGCAGGGGCTGCCTCTGCAAGCTGTCCGAAAAGGCCGGGTCCCAGCAATAGGTTTGGGCTCTGCGGCAAGGAAAAGCACGCAACTCGTTGCAAGCAAGCTGGGTCATGGTTTGCTGCAAAAAAAAAAACAACAAACCACCCCAAAACAGTGCATTGCTAGGGAGAAATCCCAGCCAGCTGCTTGGGTAGGCAGGGGTTGCCCTATTTCTCTTTGGGGTTTCCTGGGCTGCAATAAAGGCGCCTGTGCTGAGAGAAGCTGTGTGCAGGCGGTGAGCTCGGCAGGTTGCGTGCGTGGGATCGCCGGCACGCAAGGGGACAATCCGCGCGGTACAGCCAGGGCATTTCGGCTGCACTTGTGCAATCGATAGTCCAGGGTTTCCAAACGCTTGGGTGACTGGTTGCAGCTGCTCTTCTGCTGGGGTCGCTCGATGTCAACCAGCCAAAGTCCTCAGCTTCAGCACAGACAAAATTTCCAAGGGTGAAAAGCGAGCATGGCCAGGGAGGGCGCAGATGCGGGTTGACAGGTCCATGCTTGGTGGATCTCCTCCAGGGAAAAGGTCAGAGGAATCCTCCCCTGCAGATCACTCACCAAGGATGGAGCTGTGTGCTGCCCCGTTGGCCCTTTCCATGTGCCCCCACACACATGCCAGCAGACTGTTAGCATTCCTGGCCAGTCTGAGCCCTGGTTTGGACAGAAGTTTGCCATTAATTCAGCAGCCAGGGCTACACGTTGAGTAGCTTGTTATTCATTTTGGTACAGCTTGCTTTTTTTGTTGCCACGAGCTTGCAGCCATGCAATCTCAAATGACATGTAAAGCTGGGAATCCCCTCGCCCCCAAACATTTCTAGCAGGCAAATAAAGTCACCTCCCTAAGCCACGGGCCATCAACCTAGTTCCAGCTCTTGGGAGGACTCCTGTAGGGACACGGTCCAGCCACACAGTAATACCAGTGCTCAGAGAAGGGCACCCACCGAGGCTGCAGAGCTACCTACGAGGAGACACAGCTTCCAGGGTTTGCTTTTGCTGTTTTGATCCCCATGTTCTCCCTCTTTCTCCCAGCCCACTACTGCCCTGGAGCTGCCAGCCATGGCCAGTCCTGGCTCCTGACAGCCACCACCCTGGTCACACAAGCTCCTGTGCAGAGTAGGTTTCTCAGCTCACTGAACTCTTGCGTTCTGTTTGATTAGATTTAGCAGCTTGAAGGGGATAAACAAGTTCGTTCCTAGAAGCTCTGCTGCAGGAAAAGCTTTTTGGCAGCCTCTATTGGCCACCAGAGACAACCCTGGAGGAAGGTGGTGCCAGAAGTTACATTAGCAGGGAAGCCCCCAGCAGGTGATTTTGCAACAACATCCTGAGCATCCAGGACATGGTGACAGCTTCCAAGGTCGCTCTTCTCCATCGGTCCCAGCACGCCTCTCTGGCAGGCGCTGCAGTAGCTGCACGCGCTTGCTGAGCACTTGCGCAACGTGAGAATCAAAGCTGTGCTTGGGGCAATCTGAGCTCATGTTTTCTTATACTTCTACTGCAAAACAGAGGCCTCGTCCTCGGAGTTGAGCAAACCCATAATTTATGGCAGGGATGATCAGCTTTGGGCGCATGCAGAGCCACTGAGGGAGCTGCTCACGTTGCTGGCCGCGCTGCAATTTATTTGCCAGCCAGGGCTATTTCAAGCTGTGTCAGGGACACTGGGTTACATGAAGAAAACAACTCATTGAGCAACACGCTGAGTTGACACTTAATAAGGCCACCGCAATCCCCAACCCAGAGGTCTTTCCAGTCCAGTGTGTTGTCTTCAGCCATGACCAATGCTGGAATCGCCGGGGTATAACCTCGCCGTTGCCTGGGCTCCTAGGCAACTAGTAGTGCAGACTGATGCAGGGAGATGCTTCTGCCCATGTTGGTGACTATCTTAACCACTCAGCAGCAAGATAATTAAGAGCGGTATAATCCAGTCCCAGCTGGAGCTGATGCTGCAGCACCTACAGAGGTGTCATTCTATTACATCCCAGCTTCAGGAAAAACTACTTGTTTTCCAGTAGCATAGCGGAAGTCAGCACTTGGGCATGGATCCCAGAAGAGATTTAAGACCCTAAACCAGGATCCTGGTAAGCTGTGGAAGCCTGTATCTAAACCCACCATCTGGAAAGCCTGTGCTCAGCAGCTCCCTACCTCCTGCAGACTGTACAACTCACTAGTGACTTCTCTCTGCTTGCCTTGGAAGTCCTCGAGCAGCGAGGGGTCTGCATGGGTTGGTGCCTCACCTGAGGTTCCTTTGATGGACATCACATGCACTTTTCTGGGAGGAAGGACTGCTAGATCTTCCTTCCCACTCAACGGAGCCACCTCATCTCACAGTCAGCCCCATCTTGCACACTCTGCTCCCGACCCTATGCCACCACCCTGAATCCCTGGCATTAGGGAAGGAGAGGAGGCAGTGTGTCCCATCTTCTCTCTCTCTCACCTGTGAGGGGGTGAGGGCTCATCTTCCATGGACGTGTGCCTGGCTGTCCTCAAACAGAGGGGCAAGAAACCCATTTCTTGGGTGGGTGCCCTAGCTGGAAGTTTATTAGGTTCACCTAGGAGAACGTTACCTTTGGCATATTTCAGGAGGAAAAGAGAAAGGATGTGAAAGTGCAGTGGTGTTCACACCAGATCCTAGGAAACAGCCAGCCCCAGCTGGGATGAGAGTCTGGGTGCTGAGAGGCAGATCTTCAGGCAGACCCTGTGCTCGGCGTTCCGAGCTGACCAGTGGTTCCATTTAGCACAGGCCTGGTTTGCTGTTTTCGGTCCCTCGTGGAGAAGCACGACACCAGGACAGGGCTTGCTTCAGCCCCAGCTTTGCTGATGACCCTGGTCTGCCCGGCCACCACAATACACACATCGTGGCTGGCAGAGAGGATTGCAGGAGCTTTCCCCTAGTTCAGTTCAGACAGAACCAGCCAGGGTGGCTTAGACAAGTTTAAATTAACCTATATAATTTTGCCCGAAGCAAACACGGGGAACTGCACTCTAATTACTCCACCAGCCATCTGAGGGGAGCAACCTCCAGTGGGAGGGGGAGGTGAGAGCAGGGAGACTGGAAACCTCTGCCAGAGCTGGGTCCAGAGGAAGAAAAGTCCTTGTGGCCCAATGCAGGCAGGAACCCCCTCCTGGAAATCCACCGAATTACCAGGGTGGGCGGCAGCAGCAGCATCCCTTCCTAGCAGCAGGCAAAGAGGCTTTCACTGAGCCCAGAGGAACGGAGAGGTGAAGTTTGTGCACTTTATGTATAGACAGAGAGGGCCCTGAAGGTTTATCATGGGAATGAGCAGAAGCCGGTAGGACTGCCTGGGAGCACAGAGCAGGTCGGAGGTAGGAGAGAGCCCCCCTCAAGGGAGCAGCCAAAGCCAGGAGGACACCAGGGGAATGTGTGTTGGACACACCGGGAGATGAGGCTGCCATTGAGAAACCACCAGGCAAAACGGCAAATTGCACGACCAAGCATCTGCCCTATCAAAATGGAGAAAATGGAGAAAACTGGGAGACAAGTCTTCTAGCTCTCAGTGCTTCAACACGGCGACAGGCAGCATCCATCTCCAGCCCCTGCAGCCCCCTGGGACACCATACACCAGGGAGGAAAGGAGCAGAGCAGCACAGCTGTCCCGGTATGGAGGTGTTGCCTCTGCTCACGTAGGAGGGCTCGTCTTGAAAACAGGCCTGGCACCAGGTAGACGGGCGCTGAGCTCCAGGGCTGGCCATCAGCCAGGGGAGCCGAAGCACTTCTCAGCCCGCGAGGAGGCTGAGGTGGGGCACTGGAAAGGATGCCAGCTGCTCGATGGGAACACAATCGGTTCAACCCGCTGCTCTCACCCCAGGAAATTCCAGGTTCCTTCCACAAATGAAATGTTCCTTTTGCAAACTTGTTTTGGTGGGGTTCCTGCCCACACCCAGGCTGTATAAACAAAACCAGTGCTGAAAGTAAAAGTATCCGTACTGTGCTATATGCAGGACTCCCCTCGCTTCTTGTGTTAGTCGTGGTGTGACGGTCACCCTCCATCACCTCAGTAACATGCTCAGTTAAATCTGATCCCTTCGAACATCTGCAAGGTGAGCAGCACATGCCATCACATGTGCGGGTCCTCTGAGAGATGGCTGACATTTTCCAAATCACCTGCTGACAGATAGGTGTCTTGGTGACTCAGCTCTCATGACCTGCTGCCACTCATCAAGGAGGGTTTTGCCACTTCCACCCTAATTAGCTAAGCCAGCAAGGCACGTGTTTGAGCTGATCTTTCTTCCCTGCTTCATGGATGCTTTATGTCTCAGCTGAGCTGTCAGTGCCCTTCTTTCTTCCATTTCCTTAGAAGGCAGGGCAGGGTGGATGTGCCTTGAAGTCTCTGTAAGCAGTGACGTGCTGCACTGAGCATGGGCACTGCAGAAGAGCAGGAAAGGAAAGGAAAGGAAAGGAAAAAACCCTGGAAAAAAGGAAGGAAAGATCCAAACCCTGAAGTGGGAGAGGATCCCACTGTGGAGGAGCAAAAAGCAGATGCCAGTGTGGAATTGCCTTGGGGCAGCCAGACAACCCCTGTTTTGGATGGTAACTGTATGATGTTCCCCACAACATCTGTGAGAACCCAGGAAAACTTCTCAGCAAGGGCCAGGGTTGGGGGCAGAAACATAGAAACTTGCAGAAACACTGAGCGATGGGGGAAGGCAACTGTCAGGCAACCGAAGCAGATCAGGGCAGAGAGATACAGATGAAGACATCTCCTGAAATCACTATCCTCAAAGCAAAATTACCCCTGGATCAAGCCGATGCAATTTCTAGCTGGATGTACTGGATTTCAGTGCAAATGGGTGTGCCACGCAGATGCTTTTTTTTTTTTTTTTTTAGTGTTTTTGCTCAGAAAGCAGAGTGTTTCCTGTGGTAACTTGCAAAGACGAACTCCTGTTCTCAGTTTTGGAAGGAAGATGCTTTTCCATGCCCCCCAGGGGGAGTCCCTGATGGGACAGGCTGGGGAGAAGGCAGGGCTTTCTGGTGGGCTCAGGAGCAGCCAGGAGGATCATCTTTCTGTCCTCATGCTCTTTTCTTCCTTAAGGGGTGCCTGGCTGACGCAGAAGCAGGGGGGAGAGGCTGCTGTTGCAGCTCCCATGGAAGACTGCGGCAGTGGAGCTGTGCCAGCGCCGGCGCCAAGCCACCCATTTGGCCTGGACTGTGGTTTTCTGGGGAATCACCCAGACCAAAACAAACAAGGCGCACACCTGACAGGTCCTATTAAAGCGTTTCTTACTTCCCTGGTGCAGGCAGGCAGTGTCCTCCACCACTTTCGGGTCCAAGCCAGGACCAAGCCACCCAGCCGCAGTGGGGATGCTCCCGTGGCTCACCGCACCGAGGTGTCCCCAGGTAGTGGGAGGGGGAATCCAGCACAGCATAACAAGGCACAAGAAGGTGCCTTATGCCATTTTCTGGTTAATGCCCATTTCCCTAGGGTTCTTCTCACCCACTTTCATAGCAATTCAAGTGGAAAACACTGTCAGGGTCTGATTTCCACTGAGTGTATGGACTCAGAGGGCCACAAGCTGATCAGGTGGTCAGTGACGATCAGTTGTATTCCTCATCCTAGTCCCATTTACACACCACCATTTAACCCCCCTGTAGCACACTGCTGCTCTGAAGTACTGCAGAAGCAGAAGTTTTGGCCGCGAGTTGAGACGCCTTCCCCTACTCCAAGTGTCACTTCGGGTCTCCCCCACTCCTGCCAATCATTTGCCCAGAGGAGGAAACGCTTGAGAACGTTCCCCGGCAAGCCTGCAGGTCAGGGGCAGAAAACACACACGTTTACAAGTCAGATTGGTTAGTTAGGAAAAAAGGATGAAACCCAAGCCCACAGGAACTGCAGGATGGATGCACTACAGTCCTTATGTGAAAAAAAAAGGCACATTCCTCTCATTTTTTCAGCCGGCTTTGCCTTGCAGCTGAACACAGCGAGAGACCTACGTGGTGACAGAACATCTCCCTGGGCACATTTTCCCTCCCTTCCTTTTTTCCTTTTTTTTTTTTTTTTGTTCAGTTGTTTGTGTGTGGTTTTTTTTCCTTCTTCTGCTTGGTCATGTGTGGCAACAGCTGCTTTAGGAGGGAAGCATTGCTCTGGCCTCAGCATCCACCGGTTCAGCTTACTCAGCTTCTCCTCGGGGGGGATTTCTAGAGGAAGGTAATCGGCACTGTGGCTAAACCCGCTTCCCTTCAGCAGCCGGTAAATAATCCCTGACCTCCAGAAGAGAAGCAAATGCACTTCACCGGGGTGAACTGTTTCACACAGTCCATGGTAATGCCTGGTCCCTGTCTTGCTGATAGCAGGGGCAGGAGAATCAAGGCTTGCAGTCTGATGTGTCCATAGCCCCCAGATCTCCAGACCCTGTTGCTGACTAAAGGATTTGAAGGGATTTCTTTCGTTGAGAAAAATATATTTCTACTAAAGTTAAAAACTCTATTAGTGCTGGTTGTACAGCACCTCTTCTCCTCTGTCTGCACGCCGCTGAGGCTGTTTTCCCTTGCTCCTTATCTGCTTTAAATCAGGAACGTTTTGGCTGGAAAAAAGGTAGAAAGTTTGTGGGTTTTGAAAGCTGCCTGATCCCTCAGGTACTCTCTACTCTCCTGACAAAATGGTGGAGGACAAAAGGAGGATCCCTCCCTCCTCCTCATGCGAGAAAGGTCTCCTGGGGAGGTGAGTCTGCAGAGACTGTCATGAATGGAGCAGCACCCAGCGCCCGCTCCGGCTGGGACACTGCCGTGCTCTCTCTGTTCCTTGCTCAGAGGACACTGTGTGGTTGTGTAATGACAAAGCCACCGCGTTTTAGGAAGAAGAAAAGAGGAAGGAAACCTTGCAAGACAGGGGTTTCCCAGACTGCAACATTGTACGGTACTTTTGAATGGAGGAGAAGTCTGGGAACAGGGAAACCAGGAGGGGGTTTTGGTGCCTCTGCTTCTTGCTGAGCCAGTAACTTGGATCCCAGTCGAAGCTGTGGTGGTTTCCCCACCCCAGGCAGCCCACGGCAATCATCTGGTGGGCCCACGCAAACCAGGCGGGACACTATAAGCTGCTAGAGTGGC
The DNA here is from genome assembly GCA_008711295.1 of Anarhynchus alexandrinus. Lineage (NCBI taxonomy): Eukaryota > Metazoa > Chordata > Aves > Charadriiformes > Charadriidae > Anarhynchus > Anarhynchus alexandrinus. The sequence goes on from VUYV01000001.1 coordinate 5,323,249, forward strand.
TACAAAGGTGATTAGGGGATTGGAGCATCTTTCTTATGAGGAAAGGCTGTGGCACTTGGATCTTTCTAGTCTAGAGAAAAGAAGACTCAGGGGGGATCTTATCAATACTTATAAATACTTAAAGAGAGGGTGCCAGGGGGATGGGAACAGTCTTTTTTCAGTGGTGCCCAATGATAGGACAAGAGGTAATGGGCACAAACTTGAACATAGGAAGTTCCATCTAAACATGAGGAGGAACTTCTTTACTTTGAGGGTGGCAGAGCACTGGAACAGGCTGCCCAGAGAGGTTGTGGAGTCTCCCACACTGGAGACATTCAAAACCTGCCTGGACGCCGTCTTGTGCAACTTGCTGTAGGTGAACCTGCCCTGTCAGGGGGGTTGGACTAGATGATCTCCAGAGGTCCCTTCCAACCCTGACCATTCTGTGATTCTGTGAAGTGCACAAACGACCTCCTGCTGCCTTTACTGGTGGACCTGCTGACACTCCAGAAGGCTGCTGGCAGGGCTCGGACTGCTGCGTGACCCCGGTGAAGGTGGGACTGACCCACGAGCTCCATCCACACCCACGCCCTGCCATCCTGCAGCTGCTCCCCAGCAGCGAGCATCACACCCTCCAGTCCTTCCCAGCATCTCGCGTCCTGCCGCGCCACAGGGCAACTGGGATCGTTGAGTGCCCTCCTGTCCCACGTCCCTGCGGGGCGGTGGGAGCATGTCACACTCCGTGGCACGGAGGGGGGTGCGGGGTGGGGTGCGTACGTGTGCCTCGGCACAGATAAGCCGCATCGTCCCCGCACAGCCTGCAACGCCTCCCCACTCACACCCTCTGACTCTAACTTGTCTTTTAATTTGGTCCTAGCAGACCTTTTTGCAAAGCTCATGAAGAGGCCAACCCCCAAATTTCCACACTCGTCTTAGATGCAGCAGCTAACTCAGCAGGGAATTTTGCCGTGAAGCCATTATCTGCATTGTAGTATTTGAAACACAATTAGGTTTGACCGACAGCCTCTAGGTGGAAAGATGTCACTGCCCGTATGACCGCAAGAGATAAAAGCATAGACCAGACCGCTCTCGTCTTAGCAAACGAAAACCCATTACTCATNCCAAAACAGAAAAACCACACTGCTCCGTCTGGGAAGGCCATGATACCTCTCTGCCCCAAGCAGATACAGCCTGGCATAGCTGCAGGACATTCAAAGGCACAGAAAATCTTCGGAGGGGGAAAGGGCTCGGAAGAGGCCGTGCACATTCATATAGATTTCTACTCTATTTACAAGATCTGCGATCGAGTTGGGTCCTGGGCTTGTTGAATGTTTGGCGGTACCACTGCCGTGCAATTACCCGAGCGTGGGAATTCCCTCCCGGGTGGAGCCCTGTGCCATAGGTGTGGTACCAACAAAAACAAGCACAGTTTTTTTGCTGCTGCTTTCAGGGTGGGCCTCGGAGCGGCTGGGGGCGGGGAAAATTGCCTGGAAAAGTTTCTGCTGTTTACAGTTCAGCAGAGTTGTAATTAACTGCTAAGCGTATGGAAGTTGGAGGGGACAGGACTCGGACAAGCACTGATTTCACAAATTTCAAACAGCCCTTATCCTGGTATTTTATAATTTACTTCCTGCAAAACTTCTTGAGAATTTTTTTTGTCTCCAAAAAAGAACACTGATCCCTTCTCTCAGATCAGAAAGTATGCCTGTGAGCTGGGCATAAGAGCGTTTAAAGACACCGGAAAACAAGAGCAGTTTGTAGAAACCAGTCAGTTTGCACGAGACCACCCTCTATTCCTATTAAAAAAATGGTTGGAATAATCGTAACTTGCGATTAAAAAGAGGAAAGAAAGAAGGATGGCAATTTTTCCTCACTGTTCACAGTGGCAGGGGGCTCCTCCGAAGCCACCCGTGGTGTAAAGCCATAGGTGTAGGGAAGCGAAGCACCGTGCCCCGCAGAGCCGGCCGCAGCGGGGTGAGCAGGCAGCGCTCAAAGCCGGGCAGAGGCGCGTCCGCCCTGTTGCTACCGTGGCTGAGACTGCACCACACAAGGATATTTTTAATCAAAATCGTCAAGAACAGACCCAGCTGAAACAAGCCAAGCAGGTTCTGCTGCAACTATATTTAATCGCTGCTTCTGATTCCTCTCCCACAGCCCGTGGCACAAGGCGCGCGCGAGCACGGCGGTGATGGGGCTGCCTTCCTCTCCAGCTCGGCTGTCCTCACACGACCCCGCTCACTGCGGACAACGCCGTTTTCTTTCCCAGCTCTAAAAATCAACAGATGCGCAAAACTGAGTGCTGAGGTTTTGCTCACGCTTATTGCAAATACTCAAGTTGTGTTAAAAGCATATCTTTCGGCATAGAGCTGCTTTAAGGTTTTGGCTTTATTTTATTTATTTTCAACAGACCTTGAGAAGGCACAACGGCATTACGGGAGAGCAACCACATAGTAGCCAGCACAGCAAACCTGTCTCAGCAGCTCCACGGTATTTGTCAAGAGCAAGAGGGAGGGAGCTCGAGCCTTTCACCAGCAGGAACGATTCCAGGCAGTAACCACAGATCTTAAATCCAGCCCTTTCAACCACCCATTTTACGCAAAACTGAGAGAAGCACGTGTACGAAGAGTTTCGCACGCTTTGTATGGCTGTGACTGAGTAGGTACCTGCAGAGTGGGCTGAAGTACCATCTGGAGGATTGTACTTGTACTGCTGGAGAGTGCCACGAGCTGAAGTTGGCAAAGAGCAATTGTTTATTCTCCTAGGTAACTATCCATCTCAAAACGGTTTAAGATACCAACACAATATAACCATGGCAACCTGCAGTGTGTGGCACAACCAAATCGAGGGGTGTGCTTTTTGCACTCTGACAGGATGACAAAACATCAGCCTGTGCTCAACTGGGTCCTTCCCTCCCTCTTTCCACAAGATCTTAACCTCTCCCTTTTACAAACACCGGAGCTCATGCAACTGAGTGGTGAGCTGAGACAGACAAAATTTGATTCTGCAGTGAAGAAGGGACAAGTAGTGGCCCAGATGGACTCCCTGAACTGGGTCAGCTGGTGATCACGTGGATGCCATTGCTGGCACAAGGGATGGCATAGGACCACCCAGCGACTGAAGGCAGCTGCTTCTGACTTAGATCTGGTAAAGACACTGCGGACCTGCACCCTTGTCTGTTCAGGCCAAGAGCCGAGTATCACGAACCTGAGCCGAGAAGCTAAAACAAGCCCCTTTGCCTGCTCTGCTCTTGCAGCACACCTTGGCCTTGGCAGCCCTTGCGAAAGCTCCACACTCCCGGCCAAGCTGGATTACAGCACGTATCCATCCACACACGTCGGTTCTTGTTACAAAGCACAAGTGTTCATGTATTGTGATGGTACATGTTTTGATTTGCTACCAAAGTGGGAAAGCATCACATACTTATTGTTATCTGCATTTGAAATAGGGGCTGTAACATTATCTTGCAAATATGTGCTTCATTAACACAAGCAGTTTCTCAATCGTCCTCCTGCTGAATGCATTGCACATGCTTTCGTTTGTCAATAGGTCTAGCATCAGAGAGCAGAAAAATCCATTTTATCCTCTTTTTCTCTATTAATAACTAAATCCCCCTCTTAAAATTGAAGGGGAAAGACCTTTGATACTTCATTCCTGTAATATAGATGACTTGTAATGCTACTTATCACTAATTCCTTTTGTTATCTTCCTTTTCTGGACAACCTCATGCCCTTTTTCAGACCATCAAAACCCTCACCTGGATGGCAGGACATCCACAACGTCTGACTTTTTGGGGTTTTTTCCCTGCTTCAGACTTTTTTTGCAGCCTACCTCTGTAACTCTTGCCTTTGAACGTATGGACCATTACTGCACTTCTGGCAGATGTCCCCTGCTCAACTACCTACACAAGAGGTTTGTTTCCTGCGTTGGAGTGAGAAAGGTGTAGGTGTCAGGGCAAAGTACTCAAAGTAGGAAAAAAAGTTAAAAAAATTACTTCCTGGTGAGTGCTGTTGTCACCCAAGGGATATAACTATTTTTTCACTTACAGAGCTAATTTTACACTGCTCTTTTGTACTTTATTTACTTGGTTTGTTACTAGGTAAGAGAGGTTAGTAATGGAAACTTCTCCTGGAGATAAGACCAGGGAATATCATCACCTAATCTTCTAACAAGTATTCAACAAACATATGCACGCAGACACCCACGAGGCAGAGCAACCAGGAGCTACAGGCTGAGAAATCCACCAGAGACTGAGGGTTCAGGCAACTTGCCACTACCTCACGGCAAGTCAGGCAGCCTTCCCGGTCATCACTGAAAATCCGCCTTTCTCTCCCGTCCCATCTGCTAACGGCCTCGACAGCCACCCTCCAGCCTTCTCACGGGCATATCCTGTTACCTTCGGGGGTAGTGAGTAACTAAGCTAACCTGGTAGCCTATTTTCAAGGTTAACCACATCCTTAGGTGAGAAATGTTTGGGTTTTTTTTTTTTTTCTCCTCTCAGCCAGGCATTTCCAAATGGTGTTAACTGAAACTAGGCTAACATTCAATGCAAATAAATTTCTTCACAACACCCTAAAGGTACGCGCAGCCACAAGTGGTTTAAGGGATGCAGATGGAAAAGGGAACGAAAGAAAAGCTGCCCATCCCATCATTGTGCTAAAACCCAATCCAAGGCGGCTGTCCCTCGTGGCAGCCAACTTGCTGTAGGTTTTCTCGACACTTTGTTGAAAGTTCTACCTTCCTAAACGCCCGAAACCTGCACTGCCCAGACAGACCCCCCCACCTCTAGTTAGATTCCAGAAAGGAGGCTTTGACAGATTCAGAGAACTGATACCTCCCTCTCCCTGAGAAAAAATATTTGCTTACACGGGAGGATTTTGATGTCCACTCCTACCAGATGCACCACTGGTTTAACCAGACCCTGCTCATGGATCCTGTCCTGCACTGCCCCCTGTGCTGGTACTACTATTGCAGGACCAGTCAAGGTTAACCAGTGTCCAAACCAACTTCATCCTACTTCTCTGGGTGGATTTTCTGATTTAAATTTTTTTTTTTTAAAAAAAAACCCCATAAAATTGTTTCTAAATCAGGTTCCCCAGATAGTCCTGGAAATGGCTGGGCTACACAATGGGTATACGAGCAGAGGAACCAGGCAGGAGCTGCTGTAACAGCACCATCCCTAAAGAAAACTTCTTCAGACTAGACCCTGCCTAATCAAGGGGTAGTCTTGATGCTGCTCAAATTAAGCTTATGTCACCTGCTGACAGAGGCAAATATAGGTTTAAGTCAAAGAGCAGTCAAGGGGATACTGAGCTATGGCTACTCCACTTCCTTTGGTGACACAGGCTGTGATTTCCACAGCAGCTTAAACCAGAAGCAGTAAAATTCCATTTCCCTCTTCCCTCCTTTACACCAGCACTACGGCTGACTTGATCCTACAGTGAGCCAATTCAGGTCACTAATCCAACAGAACTGAATCAAACAAAACAATGTTTTCCATCAGTTTAATAAACAGAATGACTCATTACAAATGTAAATGAGCACGAGTGCTGGCTGAAGGGAGAGAGCAGACATAGCGGGGATCAAAAGAGGGATGAGGATGAGCGTACCTGCAAACATCACAGCAACATGAGATGTCACCCAAAGGAATTCCCATTGCTGACCACGCAATCTGAGTCCACGCACATTCATGCCGTGTTTCTCCATCCACAACTACCAAGTTTGACCCTCTAACTTGAGAGAGGGTTGCTGTCTAGTCTAAGGAATCCCATAAAGGATTAAATACCTTATGTTCACAACTCTCTATGCCAGTGGGTGTCACAAGAGGCAGTTTTGTGGGAGAAAACAAACAGATATAATTTGCTGACAAAAAAAAAATAAAAAAATCACAGCTTGGCTTGTGTGTCCTAATCTGCACTGCATACTACGCCGCTAAAGCCTTAGCTAGGAAACTTTACTTCAGAGGCTTGTGGTTCAATGTAGGTTATATCAGTTAAGCCACGAAGAGTTGCACAGCAAGGCTGGGTAGTGCATCTGCAGCACTGGGAAGCTCAGCTACGGCGGAAAGGTTCTGAAAAGGGCCGGGACAAAAAGACTCACCCAAAAAATGACTCAATTCTGCCAAACACAGTTAGCTGGATTTTAACTTAGTGATATGCTGAGTCTATTTATTCACCAGGTTTACAGTCAGGTATATTACAGTTCCCACATTTAACATTGTAGCAAGGAATTTTCATAGATGATGGTGACAAGGGTAAGACTACTACTACAGAAAAGATTACTATGCTAAGAAAAGCTTGGTGAACAGCAGCAAATAATGCTATTAACTGAGGTTTTTGACAGTCATTTAAGAAATGCAAGTTTATCTGTACAGACGTAGTACAAAGGACAGGAGAAAGTGTTTTGTTTTGGTTTAAATGTGAGAATCATGATAAACAAACAAAATCCAGACACTATTTTAAGCAGCTTTGCATAAGCATGTGATGATCCTTGTTTTAGTTTGGCCATGAGAGGTTTAAGTTCACTGTTCCAACAGATCCTGAACTACAGGATGTCTTGCATTGTTTCCACATAGTTTGGTTTACAGCAAAACAAGAGGACAGAACAAATTGTTACTAGCAAGAACTGGCTGGAATAAGCTATGACAAAAGAACTTCCCATCTGAAAAAAAAAAAAATCCCTGATTACAAAATGAAAAGCGATGCCCCTACCGTTATTACCCTGGTAGTGTAGGGTTTTTTCTAGACGAAAACATGAATACTGTCATGGATACGCTTCACGAAACTTGATCTCACGAGCCAACAAGGCTGCTGTTTTGCGGACCTCAAAATAGCGGGCTTTGCTTCTGTGTCAGGGGGAAAAAATGGAAAAGTTAATTCTTTTTTTTTTTTTTTTCTTTCAGATGCCAGCAAGCTACAGACCTAGTTCTTTCATCTTACTTCCAACAATGTGCACTGAACCAAAATATTTCTTATTTGGTACACCTGGACACTGGCTTAATAAGAAACAGTACAGAGAAGGCAGAGAAGAATGCAGCATATTATTCCACGTCATTAAAATTGCTGCAATATATCTACACATACCTGCTCCACCTGAACTCCCCATCTACCTCTCTGTGCTTAGACTGTCATCTCTGGAGGCTTTATGGTGAAAAGGTACCGTCAAACCTTGTGCATTACAAGTTGATTCAGTACCACATGTTGTACTTCAGAAGTATCTGAAATTCTAGAGGTTCATTACTGCCTGCCTTAACATCTCTTGTTTCCAGGATGAATACACAGACAGCTTCTGATGATCCACAGACTATTTATGTTAAGATTCCCTATTAAGCTATTTCTGTCTGTAATACATGCCGTTACTGCTTCTGGGCCCCCCCTGGGAGCTGGGGGGTCGCTCATAAGAAATCCAGATGCTTTTCACAGAGTCCAATAAATACCGATTTACCTAAGCTGACTGCATGTACTTGGCATTTGCATCCTTATACTCTACACCACGAAAGAAGAGACCTGGGAATACAACGTGGACACAGTTACAAGGCTGTGTATCGCCATTTCGAGTTTAGTACAGCTAACACTGCTCTGGGTCTAGTATGCAAATAGGACTTGATCCTATTCCTGCTTAACTACTTGTGCATTCACACTGTAACTGCCATCTACCAAAGCTTTCAGCACTGGCACAACAAACCACAAATATATGGAACAAGCCCAACTCTGGTATCACTCTTGATAAGCTCTACCCAAACCAGAAGTGTTAGGATCATACCATGCATAGTCTAGTTTCTCTGCGAGTGCCAGGTTTGGAACAGCAGGCGATACCAGGTACAGTTCAACGTCAGCCACAGCTGATACAGCTTCGTTGCAGGTGCTATCTGCTTCGGGGTTTGAGGAACGTGATCGTGTGTATGTGAAATACATGGGGTTTTCCCACTAGGTCAAGTATCCCCATGTGCGTAGCTGCCTTATCTTAAACAACAAAAAGCTTTGACTGAAAAGGAAAAATCCCCATCATCGGTATGAAAAGAAAGCCATGAATTCTCACAACAGGGCAAAATACTAGCAAAAATGACATTTTAGTTCCTACAATCTTAACTTTGCTTATTTAAAAAGATGCAACATTCCCAGTTAATGTGTTGTAGACAGCTTATTTCATCATCTGTGAACACAAGATAGGATGTTCTGCATTGCAGAAGTGTAAGGTATGAACAAACGCCCATTGCTCACAGAACCCCCACCTGAGTTACACAATCATATACAAGCTCCAAAATTTAGAATTAAAGGTGTTGCAGGGAGTTTTAATGCTAAATACTATGCAAATGTGCTCTAGTCATATGGATCCCTAATTGTCATCTTTTTAATTTGTTATGGTCAAGAAGTCATTAGTGAAGTTTTATATACATAGTTAAAGCTGATCAAGAACAAAGTATCAATGCATCATATTTTATAGCAGAGTAAATGATGACTTAAGTCTACACAAATTTCAGGTTGTTATAGAACTGAAGTATTAAGAAGAAAGGTCCTGGGAAGTTTGAGAAACTCACTTGGAACAACACACACCTTTCCAAATGTGCCATTAGCATTTATTCTGCCAATCATTGCACAAAACCACACAGAATTCTCAGATAACCAACCCAAAACCAGAAGCAAGGGTGGCTTCATCTTATCATCTATACTACACTATCTGATATGAGAGAAGCTGAAATTTGGAGGCACTAATGGAAATTCATGAATCTTTGTAAAGTCAACAATTCACAATACCTCTGAATCTCCTCAACTCAGTTGTCAAATAAGGTTCGCATTATCTTTTATTAAAACCACCAAACACATAATTGCATCTTCTTTACTACAATGAACTTGAAAAATACACATTCAAGGGGCTTTAACTGTAAAGCAAAAAGAAAAAAAAATTAAGCAACCCAGTTTCTGATGACTTATGAGGCCTTACCCAAAGGTATCAAAAAAAATCAAAGAGAATTTGGGAGTAATTGAAGCCAATATAGGAATAGCATGGCAGAGAACAAAGGTAAGGAGCTAAGTCGTATTAGCTTGGCATTCTTCCAAGAAGACTCTCATGTCCACCCAACAGCTAAAAATGGCCAGTAATGTTCCCTTTCTCCTCAGTGTCTCCTCCCTCACAACTTCATCATCTCCCTTTTTGCTGCCGAGGCTGAAACCTCTGCAACTGCTGCAAAACAAAAATGCATTTTTCTTCACCTTGACTCAAGTTATTGCAGTCCTCTTTTCTCCTAGCCCAGAACCCTGAAAGGAACAAGGCAAATTGCTTCCCAGGGACATTCTTGTTGATGGACTTTTGTCTATTGGCCCCATCCAGCCGCAAAGTTGTTTCTGGCACTGTTCAAAGCCTCAAAAACAGGTAGGTGACAAACAGCCAAAATCCCTAAGTACACTGCATATAGAATCTCTTCCCCTAAATAAATGTTAGCTTCAAAGCTGTTTAATTATAGCAGATGTCTGTTAAATTCACTACCTGCACCAGAAATAAATCAGTCTAAAGGAATGCACTGGGAATCGCAGATCAAGTTTTTCCTTCAACTTTTGTCCTAATCCTCATACAAACCTGAGCAAACATTAAGATCTTAGTTTCCCCACAGTTAAACCAGTAATGTTATAAGCCTTCCAACATCGGGGCAAGAAGAAAACGCATGTAAATGTAAGAATTATCTCAAGAGACACACCCCACAATCTGACAGAAAACTTTACACTCGGAGCCAAATATCTCAGATGAAAAATACAGCACAGAGTATAAAATTTGTCTTAAAATACAACTAAAAGGCAAGCAGTCATCACAGAAACGCCCAAAGTCATCAAGCATTCTGATGAGAATTTCATAGAACTGAAATTTAAAAATAATTACATTAAAAGGAGACACCAAGTATTTCAAAAACCTCTGTTTTATTTGTACAGAGTAAAATACATCATATAGTGAACATTGTTTTCCACCCATAATCTAAAGCCATTAATAAGTGTTTTCTTTTCACCAAATATTCTGGCCAGAAGCACAGACAATGGAAATGGGAATGCTAATTAGTCTCTCTCTGCCAGAGCTACAAGGTGCACATCAATCTCTGCTTCTGTAAGGATCCTGAAAGAACAAAAAGAAATCTTAAATAGCTTAAATGATTCTTTCCCTTAAGCTCCAATATTACAAACTGCTATCCACACAAATAAGTTTTATACAACAGATCTTCCAACTGTTTAAAGCCCTGCTGCCAGGACCACAGGCCGACATTGCAATCCTTTTTGAAAAATAAAGGAAGAATCAAAGGCACTAGAGAGCAAAGAGGTAACAAACATCAGAAAAAGAACAGGTAATTCCTCATGAGTAATACATTTTCAAGCTGCAACCCAGTGAGAAGAATGGGTATGGTAATTAGTATGATTACTCCAAGGGGGACACAGGTTTTCATAGCCTTCTCCCTCTGCTTGTTATCCATCCTTTCTGAAAAGGAGGTAAGACCGGTAAATGAAGTTTGGCAGAAAGCTAGCACTCGACCCTTGAGCAGCAGTAGAAAAGGGGTTATGCAGCTACTGCATGCTTTCTCAAAAACGCTATGCTATTCTGTTGTCCTGAATACACGCCATCAAATGCAAACCCACCATCACCTATCATCACCACGCCAACTTTGAACATATTAGGAAGCACTCAAAAGACTGCACCTGTAGGACCCAAAGGTTTAAAGCCTCTCTCCAAATCCCACCTACCAAGTACATAGGGTAAAACAGCAGAGGACTTCTTTCGCACCTACCTGTTCCTCCCTCCTTTTTTTTTGTCATTAAAAAAAAAAGGCAATAAAAAACTAAGGCAGAAATAACAGAACCCCTCTGCAGCAAGCCAGCCTTTTCTAAACTTTAGGTAAGACATACCTAGAAGGTCCTTTTGCATTAACAAAAAAGCCCCCAAACTTATTCTCCCACATTTCACACATACTTCCATAACTATACATTGTGTTGTGAGAAGGCGGTCAAGGACGCTGTATCTGATGTGAGGTATAGCCCTCAGCAGGAAGATTTCCAGGTGTTGTCTTGATAGATTGACCAAGTAACCCTGCAGCACGCAGTGTGCTGCACTCATATTCAGGCAGTAACAGGGGAGGGTGGAAATTGCAGGTGTCTTGCTTGCATGCTAGGTGGTAATGCAGTGTACTCAGAAAGTAAAAGTTCAGCCAGTTCCAAATCACTGAAGTAATTTTTAAATCCAGGATCTTTTAATCTTGTCAAATTTAAATAGAATATTTCAAATCATACAAATTCATAATCTATTAACTATATACTGAAGATGTTAAAAAGTGCTACAATGACAAGATGAGCAAGAGTCATTTAAAGATCCCATTTAGAAAAGGATTAAATAAAAATTAAGGGACTTGCAAAATTTTCCCAAATATAAAACAGACTTTACTGCGTTAGTTGACATGACTATGATTTGGAAGTGGACTCCAGATACTACTACAAAGAAAAATTTTTGTGCATTTAAGCATGAAAAATCATATGGATGAGATGTAACTACATTTTAATCATCATATTAAGCAATACCCTTTTAAGAAAAAAAAGTAACACTTTTGTCTACTGAATCTCTTAACCATGTCAAACATTTTTAAATTGTGTTATTATTTTAAAAAACAATGTCTTTTACCCCTACACATTTTGAAGAGTTACAAGTTAAAAAAAAAAACCCTCCAAAAGTTCAACTTCTGACTTTTGTCTCTTTTTCTCTATTTACCATTACACAAGAAGTCAAAACTAATTGCACATAACCAGAGAAATACACCAAGTTTTATCAACACTGATCACTTACCTGAATTTAGGATTTTCCACTGTAACTACACCAACTTCTATTTCTGAAGGTTTGAAATCAATGGATAGTACAGTAGACAGGCATGTTATTGCTGTCTGAAAGACGACAAAAAAAACCCTATCATTAAACAGCAAGCACTGGCTTTTTTTTTTTTTAAATAGACATAGCATTAACAATGACCCTTCCTTCTAGTTTTAAGTTATCTCACTCCACCTCAAAACCTCAGCTGAAAAGTTTCAAATAGCTTCCCCTTGTTACAGAATACAGTCCCTCTCTGGTCCTCTCCCTAAAAAGCCTAATCTACAAAAAACAAAGGGACGTGTCACTTTCTTGCAGCAGAAGAAAAACCACAACAAAACCAAAACCTCTTATCATGCAAAGGTTAAAACCCCAGGTCCCAAGGACAGAACATGTTTCACTAGTGGCAAACAAGACAGGCATCATCATTACAGTCCAAGATTACTCAAAGCACACGCCACTTGCGTACCTTCCATTTCGCCTTTTCTTCTGGTAATTAAAATTACGTTGGCTGTTTTTAAAGGCTGCATTTCATCATGGCTTAACTTATTTTTTTTCCAACCTAACCACCACCTATTTTAAAAAGCGGTCTTTGCAACCTCACTCATACTTAACCCTGCAGTAGGGTCCTAATAATGCTAAAGATGTATTACTGAAATGATGATTCAACACAAAAAGAAGTTCCATAGACCAGTTATGTAGCTAGATGCTTATCAAATCAGTTATGCTGGCTTTTAATTCTGATCAGTAATGTGTTAGGAAGTGTAGAACACCAGACAAAACTTTTCTAAAGTTTATTTTCAATATGTTGATAATACATTGATTGTGCGATAATTCTATAAAACTATATAGATATCTTATCAGAAGACTTCCAAGTTGTTAAAAAAAAGCCCAAAACCAAAACCAACCACAAACAGAAAATCAACAACCCCAAACAAAATTCTTATCCTTGGAGCATTACCTGTACACACCACCAGCTTTTAAAAAAAAGCCAGTGTGTGAAGAACATTACAAAAACATTATTCTTGGTTTTGTTTGACAGACTTGCTTCTCCCTGTCACTACCGACTTTTAGAGTAACAATGTCTGATCTACATTCACAATCTCAGCCTTTTTCCAAAGACAAAAAAAAAAAAGGTATAGAAGAAGCTCATCTGGGATTTGACTGGCAGATTAATTACAAATTAAGTATTTGCACCATACCATGGAAGTTTTGTGAATTAAAAACAAGAATATGACAAGACTGTTTCATCTACCTCCAACTGCTCAACTAAGAAACATGCACAGTATAATCAAACAGTGACAGAAAAATACATTTAATGTGAAAAATATTTAGCCAGGGTAAAAAAGGATCTCTGAGGGAATTTCAAAAACATTCAATTTCAGTATGCTATGAAAATTTAACCCCCTCAGGATCTCGTCTTTAACGAAATCACATATTAAGGAAATCAGTACTTGTGAAGATATACATATAAAATTTATGAGTTTATGCTAAAGCACTTTCTGTTTAAACGGTACTTTCACAGTAATGTAGACTTCAGAAGTAACTTAGCTGAAGGTCTGAATCTGCATAGCATTCACAGGGACCTCAGTACAACACTTGTTTAATCTTACAGGGCAGTCAGCTGCTTAGATTATTATTCCTCATTTCAACTGCTGATCTTGTGATGCAGCAAACGTAACATTATGAGAGAAGAACAAAGCCTGGCAGGAGAAACAGGTGGGCCATGGAAGAGGACTGTTTAGACAGATCTCTACACTATAAGTGAAAAAAAGTAAGGATGACATAAAATAGGTCAGTGAACTTATTTTATAAGTAGGATACCTTTTTATAATGGGCCTTAAACAACAGTTTTCACAGTAGGTGTAACAATAGGTTATAGGTGTTATATTTACTAAACTGACAGACAAGCACTATCCTGCCCTGTTTGAAATGATTTCTAACGTGAAGATTGTTTTAAGTGCCACTAAAAGTAAATTGTACTGGTATCCCCAAAATCAAGCACTGTAGTAACCAATCACCAGCTACAGTGGGCGTGCTACAATGATAGACTGTGCTTCAGCTAAGGAAAAGCAGAAAAAGCAGATTAGATGACTATTTAAACATTTGCAAAATACCTTCAAAAGATTTTCTGGTTGGAATAGCTATACTTGCTCTGGCAGCAATACAGAACTGTAAGAAAACAGGAAATACCTAACTGCATTCCTCTATATCGCAAGCCTACATACAGCATATTCATTAAAAATACTTTAACAAATCTTTATTTCCTTCTGCTGGCCTACCTCTACTGTTTGTTCGTATGTCCAATCAAATTTCTTCTTTACTTTCTTTTCAAGAAAACTGGTTGACTCTGTCTGTTTAACTCCCGCAGCTGTGGCCTTGAATCCACAATAGTAACCTGCCGGATCACACTTATATACCTGAGGGCCGTGCTCTTCATCAATACCAATCAAAATCATACCTTCAAGAGAAAAATTGTTAATTTATTTCTTTCTGCAATTTTAGCAATGCCATTTAACTAGAGAACAGAATAGATACTCCTGTCCTGTGAAAATTGTACAAGCACAGCAGTACATTTTTGTGAACCAGTCCAAAACTTAGCACTGTGATTTCCTCTTTATCTCTGATTTGACATTTCTTGCCAGAACCTCATTACCAAGTGGGCAACTCAGTTTCTATCATTCCCAAAGAAGGCTACTCATTAAATGTAGAAACATTTTTGCCATGCTTAGGTATAGAGAACCTCAAAGTCAGGAAATACAAAATCATTAATTCCGATACAAAGTTAACGCAACCAAAGTTCAGTTCCTATATATTGTATGACACTTTGAAAGCGTAAATAACGGTTCTATTAACACGTGCCTTTTACCAGAAAGCAACTCTACAAATATGTTGAAATTAATGGAAATATTAAGAGATCAACTTTAGATTTCACGACTGCAATCCTGCAAAGCACTGCATTACATCCCTTTTCCTCTTTTCTTTAAAGGAAAAAAAAGATCCAAAATTAAATATGGAAATATCAGAACATAAAACTGAGTCTTTGAAGACCATGTGACTAAATGCTTTTAAGTTGGACAGACTTCAAGTAACACTAACTGGTCACATCACTGAAACGCATCTGTGTTCACCCACACCTCTACATTTACAGTTGTATAGTCACAATATGCATATTAAAAATAACTCGAAAGCAATACTTGCAAAAAAACCCAACACAGAACAAGGTCAAGATTTTAAATGATTTTTGGTTTACTCTTGCGTAACTTCTAACTAATAGCTACAGCTGACAAGCTTCTGAGCAGCAATTACTACAACAGAAAAAAAATTTCCCATCAGCTTTTCAAAAAAAGGTTAAGGAAAGTTAAGAAGAATACATTTTTATTCATGTATTTAAAAAAACCAAACCAACAATGCTTTCCAGTAGTATCAAGGCATGGGAAATGCCAAAGGAAGAAAGAAACAATCATTCCTGAACATGACAAGCATAGGAAAATTGCCCCATCATGGAAACTGTGGTGCAACCCTGAACGCTACTTCTTTAGTGAGAAGTGCTAGTGCCTACTATGATTACGAGAAGTGATTCATCAATTCTGAAACCATTCTCCTCAAAAGAAAAAAACCAAAACCCAAGCAAACAGAAAGAAACCCAGGCAGAATGTTTAATGAAAAAGTAATTGAGGAAACACTGCTTTTTATCTCAGTTCCCGGACAGCCCAACAGTATGGTTATAACTTGCTCACAGCCAAATGTAAGAGAAAAAACAAGTCAGAACCAATCTCAGAACACACAGATGACCAGGAATATCTACAAAACCAACTTTACACACATCATTTTTTTTTTATTTAAGCTGCATTTGCTGCTCTAAAACAAGACTGGTGTAGAAATGTTTGCAAGTGAAATATTTTTAAGGACTTCTGCTCTACATTATATATGTATTACTGTTAAGAGCAAAAATTATGCACATTTTTGTCCTATACATACTACTTAGGTAAAAAAGCCACAAAACCTGCACAAACATAATTGCAGTCTCCATATGTCTGTTTTAACAGTGATATTTACCCAGACAGAGACACCAGTGAAAAGAGCATCTCCCGTTCACAGACATCACTGCGCAGAGCAAACAGACTAGGCCCGAAAAACTAAGGTGAAATAGCATCGTACATTTTAAAGAGGCTAAATCATTTACTCCGATTCAAATGCTGAGTCAATGGCAAAATCGTGGCTCCAATTTGAAACTTCCAGCACTGTTCTCTCATTTGGCTGTTCACCCCCCTTACTCCTTCAGTTACATCCCTATCTCGCACAATTTGAAAATGAGTGAGAATTTCTTATACTTGAAGTTGCAAGCTTAGACAAGAAACAGAAAAGATTAATTTCATACAGTATACTTACAGCAACCAAGAGGCCTCATTTCAGCATTTTGCGTATAGACCTGAGAAATATCTGCAATCCTTTTACACAGCATATCCACAGGGATGTCATAGCCATACTTGTACTTCCAGTTAGCAGCCTCATAGCGAGCTCTCTGCACCTGGGATCTGCTGTCAGCTAAACAGAAAGAACTCATATTAATTTCACTGAACACGTACCACATTTATTCCTAGCACTGCTTAAGAATGCGAATTTCAAGCTCAACTTTAAGTTGTCTTAAATATACATATTAGAACTCGACAAGTTCTCCAAAACCAGACTGAGTGGAACAACTCTCCTAGAGCACTTATTTGTTTTATGTGATTGTAAAGCTGGCGATCTATATAAAAAAACTGACACACTTCAGATACTTAAAAAGATGGTGCATTAAATACCTGTCATTCCTGTCATCACACAGCCAATATTTTCAGTAATTCTGAATAAATGAGTCACTGTGTTGGAATCCAGTAACTTGTCCTAAAGAGGAAATAGAAATAAACTAATAGAAAACACTGTCCTTCAAGAACAAAAAAGACAGACTCTGCATGCTCTGGTATTTACAGAAGAGCCAAAAAAAAAAATCAACTAATAGCTAAAAAATGTCTTTCAGGCTCTCTACTATTTACTGCTATAGGCATGTGAAGGAAGAAATAGGAGAATGAGTAAGATAAAAACCTCAATATCTGGAAAAGGCTGACAGCTAGAGCATGACCAACGTCAAAGTCCTTTTTCCTCTGAAGAAACTTTGAGAACACATATACAAAAACTTGAGCCCTTAGTGCATGCTGCCCTTCAAACACAAGGGCCTTCCCCCTTTGTCAACAATACATCACCACTGCGCTGAAACACTCATGAAAATCTGTTCTGCGTGCAATGGGTATAACATTTTCTGAGTAGGAATTAAAGAAATCAGGAAACTGATTATGGCCAACTAAGCCCTTACAAGCCAGAGTAATGTATGCATGCCAAAGTACAGCAGACCCAACTCTATATTTTAGCTTTAATTCTTTGACAGCTACAGAGAAAACCAGTATTACAGTACTTGGTGAGGAAACAGACAGTTGAGCACTAAATGGAGCTAGAACTTGTAATAAGCAGAACAATAATAAGATATTCAATTCAAACTGCAATATATGTCAATGCTAATAAATGTAATATCAATGTTGCAGAGTCTCACTCCCATTTTTTTTCGTATTTCCTTCCAGCCTCCCCCTCAAAAACGGACTACTTACAGGTACTTTCTTCTGTGTTACAATTACTGCAGAGTCTTTCCCACGAACAGCTACAGATGTAAGTCCGCCCTGGTTTATGGCCTTAAAAGCATATTCTAGAAAAATATGTAAAAGTTAATGAAAAACAGGGTTAAAGAGATCAGTACAAATAGCTCTGACACACCTCCCCCCAACACAGAAATCTCACCAAGTTCTGGCCTTTTTAATACTTTAACACTTGTGCAACACTTTGTGTCTTTAAGGTCTGTAGTACAATGCACACAAGAACTTTCTGATGGGAATTCACTCTCTTCATAAAACCACTACCACTACTTCCTTTCCATATTTCTAATAATTTGCCTTTTTCATAGAATCATAGAATTGCCTAGGTTGGAACAGACCTTTAAGATCGAGTCCACCATCAACCTAACACTGCCAAAACCACGTCTTTAAGCACCACATCTGCATGTCTTTTAAATACCTCCAGGGATGGTGACTGCACCACGTCCCTGGGCAGCCTGTTCCAACACTTGACAATGCTTTCCATGAAGAAATCTTTCCAAACATCCATTCTAAACCTCCCTGGCACAACTTGAGGCCATTTCCTCTTGTCCTATCACTTGTTATTTGGAAGAAGCGACTGACCCTTGCCTTTCTACAGCCTACTTTCAGGCAGTTGTAGAGAGCGATAAGGTCTCCCCTCAGCCTCCTTTTCTCCAGACTAAACAGCCCCAGTTCCCTCAGCCACTCCTCATAAGACTTGTTCTCTAGACCCCTCACCAGCTTTGTTGCCCTTCTCTGGCCACACTTTTTGTTCAGTTAGAACGCTTAACAGCAATAGGATTTGTTTTAAATCAAAAAGGCTCTTCTGAACTCGACCAAAACGGTCCTTTTTAACATGCAGAAGTTTAGTAATTCAAGCATTATTACCATTGCAAGGATGCGATTTTCTTTTGCAGATTTTAACCGATATAGATGAAAACTGAAATGATGGACCAGGCAAAGATTGGTTTTAACCTTACTATCACATTTTCTGACTTGACATTCAAACATTGCAATGCTTTTATTCGCTTTTTAAAATGAAACCTATGCACATGCCAACTAAACAGCATTATTCAGAAAAATACAATGGATTAAGATTTACTTGATATGATCCATGAAATAAATTTCCCTTGATCAATGGTTTCAAAAGCCTCAGGAACAACAACTTTAAAAACTGTTTCTCTGGCAACATATGACAAACATTCAGAACTCCTTAATATCTGGTTAGGAGAGGCAAGTTTCAGGCAGTAGCTAAATGTAGATGATCTTTTTGTTAACTGTGTGAATGAAAATGGAATTTAGAACATGTCTAACCAACAGTACAGCAAATTGCTAAAACTGTGTTCTAAAATAACTGGAGCAATAAACTTAGCTGTTTTAAAAGCTGCATTCAAATCTATGCAAGAGACTGTGCAACAGGAGAGGAATAATCTGCAAATGAAGACCAACTCTTGCAATACCAGGATCTTGATGTTCAATCTGCTGAGTCAGTGTTGTGGAAGGGCTGACTGCCATGTGTTTATGGCATTGTATTTATTATTCTTGGGCATCAGAGCATTTACTGGTTACCCAAACATGTCATAAAGAATGCTCTCCCTTTCTCTCCACTAGATGCACAACTCCGCTCACCTCTTGACCTGCCTTCCCTGGGATGATCAGTGCTAGCCTGCAGCAAAGCACAGAATCCAGTGAGACGTGAGCTAGGACTGCCCGCAAACTGGTCATGTTTGAAGCCCCAGGCCAGGACTCTGCAACACTTGTTTATTTGTGCATACAAGTAAGTGAAAGGGGGGTGTAAAGAAGATGGACAGAGCCAGGGTCTTTTCAGAGGTGCCCAGTGACAGGACCAGAGGCAATGGGCACAAGCTGAAACACAGGAGGGTCTATCTGAACATCAGGAAACACTTTTTCACTGTGAGGGTGACAGCACTGGCACAGGTTGCCCAGAGAGGTTGTGGAGTCCCCACCCTTGGAGATATTCAAAAGCCATCTGGACATGGTCCTGGACAATCAGGTAGTGCTGCCTGAGCAAGGGACTGGACCAGATGACCTCCAGAGGTCCCGTCCAACCTCAGCCACTCTGTGATTCGTTTACACTTAGGTGGGAGCAGGAATAAGTGTCCTCACAAACTGCGTTTGCTCAGAAGTACTGACAACTAGGCTTGCTAAACTGCAGTCCCTTCTCACCCTGTTCCTATCACCATCTGCATTGCTCAGTTTTCAAAGAGACAAGCCAAAAAGTGAAGTGGCTCTTACAGTATAACAAATCCAAGTTGCTAGGGGTGTTTTAAGTCTGTTTTCTGCTATGTAAGTATTTCAGTAGTACTGCACACATTCTTTCTGAAAACAGCAGTCCCTTGCTGTTCCCTGAATACATCCCAACAGTCAGAAATTCGACCATAATAGTCTTCTTTACCTCCCAAAATCCCACTTAGATGAAATATCACCTTTGAAGACTGGAACTAATAGGCATCAAGACAACACCAATGCTCTGAGGGATTTTAACCACAGCAATAAGAAACGTATATGAAATAACAGTTACTTTTCTAATGTGAGATCACTTCAAAGGCACCTGAGCTTTTTGAGCTTTGGAAGCAGAAGACAGATCTAAGGCAAAGCACAGGCATTTCAGTCCAATATCATTACGCTGGAAATCTCTGTTCAGGTATTGCCAACTTGCAGAAAAACCTCAAGTTTTAAGGCAGCCTTAAAGCAACATGTGTCCATGCCCATCCTTGACAGCACCTAGTTAATCTGAATCCAGCACATGGACAAGGATGTATAGGATTCAAAAAGAATGAAAAAAAGAAAAAAGTTAGATTCAGATATTTGACCAAAAGCAAACGTGAGCTTCCTGCCCATGCTGTGGCTAGCTGCTGGCCAACAGAGTCACTAATGTGGCATCATGCCTGAGTTATCAGCCCAGCTGCAGGTAGAATGAGCTCATACTTGCTTGAAGTTAACTATGCACACCTACGTATTTTTCTTCCCATAGCATATAGGTACTCAAAAATACCCTTAAGACAGCTTCAGGCTGTGTGCAGAGGCTCTCAAATAACATAGAATCATGGAAAGGTTTAGGTTGGAAAGGACCTTGAAGATCATCGAGTTCCAACCCCCCTGCCATAGACAGGGACACCTCCCACTAGACCAGCCTGGCCTTGAACACCTCCAGGGATGGGGCCTCAACAACTTCTCTGGGCAACCTGTTCCAGTGAATGCAGATACTTGCTTCTAAGACATGGGTAAAAGATATGGAGGTACCGCACATTTCTCACACATTAACCTAATGGTTGAAAACCAAAGCTCAGTTTCCTCTCTGCTACAGGATGCAGAAACCATTCCCAACAAGTAGTACTGCAACAGAGCCAGAAAGACAATGCAGACCAACCAGCCTGTTTTAATGGCAACAGCAGGTCGGAGCCCATGACTCTTCCATCACAAAGCCACTGACATCCTGTGCGAAGAAGTGTTGAACATACCACCCATATGTATAAGGCTCACTATGCAAGTTGCATATAAGCCTTATACACACCCCAGGTATAAGACAGTACCTGAATTTAGGTATCTACTACAGCTAACTTTCTACCTGTGCCTAGACACCTACACACAGGGCACTTTCCTAGTTGCTCCTTGGAGAAAGTACTGCTCGAGACTGGGCCGCCTGCCCGTGAAGCATATTCCACATAGCCTTCTTCCTAAGAAAAATTCAAGGGCAGACACAAAAGAAACTACTGACTACCATAGACAATTCGTGCAGCCTGATCCTAGCAACCTCCTTTCCTGGAGAACAGATGGATGTATGGACATACTGTGTGATGTGTGTGCAGTGAAGCCACTGCAGCTAGGGAAGAGCCACTAAGCTCCAGGGGAAGATGGCATCAGGAGGAGGATGCCAAAACAATTCACCTGGCCCTGTTGTGAGGAACCTTCAGGAGCACTCTCAATGCATTGTCCTGCCAGACTGCGAGCTGACTATGCTGTTATCGAGTATTCTGCACAAAGAGCACCATGAGGCTCTTCTGCAGAATCTGGTGCACTGTAAAAATATGAATAAAAGATTCAGTGGCCCACAGAAGAAGATGAAGTGAGGCTGCAGCTTAATTGCAAAATGTTCAAAGAAGCCTGGAAATCAAAGGATGGTTGCTGCTGCCTCACAGGCCAGGATGTACAGAACAAATGGTATTCAGGTGTAACATGAGAGTGCGTAAGTTACCTCCAAAAATTGACTTTGTTACTCTGGCATGTAGGGTTTGAGGCAGTTCAAGTCCCATTTCAAACAGCTATAGTAGTTCTCAGATTCCAAAACACAATGCTCATAAGTCTGGCAAGATAAACCGAAAGAAACACTTCACGGGGAATAAACAGTTTCTGGATAGCTGTCAGTTTGGTCTCCCAGCGCCTGAAATCAAACACCGGGAAACCACAGGAGGTGCCACCCCGTGGCAGGGGACACTCGAGAAGGCCCACCCTGGCTCTAAGCTTTCCTTATCTCACGCGAGGGTCCCTTTCCCAGGCCCCCACGCCGGCACGACCGGGACAGCAGCTGCTCCAGGCTTCTCCCCGCACACCGCGGGAACCGAGACTCCCCAGCCACGGGAAGCGCCACGTTTCCCCCCTCCTCCCCAAAGGCAGCCAGGCTCGGCGGAGGTTTTCCGAGCCGGCTGCAGCCCCGCTCGGCGGGAAGCGGCAGCGGCGGCGTGTGGAGGCCCGGCCCGTGACGGGGCAATTCAGCGGCAGCATCCCCGGGGCCGAACACCCACCGACTTGGTAGAGGCGGCCCTCGGGCGAGAAGATGGTGATGTGGCGGTCGAAGCCGGCGCTGGAGCCTCGGGACATGGCGGGTGCGGGGAAGGGCGGCGCGGCCGAGGGGCTCACAGCGTGCAGGGCCCCACCGCGACCGCAGGCAGGCCACCCGCCGGGAGCACTTCCGGGTTACGCGGCCGCGCGCAGGCGCCCGAGCACAGGCGGCTCGCGCACCGTCACGCTCCACCCCCGCCACTGCGCATGCCCGAGCGCCGCGCCGCTCCCTTCCCCCTCCCGCCCGCCCGCCCGCCCGCGCCGCGCCTCTCCGAGCATGCGCAGGAGGCGGGCCNGCGTCACGACGAGCTGCGCAGCCGGGCCGGGAAACAAACCCCCTCCTGATTTCCCAAACGGAACATTTCCGCGTGTTTCAGACGCGACGAGTCTGATTTTAACGCAAAGAAACGCGCTAACCTCAAAATAAAAAAAAAAAAGCTGTTTAAGATATTCCTCATGAGTAATTGTTGCCGCAGCTGCATTCTAATGGGATGTTTAAAAGATTTAACTTTTTATCGGTGTCCAGTACAAAGGGAAATCCCCCAAATTTAAACTCGTGACTATCTGCTCTTTTTGCCTTTCAGCATCTTGGATTTCCCCCACACTTTGTGGGAAGGCTTTTTTTGTTCTGTTTTTTTTTCTTTTTTTTTCTTTTTTTTAAAGTCGGGTCATTAAAAGAATTGGAAAAGCTGTGTTTTGGTATCCACACCTCTATTTTTAAAGATAATTATTAGGTGAGCTTACTCTTTGTCGAAATAGCAGATTACAGGTGCATTTTGTGTATGCCATGCATTGAAAGTCTGCTTTCTTGAATTTTTTCAATATACTTTCCCTTGCTTACATATAATAGGGAATAAAATGGCTCACTCTGTGTCACAAGGCGCGGAGTTTGTCCCCTTCGTTAAGGAAGCGCTCTGTGGGGCAGCCGTGAACTATTTGAAGCTGTGGTGAAGAGGACAACGAAGAGGATGTGGGATGGTCTCGGCTGGGTCAGACACAGAGTCAGCCGAGCCCCATGCCGGGGCTCCAGCTGCGGCCAAAAAGCGGATGCCCAAGGAGAAGTAGTAAGAGTACAGAAAGCCTTTAATGATACACTCCCTGAATCCTCTCCCAGTCTCCAGCCGTCTGGAGGGACTTCCCAAGGCAGAGACGGTGTCTGGTTATTTAATAACCCTCGCTGGTCTCCCCTTGAACTCACGTCAGCTTCTTGCATCCACGGCATGCCGCGGCAAAGAGCTGCTCAGCGTAACGAGGCGTTGTGTGGTTTCGTCTGAACCTTCCATCTGCCAGCACCGTTTGATGCTGCTTTTGTACTGGAAGAGACATCAAGGGATCGATCCTGATGCATCCCCTCCACAACGCTCATGATTCTTAACCACCTCCATGTCTCTTAAGACCTCTGTTTCTCCAGGCTGAGGATTCCCACCCTCCCAGTCCTTCTGCGTACAAAGCTCTTCCATTCTGTAACAGTGGAGTTTAATATCAGATATTTTTTTTTCCCTTGAGAAAAAGGGGATGGGAAAATGGAAGTAATTATCAAGCATTCAGCCTGATTGCCTAAAAGTAACTGAGAAAAAATTTAAGTGTTTGGAACCAAAGATTCAATATTTGACTTAGACCAAGGAAAGACAAATAGTTGCTCAATACCACGCAGATGACAGAGTGGAAGTCGTGCTACTTTCAGGATATAGTTTCCAGGAGTTTTCTCCTCTATGTAGCAATTTTGTCAGCTGCCAAAGTAAGGTTTAGTTTCAGAAGAGCAGTCGCGTATTTTCAGTTTAGCGTTCATCACCTCTGATCAACCCTGTGACAGTCACAGTCCGTGTTGCAGGATGCTGAGGGAAGACTGTTCTCACTGACATGTTTTTAATGTAGTAAGCAAGAAGTGGGTGAGCTTGGAGATGAAGCTGTTCACAAAATAGCTATCGCACAGGCTGAATCAATTCAGCCTTCCTCAAGTCTGTCTTGCCAATGCGTCTCCATCTCAGCGGCACGTGGCAGACCAAGCTAAGTGTTAGTTTATTCCGATTCCTGCTCTCCTTGCTCGGCGTGCTGGCAAAGGGCAGGCAGTGTCGTTTGCCGTGGTTTCAGGAGTACCAGTCGCTGCAGCGTTTGGAGGACTTGCCTTTCTGGCATGCAGCATGGACCCATCAATCTAATAAATTACGACCAGACAGACATGAGAAATCCTTGGATTTTCACTGTGCCACTGTATAAAGCAGTAGTAGATGTCAAGCAGATCTGCTGGTAGATGTCTGTAAGCTTTCGTTTGGCTCTCGGGTTTATTGCCAATGAAAATCCCCAGAATTCCTTTTATGTACTCCGAAGCAAATCCTTGTATTCATTGTTATCTCTAAATGCCCTTTTTCAGTAATCTGAAATTTGAAGACTTACAGCAACACAAAACCAATGTTATTTCACAAATATCTTAACTAAAATGGAAAAAATTAACCTCAGACAGAACCGAGCCTCTGGAGACTGTGTACATGTATATGAACAGGTGGTATGCAA
This sequence comes from Anarhynchus alexandrinus, assembly GCA_008711295.1. NCBI lineage: Eukaryota > Metazoa > Chordata > Aves > Charadriiformes > Charadriidae > Anarhynchus > Anarhynchus alexandrinus. The sequence goes on from VUYV01000001.1 coordinate 5,348,025, forward strand.
TTGAGAAAGTCTGTAGGCTGATCACTAATGTTTCCTCTTTGGTTCCAGAGACAGGAGGTCATTAATTCCCTATAAGGTTTTACAGTAAAGTGTATTAGCAGCAAACATAAGGAAAAAAAAGTCACAACAATTCTCATGCTAATGTTGGGACTTCTTCCTGTTGTGAATTCCAGATTCTGTTCCATCTTCCCCTAAATAGACTAAGAATGTGCATTTAGGAAGTGTTACTGTTTAGAAGGTATTATGGTATCTCTGTAAGAACAGTTTTGAGATGAAACCCAAGTGATTGATTGATTAGAGACGTGTCTGTTCTCAGTCAAAAGGAAGTACAGGATGTGTTTATTCCAGTTAGAAGTTGACATTATGCACGTCTCTTAATGACCAGGGGGAGGCAAAATACAAATTTCAATGGATGAACACGTCTGGTAATGAAATGGATGACCTGAAGGTGCCGTTTCTGGTCAGCTAAAGCTGACCCAAGGCAAAGCTGCAGGGGCCCACCTTCTGCAGCCTGACATTTCAGCCCCCCTACTTGTGCAATGGTGCTAGTTTAGTGCAGCAACACCAATTTTGACCTAGCCAAAACACTTTTTTTAAAGGGTTTGCATTCAGCTGGCTCTGCTCTTGAATTGCTTAGGACTGCACAACCACCAGTACCAAACTGGGACCATAAAGGCACTGATTCACATCAGCTTATGATGTGGCGGAACTTCAAACAGAGAGCAAGGAACCCTCATACAGAGCAACAGTTGCTTACTAAGCAGTCCTGTACAGGAGAAGATACTCACTTTAACGAAGCAGTATTTGCATTTTCAAGGAGATTCTGACTTACAGAATTGTAAAAACAATATTCTGACAAATGAGAAGTAAATCAGTTTGCAGAGCGACAGAAGAAGATCCAATCTCTCTGCTTTCCCTGGCAGACTCCAGAAAGCAGGTGATGTATGGGAGCTGGCATGTTCTGTCAGAGAAGGGGTCTGGTGATGAATGTTACCAACATGATGATTTTGAAACCTAGGTCCTAGGTTACTGTCATGATTTCAGCTGGGATAGAGTTGACTGTCTTACTAGAAGCTGGTGTGGTGCTGTGTTTTTGATTTGGGATGGGAAATAGTGTCAATAGCGCACTGGTGTTTTTAGTTATTGCTAAGCAGTCAAGGCTTTCCCTGCTCCTCACACCGCCCCGCCAGCGAGTAGGCTGGGGGGGCACAAAAAGCTGGGAGGAGACACAGCCGGGACAGCTGACCCCAACTGACCAAAGGACTATTCCATGCCGTGTGATGTCATGCTCAGTACGTAAAGTTGGGGGAAGAAGAAGGAAGGGAGGGATGTTTGGAGTGAGGGCATTTGTCTTCCCAAGTAACCATTACGCATGATGGAGCGCTGCTTTCCTGGAGATGGCTGAATGCCTGCCTGCCCATGGGAAGCAGTGAATGAATTCCTTGTTTTGCTTTCCCTATTAAACTGTCTTTATCTCAACCCACGAGTTTTCTCACTTTTACTTTTCCAATTCTCTCCCCGATCCCAACCAGGGGGAAGTGAGCGAGCGGCTGCGTGGTCCTAGCTGCTGGCTGGGGTTAAACCACGACAGTTACCTTAAGAGGCATCCAGCTCCTCTACTCTTTCTGCACAGTACCTGAAGGACATGATGCAGCTGCTGGTTTACAAACCAGGAGTAGAAAAAGTGTCAGGATGGCTCTCAGATGTGAAAAAAAAAAAAAAAATAGCAAGGAACATGCTTGAATGCTAAAAGTCCTGAGGGAGCCTTATCATGGGACACTGCAAAAGCTCAGAACTGCAAATACGATACAAAAAGATCTGTATGATTTAGTTCAAACTGAGGATTTTTCAGTGTGCAAGACAAATGTGATAAAAGCATGATCTTTCATCTGAGATTAATGTGCCATTTCCGTGTTTTTTGGGGAGAAAAGTTTGCATTAAAGTGGCAAGTGCAATAAATGAACACGTTTTCCATACAAACACTTATAAATAATAAATTAGAACACTTTTCCTGTAATATACACTAATTTTCTTGCTTTGTTTATAACTTGGGATAGGTTTTATAAAAATATCTGTACAAAATTCAGTTTTGTCCTATTAGTGCCTGTAAGAATTTCTAGTTATGATCAATTTTTGTTTAGAAAATTCATGCATTTCCATAAGCAAACTATTCCACTGACATGAAACCCTGTCAGAAGCAGCAAATTAAAGAGTGTGAAAGAGCCACACAATATCCCACTGGTTGTTTCCTAATTCTTCCAATCAAAATCTTAATATATGTTGCTAAAACAAATCTTTTGCATTCTATGTGATCAAATGAATTCTGGTTGGTGAGAGGAAGTATTAGGGCTACGTGTGTCTGGCAAATGGTAAACATACCATTTGGCCCAGTTATCTCCATTTATTGCCTATAGACATTGTGTGACACACAATGTGGGCAAGGTCAGTTGAGCCCATTTTGAAGGTACTTTGGAAATCCTGCTTAATTTCTTTGAAGTACAGAGTTTACGAATTTCAGTGTAGATGAAAGGCTTGAGCAAAAAAAAAAATAAATTAAAAAAACACAACCTGAAATTCCAAGAGGGAAAAACAAGTTTTAATTCAAATCACATTGAGAGGCTACAGAAATTGCCTGTAAAGATGGAAATAATGGACCTAATTCATGCCTGCTGGACCACCGTTGATGTTAACAGATTCACTGCAGGAATGATTTTGACAAAAAGCAGTTACTGAATTTTCTTTAGTTATAGGCCTCACACATTAATCCCATAATTGTACTGCTGAGTTCTCCCAGTCAGCAACAGTGATTAAAAAAAAAAAAGCAGCTTCAGCTTGTGCAATTACATTCTTCATCATTTCTGTTGAATGCAGAGCCATTTTCTTGGTACTTGATATGAATATTTTTCCTCAAAAGAGTCTTTATAGGGGATATGCCATGTATCACCTGTAGTCTGTACCACACAGTCATAATTGAAAGCAGGCTGTTGGATAAAAACAGATAAAAACATTGTTTTAGACTTTACATGATATATTACTAAAGTAGCAGTTACAGGTAGTTATAACTTCCAATACTTACCTTAGAAATCTCCACAGATTTAACAACCTTCATTTATTTGCTGACACCAAACAAATTCTAAATTTTAGTATTGGAGGAAAAACTAAAACATCTTTTAGTATTTTTTGGTCTAGGAGTCATTATAAATGGTTAAAATTATGTCTTCAATCACATCCAGATAATAACGACTTGAACATAATGCATTCAATATCTAGAAATAGCAAAATGATTGTTTTTCTGTTCAGTTAAATGAAATCATATGGGAATTAACTCAGGATGTGGCGTCTATAGGCTTGAACTGATAGGATTTAATGACATTAATGACATCTTGTGTTTAGTCTTCCAGTGTAGCTCTTTACAGAACTGACTTTGTGTTGAGGAGGATGAAGGAAAAGGGTTTATCACTAACGCTTTGAAAAGTGTCTAGTGGAACAAATATAATAAACTATTCTTCTGGTCTATTATGTAACAGGTATACTAACTCAACACATATAACACAAATACAAAAGAAACATTACTGGTTGGCAATTACAGTTCTCAGAACATACAGTCACTCTATATGTATAGTCTTGGAAGTCTACTCTTCCATGACAGCTTCCAGAATAATCTAGAAGACAGTTACGACTGGGAATGTCAATCATCCAAATCACTGGTATGGGAATTAAGATGTGAAAATTACTCGCTCTTTTGTACGAAAGAAAGAAACAAGATGTAGCTGAAGCCATGTTAGTCAGGTAACCCTACATTCAATATTTGGTTCCATGAAAAGAAACGCATATATGGCAACACCGAGTGAAAGGCTGTCATTCTTACAAGCCTGTATCTCTATGGTCTGTTTGTAATGATGAATATTACTTTACAGTTTTAACCACAGCAGCAAGAAAATGAATCTGCATAGGTGCAGTATTGCTTTAAGCCAGTAACAATGCAGACAGACCAGATAACAAAAAACTGCATGATATGGAACGTCATGTGATAAATTTTTCCCTAGAAAAATCTTAAAACAGCTACACCCTGTTAATGTACTGTTCGTGGCTCACAAGAATACATGTCCCCTACACAATAACAGCAGTATTCAGCTATAAGACGATACTATGCTTGGAAGACTGTTTTGGGCTTTCTTTCATGAAACTTTATACATATTTTAGGCTAAAGTTACAGTGAATACTGAAATACCTGTATTTGCCTGCTTCTTTAAAATAAAGATGAAAGAAATTCTATTGTACAATTAGAAGCATGTTATTTTATAATAGTGCTACAGAGGAGAGGAAGGTACTTCGAAGTTTAAAATAAATGAAAAAATATTGGCACTTATGTTTTACAGCAATGGAAAGATTTGTATACACAAACATGCATTTGCATTTTAAACAATTAGGCAGTATTTCTTGTCTTTGTGACAGTTTTCATGTTTGTGCCATGCTTTGTGAATACAGTAAATTTTCTCTAAGCATGGGAGTTTTGAGCCCATAGGTATAAATCCATTTCTCAGACTCCAACAAGAGTTGTCCCTTTACTTAAAGATTGTATATCTTTAATAAATATGCTCTGTGTGCTTTCTGATTGCAGCAGACAACTTACCAAAAAATTTATATGCCTTCCTTCTGCAGAAGGGGAGAACACTATTTGGTGTCCACGCTGCCACTTACGGAACAGATGACGTGTCAGACTGTCGGAAAGACAAGCCTTGTGATCCCGGAGGAAGTCTCTAGTAACAAACTTGCAATGCTTGCCTGATCGAAGAGTGGCATATAACAAGAACGCATCGTCTTCAGAGCTTAACAAAACAAATGGAAAAGACAGACGTCATTCACACGACAGTTAAGTGGTTGCAGGAAATGAATCAAATGCTGATCTGAGATTCATTTATCAGCAACACTGAAAATTTTCATCACTACTCTAGTTCCCTGGTAAAATAAAAAACTTCTGCTTACCAGAGGGCACCAAAAGTTGAGTGTGCAATAAAAATTAACTGCATGCTACACAGAGCATTCTTTCCTCCTGTCACAATCTGATAATACAACAATATAATCTTTTGCCACATAACTTAACAGTGCTATGTGGAACAGAACTGCTAGAACTCGTAAGGGTACCCCCAAAATTTTGTTGGAATACGATCAATTATCACAACTGATAATAGTGTAATATAGGCAACAGCACAAATCTGTGAATCTTTGTCTTATATGGGTAAATATACTTCCAAAAGGTACTATGATTATTTGGAAAATATATTCAACATTAGCTGCTACAAAACTGAGACAATTTTAGGGAAAAGTCTCTAAAATACATTTATAGTGGGCATGAGATACCCTATACCTGGAGAAGCTGAGCAGAACTTTGCTTGAAAACACTTTTTGATTTCTGTGGATTACTGTTATTGTAAGTGACGAAGACAGGAAATTTATGAGGATTTCCAACCTGCAGTAACAGTCCCCTTTGTTGGTGCTCAAATAGCAGGAAAGAAGGCAATGTGATTCAACAGCAAACAGAATAAGAGCCAAAACGGGAGAGGGGATGAAAGAGAACAGATCTGAAACAAGGGGCCAGATAGAAAAGACTTGGACTGGCTGTAGGGACAAGGAACTTGGTCAGAAGTTCTGGGAACTGGGATCACAGAAGAAATGACAGAGACAGGTGAAGGATCAACAGTGCTGAACTCAGATGGAGACTAGGTGGAGCTGGAACCGAAGGAAAACTGAGATTCACATGAGGAAAGCAGGGCAAGGAGAGGGGACACCGTGGTGGAAGCAAGTACCCAGTTTAGGGACAAGGACAGGTTTAAATGGGCAAGGGTAAGGCAGTCGCGCTTCTTAAATTAGAGAAGCAGAGGGTCTATTTCCACTCACAGAAATATTTTCCTCTGGGAGCAACAAGGAAGTTGGCACTCCAGACTCTCCACACTCCTGGGCTACCAAGCAATCCTGGCCAGGCACGGACGTCATCTCCCCCCATGCAGGGCTAACACAGCAGGCCACGACTGTATGCTGATGCTATCAGCTATTCTGTACGTTCAGCCACTGTGGTATTGGCTGTGGTTTTAACAGTTATAAATCCTAATAAACCATACAGATGTCAACGTGATTCTTTGTAATGCAACTCTTGGTAAGTATTGTTTTTTGAAGCAAGTATAGCAAGGGATATGTTTCTCTTTCACACACACAGAATTGGAGATACTACTGATGGTACTAAAAACTACAGCTGTTTATACTGATTTAAAATGTACATAAGTCAGGTGTTGATCTCTATGACATTTAGCCATTTTCTTAAACTTACATATTTTCAGCAAAGAAGAAGTCTGCCTTATTCTGCATCTCCTTCATAATCTCTCTTTTCCAATTTGAAGAGTTAATCAGCATGTGTTTGCGGCCAAGCACGAGCAATCGGGCATTCCCTTTTGCCAGGCAGTTGACAGCATCAAATAGCTGCAGAAAACAAAGCAAAACCAAAGATTTTCTTAGCTGTAAAAACAGAATTGACAGGAAACACTTTCCTATCTGTGTCTAAGCTAGTGGTACTGCTCATTTCCCACAGTTCTTAACTGCAATAAGAGGTAAGTAGATAACTAATTTAACTCTCTAATGACAAAGAAAAAACCCCAAGAAACAATTCATTGTAGGATGCTGCTCTCAAACACACAGAAAATACATTGCTATTATAAACCTTTCCCAGCTCTTGCAGCTTGAATGACATGAATGAACTCAGGAAGAGCTGTATGGAGATTTCAGAAATTCACAGTCAGCTGAGGGAACTGAATCACATTGGGATTTAAGTAATACCTACTTTTGGAAATGATTCAGCACTGGAGCCTTTGTTGGTATTAGACGAAGACCGAACCCTAAACCATACTGCTTTTCCAGCCCCACCTATTGTCGAAACTAGAGAACTACATGTGATCCGGGCTGCCCTCTGGGGAAGAACCAAGCAGCAGTAAAAGGAAATCTGTGACCTCAGGATGAATGGAAAGCCGCATCCAGTCTAGCCTCCCACTTATGAACCAACATCCTGAGGTGATAAATTCACTGCTACGCCAGCTTCTCTTCAGAGGGACTTTTCGCCAGTCTCTTAGGGCTGTGCCTGTTCAGCAGTATATGCTTCTCAGGACAGGCACTTGTGCCTGCGGCTTTCCCTCCCCGCTTCACCCAGACAGAGCTCACGGAGCGCAAAGGTTCTGACTTTCAGCATCCAGGTTATTACTGTGGACTGCTCACAAAGGAAATGGCATTTCAACTCTGCCCAGAAAGGGAGAACAACTGTTTCTTGAGACTGAAGCATCACGTTTGAAGGCTGAGGACAGTATGCTCAGCCTCCAGGGAAAGCCGTTTCCCCATTTTTACCTTCATTTGCTGCCACCACTTGTCAATATACAACCTCCTGATTTTTCTCTAATCCCTCTTCCTGCTTTTCTAGCTACTTCCCTCTTCCCTGTTATCTCTTCTCCCTGCGATACCTCCAATTGCCTTTCTCCTTCTCCTGCTCTTTCCCCTCCTTTCCCTCCTATTTGTGATCCTTATCATTATTTGGTATTATTATTGTTTCAGGGGCTAGAAAGAATTGTTCTAACTCTTGGGTACAACTTTACAATGTATTTAGTTTGATCTACCTGCAAGTAGCAGTGGAAAGGGGTGGTTCCACTCAGTCCTCTCTCTGGCTGCACACTCCCACTCCTTCTATTGTGTTAGATCGAACAATGTCACAACTACCCACAAGCTCACCGATCCAGAAAAAGAAAATTTTTTTGCAGGGCTGAGCTTGCAGCCACACAGCTGATAGACCCGAGTCAAAGACTAATGGGAACACATCTCTGGAGGTGGTGAGGACAGGAAGCATGGGACTGCCCCTCTCAGCAAAGGACCTGCAGGTGGATCAAATCAAGTATGCCATAAATCTGGACCTGAGAGAGGAGGCCAGAAGATTTTCTACATTAATTTTTACTGTTGACCTATAAGCTGCTGATACCAACATTGACTCTGAGGAACTGAAGGCTCTGTTTTCATGGAGACACAGGGTCTCGGTGCTAATGCAAAGCACAAGAGCCTAACAGTACCTACAGGAACTGACTTCCTGCTTCCAGGAGATCATGCTGGACATCGGCTATTTGTCTACATGCATACAATCTACTTTTCCCTGGTTAAAACAAACAGGACATAATGTGAACAGGAAAAGGCCAAATGCAGTAATTTCTGCCTATAAAATGGCAGGTAAAAATAAAAATGGCATTCTCTCCATTGCATGCCCTGAATTTTTGGAGATACGATTCAGAATTCTTACTGGAACACAGAATGGAAAAATACAAACAAAAGCCACCCTTTTTATGTTATTGGAAGGCTTTCAAAGTAACTATATTAAGTGATAACATATCTTCTTATCTATGTCACATAATTTATTTGATTATTGAATTATGAGGTTATTAAAAACTGAAAAACTGAAGATCAGTTTTTCAATATTGACATTTCTTTTTGGAATGTCTCATCTGGGCAGTAAAAACTGGCTCATCAATTTTACTTGATTACATTCACTTTTATTTTCCAGTTCTCATGCATTGGCCCAGTCCTACAAACAGTTGGATACAAATACCAAAGGAAAATTAAATTTGTTAAGCTGAGTTCATTAAACTTGGTAAAAATTAGGAATGTGCCTACTACATTCATACACATTTTCATGTAGAGAAGTCAACAGTGAAGAAATATCAGCCATGAGTAACTTAAGTAACCCCTTACAAATTCCAAATGAAAATACTTTCTCTTCTTGCCTAATGTTTTGCTACATTAAGGGAAGGTTAGTCATGTGGAAAAAAATGTTCAAAATTTTTTCAAGTAATACCCCAGAAACTGATTTCACAAAGTCTAAAATAAAAAAAACTTGACAGCAAGAGCATCCTGATGGGACAACAGAAGAAACAACTCCTAAAAACAGGAACATAGCTGCAATAGTGGCGCTGCAAGTCAATAAAGAATTGCCAGTATCTGAACTACTGGAGTTTACCCCCAATAAAAAAAGGAAACACCTTTTAATTGCACTTGTGGTTCAACACAAAAGCAGCTGTATTTCCAGATACAGATTGGTCAATTGGGGCTATTCCCAAGCTTGCAAAAAACTCCACTGGCTTGGATCCAGCTCCCCTAAGTTTTTCTTTGTGAAGGTTATAACTCGTGACACTTTGTACCTGTTAGTCATATGGACTTTCTTCTCCTACACATTATTAGCATATGAAGTTCTCTAGCATGAAGTGCTTCTGGGAAAAAATTAAGGGGTTGGTATAAATTAGCTACAGTTTTGCAATGGAAAAACTCAAAACAGGCTTAAATCGTAATAAAATTAACGGGAATCACCATTAAAAATTTAGAAACTCCTGCTTGCATAACAGCACACTGTCCCTCCTCTACTTACCACAAAGATTAACCTTTACTTACACAACTAAACCAAAAAAGATAGAAATTATTGTTTTGACAAGATAATAATAATTTTGTGCCTGATGCAACTTTACCAAACAGCATGTTATCTCATTTTAGGCTTGGGCGCTTAAGAGGGGTGGTCTACAGGGAGTCACAGAACTTACGTGGGGGGTTTCCTAAGTGTGTCTACTCCCACGCCTGGCTGCTTCTCGAGAAAGGAAGACGTGAGACACACAGTAACACTTGTTTTAGTCATAGAGGAAACTGAACATAATACTGTTAACAAAAAAACAGCAGTAGTGATCTCTCACTTAAAAAGACACAAGTATCTTATTAATGTAGTATTTCCAAAAGTTATCTAAAAATTGTTATCTGCCAATACGCAATGCAAATATGCTACATGGAACAAGCTCTATGCAGATGCACCCTTTGAATGTTCCCACATTATTTAGGCAGCAAACATCAGATGCTCAGTTGGATAATCTGTTCAAAAGGCAATCTGTGGAGAACATTAAAAAAATATACAACACACACACTCCTTTGCTATTCATTTTCTTGAGAATAAGGATTACAAAATTAGTGGAAGAATGACCTTTTTTTAATATTAGTATCTTTCCAATTTGGACAGCAGAGCATATAAAAACACATTTTTGCTGAAAACAGGAATTATAAGATGCCATTTTGCAGAGAAGGGACAATAAGCATGGTTAGACTGGTTGTTTCAATTCATATGGCAAGATGTGGCTGAGGCTGAGTAGCAAGAAGTTGTGAATCGCTGCTGTTCTGCACAAATCACTGACCACACAAGGCACTGGAAGTACTACTGGATTATACAGATAACTATCATTGCATTCAGTCTTATTTTCTTTTCCTCTGACAGGGCACAGCATATGTCTTTCTGAACTACACAGACATTTTAATCAACTGTTTGTCAAGATCACTAGATCCTTCCCCAAGAAACTCATGCTCATAAGCACCTGCTGAATACGTTCTGCTTGCAATCCCTTTCACCATTTATCAGTTACATTTAAATGATTCCTGTACAGTCCCAGTCTTTGATTAATTAGGTCTTTCTCAAGATTCTCTTAAATCTTAACATTTTACTTACAATGCAAACAATTTTGTGTTCACAGCACTTTAGCACAGGACTCTGATGGAGCCAAGGTGCAGACACTGAGAAGTATGAAACTACACACAGATCAAGGGAAGAGTCAAGACCAGCTGTTCACAAATGTGTCAAGTATCTCCCAATGCGGTTCTTCTAAGCACACTGCTAATAATTTTTTCTATGATTTTTTAAAAATCATTTTAAAAAGTCCATCATTAAATAGATGTGTGTATCCAGTGTGCATGTTTTGCTTTAATTTCTGCATCCTAATCTGTGAATCGGTGCAAAACTAGCACACTTGTACAATACTTGGCTGAGTGTATACATTTATCTTTCCTTGGGACAGTCCCAGAGATACGAGCTATTTCCCCACACGTAAATGAGTTCTTTTTTTTTTTCTGCAGCAATGCCATTTTATGGAATTTCCCTTCCGCCACCAAGCTCCTGCCCTCGTATCACAATGCACCTTTTTTTTTTTTTTTTTTTTTCCCTGCTGTGCTGATATGATCTATTTGTTGCGCCATGTTGTCAACCAGATCAGACACCAGGGCAGGAACTTCTGGATCAGAGGAGCTGGAGTGAAGAGGTGGGGGAGGCAGAGCAGTAGGACAGCAAATACATACTCCACAGGATCATGCTGATGTTGAACGTCACGTATCACATAACAAAAGCCTGAGCTTTGCAAGTATGAAATAAAGCAACTGAAAATGCTGAAACTGGTAGTTTTACATTTTAAAAATCAGCAAGTTATAATTTAAAAGAACCACTTTTCAGGTAAGAATAAATATTAACAGTTTCCCATCAGAAGGTAACTTTCCTATATAAATTCCGGGAAATAGTTTTGCAGTGACCCACATTCACAATTCTGCATAATTTAATGGAGATCAAACATAGGAGTTAAGCTGGGAGAGCAGGGAATCCTTGTCACGCTGCAGGATTAATCCTCATTCTTTAAATTTCACAACAGCCGTATGAAGTAAATGCATAATTACATCTCCATTTTACACAAGTGCAGAATGGAGCACAAGGAAGACATTAATTACTCTGCCTCATACAAGGAACTATGAGCAGAGCAGGATACATATTTCCTAAGGGTTCACTGCCAGTCACCCGTTCTGATCACGCTGTGTCACGTGTCCCAGATTCAAAGGTTGCAGGACAACCTTCCTCCTTGGACGCTACCGGTGGTTTCCCACTTGTCAGATGGGAAACCCCTAAACTCTGCTGCTGGGAGGCACACCATGCAGCGATTCAGCAAAAAGTGCCTCACCTGTATACAGGTATAGCATGAAGAAGTCACCACCGCAAAAGAGGGTAAGTTGGTGTTAATAAATCATGTTTGCCATTTTCTAAACATTCGGTTTCACTAACTGCCATTTAAAAGCAAAACACACCTACAATCTGCTAATAACCTGCTAATAGCAGCAACAAACTGCTCTATTATTGTTATTTTCACGTGTTGTTAGTGTGGCCTCCCACCCAACACTAGCTGTGAAACTGCAGCAGTAACCCCAGCGCTGACCACAGGTACAGAGCTGCCGTAAGCACACTGCCAGCTGGGGCTGTGCGTGAGCATCCTCTCCAGAGGTTCGCAAGGAATCAATTCCCACCATCACCACATTTACTTGACTTACAGTTTCATCATTTTTAGTTCCCTTTTTACATATTGTAGACAAAGAAGCTCAAAAAACCCCGTGTGTTTTAGTACCACACACAGGAGAGAGAGACACGATGGGAAGCGGGAGTTTTTTCCCACGGCACGGGCAGTTCTGCAGGGAAGGCAAGGGTGCTGCTGGCGAGAAGGGCTGGACTTCCTCACTGAGCCTGGCAATTTCAATAAAGCACATTCAATACCATTATCGCAGCAGCAAACACGATGCAAGCTGTTTCTTAAATTCGCTTCGTTATTACTGATGACACAGTGTAAATTAGTCGCAAAGTCCTCTTTACACAAATGCAGGGGCAGCACACACATTTCTGGATTCCCTACAGATTATCCGCCCCTGACTAGCAAGGGGGTGGCTACTTAGAAGGGAAAGCAGTAATGGATGAGTAAGTAACAGTCTCTAAGCTTAATCTGTCTGGTTTACTTTATGCTCTTGAGACAGCCAACAGCTAACTCCTGGGAATTATCCCTTACGACACCGGGGATCTCTGCAATACTGCAGCGATGATATTGTGGGGAATATTTCTATCCTGTGTTACAGTAGGATTATTTAGATTGCTGCAACACATGCATCATCATGCAAAACTCTACCACTGGCAGCACTTCACACATCAATGACAGCAATCACACAATGTTTAACATGTTTTAACCTGTCCACATTGACTCCACACTAAGCATTGACTTTTCCTCTCTTGACGCATTCACTAAAGATAAGTCTTAACTCCCTATCACAATTCATTAAAATTTGCAGTTCATTTTTAGATGGCAGCTGTTGCTCTTGACTTCACAGTCAACTCTATTAATCAAAGGCAGATTATTGACTGAGCAGGAAAACTAAGCCATAGAAGCAAAGATACCCAAGTTGATTTAATATAGATTGAGGATGGTACGGTAGCCTCAGTTTGCTCAGATGAGGTGATGCCTAAATACATCTATCTCTGCTGCTTGCTGAGTAAGTTTGCATTCAGAGGCATCCTGAGGATGCTTTTGCAGCCAGGTCCACATTGACTGTGTACTAAGACACTCGGTGCCCCTGCACAGTCCAGTGTTCCCACTGACTGGAGGACTTGGCTCAAGTGCAGCACTGGATGAATGTAGACATATTACTTCCAGGTCAAAACTGACTACAAGGATACCCCATGGACTGTGTCCAAGCTAACGAGCCCTCCTGAATCCTGGGTAGTGGGGAGAGTAAAGCAGAGTAACCGTAAACAGGTTCAGCTCAGGTACTGAAGCAATAGCATAATTTAGATTTTCTTGTATTCATGGTACCCTGGCTATTATGCCAGTGATGGAGATATCTTTAATTACAACTCTACTCAATTTCAGCTGAAGGTGGAACCTGCTCAAAATAATCTCTGACACATTTCTGAATTTCGAAGTAATATGTGTGTAATTAGGGTCTGACGTTACATTCTGCTGCATTATAAACTATAGGTAAAATTTCCAATTTCAAACAAGCTTGAGGAGCCATCCCTGTTTTTTATTCTACCGACCAGCTCAGGGAACACAACAATGCAAACCAAACCTGTGTAAATTAACTTTAGGTTTGGAAAGACTGTTACAAATGCATGCTGTGATTTTCCACGAGCCAGCTATGTGCCCTTGTGGCCAAGAAGGCCAATGGTATCCTGGGGTGCATTAAAAAGAGCATGGCCAGCAGGTCGAGGGAGATTATCCTCCCCCTCTACTCTGCCCTGGTGAGGCTGCATCTGGAGTACTGTGTCCAGTTCTGGACTCCCCAGTTCAAGAAAGACCAGGAACTACTGGAGAGAGTCCAGTAGAGGGTTACAAAGATGATCAAGGGAATGGAGCACCTCTCTTATGAGGAAAGGCTAAGACACCTGGGTCTGTTTAGCCTGGAGAAGAGAAGACTGAGAAAGGATCTCATCAATGCTTATAAATATGTAAAGGGCGGGTGTCAAGAGGATGGGGCCAGACTCCTTTTGGTGGTGCCCAGCGACAGGACAAGGGGCAACAGGCACAAACTGGAACACAGGAAATTCCGCCTCAACATGAGGATTAACTTCTTCAAGAGTGACGGAGTACTGGAACAGGCTGCCCAGAGAGGTTGTGGAGTCTCCTTCTCTGGAGAAAGAAAAAACCTGCCTGGATGCGTTCCTGTCCAACCTGCTCCTGGTGAACCTACTTTGGCAGGCGGGTTGGACTAGATGATCTCCAAAGGTCCCTTCCAACCCCTACCATTCTGTGAATTTCTCCTATGCAACATGAAGATAGTGATAGGTCCCTATCCTTTCCAGCAGAGAGGCATGTAAGAAGAAAAGGTCTTGAAATAGATATTTTCTAATATACAATCTAATTACAGCCACACCCTGCTCTGTCTTATTCCCAAAAGGCATGACAAGTAGTGATTTGATGGATAATGAAGCAGCATTTCCTAGGAGAATTAACAGAATCAAGGCGAGATGCATGCGGGGACTGAAGAAATATATACACAACTTACTACACAGATTTTAAATTGTGTATGACATGAAGGATGGGGAAGCAGGAGCGGGATCATGAGGTGGAGGAGACACTACCTTTTGGAGTCTGGCTTTTCAGAACGGATCGTCACTTTTAAAAGATCTCAGCCACTTTGTCAGACCTTACACCTGACAAACCTTTTAGTGTGACCGTTCTTGCTCACACTTTTTGAATGTCATTCCTCTTGAATGGTAGTATTTTCATCATCATTATCTTTAGATGAATAAAGGTCAACCATGAATAAAAGAAAGAAAAATAGGTGGTGACAGTAGTTAGCATAGCATGTTATTAAATGAACAATGCCAAGAACTTCGGAAATGATGGCTAAAGAAGAGATGGACAGTTGGGGAATCACTGAATTTTATAGTATAAATTGCAAAAGAGAAAAACAGGCCATTTTTTCTGACTCTTACAACAATTCAAGAAATACATGGACAAACATTCTTCAGTTGCATAACAGCATTTTTGGAAGTTGAATTTTGTAAGCCACTGCAGTGCCGGTCAAGTTTCTCAATCCAAAAGTTTTATTAACCAGCTACAATACCATTTCCTTTCCCAATCACTTAGAAAAAATGTAGTGTCGGTTTAAACATGCAAGCAGACCCTTTGATGTTGCCTCAGCAATTATGAAGGAGGCATAAGGATGGAAGAGAAAGGGTGAATCTGAACTCCAAAGCAGCATTTTGATAAGGCAGCAACTTGGAAATGTTCAATCCACAATTAACTATAGCCCAGCCCCAGCAGCTCTAGGTTTTGTATTTTAATTATGGACTGGCAGTAAAATGTTTCTTTTCGTGAATTTGAATTTTCTGAATGTCCTCCTTCATTGAGTCACGTAAAAGGGCAAAGATCTTTCTCTTTTTCTGATCTTCTCTGAGATATTTTTTTCTAAGTAGCTGATACCATTGTATACATTTATCTCTCCTCTTACTCATCTTCTTTCTTGCAACAAAGAATAAATACCAAGATCTTGACGATACATATGGGACATCTTACATGGAGGTTTTTTATCCAGACCTCTCCTGAGCACTTACTGTTTTGTACCAAAACCTGGAGATTTGCAAAGTATTAAAAAGAGTTATCAGTATCAACTCTCCACACCAAGGAGATGAGCTAGGTGATTCTGTCTATCTGTGATTATACAAGAGTAGGAAAATAAGTATGTAAAAGCTGAAAGGACATGAAGTTACCCGTGCATTTCCACATATCAACACTATCCGTTGTTCTCATCCTTGAATTCTTTCTGCCTGCACTGCTGTTTCTTCAACAGTATTTTCTTACTGATACTACAAAATGCTTCATTGCACCAAGTACTCTGTATCTTTTTTTTTGTAAGGAAGCAAGTTACATAAAAATGAAAGGGTATGAGGTTTTACTTATTTTTGCATAGGCTTCAGAAGCAAAACTTTTACCTATCAGAGCCACTGACTGTAAATGGAATAATAGTCCCAGCTGAAGTCACAGCTTCAGGGGTCTGCCATCTTTCACTGTAAATCCAATCTTTGCCATTACATCGGTACTCTTGCATTTCTGCTATTGTTGTAGCAGCGGTACACAACAACTTACGGGCATAAGAGAGTTTCTCTTATCATTTCTCATTTTAGAAAGAATGTAAAAAGCTAGCTATTAGAAAGGAACAATTGTGAACTAAATGTAGCTGTGCCAGTCTTAGATTTTCACAGTGTGGGTCAGAAGTTATATTTACGTAGTGAAAATGCACAATGTGAGCAGGATCGCTGGGTGGTGGTGGTGGTGATGGGGTGTTATGAAAATGAAAGCACAAGCTTGACTGATCCTTTCCATAGATAGGAAATAACTTGGTGCAGGACTGAAATCAGCTTTGTAAGACTGAAACCGACAGTTTAAAAGATACCAATATTTTAGCTCTCACCACTGTCCTATGCAGATGTCTGCACAGCGTCACTACCCTAGTCTGATGTTAAGTGTTTTCCCCCTCTCCCATCTGTGGTTCAAAAAGTCCCAGACGGTACTTTTATTCTTTGAGGAAAGCTGCTGCAGCAGCTGCGGAGATCACTGTCACAGACGGCACAGGCATAATGCTGTTACAGGCACATTAAACCTATGCTCTGCATCAACATCCTATGTTTTAATAACCTTGATAGCTCCACAAAAACTTTAAAATAAAGACTATTTCTACGCTCACAGGTCAACAGGCTTATCGTCCATGTAGAATGATACAATAACGAAGGAAACCCATCAGTAAATTGATTGCTTGCAGTTGAAAAAAATAATGGGACTACAATATGCAGCAAATATAAGCAACACAATTTTCACACTGCTTTTCTTCTGTTTCTCATTAGTACTATTTTCCAGTTGCCTGCTACAGATTACTGTTCAGAGATAGAGGTTACCTTCAAAAACAATTGTTCCAATAAGAACAATTTTGCAGTTCTTAACACAAATAAATACAATAACAAACACTACTCGAGTGATGATTTCTCTTTGAAGGCCACAAAGATGAAAAAATTGTTTGGTATGAAAGAGAACATACAAAATGTTCTTCAACAGGACAAAAATCAGCAGAAGCAAACTAAAGCACCAAGGTCTGAGGTGGAGGAGCAGCTGTGTGGTCAGTCAGGCCCACCTACCCTGGGTAGACCATGCACCAAGGCTTTCAGCAAGGAGGGACCAAGGAAGGAATCTGTTTAACCCTGATAAGAGCATAACTGGTATCTACCGGCTGGAGAAAACTTTGTGGACTTTCATACAGACCAGTACACCTTGCACGGCCAGTCCCATGAGCCAGAGGTTCAACTGTCTCATTTGGATCAAGGCTGCACACCCTGGGAAGTAACACACTGTTCCTGCAAAACCAGCAAAAATCTGATGCAGAGTGTATCACAAATGAATGTAAACTATAGGTCAGTGTTATTTTTTCTTAACACAATCATTAACTTTGATTGTAATTCACTGCAGAATCGTGCCATTTTACTACTAGTAACACTGCAGGCAATATCTATGCCTGGAGATCCTAGGCTGTGAAGGTCTGAAAGCCCCCCCATAACAGCTACAATCCACAAGATCTAATTTACTTCAATGCTTTTAATATAAGTTTATTGGTAACAGCCTGCAATACTCAATAGCTGGACACTGGGCAAACCGCTGTCTAAAGTGTTTTTCTTGAACTCGGGAGATAACATACAGCAATTTGATAAACAGATAATATTGTCAGCT
The DNA here is from genome assembly GCA_008711295.1 of Anarhynchus alexandrinus. Lineage (NCBI taxonomy): Eukaryota > Metazoa > Chordata > Aves > Charadriiformes > Charadriidae > Anarhynchus > Anarhynchus alexandrinus. The sequence continues at coordinate 5,365,922 of VUYV01000001.1, forward strand.
CCTACAAATTAATTATGGATGATATTTGGCATTTGTCTAAAAGCTCCACCTCCTGGGAACAACTGGTTATATGAAAATCTTTGTCTAGTTAATCATTTTTTGCCCCTGCAGTCAAGAGAAATAAGCCTGAGAATATGAAAATACGACCACAAGAATGGCTCAAACAGAAGCCAAATAAGAACCACTCACTCCCTATTTCATAAAAGGATCTATCTTTTTTAAGCAAATTCTGGTTTGGGGACTCAGCATTACAGTTTCCAGGTATCTGTATAAGACTATAGAAGCCAGCACATTTGAGGAATTCTGTTGCATCTTTCCCTCCTTTGTCCATTTCCATGGAAAGAATGCAGATACCCACCTAACAACTCCTGGAGCACACAGGACCCAACAGCAGTGCTCAAGTGCAAGAGTGAGCTATAGTTTCAGAAGTATTTTGTTTACCAAATTTATCAGATAGCTAAGGGTTAAAACTCTGTGTCATATTACTGGTTATGTTAGCTAGGCTGGCAGAGTGAACGGGCTTGTGGAAATGAGAGTGAGTGGGATGAGAAAAAAGAAATCCCTAACCTATAGCATTCGTATTTCTGAAAGCCCATTTGGGGATGCCCATTCAATGGAAAGTTAGAGCTTTTCACTCTGCAAGGCATGAAAGTATGAAGATACATACATATCAATGAGAAGTGAAAATGTCAAAAGCCTCCAATTCTTTTATTTAAGTCGCTTCCTTTAACTATTGAGACTTAAGGCCGTCATACATAAATGGATTTGAACAGTACAATGCAATGTTTTACAGGGATATCGTGTAAATGACTTCAGATGCTGAAAGCAGTGTAGTGACATTACCATTAGACAAGCCCAGGATAACTACTCCTAATAAGGAGCAGGGTAAGCCAACATCATTAAGACTGACTGGTTCTGCTCTATGACTACCTGCTTGACCACTTCCTTTTATTTACTCAAATGTGTGGCAACTTACAGCTGTGGTGGAAGAAAATTCTAATCAATCAATCAATCAGTCAATCAATCAATCAATCAATCAGGTCAATAGGTAGTATTCAAGGAATACCTATCTTCTACTGTGCTTTCCTCAAACATGCACTGAATGTAGAAGCTCAAATTCCAATGAACCACAGCTCTAACAAGCACCTGCATCATACCTTTTTTTTCCCCAGTGTATAGTGTAAGCACTACCTAGTTTACCCAAATATCACACAAATAGGAAATAAACAAGGAAAGAAGGCATCACCAAGATTGATCTTCCCACACTGGTATACCACGTAGGTCAGGAACAACTCCACAGAACCAGTGGAACTGAACTGGCTTTTAACTTCTGTTAGAGAGCTTAAGGCACACAATGTACACAGCTTGCTCACATGTCAACATGCCTCCTTAAAAGCTCAAGACTCAAAAAGATTCAAAATATTAGAGGCAGAAGAAATATTACTGCCAACTCACTGTTTCCTTTTTGGCGATCATAGAAGTGAGCAGGTAAAAGGATGAATGCTGGACAACGATGAGGACAGACATAAGCATCACTAATATTTCCTAATTTATGTAAAAGGTAAGTTGGCATCGTCAATATGACAGAAGCACAGGTCCAGTTTTAACAGTCACTACAGGAAACATTGTGCAAGGATAGGACAATGCAGCAGCTGGAAATGGTAGAAAATATTTGGAAAAACTAGACAGAAGCATCAGTTAATACATCATAAAACTGGGTGGAAAATAGAGTATATTATATTTACATAATTTTGACAACCTGTTTAGCTTCTGACTCACCTGACTCATTATAACATCAATGCATGTTTCCAGCTAGAACTGTGAAAAGAACTATTCAGATCATTAAAGAACTGACTGGTGAATAATCAGGAAGAAACAGCATTACAAGCTAGTATCTTTGGGTGGAAAGGAAAAACCAGTAGATACTTGTAAAGATTAGTATGAAATATGTAAATGATTTGAAATAGAGAATTTCTTAAGAAGAGGAAGGTTTCCTAACAATGAGACAGGGCAGTAAGTACAATGCCAGAGCTTAAGCATTCAAAGTAATTTAAAATGTAATTTTTTGGGATAATATTTAGGAAATAGTATTTATAGAACAGAGAATATGAATGTTTATTTGATGGAGATGCACAGAAAAAGGGGAACTCTAACACAATGATGCTTTATAAGGTTATTTCTTCATCTAATGTTTTTTTAATGACTAATTTTTAAGATGCTGAGGTAGGCATCTTTCTTGGAGGATGAGGAGTGAAGATGTCTATTGTGTAACAGCACCATGGCTACTAGTAAGTAAATACATATATACAGTTTTAAATTTTCAGTTCATTCTTGATCATTTAGAAAAATAACAAGCCAGAAGATCTACAAAATTGTAAAATCATGGAAGCAGCAGGGGATATCAGGTTAAGACGCAAATAAGAAGTGTTCAAAGAGTTTCCACAAGTACCAAAGAAAGTTCTCTTGCTTTACACATGGAGATAGGGATGACCTTATACAGAAGATTGACCTCCACAGCAGTAAGCCATGGACCTGCTACACTAGCATGATGTGCGTATGAGGTGACCTAGCAGATACGAGGCTCCATTTTGGGAGATCCTGCAACTCAGGACCTCTGCTGCAGTTTATTTCAGCTTGGGTCATGTTGCTATGACTTTTAACCTAGAAGCAGTCTCAAAAATCCCTGTATTTCCCAGAGTTCATTCTATATGACAAAGGAAGAACCCATGTAGATTAGCATTGCCTGTGTTAGAAATCAGCCTGTAGGTTGATTTTTTTTTTTCCTGAAAATGTGAAGAACAGCAGCAGCAAAGGTAGCCATAGCTTTCTTATTACGTTCTTGGTACTGGTATTCTTACTACATCACTCCTGTTCCTCACATGATACCAAGCATCAAAATAATTTACACGTCCCAGCATGTATGATAATAGCTTAATTACATTTTGTATGGATAGATCAGGTCTGATTATAACCATTAATAGACACGCTTGCAAGACTTCTAGGCATTTCACATTTTCTGTTATTCCAGACCATGTTTCGATTGCATTGGTGGTGGGGAGTCAGATAAACGGTGCCAAATCACTGTTCCCTGCTCCTGCTATCTCTGTTGCTATGTTGTAATTTAATCACAGCAGAGGCACACCACACATCATCCAAGGGAGACTGCCATGGATTGCTGCAGTGGCACATACAAACTCCTAAACCTTTCTGAGGTGCAGTAAATTTTCAATTTTATTTAAAATCTTATATTCATCCCATCTCTGACACTTACATAAGGGGAAAAAAAAAGCTTATTAGCAATTTTCATTCTATGACAAATAAGAATGTATTTTTTAAAAATAGTGAAAAATAGACAGGAAACTTTGCCTTGTTATATTAACTACAGGTAACCCGCAAGACCAGGATACTTCAAACTAAGTTGCTCACAGGCAAACAGGAGATCAGTCATTACACAATAAAATGCTGGTCTCCCGAGTCAAATTCGGGGCTTACTCTTTAACCCAATAGTAGCCCTGGTTGTCATCATACCCACCCAGGTAGAACAAAAACCCCATCAAGAAAGGAACATAGTTAAAAATGAAAAAGGAAAAAAAATGTGTGTGATACCTATCTTGCACAATTGTATGCAATTTGTATTCCAGATAATTTATCAAAAGAATACATGCTAGTTATTTGAGAAGATCTGTAAAATGGCAAGTTAGCTGGAAAGTGCAAATGGGGACTATTCACCATTTCTCTGCACAAGCAGCAGAGGCCATCATACAAAATTAACAGACAGCAGGTTTAAAACAAACAAAAGCACATGTGTTATCATATCCTATATAATAGAGTGGGACTCTGACACAAGTTTCAAAACAAAAGGCAAAAATAAGTTGGGAAGGTAATTAAATAAACTTATCAAAGAAAACTCCATCAATGGCAATTAAACTTGCTAGGCAGGATGCAGCTTCTTCATCCAGAAGTTCCTAAATCAGTAACAAAATCTGGAAGATTATAACAACCAGAACAACTCCACTTCTGACCACTGTCTTGATTAGACAGGTTAGACACTTTGGTTTGAAACAATATAAATGCTCTCATCTTTTTAATAACAAAGAGGATAAAAAAAATTCTTATCATTTCTAGAAATTTACTCCACTTATGGCATGGTCCAGGTAGCAGCCTACAGAGGAGGGAAAGGTATTTGAATGAGATCTCCTCTTTATATTAGCACACGTAAATGTTTTAGTTTAATCGAATTTGATGTAATTTAGATCCACACCACAGATAAAGGCATACATCTGAATTAGTCTAGGGACTATTTTATTTTGGCTTTTTTTTTTTGTCCTGCCTACTTCCCCCTCCCTCGTTTGGAGGAACTGCACAAACATACCCTTAAATAAAATGAGTAAAAGATAGACTAGGGATAGCCTCTTGGCTGTCACCTCTGCATCTGATGTGCAAAATCAATACTGGAAAAAGGGGAGGTTTTCATAGTATGTGTTTGGTGCAAAAGGTCATCTGTAATGGGCAACAGTATTTTGGAAAAGAATTAAGAATTCTTACAATTATTCAGAAGTTCAGTTTGAAATAGGAATTTTTGTGAATTGCTTTTAAGCAAGCATACTGTCAGTGTGATAGTGTTCCCAGCACGGAATTTTAATTCTGGTGAAACTGGTCTCCTAGATTCAAATTGGAGTTCCTACTTCCATGTTCCAGAAAACATTAAACAATCAGTCTGTGAAAAGATTTAGATTAAAAGCTGTGGACAATTGTACTTGACTTTCAATGAGTCTAAGATTAAAAAAAATAAAACTACTTTAACTTTGGTTTTAAACTTCAGTACAGGTTATAATAATTTTCTATATATTATATATATATTTATATAATATAATATATATTTTTATATATTATATATAAATACATATCTTAAATATAAATGTCTCTTCCACTCTTGCTCTACAATGCAACTAGAGAAAAAAACAAGAAATGTATCTTAATGGATTGCTGGATCATTAATAAGCACGTCAATATACTGAAATCCCTGGGAATAACCTACTGTTCAAAAAATTTAGGCTTTTATAACCTCATAAATAAATCCAAATGCAGTTTAGGCTTTTGTTTCATTGTACCTTTTCTTCTTCAGATAACACAGCTTCCAAATATGTTTTCTTTCCTACTTTTACAAAAAATAGCATATCAGATGTAAAAGCCAAGTGTGAACCAAAAATTGATTGCTTTTCGAAATATATAAATAAATCCGGATGTACATGAATGAATGCAATCATTGTTCTGAGTGCATTCTACATTACCTTTACATTACCTTACATCTACATTACCTTTAAGACAACACTAAACCTCAGCATTTCTCAGGCTCAAATCAAATACTTATTCTTACACAGAATTGGCCTATAGTAACCAATCTTCACATTTTCTGGCTTGCTTCCCATATCTTAATAGCTCTATAATCTCTCACTATTATGGAGACTTTCCATACAAGAATCGCTTCAAAAGAAGCAGTTCAATTCTCTAAAGACCAGGTTTGTGATTTGGAGGCCCAGCACATCTCTTATTGCCACACTGATAACAGTTCCATGATTAGGTGAATCAGTCAGGTTGCCCAAAGAAAACTCATCTTGTGGTTTCTAAGGGAGAAGTGAAAACAGCAAGACTGAAACTCATCCAGTCCGGAAGACACCTTCACTTGACTTCATCACCCAGATCTTAGCAGGACTTCTCTACAACTTACAACAAACAACCTGTTACTACAGTTACCAAGCTCACTGGGACATGAATCATCAAGGCACATTCGTTCTGCTCTGCTGACTTTCAAGCTTACATTCCTAGTGACTAGAAGAATTCTTGTTATGAAAGATATGATGCAATTCCCCTCATAAAAAAAGGAGTGCTTGGGTGCTCCTGTACTTACCTTAACTTTCGATTTGCTCATATCGCCAAATACAAAGGTAGAAATTATAAATACCAGACAGAAACCGATAGAGAACGTTAATTTAATCACATGAGTTTTATTCACAGAGGTTGCAAATAGTAAGGGGAGGTAACACCAGGAAGTATCTGACTTTGAGAGAAAACAACAGGGAGAAGTTGTCAAAATGCCCAATAGTCAGATTTTTTTAACCTGCTCAGTTTCTGCTGCTCTATTCTTCTCACCAGGAAAATGCAGAATCAGATTGGAAACCTCTGAAAGGAAAAATAGTTGCTTAGAGTCGACTGTTGAGGCATTTAGTCAGGGAATCCTGCCAGCCTCCCCCCCATTTCACAACGCTGGGAAGTTAGAAGTTTTGAGAAAGTTTCCTTGTTATTCAGAGGTAGCCAGTCTGACTTTGTATTTCCTTTCTTAGGAAGTCCTATCTACCTCCCACTCTCCCCTCCCAGTGCTGCAGAAGCAGCAAAGGTTGTTGGAGCATACCCCTATGGGAAGCACCAAACTTGTTGGCTCAAGGCACGTAGTCAACACCTGTGTTTCCTCAGTGGAAGCATACGTGCCGACCACTTGCAGGATTACTTCTAGAACCTCTGACACACTCACATCCAATACACCTTCACTTACTGTGTACTGGTATACAAAGCTGAATGTATTAAATGCCCTTTTATTTCTCTTTTAGCCACAAATGGAAACTGTCAGGTTTCAGAAGAACTGCAAGGAGAGAAGGAAGGACTTGCAGGGCAGGTCTTTCCTCCACGTTTCACAGGCAAACAAATCTAGTCTCCTTCACCACTCCTGGGAAGCTTAACAGCCTTGCTCTTCTGGATCTGGTGACCAAAATTTTTCAGCTTGATCCATTCTGTTTTAGGATGGCCCCAATATAGGAGGGGAGTGGGAAGATTTCAGCATAATCAGTATCAATCTCTCATACGTGGCGTCAGAGAAGAACTTAACACAGTTCACCTGCTCAGATATTCAAGGAACCCCAGAAATTAACTGAGAGATGAATGTAATGCTGAATGTTCCAGTCACACATCTCTAACACTAAAAATAGGTGAAGTTTCAAGGTCACCCCTTAGTGCTTCACCTTTCTCTTCTAAGATCATGTTACACAGAGGCTGAAGGTGATTTTCAGTGAAAACACCAAAAATCTTCATCTTTACGATTTGTGCAATACCTAAAGGAAATGAAAGTACAGGTCTAAAGAATGAAACACGTTGCAAAAACAGAAATCTCTCCAATCTTGAGCAATAGGGCAAATGTTTCATTATCGTGGAAATGCAAACTTGGACTACCATTAGAAGACAGAAAAAAAGAGATGGAAAATGCTGGGAGCAAATGAACTAACACATGTCTGACTGCTTTCGTGAGTGGTAAGACAAGAGTTGGTGGGAGGAAGAATTGATGAACTGTCACAGTATGACAAATAAGACCTCTGTTGGATGTATTGATTCTGAACAGAGAATGACTCATGGATCTACTTAATTCTTGCTTCATTTACAGACAGTAAAGTACTTGAACAAATCACAGATGCTGCCAAATGAGTCAAAGAAGAAAAAAATTCATTTCCATGCACGACTTTTTTGGGGTCAGATTTATTAATAACTGCTTGTTTTGCAGGACAGCTCATACAGTAGAGCTCTTATTTTGTATCAAGTATCACTGTCTCACTAATTGTGCAGTTGATCACTCATATGCATGTTGCACAGTTAAGACAGACTTGAAGACTGGGAAAAATTACCACATGAAAACCTGAGCATATTAGTATGCGTATTTTTCAACTATATATGTACACACAGGTGTTAATTTCTTTGTATGTTTCATGGCCTCAAGACAATTTGTAGTAAGCAGGACTCAGGAGAGAAAGTTTTACTTACTATTTTCCACAAACACTATAAGCTTCAATACCCTTTTTCCCCTTTTTTCATCACAGAGGATTTATAGGCACAAGAGAGATTTCAAAGAAACAAAATTATGCTTCAAAATTGATTTGGGTCACTAACCCAAGAGAATGATGAGTCTAGATGCCCTGGTTTTGGGTTTGTTTTTTTTCCTCTTTTTTAACTTTAACTTCATTTGAAGAGTTATTATTTTTGTTTTGATATTTGTCTTTATATTTGAAAAGTAAGCCTTGAAAATGTGAATAAAGTGTATACCAAAGCAATGGTTCTGAGCTGAATTTACAAAGCATAATTAGTCAAGGTTTTTCAATTATGTGGCTACAGTTGGGCTTTTTTAAAAATTTAGCAAGAACATTCACCATTTTCCTGTAGGCTAGTATCCTACATCTGGTTTTCTCCCCTATCCTTACGAAACTTTTTTCTCACTCCCAGCTTTCCCTTCAAGGCTGCAACCTCTCTACCCACTCTTTTCCATACTGCTAAGTAAGCACAGTCCAGGAATAACTACTACAGAACTACTAGAATAACTAAAACTGTAACATTAGTTTTAAACTTTGAATCCCCTTGATAAATACTATTTTAAAAATATTTAACACATGGAAAACCAAAATGCAATACATTATTACTATGCTACTTGCAACTACACAATTCATTTAGTCAAAGAACCCTTCCCCAATTCAGCGAGCAGCCTCCACTCAACAAGTCTGCTGCTTTTCCCCTGGAAGAGAGAAGAAATAGCTGCACGTCCTGTCCCCTCCGCCTGTCACAGAGCACCCCCAACCACAACAGTCACAGCCTGGCTTTTTGTGGCAGCCTGTGAGGGGTGCAGGAGGGCAGGTCTGGTGGCAGAAGCTGACTGCTGCTGCAGGTGGGAGGTGTGGTAGGGGTGGCATGCCAGCTGCTGCCACCGGACTGGAATGGGATGGGATGGGAGGGGAACAGCAAGGATCTGGCTTCATCAGCTGTTGTACAGGCCTACCGCAATTTACATGGCAATTATATGAACTTATGTAGCCCATTTATAGAAATGCTGATCAAGTTTGGGAGCAACCACTTTGAACTATCTGCCAACAGCAAAAACTATTCCTTTGTGCATTGTCAGCCTTAAGGAACTCAATCTGGAACTCTTTTACCAATCTTTTAGATGGCTGAGTTTAATATAGAGATCACAGAGGGTAAAGTTAGGGCAGAGCTGACCCCAACTGCCAAACTGTTTGAAGAAGGGAATTGTGAGTTAGCTTTGATCCAACACACATTTGAAATCTATACTCAGTTACGTCCAACACCAGATGGGTACAGCTAAAAAAGGAGCTGGCTGTATACCTCATTTACAATATATCAATCTCAATCTAAATTAAAAATAGTGAAGTACTCTTTAAATTGTGCTTGCTGGTTGTGCTCCCTCACCCCTCTCCCCCCGCCCCAGCCCTGTACAGTCTAGGGGTAGCTGGAGCACAGCCCATCATAGCTCCTTCACTCCTCTCCAACAAGCAAAGAGAGATGCTCCAGAGGCTTGATATCCTGCTTGCACTTGGGTTCCCCCCCACTTCCATGGAATACTTCTACGGAATATTGTGATAAACAGGAAAAATACATTTAAAAATTATGTAACAGTTTGTGTTTAAGAAGAAAACTGGACAATTAGCGTGTGGAAATCCCCTCTCTTGACCTTTACAAGGTGAAAGGTGGGGGGAATACAGAGAGTTACAGCAGCAGAGGACAGAGAGTACCAAATGTCATTGTGCTGGCTAAGGATTTATGTAATTAGATACATCTGGAGGAAAGGATTAACTCAATGTCATGATACAGCTTGAATCAACTTTGCTTGGTTTAACTGCAGGGGTATCTCAGTTTATAAACTGCCATATTTGTGGTACAAACAGTGACTGACTCATCAAGGCGAATACACATCAGGCACAGTCTTAAACTGTAGCAGAATGCACAAGAAACTGGTAAAATACAAGACTGAATGATTTCAGACTTTATGGGAGTTTGTTTCTATTGTCTGGATTATATAGCAATAGTAATTTCCCTTCTATAATATCTTTTAATTAGGGGTCAACTTTAATGTCTAATTTAAAATGCTGCAGTTAGGAAGCAAAAGGTTGAGAAGAGGTGCTGGCTAATGTTGAGTGCTGCAGTTTTACAGTCACTGTGTGTGCAGTGACTTCAAAACAGATTATCTCGCCATTCCCTCACCCTCAAAAATCTTTGTTCCCACCCTCATGCTACCACCTCTTTTTGTCAGTAATTGATGCAGCCACATGGTGATTTGTACCAGGAAATAGACCTAGTATAAAACCAACCTGGAAAAAAAGGGGATTGTAATTACCAACCAACAGTGTCATATACTAGAGAAATTGCCACAGAATATTCCTGTAAATCTGCCAAGTCAATAATATTCATGATGATCTGCTAAGTAAGTGCTGGCTGTGAGGACTGAAGTTGCCTGAGGCTACTGGAAGTCACATATCTAGTTTTCCAGAACATCAGAACACTTCGGGGATTAAATGAGTAAAAATCATTCCGTTGACTTCTGCTTTTTTTCCTTCTCATCCCTCAAGTTCCTCGTGCCTTGTCCACCCAACCCAGCCCCTTCCCAAGATGCCTAAGTAATGCCTAAATGAAATTACAAAAGTTAAGATGTTTGAAAAAGAAATCAATGTTTTCTTATTTTAATCATATGACTAAGAGTTAGCTAGAGCTGGTCTTCAGCAAAACAGTTACAGTTCTTAAAGCTAAATCACGAAGTGGAACAGTATTTAGTGTTACATTTAAATAAAGACTAGAATGCATTTAAATTACCATATTATTGTCACATAAATTTTAGGCCTTCTCCTGTGTTTACACAATGCCCTTTATTTTGCTCTTCTCTCTAAAGCACATAAGGGACATAGTCCAAAAACCCTAACAATTTGCACATAGTAATGCTTACAGTGTGTTATAAATGGAGCAACAATCTCATTTTCTTTTTCAAGCATTGCTGCATACTAAACTATACACTGGAACAGAAAAGTTTATAAAACAATATCCTGACTGGGTCTAACAGCTGCAGTGATGAACCCTTGAAAAGAGCATAGACTGAATCCCACCTGGAAACTTAAAATAATTTAGCTTTTTGACAAGTAAAACATGGGTTGGGCAGCTTTTAATACAAGTCCGTGGAAATACTGCTCCTTTAATATTCTCTCTCAAGTCGAACAGAAGAGGTCACTAACGAGTCACAGCATGCCCCTCTTCTTCAAAACGGGCCAGTGATGCTGTCCTAGCCAGCCAGCTTGACCTCAGCAGCCTTCACCCTTAGCTTTTTTCCCATCCTTCGTGCTCTGCCGCCATTTCTCCTCTCCATCCTCTCAGGTCTGCACTATGTTTCCCTGTGTACATTGAAGAGTTTAATAAGGCAGGCTGTGAATGCCCCAGACCCGCCACTCCACATTTTCCACTCAGCTGCCTCCATGAGGACAACAGCCTCCAAAAGAGGATGTTTCGTGGCAGAGTCAGCCCTCAAAGGACACACTACAGTATTCAGAGAGGTCAGCATTGACAGATGGGGGACTGCTTGGCAGCAAGACCAGTAACCAGGGAAATAACGCATGCAGAGATTCCTGTGGCCTCCCCTTCCCTCATCTGGAAGAAAAGTTTGGAGACAGAAGAAAGGATTGCTCTGTGGGTTTGGTGGGTTTTTTTTTCTTTCTGTTTTTAGCAGCCTTGAAAACAGAGTAAGGAAACAAGAATACATGCTTCTTGTCAGAAGGATCCAAAATAAGAACAAAGACACAGTCCTCTCCTGACATGTTACAACACAGGAGTTCAGAGTCATGAAGAAATAAACAGGATTCACTAGCATCCAGCATGATCTCGTGTTTAAACAATGCTTCCAGTTGGGAAAAAACTGTAAATTCAATAGTTAATACTGTAATAGTATATAAAGACACCTATCGTAAAAAATAAAACTATCTCAATGAACAGAGAGGCTCAATACAGGAAAAAATCTTTAGTAGTTCATACATCTAGAAGAGTATTTCTTTTGGGCAGTGAAGGAGCTATTTTGTTGCTCAGAGTGCAAATATACGCTTCCCATGCCAAAAAAGGCACTATCCAACGAATGAATCTACAGGTATAAGGCAGGAGTAATGGGCATGTCCATCCTATCTCATGTAATGAGTCCACACTTTCAAAAATAGAATCCAGGTAACACGAGCAGCAAAAGACTAGCTGGCGGAAGCTCCAGTGATTAAAATTTTTTGTGCATGACAAAATGCAATAATAATTAGCAGCAACATAGCTCACAGAACAAGTAAATTTTACCTAAGAGAATCTTATTCCGGAAGTAAGACGGGGATAGCCCAAGTTACTGTTCTGTTGTGCAGAAAGAAAGGCAGATCTTCCTAAAAATCCTCCTAATCTGTAAATACCTGGGATTCAAGAGAGATCTGATGTGCATCTACATGGAACAACCTAAATGGAAAGTTGATGCTTCCATACAGTCCTTCTGGAGGTCCCTGGCATCAAAGTCCTTCCAATACAGCAGAAGCTAAAGGAGGAACTCAAAGGCAGTTTATGCTTCTCAGCATGCGAATACCTCCTAGTAAGATTTCTGATCAGAAATCAGCAGTAATTACCATACAAAACCAGGCTGGCTCTTTTCGCCATTGCTTCCTGCTTTTACAGAACATTCAGGATCCTGTTCAGGGTTCCCACACTGGGACAGGCATGCGCTGAGGAAGGAGGTTCGTTTCTCTTCCCCTTCTTTGGCAGCATAGATCTGTCTTTCTGAGCCTCAATACCTTGTGCCATTACATGCAGCCTGGGATTCTTCTCAGATAATCAACACTTCCTCCCTGATCCCATGCAAACATCTTGTAAACTTCCTTTTCTGTTTTCATAGTAAGGAAAGTACCCTCTTCATGAGCCAGTACCTCATGAAACTTCACTGCAGCTCTCAAACAAACATCTTTCAGCAAGTTTATCTAACCTCCCTAGATCAGCTGCTTTTATCTACGTATATGAAAGCATATCCTGCTTCTTAAGAATAGTTTTAAAGTAGTTCTTAGAACAAAACCTTATTTCTTGTAATTACTAGAAGTAAATTACTTCCTTTATTAACAAGCTCATTTATAACTTAGTTTTAATTTCAAGAGTGTGAAAATTTAAATTCTAGCTTTTGAATACATGTGAGCAGCTACTTCATTAGTCCTAATTTAAAGTAAATATTTGATTGACACAGAAAAAAAAAATCCTTAACCCATTTCTTAGTGAAATGCTAAAGGGGACTGCAAAGAATTCCCAAAAATAGGTATCAGTAAAAAAAGCAGAATTACTCTTCTAAAAATCACCTAGTGGAAAGAACTGAAGCCAGTTTGAGCTGCCCTTGTAAGAACAAGACTCAAATGCTTAAGGCAATAGGAAGCTAAATAAAGTTTAAACTTGTACAGGATGTGGTTTGAACTAAGTACAGGGTTATTTTAAGAAGAACTCTTACCAGCATAACTATATTAGACTAAATTTTCTATATGGTAGATTTACTCTGATCCCCAAAATTCCTATTATTATGAAAACATACACACTCACACGACATATCCTAATAATGTTATTATGAGTAACTTAGCTGTGACTATGAGCACTGCATACACGGGGAAATTTAGGTATGATTTTTTACAGCTAATATAGTCAAATATTTATGAAGAACCATCTTCACACTGACCATTTTTACTTTGTGAAGTCTAAATAATGCTTTGAACTTCATTATAACATGTGCTACAAAAATGTTTGATCAGTTTCTCAAGAGGATAAGTAATAATGAGGCACTAATTGTTTTACAATCAGCCTAAGCATACACAAAACTCTTAATGAATATTTAACCAGCACTTACATTTTCACACTGCATCCTTCTGGGTTTTATGTGGGAAACATTGAGTCCATCAATAACAATATCAAACGGAAGTCGATTTTCCACAAATGTTTGAAAGGCTTCAAATTCCTGAAATAAATAAATAAACAAACAGGGGGAAAGAATATGTTGAGTTTAACAGAAACAGATTTCATTCAGTTTTTATTAAAAAAAAGAACCAAAGCCTAAATCTCCCGCTTTTCCTTCGTTGGATACATTTCACATCTTTACTTGCCTATTTGCTAAAACAACCACCAAAAAAAAAAAAAAATCTTTAAAAGCCAGAAGGGCTACAGTGGATGCTTCCAATATAATTTTCAAATTATATTACAGCTGATAACCAAAACTTTAGAGTCATCCAGATTTTCAAAATTATAATCCAAACTGTACACTTTTATAAAGATACATGCTATAGTCATTGTTATGCAACAGCTGCAAGACAAAGCAACTTTACATACTAGTAGACTGTGACACTAATTCTTAAGATTTCCAAACGTAAAATAAGCATTATATTTAGCTTCTCTGTAAGAATTCTGAAATCTCTGAATGCCAGTCTCTGGATAACAGACCTACATTTAAATAAACCTTCATTTAGAAACACAGCAGTCTATTTGTGAGAAATACACAGCTTTAAAGCTAGCAAAACAATGAACTTTCTTACTAGGTCAGAAATGCAGTGATTGAGCAAACCAACAGCATCCATCCAGTTTTTCCAACAGAAGGAAAAACCATAATCGCTTTAGGCTTGAGACGCCATAGGGAGAGAACAGAACACAAAGTAATAATAAAATCTTCAGGAATACCTCCCTTGATTTTTGAGGAAAGATTTAGTGCTTTTAGCAGACACTTGCATTAGATTTCTACTTCCTGCTTCTGACTGCTTTTAATAGACACAGGAACCCTAATCCATCCTGGTGGGCAGTGACCTGGTTTCATAAATGACCTTTCTTGTAACAGGTAAGACTTATTTATCAGGTAATAGAGGTTTCACAGTCCAAGGCTATAAATGAACTTTCATAGGAACTCGAAACAATTGCAAATTTCATGCCTTCTGCTCAAAATTCAAGACGCACTTTTCTAATCTTGCCATCTCCCATGTAGCCATATAGCAATACAGAAGTCTACAGAAAAAACATCCCTTCAGCACCCAAACAAAAGCCTATACAGCATATACAGTTCTTCCTCGGAGAAAGGAATGAAAGAAAGAATTTATTTGTCCAGAAAATACATTGCTGTCAGGCAGTAACAAATGATCACCAACTTCAATTTTAGTCAGAGTGTTTATGACAAATTATCCGAGGAAAATGGTTACTTGTATTAAGAGTACAAACCAACCAAGTGAGATAAAGATGCCTCACTCAGATATTAAAATTTCAGGTATAATTTCCAAGTGAACAGAGGTGTACTGGTCAAAAGCACACTGACGAGAACACAAACAACACAGGGTTCATCTAGCACCACCAGAATCAATTGCCTTTTATGTGATCCTTCATTTCTCCATGGACTAAATAAATGTTATTACTGACAAAGTATATAAAGCTGGGCAAGAAAATTATCATCTCAAACAAAAAGGAATTGTTGGCATTTGTGAAGTGTTTCTTCCTGCCACCCCAGCCCCAATCTCAATGTATTTTATGTAGATGAATAAATATTTTCATTGCCATCTGACAGGGACACCAAGACACAGAAAAGAAGTCACTAGCAAAGGTAGTGGTAGGGAGCGAGAGGAGACACAAATGCAACACCAAACAACAAGGATTCCTCACTTATGGCCTTATGCCATCCAGTGGACTTCCCCATAGTTCAAAATCAGATGAGTCACCACTGTAATACTGGATGGCTGTCTAAAATGTGGGAAAGATAAAAAAAAAAGGAACACACAGACAGACCAAACAAAGGCAAAATATGAGAGTTTTGAGACAAAAATGAGTGAAAATGGAAAGGACAAAAGAAAGTGGAAGCAGATGAAAACGCACGGTAAACAATCCGATAGAGTGTTATTTTACTAATGCCAACAATGCCAAACGTTATTTGAAGTAACATGGTTACAGTCAAGTAGACGTTCTTATAAAGTATAATGTACACGCAATCTTGTCTTCAAGGGCTCAGTTCAATACAAAACAAACACTTCGTGGAGAATTTTTAAAGTGGTATTTTATTTCAAGTGACAATAGTTTTAGAGCAGTTCCTGAAGGGATGGGTTTTCTCTGACTGGCACAGTAGAGTGCTTTGTCACAGGAACACCACACCACGAGTTGGGGGAGCAGCAGTTTGGTGGGTCAGTTCTCCCCTCTGCACACTCTTTGCTTGGCTCCCTCTCCTCTCCCAGCAGGGCAGATGGAGCAGCAGCTGCCATGAGGGTCCTGTTGAGAGGCACCAGGATAGGCTCAGCACCTCTCAGAAGCCAGCTCCTGGCTCTCTGGGGTTTACTTTTGGAGCTGAGAAGAAGTTGCAGCCTTTTCAGTGTCATTCCTTTGGCCACCCCATCTTTCCCAGCCATCTCCTCCTGACCACATCTCCTACTCCGTTCTCAAAAGATGCCTGACAGCATGCCTCTGCCAGACTCCCAAATCTGCTCAATTGTTTTGCCTCACTACCGGTAAACTGTCTGCAATACAGTAGAGAGAGAAGGTTTGCTGCCACAGGAGACTCTTATCCACACAGGGAGACGAGGAGTTAATTGCAGAATAAGTGCAGAAGATAAATGGCCAAGTTTAATTTATGTCACCAAATACAAAAGACTCCAGTGAAAAGCCTTAGACAGACTGAAAATCCCCAAGGATCTGTTCATTTTCTCCTCGCCATCCATATTTCCCCAGCAACACACAAGAGTGCTCCTTTCCTTTTCCAGAAAAAAAATACATAAAGAACCACAAAGAAGATGCAGGTTTGCTCCCCTGAGAGACAGTTTTTGAGTTGCCATATTTCCCATCCTCTCCGGACATAGGGAAGGAAAAGGGCGAAGCCTGGGAATAAGCAGCAGGCTACATCATCCAGATGCAGTACAAAAGGTTATTCAAACATACACAGACTTACGCTATAAGAGAGAAAGTATACAATTTGAAGGATGCTGATTTTTCAAAGATCAGAATTTGCCTGGATTTTATGCAGATCCTACTTACAGCCACAGTACTCAAGAGAGAATACACCCATGAGCCTCTAAAGATATTTCCCTCACTAGCCAACATAACAAGAAATTGAAGATCTTTATAAGCAGTAAATGAAGCTAGGGTACAGCTGATCAAGAGAGCCAGACACGATAATCATCAATGCAGTACAACGATGACACAAAAGTTGGTTTAGGCAAAAAGAAGTGAGCTATTCACACAGGCTTCCCCTTCCAAACAGAGAATGCAACGTGTAATCTACATACAGCCCTGTGTATGCCACAGGAACGTTCACATGGAAACTTCCTGCTGAACATCACAAGAGGCACTTCTGATGAACCCCTGCAACACGCTAACAAGTACCGAAACATCTCTCTCTCTTAGTAAAAGCACTGAAAGAAACAGCAAACCCTACACCGATTTCTAACTTGTTCCGACCAGGTTAATCTCACAAAGTTTCTGAGGAAAAGTGCATTCTCCCAGCCTCGGAAATGCTATTCAAACTCGCTTCAACAGAGTTGGCAACTGAAGGGACAAAACTTTAAACACACATTCAGCATTGCTTATTGATATAAGCAATACGTCAATGGGGCCTACAAAAAAGCTGGAGAGGGACTTTTTACAAGGGCATGTAGTGACAGGATGAGGGGGAATGGCTTCAAACTGGAAGAGGGGAGATTCAGATTAGATATCAGGAAGAAATTTTTCACTCTGAGGGTGGTGAGGCACTGGAACAAGTTGCCCAGGGAAGTTGTGGAAGCCTCATCCCTGGAAGTGTTCAAGGCCAGGTTGGATGGGGCTTTGAACAACCTGGTCTAGTGGGAGGTGTCCCTGCCCATGGCAGGGGGGTTGGAACTAGATGATATTTAAGGTCCCTTCCAACCTAAACCATTCTATGATTCTATGACACGACCCTCTTAACGCTCGGGAGCCCCAGAAGAGTGTTGCAATACAGCAGGGCTGTTACCTCACTGCAAGACTTCCCCCAGCAGCCCATGCACGGTGTGAACACGCCTCCCCGCAGCAGGAGCACGGGCAGTGCGTCAGGGTGCTCACGGCTGGCTCCAGTAATATCCTGTTTCACACCAAGTACAAAAGAAAAGGGAATTTTAAAAAACCCACCTGATTTCATTCATTGCCTAGCTGGGAAAATAGGGGAATGCCAACTACGCAACCATTAGAAATGATTCACTGCACCTTCTACGAAGAAAACTTATCTTTGCAAATGGGCACCGCGCTGACTAAATTGATTTGGAAGTAAGAGCCAGCCATAACAAACCCATGACGGAATTTATCTTGACGTGAAGAATTAAAGACATTTAAGGTAATTTTTTCTTTAACCACTAGCGTGTGGGTGGCCCAAGTCCATTCATATCTTGGCAAAAGCACAGAACAATTGCATTTTTTTGCTATTCCACACCAGTTGGATGACTCATGCGCTATTTCACCATCATTTTATACAGATATGTACTGGTGCTGCCACTGCTTCTACCTTCCCCCTTCCCTCAGCCATTCAGTCCTTGCCTTGCCCCCTCCTCTCCCTACGCACACACGTTTGTTGGCAGAAGGAGAAAGACTGAAGTGGATGCACTGAGCCAACGTGAACCGAGCCAATATAACAGTCTTTAGCCCACACCAGTCCCCCTGTTCAGGTCAGAGCACAGAGGTTTGTCCTGGCATGAAACTGCAGCCAGGACATGGAATAGGAATGAGACTGGTAGCAGTGAGACTACTGGGATCACCTTTTCCTACAAGTAGCCCTGACTATGCTAACTCATTGGATTGTGAAACTACATTTTATGAGATCTATCTCTCAACATGGGGTATTGCAGCAAAACAAGATAGAGGTTGGTTTTAAAAAAACAGAAGTATAGGAATTATTGTTTGAAAAAGAAAGAAAGAAAAAAAGATTGGGTTTGCTATTTTAAACCACTCATTTAAAAAATATATTTCTTTTAAAAAGTGTCACCTCAGACTTCAAAAGTCTGGCTTACACAGTCAATAATATTTGAAATAGTAATAGTAATAAATCTGAAAACAGATCTTTTCTGTAAGAGTATTCATACTCTTTCAAATTCTGTAAAAACATTCATAAACAGAAATGTGTGTTTTTCTTCCAGCATCAGTGCACACACAGACTACAAGCCTCAAAAGCACAACAAAAACGAGGGGAGGAATCCGTTATTATTATTTACAGATTTACTATGTTAAATATGATAACACAGAAATAAACATTACAATGAAAGACACAACAAAGAAAACAGCTAAACAAGCATGTCCTTTGATAAGAGCAATGAGAGTAATTCAAATGAGTATTTTGAAATAATTTTAATGTCTATAACAGATCTAAGGGTTTGACAAGTTTCAGATCACAGAAAGGTTAGATCGCTTGAGCATTTTTCTCCTCAAGTCAAAATAGGAAATACGTCTGCAAGAAGAAATAAAAATCATGGTATTGCTCAAATTCTTTAACAATCCAAAACATCTGATCTAAATGCCAAAAAAACCAAAGTAATATAACACACAAAGCAGATACAGGAGCAAATCCATAGAGGACTTTTAAATACAAGAAAGGCTATTAGGTTCATGCCAACACACGGAATTTGAAAAAAAAGAAAAAAGAAAAAAACCCTACGAAAACCTATTAAAATCACTGCAGAAAAGGCTGCTTGTCACTTCTGATAAACAATAAAGTTTATGCTCACTCATCAGGAATGGTGGAGAGACACTAAAGTCAAAATAAAAAGTGCAAAAACTACAGTATTCAACATATACTGTTTCCAGAAGCATTCACAATAGTTTAAGTTTTGTAGAACAGAAAAATCAGTGCTTCCCCTCTCCGTATTAAATGACAATATACTCAAGTGCAAGGAAAGATCAAATTCTAATTAACAGAACATTATACTGCACTTAAGTACTCTGTAACTCTACCCTTATTATCAAACAGGGTGTTTTTCAACACCATAAGAGCAGCTTTTAGAGAAGTGAAAACATTCACTTTTTAACAGTTTCATAAAATACAAAGTGATGGGGGTTGCTTTGTTTTCAGCAATGTTTCCTGGTATCAGAAGAAAAACACAGGAATGAGCATTGCAGTGTGAGAAATAAAATTCAGCTGTCAAACTGAAATACAGCCAATTTTTTTTGTTTTGTTTTGTTAAGGCGCCTTATTGGAGCACTCTTAAATCTGTTTCTTGCTACGCCTGAAGGGTTTGAATATTTCCCCTACAGTTTCAAAGCTTGGAAATCCCCTTCGAACCCTTATAAGCAGGAAGGCTTTTCTCATCTTTGTGTATGGTATCACTATGTACTCTGGATTGTACGTGGTTTGTTTGTCCTCTGTTACATGCTTCTAGAGTTAACAAATAATCCAGGAGTCACAAACTCCTGTGGCTGTAGCCGTCAGAGACAGCGTCACAAGCAGGAAGGTACTTGCAGGCACATCGATGATCTGGCTGAGATGTGCTCTGTGTTGCCTGTTCGTAGTCCTCCATCAGCAGCAGGCAGTGTTGTCACGGGACTTGTTCCTGCCTGCCTACATCAGGCAGCAGCGGGTCAGTCACAAGACCAGTGCGGACCTCAACAATCCAAGCAACGCACTTCTGAAATGTCCTTCCCGAGCACGCTTAACACTGAGGGAAGAACAAGCAGTTTGTGCTGCCGTCCTCAGTGGAAAAAAGCCCTCATCTTTGCCAGGCTGCCATCATAAGTACAAGAGTATAGAAATGGACCGTACCGAGCTTTCTTTTAAAACAAACAAACAAAATAACCTTGCAAAGGCAGAAATATTTTGTATTCACAGTGCTTTCAAAATTAAAAACGCTATTTTGGAACCTTTTCTTCTTAGGGCAAACCACCTAACAGAATGCTAAACCAGGAAAAGATGGACTTGAATGCATGCTTAAATACAATGTAACGGGCATTACAGAAAGACAGTGGAATAACATAAAAGCTATGCATCATGCACACTATAGAAAAGGCAGTGTCCCAAGGACGTGAGGGAGACCAGCAGGTAATTACAGACAGCTGATAATATCCATGTGGAAAAATGCTACGTGAATATCAAACAGCGGGACAGACCTCCATGCAGCTTTCTCTGCTACACCGGTACAAACGTTTGAAGCAAATCTGAATAAGGAACTGGTCTAGCTGAAAAAAACACCCACAAGAAACCAAAACGTTATTTTTTCATCTAGGTTTGTGCCCTGCTTACCACGGGGCTGCACTCACTTGTTTCCTGGCACACTTGCAGGGGCCAAAGGGGGCAGGAATGAACAGCTGGCAGGGTGGTAAGGCTAGTTATGCCAGTTTAAAAATCACACTGCCACTAAATGCTTATGCTAACTAGTATTTGCAATCTCAAGAGCAACAGCAACTGTTCTGGGGGACTGAATGGCACCACATGTTCTACCCCTATTTTAATATTTCTAGAAACAATCCAGAGAATTATAAACCTATGCACCCAGTTTCTGCACACTGTAATACGGTTGAACTGATCGCTAAAAATTGTGCAAACCCTCTGCAATATTATTAATGTGCACACCTTTTGCAAAGGAGTGTCTCTAAAATTTCTTTCCTTGTGTCACTGAAAAAGCAGGTAAAACAGAACCAGATGGCATTAACTAGATTTAAAAAAAAAAACCTGACGCAAGACTTCATAACAAGCTACTAAAACACTGAACTAGTTAAAGCACTAAAAAAAAGGCAAAAAAGAAAAACCAAAGGGTCATGCTAAAAAATTAGCAGCACCTTTCAAAGTTCTCTACTAATTCCCATGTATATGAAATATTTTACAGATATTTAGGAAAGGGAATGGCACAGAAGCCAAACAAATGACAAATACAAAAAAAAAAAAAAAAAGAAATTTAGCATCAGAAAGATGAAACAATGCATAATATAGGAAGAATGCACTTACGTTTTACAGATTTCTGGAGGAACTGTATCAACTTAAACGATCATCATAGTATAATGAAAACATCTGCTCAAATTGCTGATGTTCTAAAACAAATCTAATCAAATCCTAAGAGATAAGGCAGTGGATAGATAACATGAAATTATTATAACTTGTTAAGCTATTCTAATTATCATAAATTATAATGAAGCTCTATATTAGACAATTCCACACAGCTGCCTCCAGCATCGGAAGAATCTGTCTATGACCACAGCCAGAGATCAGCCCCTCAACTTAGAAGGACCTTTGGTAATGGAGCAAAGGACCAAATGGTAAAGGACCATTCAATAACGAAGTTCCAAAAGGTAACATTTCAAAGTGTCTTAAATCAACATGTGCTCACACTCATTTTACTTTAGAAGTATTATCACAGAACTTAGCAATATTCAGAGACAGCGAACACTTAAAAAAAGGATAGCAGTGTATGCAGTCTGCATTATGTAAACATGTCTCAAGATCCTACTTAGTGGAATGCATGAGCTGCAAGTAAAGGACTGTGTGTACAAGAGGTTCCTGATAAAATAATCTCCTTAAAAATCAGCTACTCAGATATTTCAGATTAGTTTGATTCTTTAGTTAAAAGTTACTGTTCTGACTTTGTGTTTACAGTCCTGTCTGCCTTTGTGATCAGCCAATGAACAGGAAAATAGAAATATTTTATGAAGGTATCCCATTCTTAAACCTTGGTGAAATTCATCAGTTTCTTCTATTTCTCTCTATTTCTTCTTATATGTTCTAGCTAATGTAAGGAAGATACAGATCTGAGAAAAATCACTGCAAACCATGTTTGTATTTTGCTTAGCAAGATCTTCAGGTGATATACAGTGGAAACAAGCTAAGGTTAGAAACTGTATTTTAACCAAGCAACTGGTATTAAAAAAAAATAAGATTAGAACCAGATTATTCTTGCTAACTGCACTAACTGGAATATGAAGAATGTATCATGTTAGGAGAATTTCCAAACCAGAGGTGGCAAAGTAGTAGTTTAAAAAGACTGTGGAGGACAATGAAACAGGTTTAGACAGTGGATTGGAAGAACGGAGCATTCTTGTGTTGCAGGGTGGCCTAATTTTGCTGCATAACCATTTGATGGCAAAGGAGACCAAGTGACCTGAATAAAATCCCAACTCATTCCTTGCTACATGACTTGAGAAAAGAAGGACTGTGGACCACCCCGGAAGATCTGACCCAGCCCCAAAAAAGATTCTCTAACACTGAGGTAATTGAGGGAAAGAAATATGCACTGAATTTATAATGTTTTCATCTAGATCTATTTCTTGCTGCTAAGGAAGCAGCTAAGTCTTTTATCCTCCTGCCAAAAGACTCTCTGTGCTGCTGTTTGCTTCCATTATCAGGAGCCTCTGGGGTAAGGGAAGATACAAGAGAAACCCTAGAAAAATTCCAACTGCCTTTGTCTCTCACCACCCATTTCCCATTCGGCCTACCCTCTTCCCCTCCTTTTCCTTCCTCCCAGAAGTTCTCTCCCCTCTAGCAGATCACATCACAAGAAGGGCCTAATATTCACCCTGAATAACGGAGGCAGGAGGACAGAAAGTAAGCTGTAGCTGGGGCTGTAGTGCTGTCGGACTCTGAGCAGTCTACTACTCCAATTGTCTCAACACCCACCATAAACCATTACCTGTCTTTATTCTGTGCTTACTAGACCTACAAGATTGAGTACTGGCTCAAGCTCTAAGGCTAGTGTTCTCTCTAACCCCCAAACTAACTCCAGTTCTAGCCAAAACACTGCCACTGAAACAAACCCACAGCTAATCCTGAGCCCCATTCAGACAAGCTCTCCTCTATCCTTGTGGATGTTACAAGACCTAGCAGCAAACCTGCCTCTTAAGGCAATGCCGGATTCTGCCCTATTGAATACTAACCCTATCCTGACTGAGACCACTGGCCCATATTTAGCAGAGATCTGAAGAAGAAAAAAAAAAGCTGTTCAACCCTATCTGCAAATGTTGTCTCATCTTTGTAGGGTTTCCCTAGACCTATGACTGCACATCTTCCCGATCCAGGAGTCTTCAGGCTTGATATCAGTGTATTTAATTCTAATTGCAATGCTAACCCTACCCTTACCTACAAGCTAATGACCATACCCTTTCCATAACTAAAAATTAGCCACAAGGCAACAATGGACTTAGTCATCAATCTGCTATTCTGCAAAACCTGTAAACTAAACTGTTCAGCACTGGTCATCCTATAATCAAACAGCTATAAGCAAGTCTTTTGCTCAGTGTTGTTGCAGACTAGGTAACTCATCTGTCCTTACCAATGCCACCTCTAATTTCATGCTCTGGCCTAATCACAGCCATATTAAGCAAGTGCTTCAAGTATTTTAACTCCCAAATATCCACTCTTACCCTAGTCTTATGCATAGCCCAACACCGACACGTACCCAAAAGGCTACCAATAAGCCCTTCATCTCCACTGGCATTAGCTCTCACTCAATCCTAATGAACTTGTAAGACCCTAAAAATAACTCAAGTTCTCCAGCACCTGCTGTCCAAAACACTAATCTCTAAACATCACACTTTCAGGACTTTCTAGATTCAGCAGTAACAGGTCCATCCATCCTTGCTGTCCTGAAACCTCAGCCTACCTACAAGCCAGTAACTCATACCCATCCAAAAATTATTCATAACTTGCTCATCTAAGCCAACCTTCATCGGAGAAGAGAAGGGAGGGGAGGGGAGGGAAGGGGAGGGGAGAGGAAGAGAAGGGAAGGGAGGGGAGGGGAGAAAAAAAAAAACAAACAAGAAGAAAAAAAGAAAGCAAGGTCAGAAATCTCAACCGTCTTGAAGCCCAGGCTTAGCCCTAATCCTAACCCTAACTATAGCTCACTACCTCTATATCCCTCTCCAGAACTAAAAGAAAGCTTTCAACCCATGCTGGCACCAGCGGGATTTTTGGTTCTTGCAGAAGCTAGCTCTGAATCCAAGTGCTGTCGTTTTAAACCAGAACCTAACTAAGTGACCCACCCTACCACAGAAATGACAAGAGGACTTTCAGTCCTCTTCCCACCTGAGAAGAAACCACAGGAACTGTTCTTGCCCAAAACAGCCCCCATCCCAGCACAAGGGGTTTTGCAGCATTCGGCAGCATGCCAAATTTTTGCACTCCTGCTGTAGAGGACAAACCTGGACTTACCTGGGAATCTGATCACTTTGATGCAATGTGGCATGTATCTGGGAGGGAAGGGGGCACATGAACCCATGGGAGAAATTCCACCCAGCTTTCTCCTTCCTTCCTCCCCTCAAAGATCTTTGCTCCGTAGCAGTGACAGGGAAGAGGTAACATACATGGGAGTAGAGGTAGAGGAGGTAAACAGCACACATAGCCCGGGCTGTGGTGCACACTATGCACAGAGTATCAGCTGTTTGCTGGGAAGTGGTTTTCTCTTCTTCAGCCCCTGATCTTCTCAGGAGACACAGCAGGCCTAACTGAATCAACTAGCCTTCTCTTTCTCCCTGAGGTCAGGCAAAAAAGCCACGACATCCAGGTGCAGTGTTGGACAGCCATAATCACCCAGGCATCTCAGGGCAGGAAAGGGTAGCTCACCTTGGAAACAGCTCAAGTGCAGGCAATTTTTATCTGACTTTGACCACAAGTTGAGAGTCAACAAAGCAGGTAGAAGAATGACAAGATCACACTGGAAGTTGGGAGTGAAGGCTCTGCCAGATGGGGTTAGGGCAGACTGTGCCAGACACAATTTTCATACAGTTTGGAGTACATAGGTTTTTTGGAAGTAACAAACTACTCCATGCCAAACAGCACTGACATATGCCACACAGTGATTTGAGGCAAATCGTGGAGTTGGGAAACATGCACATGTGGAAGGAGAACCAAAGCATTACAGAAAAGAAAAGGTATAAATCTAAAAGTAAGAGAGCTTTGTTTTCAAGGCTCCCTGGAAACAGCACAACCTCATTCAGCCGCAAAAATAACACTGAGATGAATGGGTCACTTCCTCTTCTCCCCCCCGTCTCTCATAATTCTAGAAGAATAAGTAAAACCCCTTTACACACTTAGCCCAGATCTAGCATGGGGACTTTACATGCCCACAAACCCATCTCTTCCTGCCTTCTTGACAGCACACGCACATGTCCCATGTGCTTCCTTCCCCCTGCACAACAGTCCTTTCAGGCTTATCAGGAGTAGGTAGTAGCCACGAAGGGAATGAAATTACTCATTTGCATATGAATTAGGCATTTGCATATTTGAGAGAAACACCTGGGAGCAGCTGCAACATGAAAGTCATCACAGCAGAAGTTGATTTTGCCTCTCAGTATACCAATTATACCATCTCAGGCTCAATGGCATAGCTCCCAATTAAATGCAGCCAGAGTAAACAACTAAACTAAACTAAAAACCTCATATAGACATTGGTACAAAAGGTGACAGTCTTGTTACAATTGTTTTCTTTGTATGGCAGCCTGAAAGGTTGCAGCTCGCTATATTAGATCATCGTATGACATCCTAATAGACCTTTCAGTAGTTGTGCATCAAGATCTGAATGAAGGTCTATTTTTAATGTGTAACAAGTATTTCCTTATCACAGATAATCAGTTTTATAGTTCATGCAAGCCACCTTTTCAACATATTTGTAAATAGTGTTCACTACCATTCTGATGTACAGGCCTAAGTTGTTTGATTTTCTTTCCTAAAACTAATTACAAAAAAGATTCTTTGTTTTTAGTCACAGCTCAACAGACTACTGTTGGGGGATCCTCAACAAACCAAATCTTTGCTCCTAAGTTTCTACTCTGATCACATTTATTCTTAAGTGAGAGAAATAAAATCAAATAAAGCAATGATGCTGTTGCAAAAGTAAGACAAAAGCCTATTCCTCAGTGAAGAAAAGAAAAAAAAAAAAAGATTCCAAATGCCTTACATATTTAATTTGAAACATTGTTGGAAAAAAATGTTTAGAGCTCAAAACAACTCAAACTATTTCCCTGAATAATCACTTAATTGCAAGAAACACAGACGCACTAAAGAAAACTAGTTAAGAGAAAAGCAGGAATAGAAAGCTAATATGTTTTCTATTTGAATTGTGGCTACTACAAAAAAGTAACTGACTGGAAAATGGAAACCCCCCTCTCAGATATACTTGCTTACATCCTATTTGCAGCCTCTTCACCTAGTTTCCCCTCTGGAAAACCCTGGCTGCAGGAGAAGTAACACAGTCGGGCATACCTAAAATGGGCAGCATATTTTCATCACCACACATCTGCTTTCACAGCACAAAGGCAACTAAAAAGTCCCAAATTTATTTCTGGAAACCTCTGACGCATCACGACACTTTTGCCTCTACCCCCACATCCATGCTCAAAATTCACTGAGGGAACAGACTTTAAGCTGTATGGCCAACAGTGAACACACCAAGTTCATCTCCATTCATCTCCTGGTGACCACCTGCCAACAGGGAACTGGAACAAGGTCAACTTAGAACTAGCAAGTGGGTGGCCCCAGACTGGGAAATGATAGCATTTCAGCTATCACATGGACTAACAAAATCTAACGACATCAAAATAGTGTATTGAGTCTTTTTTCATTGGATTGCATCCATTTGATCAATCAGGTTCTCAAACAGGGAGAACATCATTTCTACTACTGCTCAGGGCATGAATGTCCTGTTAACCCAGAACTCCCTTCCTAAATCTCCCCACCTTCAACTGGTACTGCTAACCTACCCTTGTGTACTTGACAAATTTGAAATTTTTAAGCCAGCAGTCACCACAGGGAACAGAAATGAAACTTCACAGACTAGACAGTTAACTGAATAAGGAATCAAAAGTTTTGTTGTTGTTGCTTTCGTTAATAAACCAATCTCAACCATAATTTTCACAAAGGCTTTTAGAGAACAGATAAGTGTTAGTTGTACAGTGTACAATAAAACACATCCTTTTGTTTACCTTGTAATATTAGAGAACACCAGTATCCATTAAATACTTAAAATTATTACTACATTTTTAAGGATAACTTTACTCCCCTGTACAATTCACAGCCAGATCAGCTAAAAGTCCTGAACTGAGGAGAAAATTTGCATGGAAGTTAGATATCTGAACAACAGGCTCTGTGTACTACAAGCACCCCAACACTAACTGTTTCAAGTTTCTATAACTGTTACACACACACAAGGCCTGTGTATGCAGAAAGCCTGAAGAATTAAACCTGGTGTCCTCTTCCATATTTTCAGAACCAATGCAGAATGGAGGTGCCAGCTGCATCAAAGTGACATCAATACTTATAAAGGTAGAGCAAAGCTACCCTGAAATGTGGCATGGGCTCCATCTAGCGGAGCTCAGCTTCATTCCATGTCGCTATTGCTGAACCACTATCTCCACAAAAAATGAGTAAGAAGTAGAACTGTGGTCAAGATTTAGATCCATTTTATAAACACAGCTGAAAAAGATACATAGGATACTTGAGTATCTAATGGCCTATTAATGTTTAAAGCAAAGAAGAAAAGATTTGTGGTGTTTTCAAAGTACCTGAACATTAATTGTATATTACCCTCCTAGCCAATCATCCTGACAGAGTGCAAGACCTACCTGTGGACTTGTCTTTCTAAAAGTGTCAGTTCCATGAATCACATCCCTTATTATTCTTTCTTTGAGATTATTATACTCCTCTTCGGTGAGGTTACCATCCTCCAACTGATGGTTGCAAACTGGGCACTGTCCGCTGTAATAACAGTGAAACAAGAAAATAAAATGATAAGGACTTTTAAGTAAGAAATACCTTAAATTTTACTTATTGTTTGTTTATGAGCACAATTCTTTACAAGAGTGCAGTACAATCACCAGGAAATCAGTTGTACTCTTTCCAGGATGCATCCAAAACCTACTAAAGTCACTAGAAATATTTCCATGTGATTCAATGGGATCAGCATCAAAGATTTAACTCTACAGACATTTGAGGATTTAGGACTAAAACTCTGCATGAGAGCATGGGGGGGGAAGAAGAGTATTTAAATATTCACCAGCATTTATTTAGGCCTTGAGAGATCAGAGTTCAATTCTCAGTATTACCACAAATTACCACATCTCTAATATTTTGAAGTTTCCCTACTACACAGGAAAGTCACCATGAATACATACAGCACTGGCCTGGCCAGAACATATGAAGTAGCTGTAGGCATACTAGTTGAAGCTGGCAGGCAGACCAGAGCCTCGGTCTAGCTATAAATCCATTCCAAAATGTTACAACAAGAAAATGCACTCGTGATATGCTCTGCTATAGTGACAATGACTGCCTCTACACAAAAGCTATCTGTGCCTCGTTTATCAAGGTTTGGAATAACCAAACCTACAACAGGTGTAAGAATAACCTCACCCAAAAGAAAAAAAAATACAGAAGAAAGAGAGAAAGAAAGAGAAGGTAACATAAATCTGCTGTATGGTTGGAAAAGCAAATAATGAGCAAGACTACCTTCTTCGTGCCACTTGTCTTTTTGCTATCAGACTTCCTCCTAGGCTAAGACTGTTTGTTCAGATCTCTCCGAGGTAGTCAAAGTGAACAGACTGAGAGCAGAATGTGAATAAAACAGAAATACTGTTTGCTTTGAAAGCCCTCAGCAATACTAAGTCACCCTGGCTCTGCGTGTCGGTATGATGCCCAATTCCACCAGAGGTTTTCTAATATCAGGCTGACAGCACCCAAACAGAAAGCAGCTTTACATTGCTATCTGCTGGTGACTAATCACTACTTGTTTCTTGATTGCTAAGAAATTTCTGTTCCTGCACTGTAGCACAGGCTAAATATCATCACACTGGATCTAGGAATGTGGACTGCTGCAGATGAAAAAGCTCTACAGCTACAGTCAACCAATGCCATAATTTTGTGTTCATTTCCCAGAGCCAGAAACATCACTCCATCATGCACAGCCATGTCAGTGATTGCGTGACTGCATGCAGCACTGGGACAGTTTACCATTCACATTTTCCACTTCTCAGTACTCTTAGTTTCCCTGTTGCAGGGCCAGCAGCTATGGTAACAACTGTGGTTCTGCAAATCCTAAATCATACATTGTTTTGTCTCTCACACACACAAGAACTCTCCACTGATCAGTCCGTGCATGTTCTTAATACTAAAAGACCAAAGTGATTGAAAATCCATCAGGGAAGATTATAGAATAGAACAATAGAGGCTGTGAAAAAAACAGGCCTCAAACTCTTTAGTTTCCTCAAAAAGAGTGCTGGCATGTCATAGCAGACCTTGAAAAATTTTCCAGACCAGCATGAGTGAGGCAATGCTACAGAGAACACACAGATCCATGCCAGCCAAGAGGCACAACTCTTTGTCTAACCAACCTAGTGCTGCAAGAACTCCCCAGCACTGGGAAAGGCCATCAATACAAACCACAACCACAAGAACCATGTCAACTGCTATGAGCTGGAGTTTTGGTCCTACCACCTGCTAGCAGAGCACACATATAATTCCAAGATACAAAACAAGACAGGCCTAACTTCTGTGGCCACCTCTGTTTTTTGTATGATCCCCCAGAACTCTATCTTGACAGAAAGAACAAACATCTTTTTTCATATCTAGCCTTTTATGTTGTTTCATGTCCCACAGCCACAACCACTGCCCTAACACATAGTCTGAAGGAAATCAAACTGGAACTGTCATCGCTTCCATGTCCCATTTGTTCATTCTCTTTTTTCCTAGTTGTCTCTCCCATCAGCCCCTATAAACTAAACACATCATCAACACAATGCACAACTCCATACCCAGATCAAAAATGTATGTAATGCCATGAACCTCTGGGCCCACCACAAAACCAGCATGTAAGTTAGGGTGACAGTGGAGGACTGAGACAAAATAACCTGCATCTCTGTGCTTGAATTGTGAACTACATTAACCTTTTACCCTTTTATTCCCACCTAAAAAACTT